>OZ012708.1:32097928-32697928 GCA_963942595.1 Cylloceria caligata
TTCGATGACACGCGCCGTCAATGATATCCACAGGCCCATATAGGGAAAACTCTTGATACGAGATTCAGGTCCCTCCATGCTGACCATTAGAGTGGGCCAGTAGCCTACCAACTCTTAGTTTCCCGTTGTTAGGTACAAGGAGCGATTTTACGTTAACTCTCTTTTGAGAAGGCTGTACCTCGGGTCTCCCCCTACCAGCACTGTTAACTCACGTCTGATGGTCGACGGATAATTCTGTAAACTAGACCCACCATCCAGTCTTTACCGCGGTCAAGAGAACTGCCATGACCAGATGTTTTTGCACGGTCGGCTTGGAAAAACCCTGCCCTCACCATTTCTGGTTCATTGGACAAGTTGGACCTGCCCCCTCGGGGGCGGTTACTCACGTAGTCAGCACCGGTGATGTAGAAGGGTTGGAACCCCCTCCATATCCACGATCTGTTTCCAGCGTGGGCCACGGGGAGGCGGAGTCACCAGTTCTTTTACTCGGTCCCAGCAGGTCACTCGGAAAATATCCGGGTAGTTCGGCCTCAGTGGCTCGGCTGCACCAGCTGGATACTTCCTTAAAGCGGTAGCCCCTGCATCTGTCGATCACAGCCCACGTTGTTAGGTACAAGGTGTGATTTTACGTTAATTCCTTTGCAGGAGGGCTGTACCTCGGGTTTCCCCCAACCAGCACTATTAACTCACGTCTGATGGTCGACGGATAATTACTGAAACTAGACCCACCGTCCAGACTATACCACGGCCAAAGGAGCTACCATAATCAGATGTTATTGCATGGTTGGCTTGGAAAAACCCTGCCCTCATCATTTCTGAGTCATTGAACAAGTTGGACCTGCCCCCTAGAGGACGATGACTCACTTAGCCAGCACCGGCGATGGGGAGCGATCGAGACCCCTCCACATCCTCGGTCTGTTACCAGCGGGGGCCACGTTGTTAGGTACAGTGGTGAACCTGGCCGTCCATTCCTGGTGCGCATCATGTGTTCCCACTGCCCTGCCTCAGTGTGGCTGCAGGTCTTACCTCTTCCGCCGTCATTATACCTGTATCATCCCTGGCAACTATAGAACCCAACCACAGTGCAGGTTTATGATCTTCTTTAAAAGAAAGAAAGTTATTGGTGCATGGTTACGTCAGGACGTAACATCGTATAGTTACCGGCGAGTACTATAGGTACTATCATAAGTTATCCAGAAAACAGGGCCGGTAACACAATACTACTTGTTACCATCAGTAATAATCACATTTTTTTAAAATCGAGATGCTACCATACCCACATATAAATCGATTCATAACCATTTGAACGATTGTACCATTTCACTTACTTAAATCTTATTTATTTGAGGACGAGATTAAATAGACATGCATGAGCTCGGTAATTCCATCTGTGTTAACATTATATTTCATGTGTTAACATTAAATACCGTTACAGTATTATACATACGAGGTGTGTTAACAAAATAATGGGAAATTTGTAATTTCATGTGTTGTAATAGTCTAATTCGCGCGATTTTGTCGTTGTTGTGTTGGTAAACTTGTCGAAATGTTGCTGGACTGTGTTAGCTATATTAGATATTTAGACCATTGTTACCTGTCAAAAAAATCTCATGTATTTTGGTAGAATCGGCGATTTGGAAAATGGATCAGAGAATTTGTATTGAGTTTGCTATAAGAATGGTGTTGGATAATCAGCTGGCGCACGGCAATCGATATTCGCCGTGCGTCGACCTGTTGCTGCTGTGTAGAATGCTGCGCTCGGCTATGCCGGAGATGGCCGAGGCAGTGCCTCGCAGGCATGCTGCATGAAGCGAGAGGCTATCTCTCTCGCTTGACTTCGGCATCGCTCACCGGCTATCTCGCTCATTTGACTTCAGCGTCGCACAACGACGCTTTTGTGAAGCGCAGCCATATTGCTAATTTGGACTTTCGTGAAAACCCGCTCGAGCAGCGCACACATCTCTGCCTCGGACTTTTTCACCGCTTCCACCGGATCTACTCAGCTTTTCGTGCTCACCAGAACTCAAAATCAGGTACGAGTACACCATTATAATTTATCATGATTCAATGACGGTGAGGAGTGAAAAACACATCGGTGGATCCTCATAAAGGTCTCACACTGTGGCGTACTCTGGAGGGCGGACTGTACCACGTTTCCACGCTACCTGTTGCTCACTCAATTAATACAATTGCGTGTGTTTCTTTTAATTCACTGTACTTTCCCCCAACTAAGCTTGCTGGGAAAGTACTGTGAATTTATTCCGTTCATTTGTGCATTCTCAAACTCACTTTACCGTGCTCTGCAGCGTTGACTGCATCACGGCCTGTCACACTAAAATTCCAGCACTCAAGTAATATTTTTGCACGTGCTCTCATTCAGTTTCTGTAAAATCACTTGTATAAATCTTATGAGAATTTCATTGGAAATAAGAGACATATTTAACGCTCCACTTTTCATTCCGTGGCGTGCTCTGCAGCGCTGGCTGCACCACGTACACCACACTCATTAACAGACAGCGCACAATTAATACAATTGTGTGCTGGTCACTCAAACCAGAATTCAATTCAGTTTATTTTTTTGTGTTTTATTTTTATATCTTTATTAATTTTCTATTTTGGATATATTTTGTAGTGTAAGAGCGGATGGTGCAATAAACCACTTTTTCTATAAACCATCTTTCTGTCTGGTTTTATTTTTCCCTGTTGTAAAGTGAAACCTCATAATTTTCAATATATTCGCTGGTCGTTCCAACTACATCACGAGGAATCCTCAACAAATGGAATAAAGTCCAGCAAAGTTTTCGAAATGTTAAATATTTTTTTGCTGAGTCTGGTACCCGTAAAACAGGGGTTTATAAGTGGAATAAGTATTTTCAAGAGAACCGTGAAGACGCTGAAGATGATGCACATCACTAACTGATAAAAACGTGGAAAAAGTGAAAGAAATTATTATGATTAATCACCGAATCACAATCACAGAAGTAGCTGATGATGTTGGAGTATCAATTGGCTCACGTCACGATATTTTTTTTGAGGATTTGGGTATAAAACGTGTGGCAGCAAAATTTATTCCAAAATTGTTGAATTTCGAACGAAAACAACGGCGAATGGAATTTGCTGAGGAGTCGCTAAATGAAGTCAACAACAATGTGGAACTACTGAAACATGTCATAACAGGTGATGGAACATGGTCTTACGGATATGACATCGAAATTAATGTTCAATCGTCCCAGTGGAGGCTTTCTGGATCGCCAAGACCGAAAAAAGCTCGACAAGTGCGATCGAATGTGAAGGTTGCGCTCACTGTATTCTCCGATTTCAACTGCATAGTGCACCATGAGTTCTCAGCACAAGGACAAACAATAAGGATTACTTATTACAAGTTTATCGCATTTGCGTCAAGCAATCCGAAGAAAAACTCCTGGATTTGTAGCGAGACAATTCATGGCTTTTGCACCTCCTCACACTTCATTGCTTGTTCGTGATTTTTTGGCCAAAACAACACTTTAATAATGCCCCAGCCGTCATATTCGCCAGACATGGCTCCGTGTGACTTGTTTCTATGCCCAAAAATTAAGAGAATCTTAAAGAGCCGTCGTTTTGCAAGCATAGATAAGATTAAAAATGCATCGCTGAGAGACCTAAAAGCTATCCCATAGAACGAGTTCCATAAGTATTTCGGGGATTGGAAAAAGCGCAGGCATAAGTGGCATATCTATTGGGGCCTATTTTGACGAATAAAATTCTTTCCAAAAAACGAAAATTCCCGTTATTTTTTTAACACATCTCGTATATACCAGGTATACCAGTATGAAATGCGGATTTTTTTCTAAAAAAACGTGTTACATTCGGAAAAATGATAAAAAGTGCTTTATTCGAAGTTTGCTCCATCGCTTATTATATATTTTTCCCATTTTTCGGACAATTTGTGAATACCACGGCAGTAAAAATCTTCCCCTTTTGCTGCGAACCATTCATCGAGTCATTTTTTCACATCTTCGTACGAACCAAAGCGCTGCTCAGCAAGTGCGTGACCCATCGATGCAAACAAGTGATAATCGGAACGAGCCAAGTCTGGTGAGTCAGCCGCATGGGGTAAAACTTCCCAACTGAGTGCTTTCAACGTGTCGCGAACCGGTTTTACTGTATGTGATGGATTGTCATGAAGCATTGTCATGAAGAAAAATGTCTCTGTGTTGCTTCTTTCGATATTCTGGCCTTTTTTCAAGCAGCGAACGGTTCAAATCGGTCAATTGTTGTTGGTAACGTTTAGTGTTAACCGTGCCCCTGGGTCTACCCATGATTTTTTATGCTTGGGATTCTCAAAATAAATCCACTTTTCATCTCCTGTAACTCTACTATGCAAAAACGACTTTTTTTTGCCACGAGCGATCAAAATGTCACATGTGTTTTTGCGCTTTCCCATTTGCCTGTCGTTCAACTCATGTGGTACCCATCAACAATGCTTGCAATTCCACATCTTCGTATTTTTTTGACGACTTTGCACGTTCCTTGTCCGCAACATCGAAGTCACCTTTTTGAATCTTTTGAAACGCCGAAACCATTATTTACACATATCTTGCGATGGAGCATATTCACCATAAGCTTCTCGAAGTGATCGGTATGATTGAGCAGCAGTTTTCTTCAAATGAAAATAAAAAATTAATGCTGTCGGCGAATGCTCTTTGTTCGGTATAAATTTCGACATATTGAACACAACAACACAACACTATGCATATATTTTTCCAATTTATCACTCGTGCGCTTCTGACACTTGTTGATGACTCAACAAAATGGCGCAGTGTCGAATCTTTACAGCAGAAACTGCATTCGTGCGCCATCTGTTGTGTGAATTTCGCATTTTTATACTTGAACACCTGGTATACTATATTATTTATCGTATATCAAATATATTATTAATCTACATTTACGTTATACGTCGCTTGAGCATCGATTCATGCAATTATTATTCACAGGATATAAGAAACGGTGCTGCTCTCGTGCCAGAGGCGTCATGGGGTGGGTACGTAAAGGCAGCAATAGCTTACTTGCAGAGTGACGTAAGGAACGTAGTTTATGGGGAGAAAATAAATACTGTAGATGTTTATAAAGGGTGTCCCAGCAAGAGCGCCGGATTCAAATTTGCTGCCATTTTGTTAATACGAGTTGTACGGTGATTTCTTTTGACATTTGTCACGTACAGACCACGCGATTCAAGAATATGGAGAAGTACTCAAACCAACAACGTTTAATTATTGTAAAAACACATTACAAAAATGATAAAAGTTTTGCGAAAACAGTTCGCCAATTACGTCAAGTTTTTCGTCGCAATAATGCGCCAACGATGCCGAATGGAAGTTCCTGGATTCTCGACCACAGATTCCGTTACTATGGCTATATTTTCGAGTGACCGACAAGGACGACGACGAACAATGATCTTCTGATCCATCAGCGTAAATTTGGTCTCAAATTTTGTAATTAAACGCCTCACTGTCAATTCATATGGCGCATTATTGCGAGCTAAAACTTGACGTAATTGGCGAACTGTTTTCGCAAAACTTTCACCATTTTTGTTATGTGTTTTTACAATAATTAAACGTTGTTGGTTTGAATACTTCTCCATATTCTTAAATCGCGTGGTCTGTACGTGACAAATGTCCAAAAAAAATCACCGTACAACGCGTATTAACAAAATGGCGGCAAATTTAAATCCGGCGCTCTTGCTGGGACACCCTTTATTAAACATTTAAAGAATCGACTTACCAGTGGGAAAGCGTATGATGATTACGCGAGCGCGAATTAGATTGAAACATTAGAATAAAAGCGTCAGAGAATTCTATGATAAGATATGAATCCTTCTAAGCGGTGGTCGCGGCGCTTATCGCGCGAAACGTAATGTTTACCCGCCAGAAGAAGAAAGAGATATTTTGCTTACACACATCAGATGAGGATATGCGAGTTAGTACTGACGAAATAATTAAGTTTTCGGGGATCGCAGAAAAGGAAATACCGACTCTCGGTATATTACTAATTCATTTCACGATAAAACCAACTAAATTTTATGTAATGTATGATTTACTACTGGAATCCGATGAGTTAATCGGGAAACCGTACTTTCGAGATGAAGAAGCTGAAATTTCATTTAATCACAATAATATGGTTACAGAGAGCGACCCTATTAGACCAAAACCTTTTGTGGATATTAATCCGCATATATCAACGCAATTGTATTTCGCGCCTCTTCCTCGAGATCAAAATGTAGTACTACCAATTCACGCTAGTAACGCCACAAGTTTCAAAGTATAGCGGAAATTTTTTTTGTTTTTTTGTGAGCCTTGACGCTGCGCCTTCCGCCTAGCAACGCTTGTTGACATTTCATTCTATTGTTTTGTGCTAACGGCGTCACAAGTAAAGACTGTAATCCCGTTTGAAAAATCAAGAAAAATGGAAAAAAAAGAGAAATAGGGATGAGGACACTTCCTCTTCTGACAAGGAAAATGAAGTGTTATGGAAAATTATTAAAAAGTTGAAGAAAAAGAGAAAATCTCGCAAGGCAAGGAGACAACGTAAGTTGAATGGAGGTTACATATTTTTTCTTTGTCTGTTCACATGGAACGAAGATTCGGTGGGAGTCAAGGAGAAATCTCAATGCAGTCGTGAGGTAGTTGTTTTGCAAAAGCATCCAACTCGAATTGGATTGCTATATGCGATTGGCTCGAACCAATACGCAGAACCTCACGTAGTTGAGGAACGCAAAGCTAGCGCGCTTTTATGGTTGCCAAGACAGTCGTAATAGAGCATAACCAACTGTTTCGGCTCGACCCCACTCGGAGAGTCATTACCCTGGTGATCGCTCTTACAGACATGGTTATGTCTGTCACATAAAAGAGAATTTTGTTTTCTAGGTAAGTTATCCAACGAGGACTTCTCACAGGCCAAGGGTTTCAGCTCGGTTGAGGAGAGTGAATACGCAAGACCGAGGATTTGCTCTGAAGTGGTGGTCCCACAATCAGTAACTCAACATAAGATTACTGAGGAGTCAAAAGAGGATCAAGGTCAGTATGGAATGGATTTTGAGGACTCCGCGGTGGACCTGATTGGTGATTCACCTGATACGCAGAGACAAAATTTTCAAAAATCAATAACGCAGGGACCAAATTCCCAAAAAGCTGCTACGCAGGGGCATTCTGCCAAAAGTACCACTGCGCAGGGGCAGTTTTCGCAGAAAACAGCCGCGATCAACATGGATTCATCCGTAGAGGCTCAATTACCAGAGGGTAACTCTACGAAGAGTCCTGCTGCGGAAGGAGGTTCTTCAGTCGATAAGCCAGACCACGAAGTTGAATTGGAGGAGGATATACTCAGTGCTTTGGGCCTTAGCCAAAAACCAGAGGTGGGTACAGGGCCTGCTATACACAAGGAGGTTGCAGCGCGTTGGTGAGAAATTTTGTGCAATGGTTTGTCAGAAGAAGAGATTAAGAAGCTGGTCGAGCAGTATCCCCCGCCGGAAAATTGTACTGTTATTTGTGCGCCTATGCTGAACCCAACAGTTAAAGCGTCAATACAAGACGCTCCTGTTACCAGAGACAATCGTATTGTTGAAAGACAGAAGCGGATATCTGTATGTCTTACCGCTATTGGAAATGCAATATTGAGTGCTCTAAAATTGCAGGATCGACAGAAAAGGATGGTTTTGAGTCACTTAGGCGTCGCAGGACAGCTTCTCACATGCATTCAACGCGACGAAGCTTTAGTCTAGAAAAGTCTGATTCAAGCTAACTTGAATACTTCGATCAGAGGAACATTAGCTCATTCGGTGACTGATCAGTGGCTGTTCAGAGAGGATCTCGAAGAAAAGCTAAAGGCGGCAAAGGAATTGGAGCGTACAAGCAAGGAGTTAAAAATTTCAAAAGTTGTTGCGAAATCATAGCAGGCAAAACCGACAAAAAACTCGAAGGCCCTGCCCCGTCAGGGAGGATACAAAAATCCGTTGAGGGCGGGTGGGATCAAACAGCACTATTGAAACCAGGACAAAAGAAACGACAAGAAGAAGAAGCAGGCCAGCAAGGATTATCGATACAGGAGTCAACGTTAACGGGTGCTGTGAGTAAGACAGCGCGTAGACTGAGAATGTTTAGTCAAAATTGGTGAAAAGTTACGTTTGACCGCTTAGTTTTGGAATGGACTAGAGGGTACAAGATTTCCCTCTTGTCGCGCCCGCTTCAATCGTCAGCCTCAATAGAGTCTCGCTGGTCGCAAGGCGAGGAATCGCAAATTCGTAGCCAGCTCAATTCGTATCTTGCAAGTGGAGCGATTGAAAAATGTTGTCATGAAGACGGAGAATGGATATCCAAAATATTTTTGGTACCAAAACCGGACGGGACACAAAGATTAATACTAAATTTGAAGGGTTTTAATGAGTATGTTAGGACCGAACATTTTAAACTGGAGGACTGGAAGGTGGCAAGGAGATTGATCAGTCCGAACTGTTTTATGGCAACGATAGATTTGAAGGATGCGTATCATCTTGTCCCCGTATCGAAAAATTACAGAAAACTGTTGCGTTTTTCATTCATGAATGAACGTTACGAGTATACTTGTTTGCCTTTTGGTCTCAGCTCGGCACCTTACGTGTTTACGAAGCTTATGAAACCAATTATGGCTTTTCTACGCAAAAGAGGACATATTTCTGTGATTTACGAACACGATATACTAGTTATCCGAAGTTCGTCAGCGGATTGCCAGGCAAATGTCGACAAAACTTGTGCGTGGCTTCTAGATTTGGGTTTTTTGCTTAATCTCAAGAAAAGTATGATGATCCCTTCACAGCGTTGTAAATATCTGGGTTTCATATATGATTCAAGTAATATGCTCATGGAGCTCCCAGAGAGTAAAGTGCAATTAACGATGAGGTTGATAAAAAAGCTCTGGCGGGATAAAACTTGCAGGATACGTGAGTTCGCGGGTTTTATAGGAACACTTGTTTCACAGATTTCAGCGATAAAGTATGGAGGAGTATATATTAAGGGTCTTGAAATAGAACGGTTATCAGCGCTGCTAAGAAACGGTAACAATTTCGATGTACGAATGGTAATTTCACCCGATCTAAAAACGGATTTTTTTTGGTGGAGAAACAACATTGTCTCGGCCAGAGCACCGATAAACGATCGCAATTTTGATATGGTAATTTTTTCTGACGCATCTCGAACTGGTTGGGGCGCGTTTTGCGAGGAGATTAGATGCCACGGACACTGAAAGAGAAATGAGACATCTCTGCATATTAACCATTTAGAACTAATGGCGGTATTTTTCGGCTTAAAATGTTTTGCCAGCAAGAAAGAAGGACTAAATTTTTTGCTTAGAATCGACAACACGACGGCAATAGAGTATATAAATCGTATGGGTGGGAGTCGAGTTGCGGATCTTAGCAATTTAACCAAGATCATTTAGCAGTGGTACGAGACCCGTAATATATGGATCTATGCTTCATATATTCGATCCAGCGAGAACAAAGAGGCTGACGAGGAGTCACGAAGATTAGAACCAGAAACGGAGTACGAGCTATCTGAAGGAGCTTATAAAAGAATAATGGAAACCTTCGGACAGCTAGAAATTGATCTGTTTGCTTCTCGAGCAAACGCAAAATGTAAGCAGTACATCTCTTGGTTTAGTGATCCTGAATCGATTGCAGTAGACGCTTTTACAGTGGATTGGACGACATGGTTTTTCTATGCATTTCCCCCCTTCTCATGCATTTTAAGATCCTTACGGAAGATTGCTCGAGAGGGTGCAATCGGTATTATTGTCGTACCTTTGTGGGAGGCGCAGCCTTGGTTTCCATTATTTTTATCGCTAATCGACGGAGAGTATTTAATACTGGGGCCAGACAGTAATTTGCTTCGATCTTCCCACAGAGAACCCCATCCACTTTGGAAGCGGCTTATGCTGGTTGTCGCCAAGTTATCAGGGATTCGTTTGTCCGTAGACAACCTCCACCCGAATGCATCGATATTATGCTCTCATCTTTAACGGATTCGTCGATGCGGCAATATAATTCCGGTTTAAAGAAGTGGTGGAGTTTCTGCATGGGATCAAAGGTTGAACCGTTTAAGGGCACGCCGCAGGACGTCTTAATTTTCTTGACAAGAGAGTTCAAAAAAGGGTCATCTTGTAGTTCGTCAAACTGCTATAGATCAGCAGTGGCCTTGATTCTTAAACCGGGCTTAGGCCAAGACGATAGGCTGTCGCGATTTTTTAAGGGCGTGGCAAAGCTTAGGCCTGCCGAACCAAAATATGTTTCCACTTGGGATCCTAAGTTCATTCTAACGTTTTTATCAAAATGGTATCCTAACGAAGAACTTCCACTCAAACGACTCTCGTTAAAGCTGGTGACCTTGATGGCTCTAACCACTGGTCATCGTATGCAAACGCTTTCCTTGATTGATATACGAAATATTCGACAGGTCGAAGGTAACGTAATTGAGATAAAGATTCCCGACCGTATAAAGACTTCGGCTCAAAATAAAAAATAGCCTGTGCTGCGTTTGCCTGCATTTGTGGAAGACCAGACCCTTTGCGTCACATCTACGCTACAGACTTATTTAAAGAGGACAGAGGGGCTACGAAGGTCTATAACCTTTTGTTTTGTTTGTCTCTTTTAAAAAATCGCACGAAGTTGTCGGGACCCAGACGATCAGTCGTTGGATCAAAACCACGATGTTTAATAGCGGTATAAACGTAGATATATTTACCGCGTACAGCACGCGACATGCATCAACCTCCGCGGCTAAACGAAGAAGCGTAAATAACGATATGATTTGTAAGACGGCTGGTTGGTCGAAAAACTCTACGACTTTTGCAAGGTTCTATGATCGTTGCATCATACACGAGGACGATCAGTTCGCAGAAGCGGTTTTGAAGACTTGAACGTTAGTGTGTTGTATGAAAATATATAAAAGAGTCTATAATATCAGGTCTTGATTATTTTGCCGCAACGTACTTTAAACATCTACATTTTGATCTCGAGGAAGAGGCGCGAAATACAATTAATGATTAAACAAACTTACCTGTAAGTGAAGTTCTATCATGATTGTATGAGCGCCTCCTCCGAAGAGATCATCTCCCACCCACCCATCTCTTTCGTAGAAAGGTCCCCGGGATCGTTGCGTCAATAGGCTTTAAAGAATGAAATGTCAACGAGCGTTGCTAGGCGGAAGGCGCAGCGCCAAGACTCACAAAACGAAAAAAAAAAGTTTTTTCGCTATACTTTGAAACGTGTGGCGTTACTAGCGTGAATTGGTAGTACTACGTTTTGATCTCTGCGGCAGAGGCGCTCATACAATCATGATAGAATTTCACTTACAGGTAAGTTCATTTAATCATTCAATATTAACGATAACGTCTGATCGCGTTTTTCAAATTCGAGAGCGCACGCGGCAGCAAATCAAGATCGAAATAAAAAATAGAGAATTAAAGGAAGGATATTTGCTCCGCGTCGATACTCGCGATTGAATATATTTTTTTGGTTACACAAAACTACGGATATGGTGATGTGATGATCATTAATATCTTGGACGAGGGTTTGGAAATCGAGGTAAATCCCCAATAGTTATTACCATTCGAATACTTCAGAGCCGACGGATCGCGTGCAAGGCATTGTAAATAATAATAATAATAATAATAATAATAATAATAATAATAATAATAATAATAATAATAATAATAATAATAATAATAATAATAATAATAATAATAATAATAATAATAATAATAATAATAATAATAATAATAATAATAATAATAATAATAATAATAATAATAATAATAATAATAATAATAATAATAATAATCCCGTGTGGGGTTGCTGCTCCCCCATCGGGCGCCTCCCCAGGTGGCGGATAGGGGAACGCCTTTGATGTCTGTGGTGCCCACAGCAACAAGGGTACCGGGTGAAGCGGCAGCGCAGCACCCGGGGTGGACCAAAAAGCAGCTATGGGACGGTACCCAGAACAATAAACCGATATGGAAGGTTTTTTACGAAAAACGATTACGCTGCAGGAGCCCGGATCTCCAGTAGCGGCGACTGGCGGGGGTGAGACAGCAGGCCCCGAGTCGTCGTCATCCAACGACTGCAAAAATGGAAAAAATGGGAAAAGCGCAACAGGCAATACCGGAGTGACCGCGGCAAGGCCGCCACCGGGGAGCAAATGGGTCCAAGGGACCTCCCCGCACACACGGGCAAGAGGGCCAAGGGGAACTCCTGGCAATACCCCACAGCGTGTGGAAAACGAAAGTTTGACGCAACGTGGGCACATCGAGCAGATGAGACGCAAGGAGGAGGAGGAGTGGGAGAAATGTCGCCGGGTCATCACGAACATGAAGACTGCCACGACCAGACAAAAGAATATCTCGATGGACATAAAAAATGGCCTAGTGGAGATAGAGGAAGCCATCGACGCGATCGCCCACTACAGGGGCATCTGGCTCGGAGCGGAGAAGTGCCTACAGAGAACGGCAGCAGGACCAACTTGGGAAACAGGGCCACCGGCTCCCCCGGAAAAAAAAACGGCTCCCAGCACGCCCTCACAGAAACGCGCTGCATCCAGCCCGGCCGAAGCCGAGAAGGACAAGAAAAGGCGGGACGAGGAGGAAGCCGAGGAAGAATGGACCACGGCGCCCTCCAGGAGAAAAGAGAGGCAGAAGACTGCTACCCCCACCGCAGAAAATGAGCGGCAACAGCAAAGGCAGCAAGAAAGCGCGAGCGGGAGTAAGGGTACCACAAGAACGCCCAGGCAGCAGAAACAAAAAACCAGGAAGAAGAAACGCCCGCCAAGACCCCCGATGGAAGGCTTGCTGATTAAGCCCGCGCCAGGCATAACCTACGCCGAGGTGTTAGGCAAAATACGCAACAAGGTGAACCCTACGGACACAGAAACCGAGGTGAAGTCAGTGCGTCGGACTAAATCGGGTATGTTTTTGTTGGGCTGGGGCGCAACACGAAAAACAAGACAGCCTTCGGAACGGAAATCAGAGGCATACTTGGGCAAGACGCCACGGTGTCCAACCTAGACCGCGAAACTGCGGTAGAAATCCGTGACCTGGACGAACTCGCAACTGCCGACGAGGTAGCTGAGGCTATCAAGCGGGACCTAAAGGAAGTCGCCGGCGAACCAAAAGTTTGGATCACGAAGGCGAACAGCAGGGCACTGAGGATGGCAGTCGTGACGATGCACGCAAGCGGCACAGATGAGCTGCTGAAAAGACAGCACATCAGGATTGGATGGGTAAACTGCCGCATACGCCAACGAGTTGATGTGCAGCGCTGTTATCAATGCCTCGGGTACGGACACACCCGAAGAGAGTGCAAAGGCCCCGACCGGAGTAGCCTCTGCTGGAAGTGTGGCAAAGAAGGACACAAGGCGGCGGCCTGCAAGTCCAGCGCGCAGTGCATTCTTTGCACCGCGGCAAGCGACCAAAGACGAGTGGACCACGCACCAGGAACCGGCGCATGTAAAATCTTCAGAGATGCTCTGGAAAGCAAGCGACGAAAACTACAGAGATGACGACGATACTACAGGGTAACCTGAACAGATGCAGACTCGCAGACGACCTACTGACACAGCTCATCCAAGAGGAGGCGGCACAGGTTGTAATTATAAGCGAGCAATACCGTAACAGGCAAAACTTGGCCTGGTACACTGACGGATCAGGCACCGCGGCCATCTGGATCCCAGACCCGCAGAAAACCCGAGTGGACTCCCGCGGCGGCGGCAACGGGTATGTGTGGATAAAGAGCAAGAGCAACACATTTGTGAGCTGCTACCTCTCCCCGAATGATAGCATACCAACCTTCCGAGAAAAACTCGATACGCTGGAAGACGCCTTACGCGAAATATCCGGCAACTTAATAGTAGCCGGGGACTTCAACGCTAGAGCGGTTGAATGGGGAATGCGAGAGCCTAATACGAGAGGAAAATTGATTATGGAGATGGCTGCAAGACTCGGCCTTGTAGTACTCAACACCGGAACCACGCCAACCTACCGAAGACCTGGCTTCGGGGACTCCATACCAGATATTACACTGATATCAGAGAACCTTATCTCACGGGCCGTCGGGTGGAGGGTGATGGAGAATTACACTGGCAGCGATCACAATTACATCACTTTCCAGATCCAAGAAGGAAGAACGGCGCAACGGGGTCGTCAACAGCGACTGCTGGGATGGAACGCAGCGAAACTCGACGAAGAGAAGCTCATCATGACTCTACGCAACGGTCTCGAAGGCATCCCACCGGGCCCGATCAATGACGACGACAAGGAGGAAGCAGAAGCCGTGGTCAATGGCACAATGCAGCTCATCGAGATGGCTTGTAACGCAGCAATGCCGAGGAAGAAAGGATGGAATGGGAAGCGGCAGGCGCACTGGTGGACCGATGAAATCGCGGGGATACGCAGGAACTGCCTCAAACTCAGACGCAAGGCGCAACGAGCTCGGAACAGGCCCGAGGCCGCGCGAATATCGGCAGATTACCATGCCGCCAAAAAGGAATTAAAGAAAGCTATACGACAGAGCAAAGACCGTAGCTGGCGCACGCTCTGTAATGAAGTCGACCAGAACCCCTGGGGGAAGGGATACAAGCTCGTCACCGGGAAGCTGATCAGAGCAAGCACAAACGGACAGCTAGATGTAGACACTATGAATAAAAAAGTGGACACCCTTTTTCCAACCCACCCTGAGAGGGACGAGGACCAGGCGCCGGGAAGAACGGAGGATATCGCTCTGTTCAGTGAGGAGGAACTGAAAACAGCTGTAGCGTCGCTAAAAAACGGGAAAGCGCCAGGGCCGGACGGCATACAGGCAGAGGTGTTGAAAGCAGTCACAAGTCACTGCCCACACCTCATGCTGAACATGTACAACGCATGTTTGAAGACAGGAATCTTCGCAGCGCGATGGAAAGTAGCACGACTGGTGCTGATCAGCAAATGCAAAGGGAATACCGGCGCACCATCATCGTACAGACCGCTGTGCATGCTGGACACGGCGGGGAAAGTGATGGAGAAGCTGCTAAAGCCGCGAATGGAATTGGCGGTACGGGCTGCCGGAAACCTGTCTGACCAGCAACACGGGTTCCGACGAGGACGATCCGCCATTAGCGCGATCACCGAAGTAACGGCTGCTGTCGAAAGAGCGAATATGGTGTGCCACCAAGCGCGACCGATCGTCGTGCTGGTCACTCTCGACGTCAAAAACGCGTTTAACTCTGCAAGGTGGATTGACATGATAGAGGCCCTTGAGCAGACCTTTCAGGTGCCAAGGTACCTCCTAGCGACGATTAAAGATTATCTGAGGAACCGATGGCTCCAGTACGAAACGGAAGAAGGCCAAAAACTAAAAAAGGTTACCGCTGGGGCGGCGCAGGGATCGGTCTTGGGACCGGACCTTTGGAATGCCACATACGATGGTCTGCTTCGAACAGAAATGCCGAGCGAAACGTTTCTGGTCGGCTACGCCGACGACGTCGCTGCGGTCATTACCGCTCGCAGCGCCGAACACGCGCAGCTAAAGCTGAACCAGGTCATGAGGAGGGTCAACGATTGGATGGACAGACACGGACTGCAGTTGTCGATCTCGAAGACCGAAATTGTCATGCTCACGAGGAGGCGTATCCCAACTGTCATCGATATGACAGTTGGAACCCAACAAATTCAAACGAAGAGATGGGCAAAGTACCTGGGGCTGACGCTGGACACTAAGCTCACCTTCTGGGAGCACATCCGCAATGCTACCGACAAGGCGGCGACAGTGACAGCATCACTGAGCAAACTGATGGCCAATGTGGGCGGGCCAAGACCGGGCAGACGCCGGCTACTGATGACGACGGCCCAATCAGTAATGCTGTACGGAGCCGAAATATGGGCAAACGCATTGAAGGTCCGGAAGTACAGGACGAGAATGGCTTCTGTTCAACGGCAAGGGGCATTGAGGATTGCGTGCTCCTACAGAACGGTATCGGAATCAGCGGTGCTAGTGGTTGCTGGAGCAATCCCGATTGACTTGCTGGCCTTGGAACGGAAAGGCATATACGAGAGAAGAACGGAGACCAGCAGAGAAGATGCAGCGGTACAGGAGCGCACTCGCTCGATGGAGCGCTGGCAGATACGCTGGGACAACGCCACCGAAGGACGCTGGACGAACAGATTCATTAAAGAGCTGCGACCATGGATGGAGAGGGCTCACGGAGAGGTAGACTTCTACACGACCCAATTCCTCACGGGGCACGGGTATTTCCGAGCATACCTGCACAAGATGGGGAAGGTGAGGTCCCCTCAGTGCTGGTACTGCAACATGGAACGCCATGACGTTCTCCACACGTTTTTCGGGTGTGCTCGATTTGCGGCGGACAGGGGAACACTGGAGAGGACAGTAGGCCAAATCACGCCTGACAACGTGATTGGAACAATGCTTCGGGACGAGGAGCAATGGAACACCGTCGCAGCGTACGTACACACCGTACTGAGACGGAAGAAAGACGATGGGTGCCTAGCGGACCCTGAATGAAAAATCGGAAAACAGAAGAAGAGCTCGCTCGGGCGAAGTACAGCACGGCCCTGACTGAAGTAATGCGAAAGCGGTTCCGGTCAGGGCTCCATGTGGGAAATGAGGAGGGTTTTTTAGTCGGTATGCCAGGATGGTGAGTCCGACACACGAGGAGGCGACAGCCCCTTATGGTGCAGAAAGCATTTTTCCCCCCTCATTAAAATAATAATAATAATAATAATAATAATAATAATAATAATAATAATAATAATAATAATAATAATAATAATAATAATAATAATAATAATAATAATAATAATAATAATAATAATAATAATAATAATAATAATAATAATAATAATAATAATAATAATAATAATAATAACCCTCCCAAGTGTGTCGCCTTGCCGCGGCGGGGGGGCTTGCGTTTCTGCAATGAACTTTGGAGCTCAGCCGGCGGGGGCTCTGGCCCCTGGCAGGTCTAACCTTGCCGGACAGGTCCATGGGGAGCAGGCAGACTAAGAACACACAACATCAAAAGCTACGGTGGAAGGCATCGTGCCTACGGCTGCATGGCCGCAATGATGTAAACTAAAGCGGTCGCGAACGATCCCTGCAGGGCACCGGGTGGAACCCTGCAGTATTTACACCTTACCTAGACAAGGCGGCTCTGCCTAGGCAGACCTACATTCCGACCTACTCGTGGGATTAATATGGAGAAACTTTTAAAAGAAATAAAACCTAAGCAGAAGAAGGAGTTGGAAAAAACATCGACCGAGGAAGAACTCAAGACAATCGGAGAACTCGCGACGAACAATATCGAGGGAGAGTCGAACGATGATAGCTTGGCGAACGTGACTGAAAGTGTCAACCTGAGAAAGAGAAGTATACTTCAGTCATGTTCGTCAACAGGCACGGAAGATCGATCTCTACATCAGAAGAAAAAGAAATTAAGATACAGGAAGAGAGAAACGACACCGCCACCCATGGAAGAGGGTAAAACGGTTCCACCTGTCGTCGGAAATATAAGGAAGCATCGAGAAAAACCTGGAACCTCCTCATTCGACGATTACAATAAAAACCAACCCGATTTGACAGAATTATTACAACTCATTCATGAGACCGCGACGAAAATGGAAGAGGCAGCGGCAATACAGAAAAATATGAATATGGGGGTAAAAACCGGCATTAAGACGATTCTTGAGGCCGCCGACGCTGCGCTAAACATGCAAAGCAGGACAGCCTCGAAGGGACAAATGATGGCAGACGACCTGACAGAGACAGAAACGAAGACAACGGAACCGGCGACGCGACCGACGAAACGGAAACGGGAGACGACGAAGACCCCACCAGAGGCCCGACAGAAGACACCCCCAAGAACGGAGGAGGCCGAAACCTGGACAACCGTGAGGAAACGAAAAAAGAAGAAAAAAACGACGGAACCGAAAAACAAAACGGACGAGACGAACGTACCGACCCAGGCTGAAAAGCGCAGACCGACCCCCAAACATAGGGGAACGGCTGTACTGGTCAAACCTGGGAAAGACAACACGTACTCGGACATCGTACGGAAGATAAGGACGACGGTCGACCCGACGAGCAGTCATGTACAGGTGATGGCTCTAAGGAAGACCAAGGACGGACGGTGTCTCATCAAGATACAGACAGACACGGACGGACGAGAACAGTTTGAACGCGCACTACAGGACGCGGTTGGGGACACGGGCAGTGTAAGGACCGTGACTTCTAGGACACAACTGGAGATCATGGACCTGGACTGCGTTACCACCGCGGAGGACGTGATACGGGCACTGAGACGAGAAACGGGACGAGACGGCGACTTTGGTGTCTACATCTTCGGCCCGAACCGGGCCGAGCAGTACATGGCAGTCTGCGACCTCGAGACGCGGGAAGCCGAGGTGCTGCTGAACCGGGGCCGGATCGGGATAGGATGGGTGCGATGCCGACTACGACAACGATTGACGGTGACCAAATGCTACAAGTGCCTGGGCTACGGACATACAAGGACGAGCTGCACGAACGCGGATCGGACAAAGAACTGCAGGAAATGCGGCGAGACGGGACATTACGCGACGGACTGTAAAAACAGACCGGCTTGCCCACTGTGCTCTGAGACGGGACACGGGGACGTAGCGCACCTTGCGGGAACCGGAAGGTGTGCGGTATTCCGGGCTGCGCTGGAGGAGTGCAGGAAGCAGGCCGGAAGACGGACAGAATAGTTCAGGGAAACCTGAACAGGAGTAGGACAGCAGACATGCTACTACCACAGATAGCTGACGAACATGACGCCGACATTCTGATCCTGTGCGAACCGTACAGGAAAAGAACGACACAAACGTACATTACGAACGAGACAGAGACCACAGCTATCTGGATAAGGGGCGCTGCCCAATCTCGAATAAATAACTGCGGTGTCGGGGACGATTACGTCTGGGCAAGAATCGGCGCTGTCACTTACGTCAGCGTTTACCTGACACCCAACTGCGCCGCGACGGATTTCGAGAGGAAAGTGGCGCTCCTTGAAGACGGAATCAGGAATCTGCCTGGAGACGTTATCATCGGGGGAGACCTCAACGCGCGGGCGATCGAGTGGGGAATGACAACAACGAACAAACGTGGACGGCTGCTGCTGGAGATGGCCGCAAGACTAGACCTGGTGGTAGCAAATACGGGAAACGTACCGACGTACAGACGACCAGGGTTTGGAAACTCCATCCCTGACGTCACAATGACATCGGACAGAATATCACCACGGATAGGACAGTGGCGGGTTTTCGACGGCTATACGGCCAGCGATCACCAGTACATTGTCTTCGAAGTGGCAGGACAAACGGCGACGAGACGGACGAGGACCCAATACCCCCCGAGGTGGAACCTCAACAAACTCGACTTACGAAAATTTTCGGAGGAGCTGGCGGCAGCACCAGCACCAATGACGAAAGTCCCCCCTGAACTGACTGGCCGGCAAAGAGCGGAAAGACTCACGGACGAGACGGCCAAACTGACGGACCGGCTGTGCAACAGCACAATGCCGAAACGACGACATAGACCAAACAGGCAACCACAATACTGGTGGACGGACGAAATAGCCGAGCTGCGCAGGCTCTGCTTGGCAAACCGCCGACGAGTTACGAGGGCTGGGGGAAGACCCGAAAGGGAAAACCTCCAAGCCACTTACAAGACGTCACGAAAAACACTTACGAACGCCATAAGGGACAGCAAAACGCGATGCTGGAAGCAGCTCTGCGAGGAGGTGAACGAAGACCCCTGGGGAACCGGTTACAAAATTGTGACTGGCAAACTAGGGGCCCGAGTTCCACTTGAACTCAAAGATGCCGAAACCGCAGAACGGATTGTTGACGGACTGTTTCCGACTCACCCGATACGGACGAACGTGACAGACGACACGGAAGCCCCGGCGGCCCCCATATTTACCGCGGAGGAGCTCTCCAAAGCGACTGCCGCGATGAAGACTGGCAAGGCGCCGGGACCAGACGGAGTACCGGCGGAGATTCTCCGGCTGATGGTTCGCCTGAGGCCGGAGATATTTCTTGACCTGTACAACACGAGCTTGACGACGGGAACGTTCAGTGACCGGTGGAAGACGGCAAGGCTAGTTCTTATCCCTAAGGGTAAGGGCGACCCCAATACGCCGTCAGCCTACCGGCCGCTGAGTTTACTCGACACAACGGGTAAACTCTATGAACAACTACTAAAACCGAGACTGACGGACGCGATACAGACCAGCGGAGGCCTCTCAGACCGGCAGTTCGGCTTCAGGAGGGGACGATCAACGATTGGACGGATGAAATCAAGGCCGGAGGTGAAGTCAAGTACCTGGGAGTGACTCTAGATACGAAGATGACCTTCTGGCCTCATATACAAAAAACATGCCAGAAGGCGGCTAAGAGAATAGCATCCTTAAGCCGCCTAATGGCCAACACAAACGGGCCGAGACCGGGAAAACGACGACTCCTAATGACGACAGCCCACTCGATCCTCCTGTACGGCGCGGAGATCTGGGCAGATGCCCTGAAGACAAAGAAGTACTGCCACGCCATGACAACGGTACAAAGACAGGGTGCGCTGAGGATCGCCTGCTCCTACCGAACTGTCTCTGCACAAGCAGTCTTGGTGGTTGCGGGCGTAATCCCCGTGGACCTCCTAGCTTTCGAGCGAAAGAGGATCTACGGGAGAAGCGCGGACATAAGACGGGAGGATGCGGCAGTCGCGGAACGTGACAAGACGATACAGACTTGGCACGAACAATGGACAGAAAGAGCGACAGGCAACTGGACAAGACGAGTAATAAAGGACCTGAGACCGTGGATCGAAAGGGATTTTGGGGACGTAAATTTTTACATCACCCAGTTCCTGACGGGACACGGTTACTTTAGACGGTACCTTTATAACATGGACAGAGTACGGACGCCAGACTGTAAGTACTGTGGACACGAACGAGACGACGCGGAACACACATTTTTTGTGTGCGACCGCTGGACAGGACTCCGACTGGAACTGGAGACGATTGTTGGCAGCATCACCCCGGACAACATTGTTCAGGTGATGCTCCACTCGACAGAATGGTGGCAACTAGTTGCCACCTATACAGAGACGATACTGCGACGAAAAAACGTAGACGGCTGCCTCACCTAACCGAGCAGACAGACTGACGTGACGCGACAGGTTACAGACAGCAAGACGAACGGACGAACACGGACAGAACCCCCAGCCAGAAGTAATACCAAAATAGTTCCTGGTCTGGGGGAGGACAACAAGGAGAGGGCGGTTTAGTGGGTAGGCCTATTTTTTTGAGAGTCCCACATACCCCCCCAGTTCAAAAGACTCGAGGATATCCGTAAAAAGGATTCCGCAACTCCTTGTATAAATGATAATAATAATAATAATAATAATAATAATAATAATAATAATAATAATAATAATAACCTTATGATATCGCATATTAGTAATGCACATTATGTTTCACAAACTGAAGAGTTTACAAGTCACTCATTCCGAAGGCCACCGTACCGCACTGTATATTTCAACGAAATATCTACATTTCCTCGGAGTAAAAGGAAGCATTCGTCTTTATACTAGACGATCGACGAATCCTTATACCAAATCATATGGAGCCAACCATCATGAAGGGGAGACAATACGAGCATCCACTAAAACATTCAGCATCATATGGACAAAATGTTAAGAACTTCACGAACACCTACAACTCTAAAGAAACTTCACGAACGCCAAGAACTTCAAAACGCTTAGAACGTCAAGAACTTCAAAACGCTTAGAACGCCAAGAACTTCACAATGCTTAGATCGCCAAGAACTTCAAAATGCTTAGAACGCCAAGAACTTCAAAACGCTTAGAACGCCAAGAACTTCACAAAAAAATGCTAAGAACTCCAAGAACTCCAAGAATTTCATGAACTTCAGAAATCAGCGTTCACGAGCCATTGAATCAACACCAAGTCCGTATGAGGAAATTCATACGTACGTATTCCTACATACGTCAGTTGCTATTATTCAAATCAAGGTAACCACTCCGATGTGTGGTATAAGAAAAAGAGAAAAAGGATATTTTAACCATGTCATTAGACATAAACAATATTTGAGTTACAAAAAAATGAGAGAGATTATGTAAAGATTAGGAATTATAAGAAGAAGTAGAATTAAGAACACATACACTGTAACCAGGTATTCACGTTCGATATTCACCGTTATTTAATCATAAGTAACACTTAAGAAGAAATTCACTTAGCTTATTGTACGGTTGCAAGGAAAAAAGTCAAAAATTTCAAAGAAAAGAAAATACAAAAGTAACATCAAGAAGTGAATAAACAAAATAAACAAACGAAGAAATTATTAGAAATAGAAAAAGAGAGAAATACAAATGACCATAAATAAAGGGACGAATAGATAAATACAATAACGTAACACCTATTGTCGGAAAATATGAAGCAACTAAATAATTAAGTTAAGAATTAGGAATATATATTATTCCTACTACGCATAGTACGGACACGTCCGAAGAGATATAATCGCATATATGCATGCACTTAACGTAGAACAATATTTAACCAAAGCAGGAATAGCAATATGGCCAAACAGTTGCCAATCAAATATCCTTTCTCTATTAAAAGTGAAATTTTTTTTGTGTTTGACAAAATTCGTCATGGTACGAACAAGAACTAGTATCACATATAGAATCCAAGACCTTGCAAGAGACAAGTCGATAAAAGAAAAAGAATAGTACGACAAGTATAATTGGAAAATTGTTAGCTTCACCCTCGGATTCCATTATTAGGTTTCTCCTAATAATCGTTTTAAGGGGGGAGGTGTTACGTCCTGACGTAAAGTGGCAATTATCTTTTTTAAATTTCGATTACGTTAAATTTCTCCTGTTTTAGTTTCGCTACAGTAAAAATAGCTTTCCACGTTTTTCTTTTAGTTTCGAACTTCTTAAGAGGAGAGGAGAGCGATTTTAGCGACGGAGATCGGAACAGGGTGAAGATGCGGCTCTACCGACCGTCTCCCGGGAAAATTAATCTTGTAAAGATGGAATTTTCCAGCGCTCCCGGTCAAAAGGCAAACTTCCAAAACATGGGATCTACTGCGTAGACCCGGTTATCGACTGCCATTTACGGATCTATGATTCAGCGCAGCCTTACCCTCAATCCTAGACCGGGGGTTCGGCTAGTCGCCATCGGTCATAGGGGAGCGGTTGGAGGGAACGCTATCACGTAACCAGGCGACCACACCCTTTCTTCTCGCTCTTGCCTGAAATCTTCTCTCTCTCTCTCTCTCTCTCTCTCTCTCTCTCTCTCTCTCTTTACAAAGATGATGAAATCGCGAACAATTATTAAGTGAGCGAAACAATTAACAAAAGTGGAAGAACTTTTATTTGATTTAAACGGAAGATTTATGACTATTAAAGTGTTCACACGAATACTGTAGGTAAAATATCAGCAGCAAAAAGAACAATTATGCTTCCATATGGAAACTATCCAGGGCTGTCACTCGAAAACGAGTACAACCCACATTGAATTAATGAGCTTACCAGTTGTAATCGGGTAATAGAAGAAAGATCTGTATATCAGGGTTAATTTCCTTTTCCTCTTGAGATTATATTAATAAGTCTCTCGTAAAATATTGGAATTTATAGTAAAAATACCATCATATTGAAACGCTTCGCGATTTTATGCACTTTATTTTTTCGCTACGATGCGCGTCTGTTAGGCGGCGGAGTGAAATCGCGTGGGTTTTATTTTTATTTCGAACGTTATCCTAAACCATCGGTGAGGACTGGTGGCTCGAGGTAGGTTCGTGCTCTGGGCTGGATGTAAAGAGTGATGTTTATTGGTTTATGAGTGTGTGTGGTAGATTCTATTATGGTTAGTTCTTTTGATTGTTTGTGTAAGAGACCTCAGGTTAGATTTTTTTTTATGAGTTGCATCGTCCGTGGTGGACATGCGGTTCATTACCCTTGGACTCTAATATTCGTATGACGAAGAGGTCTCGTGCATACGGAGCTCAACACTCAATTTATGTAATTTCGGGTTGTCGCTTTTCTATGTGATACTTAAAATTACGTATGCGGATTTTATTTCCGGTTATTTAGGGATGTGACTCTATTATTCGTAAAGCGGTGAGATATCACCTTTACGGAGCTTAACACTCAATTTATCTCATTGTGGGGTCATCGCGTTGGCTAATGCGCGATTTTCTTAAAACTACGTAAGTGGAATAATTCCAAGTTTATTTAGGGTTTTGACTCGATTGTTCGTAAAGTGATTAGGTATCACCTTTACTGAGCTTAACACTCAATTTATCTTATTCGGGGCTATCGCGTTTGCTAATGCGCGATCTTCTTAAAACTACGTATGTGGAATATCGGTTAATTATGTGCGTCCAGGATACATTCGATGCGGAGCTTCCCATTCATTGGTGTATTCGTTTCCACCTGTGTCTATTTGATCTTCAAGGGGTGCGGCCTGCTTAGTTGCTACTATCTGTGCTTGTCCTCATGTGGGGCGTTCTATGGCACCGTCGTAAGACGTACCGGTCGGCCTTTGTTTTGAATCATTGGACGTTTTGACTGGTGATTTATTATTTCGGTATTCCATAAATAGGAGTAACCGTGTGACTTGCCTTTCGAGGCTCCGCCCTACTGATGTTTACGCGGTGAGCTTATAGGGGAATCGCGAGTGTCGTACCGTGAGGTAGTGTGTGTGTGAATTTACCTACCTATCTTACTCGTCTTTGTTCTTGTTTGGGTCCCTGGCTATAGCTTCGCTGTTCGCACAAGACAACGGGTTCGCAGCTATGACCAGCTAACTCTTCCTGTACCCCGGATACTGAAGCTTTTATTCACGATCAATTAAGCCACCTTATCGTGCCATTAAGAGGCTTACGATTCGGTTTTCTTAATGATTGTGCAGCCGAGGTATTCGTAGGTTACAGGTGGTAGCTGGTGCTGGCCCTGACGTGGTCCCACCCTACGAATCTAGTGCGCGGTGCACTTAGTCGGGATGCCACTCCCTTGACCTTGTGTCACTCGTGCTTCTTCACACTCCAAGAGACGGATAGCCACGACGCCGTGCGTGGGGACCCGTTAGTGGAGTGTGCCCTGACGCTGTGAGTAGGGGCGGCCAAGCGCAGTGCAGGGGAGCCTTACTCCTCACAGAGTATCCTAATGAGTTCGTTCGCTCAACTGACGGCCAAGCGCGGTGCAGGGGAATCAGTTGAGAAAAAGAGCACTGGTTCTACCATGCGGTGTCCCAAACTGTTGATTATTGCTGTTTGACAGGTTCGTTCGATCGAACGACGGCCAAGCGCAATGCACGGGAATCGACTTGATCGAAAGAACACGTGTCTATTCCATGTGGATTTTTCGAGTGATTTTATCTATTGGGTAGGCTGTCGAGCAGCACTTCGTCTTGACTTATGAATTTTGACAAGAGCCCCGAGGCTTGTCCCGTCGCGGTTTATATAGGTTGGCGAATGGACCCCCGGGGGGGGGGGGGTGTTTTGTGGTAGGTCACGTGATGTTTGTCGCACTTCAATCACTAGGTGAGGGAGGTGCGGGGTGACGTATAGGTGTACTGTTATTTCTTGAATTTCTATTCTTAGCCGGGCTTTGTCCTTCTAGGGTTTGAAACGAGGTTTCAGCGAGGTTGAATTTCGTCAGACAACATTATATTCCTACCTGCTGGAGGTTCAAACTTTTTACAGGTAGTCTTTGTGGTTTGGTCATGGTTTTTCTATGATTTAGGCCCATATGGGTCCTTCCCTGTTTCGCATGCCGTTGCCTGTCTGTTTTATTGATAAATATTCGCCAAGGATAATTAATTATTGTTAATCATGTCTTTCTTTGTGAGTTTTTTCCAGATTTCTCGCTGATTTTTACGTTATTGTTGTTTCCATGTATTCTCCTGTGTAAGGATTGTCTTTTTCTATATTTGTTTCTTAGTTTTTGCTGAAGATAGGTTTGTTATATGTGTTTTTCTTAATGTTAATGTTTTATCTGTGAGTGGGGGTACGTGGCGAAGTTTCATGCGAAGGTACCCTGTTGATCTGTCTCGGTGTTCTCGTCTTTTGAGTAGTATGGCCTATTTGAGTAGTGCCGACTGCGTTTAGGTTTGGCCCGGTGTTCGTATAGGGCGGGGGCTATTGCGCTGGTCTAGTGGGCCGGCGTGTGCTTGCTGTTCCGCCTCCTGTCTAGTTAGCTTCGTTAGGGGGAGGTTCCCCTTGCGTGCTCTGTTTTGTTTACATGGTGATCTTCAGGCTAGGCGGGCCTTCTATTTACGCCATTACTTTTAAGGTGTGTACTTACGACTCTGCGTATATACCTACTACGAGTCCCTTCTGTTTCCTTGTTCGGTGGGTGTTTCTTTCAGATGGTATGGAGTGTTTTGTCTTCCGATAATTACTTGTTGGCTTTGTCTGGTGTTGGTATGCTATGTGTCTTGTTTTACTTTGTGTGGGTTGGTTTGTTAGATTGAATTAAGGTTGCTAGTTATAGTAGCGGATCACCTTAATTGCGTTTCGTTACAATATATATATAGAATATGTAATGCATATATAGAAAGGATAAAGGAAATATTAGGATTAATGTATGGTAAAATAGCGAAAAATAGACAAAACCAGAAAGAGATGAGACTAAAATTGAGTTGCAATGAAGCTTCTCCTGCAGGAAAGCGAGGCTGGCCGACTCTCCACGCAACGATAAACGCCTT
This sequence comes from Cylloceria caligata, assembly GCA_963942595.1. Lineage (NCBI taxonomy): Eukaryota > Metazoa > Arthropoda > Insecta > Hymenoptera > Ichneumonidae > Cylloceria > Cylloceria caligata. The sequence goes on from OZ012708.1 coordinate 32,124,730, forward strand.
GCGCGAGGTCTGAACGGCGATCTAGCTGACTTGCGTGCGGACGAAATGTACGAGTAACCGAGCCGGGCGAGTCGTTCTCAAGTAAAATACCTTCTCTCTCTCTCGTTTGTATAAAACGAGAATAATTGTCTAACTAACAAGTGATTTAAGAAAAAGGGTTCAACTATAAGTGGAGAAATTACTAATTAAACGAATAACCAATAATGATTAGAATCAGCCGTAATTCAACAAAAATATTTATACTAATAAGAGATTAACGCAAAAATCAGGTTGCATACGACGAGTTGACTATAGAATCTGTAACAAAATTATTACTGGTGGTTTGATGTGAAGGATTTAATTAAGTTCCGTACAAATGCTGAAATTCTGAGCCATTACCATAGACACATCTACATAGAAGCGAGCATAAGGATATTACCTCGGCTAAGGAACTCTATCGAGAGTAGGCCAAGAAGCGGGGTGGTAAAAATCGCCTCATTTTCAGGGGAAAAACGCATCGAGCGCGTTCCCTCACCTAATCGCGTAGTCATCTGTGTATCACATTGCGCGGACAAATCAGAGCGCGCCATGCCGATGCAGTTGCATAGATCTATGGCTCTGCATGTCGGGAAGCTACTCTGTGCAGTAAGGGGAATGAATACGTGTATGGTTGAGATAGACCACGGGGAAATTCTTGTAATCAGGATAGGGTTTTATCCCTTCTTTTCTTTTAACTCGCTTGACCACAAGATTTTTTGACGCTTAGGAAGCCTATAAAAGGCCGCGAAAATCGGCCGGAGACACAGTTTCACGGGGGGTCAAGGAGCCACAGCTTCCCAGGCAGCAAGTAGTACTATTTACCGGAGAATAAAGAAGGACACTTTTATGGGGAATAAAGAGTACAGTTTCCCAGGCAGCAAGTAGTAATGCTTGCCAGGGAGTAAAGTAGTACAGTTCGAGAGTTTTTTTACCGCGGCTCAATTTCACAAAGTATAGTTTCAAGTAGTACAGAATACGAGTACAGTACTTATAATTATTAACGCGTGCGAAATCGGGAATATTAAACGTGCAACATTCGACTACTCATGTAGTTTTATTTCAATAAACAATTATTAATACGCACCAACGCATATGTTCGATTTTGAGTTTGTCCGACTACACCAGTCTACGCCCAACTAACATTCAACAGCAAGAACCACAGCAATAAACAACCATAAGTACAATTTTCTTTTACCAATTAAAGTGAAATCTTGCTCCGCGTGAAATTGTCATTCAAGTCCCTCCCCATTATTCGTGAAGTGATTATCCCCAACCAAGAACAAAACGCACTCCAGCCCTATCCCGAGTAATTTTCCGCGAGGTTAGACTCAAAAACGGGCTTGCGTCTTCGGTATTTTCTCGTCGGGTGTGGTAAAGGGAGGATTTATTCTCCTTGACCAGAGCACGGAAAATATACACCGAAGCGTGCATCTATGTTAAATTCGTGGGTTTCGTAAGATAGGCCGCGATTTTGACGTAACACAATTATAAGAAAAGAGAACAAAAGAGGCCCAAGTATAGAACCCTGGGGTACTCCTGATGTGGTAGGTTGCATGTACGATAAGTAGTTGTTATCCTCAATCACAGCTTGTGTTCGACCAGTTAAATAAAAGAAGAACAATGAAAGAGTGAACTCTAAAAACCCGAATGTTTTGAGTTTGGTAAGGAGACGCACGAGATTGACGGTATCAAAAGTTTTACTGAGATCAAATAAGATTAGGATTGTGCTCATACGCTCGTCTATTCCTCGTCGAACATCGTCTCCTACTCCAAGTAGTGCTGACTGACTACTCTAGTTCAAATGGTATCCTGATTGTTTCGAATCAAGAAGATTAAATTCATCAAGGTAATACCTTATTTGTACAACCCTCTCAACAACCTTAGACAGCTCTGAACGATTCGTAATGGGTCGTGTATCTGATGGAGATAGCGGATTTTTTATCTTAGACAAAGTTCTAATGAAAGCACGACGACATGCAGAAGGAAAACAACCAAGCCGAATTGACTGGTTGAATAAGGCGGTGAGAAGGGAAGATATTACCGTGTACTATGTCTTGGCCGGAAAAGTAGGCCAACTACCAGGGCAACGAAGAATATGGGTTGACGAAAGTTCCAATGAACGAAAATTTTATATTCGTTATTACAAAAGGATATCTGTCCTATTAACGGTATTGATGGAAGGTTTGAATTTGTTTTTGACTTCAGAACACCAAATGCCAAAAGGCAGCTCTTTGAAATTTCTGAATAAATGAACAATAATTGAAACGCAACTATAGGAGACATTTGGATTCTTCACGAAGTAAATATTCAGGTTACGGGAAAATATATATACATTAAAAAATCAATCATTTTAAAGCAATAAACATTTCAACGCAATTTTGAAATAAAATTAATCAATAATATCATACGGCATAACCAGAGTTAAAATGGAACGGAATAAGGAATACATCACATATTCGTTAATGGAGCGACGGCAAAGATGGCATGAACCTACGGTAAGGGTTATTGGTGAGTGAACGAATCCCTTAACGCTCCGCCTTGCAGCCGAACCGATGACGTATTTCCCTTCTCGCTCTGTTAACACCATAAAACAAGGAGCGTTCCCTTGAAATAATGCGTATTTATAAATGCATACATTGTGGTCCACTACAAGAGTAATAATCTAAGCACCCATTTGATATACAGAGTGGCCGATTTATCTGAAGACATTAAAATATTTCGAAAACTACGCATTGGATCAAAAAAAGTTCTGGATGAAATTTGTTCGCATGAAAGGGGGTCATCCAATGATACCAAAGTCGACCCCTCACCCCTATCCCCTGGGGTGGGGGTGGGGGCAACTTTGAAATCGTAAATGGGACCCCTTATTTTTTATTGCAGATTCGGATTCCCCATAAAAAAATAAGTAACTTTTATCTGAAACATTTTTTTTCGATTCGTGGTAGATGGTGCTGTAATCGCAAGAGACCTGATTTTTGCGAATATCTCGAGAAATTACACATCGGATCGAAAAAAGAAAAAACACAAGTTTAATTTTTCAAAAAGCTATTCAGCGATACGAAACTCGATCCACCCTCCCCTCCATCCCCACCCCCTAGGGTGGGGGTGGGAGCAACTTTGAAATCGTAAATGGGAACCTCTATTTTTTATTGCAGATTCGGATTCCCCATAAAAAAATAAGTAACTTTTATCTGAAACTTTTTTTTTCGATTTGTGATAAATGGCGCTGTAATCGCAAGAAACCTGATTTTTGCGAATATCTCGAGAAATTACACATCGGATCGAAAAAAGAAAAAACACATGTTTAATTTTTCAAAAAGCTATTCAGCGATATGAAACTCGATCCACCCCCCCCCCCCATCTCTACCCCCTGGGATGGGGGTGGGGGTAACTTTGAAATCGTAAATGGGAACCCCTATTTTTTATTGCAGATTCAGATTCCTTATAAAAAAGAAAAATAATCCAGACGCCGAGTCGAGGGTCGAGCTAACAAGCACTCCTCGTGACTACGCTTAATTTGAAAGTCACCATTTTCTGAATTAGATTCACAGAAAGGTCAACAGTTTGCATAATTATTCACGCCGGTCAACGAGCAGTACACTAATGATGGCATAAAGCGATGAATATCCACTACGGAAACGACGATCTAGATCGATGAAACAACAGTAGTAGGCACATTTTTAGTCGGATCTCTAGGAGAATAATGGCGAAGAAGTCACGCCGTGCGAACTTTGAGCCCTGAAACTAGCAAGTAGAGTAGTGGCGTTTCGTGTCGTCGGTCAGCAGCGACAAACCGTTAATTGTGCCGGACAGCCCCAGCATGTCGTAGGGCGCAGCCGCAACATTCTCCCCCACCCTCAGCAAAGGTTGCTGACGCAAGCTCATTAAGTGTGAGGAGCCAGCTGGTCTGAACAAGGTACGATGGGTAATAGCACGAGCCGGGAGATGGGTAGGTCGAGCGACGAAGTGGCCGTTCTGATGGTGACCACTCGAGTAAGCCTATCCTTTCCTGAGTGTAGAGCGGTCACGCGCGCAAAGGGCCACTAGGTAGGCGGCAGCGGCTCGTCACTGAGGAGGACAATGGAACCGAGTTTGATTTCATGAGACGGGTGATGCCACTTTGATATAGACTGAAGACACTGAAGATAACCTATAGACCATCGGTCCCAGGAACCTTGAACTTTATGCGGGATAAGCTGTCAAAGAGAAAGACGAGAGATGAACAAGTGTTGCAGAAACGGCTCAGGGATGGCTGTGGCTGCATGTCTGATAAGGAAATGCCCTGGAGTTAGTCCCGAAAGGTCGTTTTCGTCCTCTGAGTGGGGCTCGGAAGATCGAGAGTTGAGGATGTCCTCGATTTGCGCTAGAAGCGTTGTGAGCTATTCAAACGTGAGCAGGTCGTCACCGATGATCCGAGTAAGGTAAAATTTCACGGATTTTACCGCCGCTTTCCATTTTCCGCCAAAGTGGGGTGCCCCGGAGTGGTTGAATGATTACTGGTGCCATCATTGAGCAGGAGCAGGGCTAATTGTTGGGATTGCGCGACACCGATGAGAAGACCTTCTTGAATGTGGCGTCGACTTTCAGGAAGGTTGTCGTGCAGTCGGAATACAGGTTCTGGTAGAGTCCGTCATGGGCAATGAGGCGACGGCGCCCCGCGACGAATCAGTCCGTAGTGTAATCTGAGACGACCTCTAGGTGGATCGCGGACGTGGTTATACATACGAAGATCGAAAGCCATCCCTTGTATGTCTCATGCCCGCGACGTTTCAACGAGCGAAGCGATACGAAGACGACTCCGGGTTTTCCCTCGAGGTTCACTTCCAGGTTTAGCGTAAGTACAAGCGGAGGCCAAGACAAAGTGCTGTTAGCCAGCCACGGTGGTTCGTGCCACCACAAGCTGCGGAAATTCCCCGAGACGTGCAATCAACTGCATTTTTTTTCGGAAACTAGCGGCCAGTCCGCCAGAGACATCTCTTGAATGAGCTGAACGCGGTTGCGTACGTATTCTAACATGAGGGATGAGAACTGATCCATGCGAGAGTAACAGACGAGTCGGTCCAGAAGAAGGTTGGCGGGTTGGTCAAGTTAAGCTGGTCCTTAAGATATTTTACCAAGCATACGATCAGGACGGCGGCAGAGCGCTCGAGCCGTGGTGTGGTGAGCTCCTAGAGCAGAGCGACACGTGTCATGGAGCGGACCAAGGAATCTAAGGGTTTTCGTAGCCATTTAACACCTTGAGGTAGACAGCGGCGGCCACGGCGAGATTCAAGGCGTCGGAAATTCCATGAACCTCAACGGCCGACGAGTGTGTGTATAGCCCGAGCCATCGTTTGCCTGTCACCTCCGATAGCATCTCGAGATCGTTGCGGAAGCATGCCCAGCGTTAAGCAGATTGCAGGGAAACCTCATCGTCCCATCTGAGCCAGTTAAGCCAGAGCATCTGTAGCAGAGTCTTCCCCCGAATAACCACTGGAGCGAGGAAGGGTCATAGATCTGGGCCAGTTCTGAGAGAATCGTGCATTTGACGTTCTTTCATTGGTAGAATACCTAATTGCGAAGGCGAACAGGTCCAGAACGGGCTTCCATAAAAGGCCGAGGATCTTCGCCGCAGAGATTTCGAATTTGTGATAATCGTCGTGAACGCTGTCGAGAGAGAGCGCTTGGAGGAGCTGCACGTTCTTGGTGAGCCATTTAGCGAGCGGGAATCTTCCTGCGGCATACAGTCCTCTAACCAGTCGAGCGGTTTCGACGAGCTGGTCTAACGTGTCGGCACCTCCGCAGATTTCGTCGACGTAGCGGCCATTTAACATCAACGCGGCGATCAAGGGGAAGCGATGGTCCTCGTCCTCAATGAGCTGGAGAAGCGTGCGAATGGCCAGGAAGGGCTCTGGTCGAGTGCCATAGGTGACGATGGTGAGCTGGAACTGTTCGATCTCCTCCCTCGAGTTGGTCCAGAGAATCTGCTGCATGAGCCAATCGTCCTCATGAACCCAGATTTGGCAAAGCATATTGGTGATGTTAGCCATGAAGACGAACCCGCGCTGCCGAGACCACAGCAGCACGTCAGAAATGACCTTCAGCATTTTGGTCCCTGTATGGAGAATGTTGTTGAGCGATGAACCTAATCTGGTCTTCGCAGAGCTATTGAAGACGACTCGTAGCTTGGTTATTTTGCTGGACTCCCGAATTACACCGTGATGCGGCAAATAGTAGCCCGTCCGTGACCAACCTGTCCTTCCTGACGGCCTTCGAAGACCCTTAACCCTTCTGGTGAATTATCACTATGTGTCAAGGTCGTCTTGTTAAGCCGTCAGGTGGTAGCAGGGACGCTCAAGGAAGCAGGACTGAGTGTACGTGTGGGTACCTGCCACATAATTCCCCACGCCGGAGAGCGGAATAGAGGATCTCCTCCTCATGAGACGCAGCTGGCAAACAAGCTGCGCGGAGATGAGGGAGAACTCCGAACCCAGGTCCACGAGGAGTCGGACCTGGTGGACAGAGCCATGGTCGTCGTCAAGAAGGGCAACGCAGGTCGGGAGCCGCTCGGGCGAGAAGGGCGAGTGTAACCTTCCCAGAATATTCGCAGAGACTCGTCGATTCATTGTGTAGACGGAGTCGACGGTCCAGAGGGCGCTGGGCTGTCAACTCTGTGAGGAGTTAACTTCGCCGAGGCTGGCTTCGGCGGCGGAGTGCGAGTCGGCTACGGTATGCTGCGAGGCTTCTCGTAGGGACGCTTGCACAGATGCAGCAGAGTGTAGTGGCGATGCTGACATGCTGGCAGGTGCGCGTCATCTGGCACACGTGGAGATTGTGCTTGCCCAGGCAGTCGAAACACATGTACAGCTGGTCCACCACGGATATCCGTTCTGCGGGAAAAAGATATATGAATGATGGACAGTTGGCGAAATAATGTTCCTCCTCGCAGAGGAAGCACGGATACCCGTTGGTCACTGGCAACGTGCTGATCCTAGTAGACTGTACCGGAGCTGGTCGAGGAGTAAGAGTGGCAGGTTAACCTTCGCCGTAGGCCGAATTAATTGACGCGTGCCAAGTCTTATGCCAGTAACGCCTAATGGGAGATTACGGTCGACGGTATAATATTTAAAAAGATATTAGTTTTAGGATCGTTCGCCGATAAAGAGATAAATCTCGAGTAAATGACAAACACATGAATATCCGGAAAAAGTAATAGTTGGTAGGTTATTATAGATAACGGCAACTTCCGTTATCTATGATATTGCGCGAAAAAAGTATTCAAATACAATTCATTAGTTCAAATTACTGACGAGGAACCAGCCAGTTCTTCCTGAATCTACCTTTAGACTTTAATATTTCGGGCGAGTCCGACCTGCGATCAACCGTTCAGGTTGATATTCAACTTTTGACTAATTTCGATACAGTAGTTATTAACTACCTTTGACGAAATCGATGAATTTTCAACAATTTCTAATGTTGCAAGTTGCTGCAAGTCGTGGCTTGGTCATTGATCGCGGCTCATCGCATACGTATACACATTCTTTCTACTTCGGGCAAGCGGCCTCGTACCCGAAGGACGCAATTACTGAGTGTCCAAATTTTAACTACAATAGTAACACGTTATCTATAATGAAAGGAAATAGATTAATACTAATGAGAAGATACTACTTGGTGTTTTGTAACTGGAGAAGCATATTGGTTTTACCAGTGATTGTTTTGTCCAAATTAACCACTTGCACTATTTTCACGACTCTGACTCGTGATGAAAATTTTAGGCCAAACTTGAATATCACGAGTCAGGCTCGTTGTTTAATTTCATGTCAAACGTGAATACCACGAGTATGGTTCGTAGTTAATATTTCGGTCCAAACATGAATATCACGAGCCGTACTCGTAGTCTTAATCTCGGGCTAAACAAGAACGTCTGAAGTTAGGCACGGCTTGTTCCGAATTTCAGCGTAGTGCAAGGGGTTAACCAGTCATCTTTGCCGCGAATAAATTCAATTGGTCAAAATTGAATTTAAAGACAAGAAAGTGCCACATTTGTTCAAGTTAATTAGTCATTTTTGTCGCGAGTAAATTAAAATTGTAAAGATATTTAAAAAGAGATATCGTTCGTGTTGTTCGAGTTAATTAATCGGCTTTTTCTTGCATCAATTAAATTTGTGAAAATTGGTTACTTAAGAAAGTATTACTCCGGTTCGAGTAAAATGATTTGTCTCGTGAGTAGTATATAGCCGACTTTGCTCCATCCCACTTCTATCCCCATTTGTTTCCCTACCATGCCGCTACCCCCACCACCCCCACTTTCCTCCCACACCCCACAGCCGCGCTACCCGCTCTGCTTAAGCAGTATCGGTAATGTGGAGATCGTAAAATGGGGTGGTGTGGGTACTTGGGTGAACAAGGAAGAGTAGGAATAAAAACAGGTTGGAGCAAAGGCGGCCACACACTTGAAATAAAATTTTTAACTCACCCTTGCATTCCTGGCGACTGCTACGATTTAACCTTTGCGTTTTTGGCTTTCTCTATCTTTGGTGTCGGTATGATCGTGGACGTTTTCCAACTATTAGGGCAACAGCCCTTCTTTGGGCATTCGTTGATTACATCAACAAACTCCTGTTCAATTGCACTAAATGCCAAATTCAGTTGTTCGCTTGATAGTTCTTCTTCTGTACCTTTCTTCTTCGGAAGTCCGTCAACTATTTCCTCGAATTCCTCCATTCCGATATTCTCAACGTTATCTATACTTCTTTCGTTTCCCACGCCACAACCTATCAAGATTCGTCTGCTACCTGGTCTTCTAGATGTATCCCTCTCTATTGAGCTTACTATGTAATTAATACTTTCAACGTAAAATACGTTAAATTTGTCAACCATATTTCCCTCCGCCGTATTATCCAATATTTCTAAATTTAAATTTTCAATTTCTCTCGTTTTTTGTTGATCCTCCTTTAATAAGTTCTTTCAAAGTTTCCAACGTTTTTTAGGGTTGTTTTTATTGCAGTCTATCATAAGTTCCAGTTATCTGTTTCCTCATGAATTGCTTCTCTGTAGGCATTATTCCTTTTATAATACATGCCGCCCTTCTTATCTCATCCGAGTACCATTTTTTACCCTCCTATACGCTTGGAATTCTAACTACTTTTTATAGTGCTACTATGTCCAAAGTACCTACTATACTATCGACAAACATATTTGCCTTCCGGTTTATATCTCCATGTGTCTATCGTCGCACGGAATTTTTCAGGACTGTTGTCAATTCTTTCGCGTCAATTTTACTATAATTCCTGGTCTTATATTTTCTCTGTTTACTCTCGGTATTGCTCGTTCCTAATACTACGTTTATCCATGCATGGTCTGTTATTTTTGGTTCGTGTTCCTCCTGCACTTGCACGCTTGTATTTGCAAATTCAAGATCTATGATTGTTCGGCCATCCTGCGTTATTCTCGTTGGCTCGTTCATATACTGTTTCATCCCTAAGCTTAGCGTTCCTAACATTAGTTGATTTTTATAGAACGAGTTTCCCTTGACATCTATGTTAAGAAATCCTATTATTGAACAATCTCCTTTTATTGTTAACTCTTCAGTTACAACCTCTATGTATCTTATAAATACCGCATCTGCGCATGGTGAATGGTACACCACTATTATAACTCCTTTATATGCCTTGTCATTGATCTATATTGCTACACTCCAGCAGTTTGACTCTATTTTATTCTTCCTTACTAATTCATATTTAATACCATCTCTTACGTATACTATGGCCCCTCCTGTATTACTATTCTCTGCATCGGACCTAATTACACTATAACCCAGCATATACACTTCACTGTCCCCGATTTCAGCAGTCACCCTCGTCTCCGATAGCGCTATAATTGTAGGTTTCATTCTATCAACCACCTGGTGTCGTATCTCATCGTTATGTGCTAAAAGACTTTGCGCATTTGTGTACTATATCGTCTCTTTCTTCTGTGATTGCTACTCTATCCATTCCGTTCTCTTCTTGTCCTCTTGCATCGTTGTTTTGTATGTTGGACATTCCTGGCCGAGTGCACTATGTTCTACATTTATCTTCAGATTGTACGTTTGATTTTTAAACGTGCAATTTACACATATACTCTTATTTATTGTACACTCTCTTGCGTTGTATCTTCCTGCACATTTGTAGCAGGTTTATTCTCTGGTACAATTCTTCGCTATATGATAATAGCCCCAGCATTTGAAGCATCGCTTTACGTCGACGTGATTGAAAACCGGACATTTTCTCCATCCCACGTTGTGCTTACCTTTTCTCAGTAGCTCCTCGTGACTTACTTTATCTACGTCTAGTATTATTGATCCATCGTCGGTTCCTCTTCCGTTTCGCTCCTGTTCGCTTCTCATAATTTATCTTTTCACGATTTTCATCTCCCTTCCTTCAGTTTACTCTATCCCGTTCTGCGTCTTAATTGTGTCAATTAGTTCTTCATCGATCAATTTAAATTCACCTTCTTCCACATTTACTATTTTTATCTTCGGATTCATCTGCGTTGACTCACTAACTTTGAAACCGTCACCCATTTTATCCTGCATCCTGGTCTTCGGTGATTCAATTTCTTCTCCCGATTCACAGCCCAGAATCACAGTTATTTTAGTGCGTTTCTTCAGTTTCGTTATTCCTACCGCCATACTCTTGTATAAAATCCACCTTCTATTTTATCGCTCTTTTAGTTTTTTCGCTTTCCTTTTGCACTTTGGGTTTGATGATAATCACCTTTTCTTTTTTCTTTACTTTCACTACATCACTGTAGGTTACCCTTGCAGTACTCGTGCCTTCCCCCTGCATCGTTCTTTTCAGTTCCTCTATCTGTTGCTTCACACCTTCCATTTCTCCACCAATTATCTCTTGGATCAACTTCTTGATTTTATTCTTGCCAGCAATGTCGTCCTTCATTGCTATCACTATTTTCATCAGCCAGTCTATTTTTGCGTCAAGCGCTATCGATGAACTCATACCTCTGGTTCCTCCCATCGTTCCAGTCGATGCCAATCGATCTCTGCTACTACCTGCTGTCGGTGTCACTGTCTTCGGAAGTTCATCTTCTCCATTAAATGTATCAAATGGACCCTTGCACTGCACTAGATCACAATTCCTATCGATTATTTTATGCTTATTCACGCTCCCTGGGTGGTAAAAAAGTTGCGGACAAATTTTTGATTCCATTTGATATCTTCTTCGCAATCGGAGCACCGATACTCGTCGTAGTCGCTCGTATTGTCTATATTATTCTATTATAGCTGGAAAGTTACCGACGCGAACAAGGAGCGATTTTACGTCAACTCTCTTTTGAGAAAGTTGTACCTCGGGTATCCCTCTACTAGCACTGTTAACTCACATCTGATGGTCGATGGATAGTTCTGTGAACTAGACCCGCCATCCAGTCTTTACCGCGGCCAAGAGAACTGCCATGACCAGATGTTTTTGCACGGTCGGCTTGGAAAAACCCTGCTCTCGCAATTTCTGGTTCATTGGACAAGTTGGACCTGCCGGAGTCACTAGTTCTGTTACTCGGTCCCAGCAGGTCACCCGGAAAATATCCAGGTAGTTCGGCCTCAGTGGCTCGGCTGCACCGGATGGCTACTTCCTTAGAGCGGTAGCCCCTGCATCTGCCGATTACACGCCATCCTCATACTCATACCAATACCTTAAATCAAAACTATTCCGCACTATATTCCGTTCCCGTATGCATACGTTTTGTCTCTACCTCATTCCTGAAGGACACATTAGTGTTCGTTCCTCATACATTTTGTTCTCGGTGTTCGGTGTCACTCTATCGCACTTTATCGCACTATCGCACTATCGCACTCTATCGCACTTTACACTTGCATTTATTCCGCACTTTTACTTATAGTTTTATGGGACTACCTTGTTTCAAGTCTGTGATTACCATTCTGAGCTGCTTGGCAATTCGGTCCTCACGGTGCGTTCTGCGCTTCCTTAGCCTCCAAGATATTTCTCGCCGGTTCAGCGAACTTGGCGAAGTTTGGCTTCGTTAGGAGTGTCTCTTGGCGTGGCGGCCAGTTGTGTCCAGACTGCGTTACATGAGTCCTGAGTTCTTCTCTCCTTCCCTGGTGAATGCCACAGTGGAATAGCAGATATTCAGGGGTCTCGGTTTCCCGCACTCGCACAGATCGTCTGCCGCAAGACCAAATTGTCTAAGCTTACTCCTGAAATCGCCATGTCCGGTGATAAACTGAGTCACGTAGTGATTCAGCACGATCCACTTCATCCTCAGTCTATTGGTTACGTTCGGTAAGTACTCGAAGGTCGTCCTACTCTTCGTGCTGTTGTTCCATCTTATTTGCCATGTCCGCAAAAGTGAAAGTTGGACTTCCTTCTTTATTGTGTCGCCGTTGATTCCGGGTTCGTATACGGTCCCTTCCAGCTGGAAGGGGATGTTCTTTCTTATCCTATAGCCGCAGCTCCGTTTTTTGGCCTCTAGGGTGATTAGGATCGATCCCACAACGACCGTCAAGGCGTCTCCAGAAGTCGTTCGGTACGCCTTGGCAACTCTTAGGAGCGCCTGTCTTTGGGCTCTCAATAGCATTGTCGTGGTTTGCTTGTTAAGCAGGTCGACCCACCCTTCTGCCGCGTAAGTCGCAATCGGGACAAATAGGAACAAATAGGTACAAGGTGCTTAGGCATGTATGCCCGAGACCCCATCTTGCTTTTGTGATTTTAGCTGAAGAATTGAAGGTGGAGCCACACCTGTCGCCTATACTTTTGATGTGCTCCTTTATTGAGAGCCTGTCTCCGTAGGTGGCTCTCAGGTAGCGTACTATCCTCTTCATTGGAATCTGCTTTCGGTTGATCTTTATTTATGGGGGACGTCTGATGTCTAGGCAACCCCTTAAGAGAAACATTTCGCTCTTCTTCTCGGAAAGTTGTAATTTGTGTTCCCCGCACCAGTTTTCTACCTCCGTGGCAACGATTTGTCCTTGCCCCCCAGACCGTCTCAGGTGTCACCGTATACCGACGCGTACACCGGTACATACCAACCGATAACTATATCACACTCACCTTGATTGTTCCACGTATTGCTCATTGCACCGTGCCAGCGACAATGCCCCCCCCCCTCCCAGCACAAACGTCGAGTGAGAAATTTTTTTTGATGCACGAATATGTTGCTAGCACCGTTGATACGATAGCTACCAAGCCATTCGCTAGATCAAAATGTTCACCACACAAAACCAACCACATTGATATAGTTTTCACACTATGACACCACTTAATTCCTGTATATAATTAGCTGTACTATGGAGTGTTTGACAAACACGACTGTCTCGTATGAGAGAGAGAGAGAGAGAGAGAGAGAGAGAGAGAGAGAGAGAGAGAGAGAGAGAGAGAGAGAGAGAGAGAGAGTTTCGTACGGTAACAGTGATCGGATACAAATATAAATAAATTTTGTCTGAGGAATGAATGCGGTTTAAGGGTGCATTTTCATTTGGACGTACTGCGCCATAAACGCGTGTTCCGCCCGTAAGTGAGACATACCGCAAGAGAAACGAGGGGAAAGAAAAGACAAAAAAAAAATAATAACACCCCAGCCTTCGCTGGACCACCTTGGTGAATCGCCGACGGGTCGCCGGTTGTCGTGAAATAGTTACGAGGTTCTTCCTTGGTACTGGAACAGCTAGTTCAGGGACTGGGTGGTCCGGTACGGCAGGTACAGCCGTTCTAGTTTCAGCGATAATGATCGTAGTTCCCACGCATGAAACATTACTGACTATGACCGGTTTTGAAGGAGGCTGTATCGCACGCGCTCGTTGAGCTACTTTTGCAATGGTACGGTTGTTGCCCCTTGGTAGGCGTGACAGTAGGCGTGCATCAATTCCGCAAGGGACCTGCACTACCGACTCAACACGTAGTTTTTCCTGGGTTGTATAGTTATGTACCTACAAATCGAATCTCTCCTCAACCAACCACATCTCACGATAACGCTAATCGTGCATGTGTTCCGCAAGAGTTCTGCACAAAAATGATCAGCGCAGTGTGTGCGGCCAAGTTGAAACGGGGTACACTTGATGGCTGTATGAAATTAGTGAGCTGTCATGAGTTCCTCCAGGGGTCGTACAATACCAAGACAGTAGGCGTGCATCAATTCCGCAAGGGACCTGCACAACCGAACCGACTGAACACGTAGTTTCCCTGGGTTATATACACTGAGGTATTTACTTGATAATAAGAATCATGGTTCCATCCCCGTCAGATGTGGGAGAATAAGTGTAGAAATAATAGTTCGAATCACTCACGGGTTAATTGTTCGACGATGAATTTATTTTGACACTTATGTATTGAATAATGGTACAGTTCCGAATGTTAACGCTATTAGTGTTTAGCTCGCGTTAATTTATAACACGAGAACTAAAAAAAAAAACCGGTGGTTGCTTTACTGCACTGACCGTTGAGAGGCTCGTCACCTTCCCAAGCGTATTAATCCGTTGTAAGACACGTTAATACACAAATTTAAAATCACTTTCTGAGTGTCGCGTAGGACTGATGCCTGATGACTCGATTAGTTAATTAGACCGGAAAGACTAAGGAAAGTCTGATTCAAGCTGTTCTGCTTTGCTTGGTTAAATATAATTCTACTGTGCATCTTTGACTCGTGGAGGGAGTAATAATTCTCTCACGGTACTTCAACGTAGCTGCAAGGTTTACTTGGTAGTTTTTAGTTACTTAGCCCTTATCGGTTCCGACTACATCAATGGTATTAGATCGGCCGACACTAAAATTCCTCACCGTGGATGTTATGGAATCATATAGGCATAAGTCCCTCTTAATTCAAAGCGGGGGTGCTAGAGAATGATCAATGGTAGAGGCAGATACGGGCGAACCCCCTTAATTCGCTCCCAATAGTGACCAACCACTGAACCACAATTATTTCTTAGCACAGTGATTTGACACCCCCTGGATTTGAACAGCCAGGGGTTGTAGATTAAGGATAGTTCTATTACCAACCTTTTCCTACTTTTGGTTTTCGAGTTAATGCAGCAAGTATAAATCGATTGAGAAGAGTGTGCTTCGACTATTTGCATCTGCCTTCCTCTCATTGCACTCCCTACAGAGAATTCGGTATAGGTATGTTGTAACATAGTTACACTCTCTAGTCTCTTTTATTATTTCAAACGGCTATAAGAGCCTAAATCACGTTCGGAAGCACCGAGTACAGCGGGCACTAGGCCATTGCACCCGGACATGTAAGAAAAACTAGCTACGTCAGAGCTCTGGAATTCCCTCGCTGCCGAAAACAGCAGGCCAGCGACCAGCTGGCCTCGCTTGGCGGCGAGGGGAAGACGGGTAGCGCGGTAACGGCAAGCCGAGAAATTATTAAATCTTAGTAGATTTAAAAATTGAAGCCGATAATGACGGAGAGGGGTACCAGATGGGGGGGAGGCTATAAAAGAGCCTGCGCGGAGGGAAAAGCTCTTACGCTTTTTACTCTTCTGACCCAGGTTACCAAGTTGGGAACGATTAAAAGACAAAGTTGTGCATTTTTCTTGAGTTATAAAAATATATTCATCCTAGTATTTGAGTGGAATACGCGATTTTTCAAGATAAAAATAATCGTGTCAGTGAGCGTGGAACAGCGAAAATGACAGAAACGAAAGGACAGGCGAGTCATTAAAATTATATCGAAATTCTTAGTGACATATTGAGTCAATTGATATTAATCGAGAGTAACATAGGTTTTAAGTGAACAGGATTAATTTGTATAAAGTTAATTAAAAAGAATTAAGCGAGTAATTTTAGGCGAATAGAATTAAGTCGCGAGGTATTTAAACCTGTAGGATAGCAAGAAGTGTATAAACGTGCGAGTAAAAAGGAGAAAGTGATGAAATGAATAAGGGATAGAAAGAGAGAGGTATAGATACAATAGAGACATCGGTCCGAAGAGCGAGTTTTCGACGTGTTTAACTGTGTGTGTGTGCATGTAGCGTAACTGGGTCACTACTAACTCACAAAACAATATCAGACTACCGAGTCGATCACCGAGAGCCTATGTGAACGGAATAGCCGAAAAGAATTGTCAAAAATCATCGTAGGAATTACAAAATTTAAATAAATTGTACTGGTTATCGGTACCAGAAAACCGAACGTTAACTTTCTGTCTTTCATTGTTTGCATAAATAAACCTTACTCTCACCTACCTAGAAGTCTACAACTAATTATACCTGTGATCGAGCTCGAATTTTCCCTGGGAAAATAAATTTAATGATAACAAGAAAAATTATCGTTACAATGTAATATGTTAGATCTATGTTTGCGTACCTAAATGTAAATGTTCATAAGTGCCTACATTGTAAAATTCATTATTATATTATTGTTATTATTATTATTATTTAATAATTTTAGTAGTAAAGTAAAATCATCATTAATAGTATTTATTCATTATAGGTAAAAAATGTATGATAATGAGTGAAAGTGAGTTGGAATTAGCTCGAAAGTCCAAACCATGTATGCAAATGATTGAGAGTGAGTTTGAAATATTTGATAATGGTTCACATAAAATTATTAGGAACTCTAGAATGAAAACTAACTGATGCAGCAGAGCACTATAAGAGAGATTGACAAATGCGCAGAGTGAGCGCTTAGTCAGTTTGAGTTACACACAATAAATGACAATGAATATAGTGCTCTGTGCAGTAAACAAGTATCGTTTGAGTATTTCTAATCTGTCGACCGGTAGCAGGTCGATGCATTCACAAGTAGCATGTTGAGTGAAAGATGCGAATAGTAAGATTAAGGATCCTGGTGACAAGTATAAATAATTAAATGCACTCAGTAATGAACAATAATAATTCAATGTTTATTTAATTAATTCACAGTGGTTGGATAAAAAGAAAATACCTGGTGAATACAAAAAAAATATGTAATGTGATTTGTCTGGCCTGTTTGATGATGTACTAGCGGTGAGTGGGATCTCAGGCCGTTGAGTTGACTTGTTGATCCCGTGTGGATGATCCTGGTGATGTGGTCTGATTGTAGAGCTCTATTAAAGCCACACGGCAGGCCGAGGAGTATGCTATAGCCAACGTGCGATGCGAGGCTGAATGGCATCTTTGCTGCCAACGACGAACCACGCCGTTCACGTTTATGTGAATGTTGCAATAGTTGTGTTGATTTGTGGTGATTCGCACTGGCACTGAGTGGAATCAGTGCCAGTGCGAATCCAAATTCCCGTGTTTCCAACACGGGTGATTTGGCCAAGAATGTAATACGCTTCAATACTGAGTGCACACAAACGTGAGTGGAACTAATGAATATCTACGTGAGTTTACGCGGGAACGTGTAGCGCGAACGACTCGAGTGAGAACAATGGCCACATCCGTCGACCACGAGGCAGAGTAACAAGAGGGCGGACGTGCGTCACAGCTTGCTTGAGTTGTGATTCGCCACCAGCGATGGAAAGTGAGCCTGGTGAGTGGTCTTGTCGCTGGGGCCATGCCAGCAGCGTTGGCCGCTTGAGTGAGCTTCGATCGAGGATGTGAGCTGATGGACAATGTGCTTGAGTGCGCGGTCGATAAATCGATATAGCATAGCTGCAAGCTATACCATATGACGCGAGGCGTCAGATGATTGTGAGTGTAGCGTGTGCATGAGTTGAGTGTGTGCTTGGTAGGTACGAAAACTGAACAAGGTAACTGAAATAGTATTTATATTATGGTAAGCAGAGCAGTATACGAGCACCGCAGTGACCCAACGCATTTATAAAAATAATATATTCACATGAGGACGCTGGACGTAACACCTCCCCCGTTCTAGACAGAAGCAGTGCCGTGGCCCTGCTGATGTGAGGCGTATAGCCGGTACTGAAGTTTAGTGTCCACTCCGCTGATGGTGGGTATTGGTTGATGAAGGTCAGGATAGACAGGCGGAGGTACACCCGGCGAGGTGCTGATGTTGACATCGTGTAGGTTGATGTTTTCGTTTGAGGGTTCCTTTGTATTGGTGTTTCTGCTATGCCCTAATGTGAGCAGCAGATGTATGAGCAAACTCCATATGGCAGCCAGTAGATGTAGACTCCAGTCATATAAAGAGTGCAGGGCATAGCCGTGGATAATCGTGTCGATCACAAGTTTTACCAGTCGGATAACTATAAAAACTCCGAGCACTCCGGCGCTGGCAGTTCCAAATTTGGTAAATACTCCCCAAATTTTCTTTGCCGCATTTTCTGCTATTTTATTTAACGTGGATTCGTCAATTAACCATTGATTTTTACGCTTCCAGGAGGAATATGATACCCCATTGATCCCCTTGCAATGTAATTAAGCATTGCTGGTCTCTCTGCAGGAAACATAATTCTATCCCTCAGCTTGTAGGTGTCAGATTCTTGATATATACCGCTCGAGGCGAGATTTCCTGGTGATGCGTATTTCCAGATAGGTTTTGTCAGCGGCTGTAATTTCTGAGGTTCCAGTACTTCCATAGAGAGGCGGTACCATGTACCCTCGATGTCGTACTGTGCAGGTAGCATAGGGCCGCACTCCACTCCCGTCGCGGTTTTTATTAGCATTTTTGATGTGGTAGTTAGAAAAAGCGATGTGTTCCTATAGGTTTTGCGGAGCTTACACTCCATGGGTATGCACTTAACAATGTGCACCACCTCCCCTGCCACTGCGGCCATGTACCCTGGTCCCTTCATGATAGTGTGGGCGAATCGTTCCGGTAGGAGCGCAGCCGTTGTTAGCGCGTTGTGCAATACCTTCCTCTCGAGCGAATAACGCTGGGTCATTACATTTCGGTACAATCCTTTCATTTGGGTGCGTACATGTTTTTCAACATAAATAAATTTTGAGTTGATGTACGAGAAGCGGTCCAAGTTGTTGACTGATATCTGCCTCCTTGTTGCTGGCCAGTTGTTTCCATTCGCTTCTAGTATGAACAGCTTTGGGTGTTCGGTTCGCACCAGTGTGTAACCGCACACCTGATACTGGCCCTGTTTTGCCAAAGCGAACGTTGTTGAGTCGGAGTTCAATGAATATACCAAGGGTAAACTGTCGTCGCCCTCCTTTGATTCTAGTTTTATTGCCGGTCCCTCGTACAAAACGTCGTACTGGTGAAAACTGCATGAGTCAGTTGGCGCCGTCTTCCAAAAGGCGCTGTTTCCGTGAAGATCTATGCAGTGTCCATCGCTGACGGCACATTGCGTTCTCGATTGCAAGAGTATCAGTCCCGCTTTAGAATTTATCGTTGTATGGTAATGTATAAGGCTATTTTTATGGAGGCCTGTACAACTACTCCGTCCCAAGTTCCATAGGGGTCGCTGTACTGAATACCTTGGCAGGATCCGTCAGCGCTGACGCTTCCCCCCATAGTTACTCCGCGACTGGTTGTTTCGTTTCTTTTGAACCCTACCAAATCGGCGGTAAAACTCAATTTCAACATACCGGTTTCCTGGACCCTCTGGCAGAATTTTTCGTCAAAATTGTGCAGATAAGTTTGATGTCCACCGTGAACAATGGAATTGTGGGATCCCATTCCGCAATGATAGATGGTGCGGTCGATCTCCACCTTGCACTGCAAAATCTCCGTGGTATCAAATTCTGAGAGTTACAAGAGCTGTATCTGCGTTGGTTTGGCGATAGGTTCGGAGAGCGGAATCTTGCATTCGCTGACCTAGTTTAAGGAGATTGTGGTTATATTGCGGGTAGATCCCCCACAATCATAACCCACAAAGGCTGTTGTCGATCCGAAAAATAGTGTAATTTTCGTGAGAGCCAAGGCGACTTCCGCGGCGATGCCCACCCCCGGACGCTTTCGGTTGGCTATACATGTAGAGGTAGAAATACACTCCACTGGCTCTGGGTTTTCCACAAACTCCACCGTCTCTGTGTTACGGCCCCAGCAATAGTATGCATCGAGGTTATTGAGGAACAAGCATAAAAATTCGTCGTAATCTCTTGGCAAAGCGAAGTAGTCTCCGTTCAGCAACACGAATTCCACATCCACGACGCTAATACTCCGGATCTTGGTATCGTAATAACTCCTCATTTTGAATATCCCCTGGTGCTGATCGTAGTGTAGCCCTTCCATCACCTGGCAAGTTCCTCGCCTGTTCGTGTAGCCGATTCGAAAATCCTCGAACTTCCTCCAGGTTTCTGGGGTTTGGTTTGACGGTCCGCTGGATCTTTTCCTTCCATGGGATATTCTTCTGTAACAAAAAGTGTTCCTTGTGAGAGCCCTGTCGGTTGTAGTTTGGCCATATGTACATAGTAATTCCAATAATCCTCAGGTCTCGGACAAAAAAAAATTATTTTTTTATTTAAAAGTTTTTTTTTCAGCATAGTCCGTGGGTCTTTAGTATCCACTCCGACCACTGTGTAGGTTACAAAATCGTCCATGTTAACTAGTTTAGGAGCTCGTGATGATCGCCTTGGTTCCCCGCTCACATCTGTGTTGGTTTGCTCCGCCTCTTGAAGGTTGTAGTAGTGTTGGGTTTTTCGATTTGCTGCGCTTAAATTGTCAGCTGCGCGAAGTTTAGTTAGTCGTAATTTGTTCGTATGCATGATCCTATCTTGACCGTGATATTTAATTTTTACATTGCCGCCTGATAGTAGATCCACTTCGCAAGACTTCGAATAGTGGTCTGCAAATTTTCCCCGACGGGGTTCCTTCATCATGACGACTCTGTCGCCCACTCCAAAATTTTGGGGATTTATACGTTGATCATAATAATGTTTAGATCTTCTTTTTGCCGCGTTCAGGTTGTCAGCCGCAAGCTCCTGTAGACCGTGTACTTCGTGTAGATAAGGTCACTGACCTGTTTACTTATTTCATCCGTATGTACTGGGGGAAATCTACATTGACGCGTAAACACAGATTGATCGTCCGTTGTTGGTAGCTTATGTTGTATCGCGTTCGTATAATCTAACCAATTACCTGGTATGTGGAAGAGGTCAGCATTCTCTTCTATGAGGATGTCCACGCTCTTTCTTTCCTCCTCGTTCAGATGTTCAATTCGCAGTAATTCTCTTAACTGCTTTGCGCTCATCGGCAGATTGCTGTTATTTTTAATAACTGTTACCCTTTTA
Source organism: Cylloceria caligata (assembly GCA_963942595.1). NCBI lineage: Eukaryota > Metazoa > Arthropoda > Insecta > Hymenoptera > Ichneumonidae > Cylloceria > Cylloceria caligata. Next base: position 32,145,806 of record OZ012708.1, read on the forward strand.
CAATAATCACGATCAAGATGGCTATTGGGTGTTTCCTCAAATAGTCCATCCATCCCGGTATCAGTGTTGTTCTGATCGGTGGATTTTTGTAAATCGTAATCGTATAGGTCAACTGTTGGCGGAACAATTTGTACGTCCCGCTCGGTGGTGTTGAATACGCGTACGTGTATCACGTTATCCTTATTACTGACCACCGCTTCCCCAGCATTTATACCGTAGGCTAAGTCTACTCTAGGAAGGTACCCGGTGGTGAGTTTTATTCTATTTACGTATATTTTGCACACGGTGCTAGTCCGTGCTGTAGGCAAAATTCTTTCTTTATTTTTAAATGGTAAATTCCCATTTTCCAAACTAACCGTTCTGTTATTATAGTCGATCGTGGCTCTATTTTCTACGTGGAATTCTGAACCCAAGATCGCGTCCTGGTGTATACCAAAATCATCGTCCACCACATGGAATTCCGACATTGTTCCCTGGATCTCTATGTCTGTTGATCCCAAGGTCCTCCGATATACACAGGGTCCTCCGATATACCCCGTAATTTCGGCACTTCGTTCGAATTAATTGGAATTTCTTCCCGCAAAGAACTCTTTTTTACAATGTTCGGGTCTGCACCTGAATCCACCAAAAAATCTGATTTTTGTTTTAATTGTAGAGCATTTATCTCGATCACTGGTACAAAGGATCGCGTTTTTATCTTGACGTTTGCGGATCGCACATGTCGGAAACCTGCATTGTTCGCAGCGAGCGCTCTTGTTGGACCTCGACCTGGCTCACGCTCGTAGCCGGCCATGGTGACCCGTTTCCCGAATTTCTTTCATGACGTTGACGAGCATAGCATGAGGCGTAATCGTGCCCTGGTTTTCCGCAATAAGAGCATGTACTCCTATTTTCGCTGCGCGGCGTACCGGAGTATCCTGGTTTAAGCGCGGTTTTAACGTGATTATTATTATTACTATTATTATGCGGTGATCACTTTTCTGGATTTCGGACCCAACACTGGTCCATGTTGTGGCCAGCCTTTTTGCAAAATGAGCACGCGATGATATCCGATTCGGGTTTACTAAAGGTAACCTGCGGACGTATCTCTTGTCGCGCCTGTTGTCGCGATTCTCGCAACCTAACCTTTTCCCTTCCAAGGTCCTTTGGACTTTGATCGCGGCAGTGTACGCTTCGGCGAGGGTTTTGTAATCCTCTAGTTTCAAATTCACCCGGAAGCTAGGACATAGCCCAGCAACAAAACAACCCAATGTTTCATTTTCTAAAGATTTTACGGCGTTCGGAGTTAATGTCCCCCTTGTGCTCGATTCCCCCTCGAGGATCGCAGAGTGAAGGTCTTTCACTCTACTGATATAATCGCTTACATGCTCATATTTACCCTTGACAATACCACCCAACTCTCCGTGATACTGATTTACTGATTTTGTGGCCCCAAAAACCGCTTTTAATGAGTCTACGAATTCTTTTATGGAATTGAAGCGGTCATCTTCCACGGCTGTATGAGCTTTACCTTTTAATTTGTTCCGGAGCAGCTTCGCGAGGGTTGGTTCTTGTGTTGCTGGGAACACGTCTTCGATCTGGTTGCATGCCCTAGCAAATTTTAATAACGGGATGTTTTCCCCGTTAAAAGTCTGTATACTTTCTAGAAAAGATAACTGAGGCCATGTTTGGCTGGTATACAGGAGATCTGGTCTTGGTAATCTGTGGTCAGGAACTTCCCCCCTACTCGTACCCTGTTGACCCGATCGTGTGTCAGCTCGCATCCTTGTGACATCCATTTTAAGGGAATTGAACTCTTGTAAGACTGTGACGAGCATCTGTTCTATTCTATCAGTTCTGTCTGGTTTACTTGGGTCATTTTGAACCCTTTGTTTTTGTAAAATTTTATCGTTTTCCTTTACTCTTAATTCCTGCATCTTTTCCCTATCTTGAATTTCTTTTAACCTTTCTTGTGTTTCCAAATCTCGATCTTTTAGTGCTTCTTCTTGTTCACGTAATTGCTGCTGTTTTTGAACTAATTGCTCTTGCAAAATTCTGATTTCCTCCTCGTTCAGAGAGACTTTCTTATTTCGTGTTGACATGGTTATTAATTTTTACTAGTGTGTTTATTCTATTAAATTTAATTTAAATGATTTCCAAGCATAACAGTGAGAATATTACAATATCCCACCACTGTCACCAGAAAAAGTAATGTCGTAGAGATATCTAAATAACTGTTACGTCCTACCATCAGATCTTGATTCTCTCTTTAAAACAAGATATGAATGCGCGCAAGGACGCCACAGAATTTTGGGCAGAAATTAGGTCTCGCTTGAACCGAGCTTCACCGGTAGGGAGGAGACCTTCACTAACCTTGGAAATTCTAACTAACGGAGAATGTGGGCTAAACAGAAATTCCCCCTCGAGTCAAAACAAATGTTATAAGAATGGTAATATCTGGTTACTCACTGGTTACGGCCGTTCATTGTATTAGGCTGCGTGGTGGAACGTAGGGCGTAGCGGGTATATCCTAAACAATTGTGATGATTGGGATGCTGCTTAGGTTGGCGTGGAATAGTTACGAGGTTCTTCCTTGGCACTGGAACAGCTGGTTCAGGGTCAGGGTGGTCCGGTACGGCAGGTACTGCCGTTCTGGTTTCAGCGATAATGATCGTAGGTCCCACGTATAAAACGTTACTGACTATGACCGGTTCTGAAGGAGGCTGTATCGCACGCGCTCGTTGAGCTACTTTTGCAATGGTACGTTTGTAACCCCTTGGTAAACGAGAGTTGTTAATGGGTTCACTGAGGACGATTAAACCCGTTGCGATTTGCTCCTGTGTGAGCGTGTCTTTCAAGGAATTCACTAAACTCAGTGTTTGAGGAACGATTGAGTGCACTCGACGGATCTGATATTTGAGGCCTCCGCGTCGTCTGGCCATGAATGTTCTATGACGATAGAAGAAGGAGGTATGAGATGGTGGAACTAGGACGACGATTGTTGAGTTTAACGAGTTATAGGTCTACAAGCTGAATCTCCCTCCGACCAACCACATCATACTATACCACTAATCGTGCATGTGTCCCGCAAGGGTTCTGCACAGGTTGATCAGTGCGATATGTGGGGCCAAATTGAAACGGGGTACACTTGATGGCTGTATGACATTAGTGAGCTGTCATGAGTTCCTCCAGGGGTCGTACAATGCCAAGACAGTAAGTGTGCATCAATTCCGCAAGGGACCTGCACAACCGAATCGACTCAACACGTAATTTCCCTGGGTTATATTCACTGAGGTATTTACTTGATAATAAGAATCACGGTAAATCCCCGTCGAATGTGGGAGAATAGGTGTAGAAATAATAATTCGAATCAATCACGGGTTAATTATTCGAAGATGAATTTATTTTGACACTTATGTATTGAATAATGGTACAGTTCCGAATGTTAACGCTATTAGTGTTCAGCTCGCGTTAATTTATAACACGAGAACTAAAAAAAAAACCGGTGGTTGCTTTACTGCACTGACCGTTGAGAGGCTCGTTACCTTCCCTAGCGTATTAATCCGTTGTAAAACACGTTAATACACAAATTTAAAATCACTCTCTGAGTGTCGCGTAGGACTGATGCCTGATGACTCGATTAGTTAATTAGACCGGAAAGACTAAGGAAAGTCTGATTCAAGCTGTTCTGCTTTGCTTGGTTAAATATAATTCTACTGTGCATCTTTGACTCGTGGAGGGAGTAATAATTCTCTCACGGTACTTCAAGGTAGCTGCAAGGTTATCTTGGTAGTTTTGGTTAGACAGGAGCCCTTATCGGTGCCGACTACATCAATGGTATAAGATCGGCCGAGAACAAAATTCCTCACCGTGGATGTTATACTAGTTTTTAGTTACATAGCCCTTATCGGTTCCGACTACATCAATGGTATTAGATCGGCCGACACTAAAATTCCTCACCGTGGATGTTATGGAATCATACAGGCATAAGTCCCTCTTAATTCAAAGCGGGGGGTGCTAGAGAATGATCAATGGTAGAGGCAGATACGGGCGAAACCCCTTAATTCGCTCCCAATAGTGACCAACCACTGAACCACAATTATTGTGGTTATATATACCACCCCTTGGATTTGAACAGCCAAGGGTTGTATATTAAGGATAGTTCTATTGCCAACCTTTTCCGACTTTTGGTTTTCGAATTAATGCAGCAAGTATAAATCGATTGAGAAGAGTGTGCTTCGCCTATTTGCATCTGCCTTCCTCTCATCGCACTCCCTACAGAAAATTCCGTATAAGTATGTAATATGTTAGATCTATGCCTGCGTACCGAAATATAAATGTTTATGAGTGCTTACATTGTAAAATTCATTATTATGTTATTATGTTGTTGTTGTTGTTGTTATTATTATTACCGCTGCGGGATAGGGGTTAGAATATTCCCCTGGTAAGGTATGCCTGTCGTGAAAAGCGACTTAAATCCGGGGGAAGGAAACCCCCTACAACAAACCAATTATGAGTTACAGCAAACAAGGAAAACAGTTTACGGTGCAGGGGGGGATACCCCAGTACCGGCGTCAACAGGGAGTGGGCAAGCGGGCTCCCCGGCGTCGAAAACAAGCGACCGCAGTGCTACATTGGTGGATGACTTGGCCAACGTAGCATACAAAGCAACAAGCGAGGAGAGCCGTCATCCTACGAGAATACGGGGAAACAAGGGTGATCAGAACAACAGTGCACTGATGTTGAATCTCCCTCATAACGGGACGGATATCAGTGCGAATAAGGAGCAACACGGCTCGATGGAGCAACACCGAGCATCTCTACATCAGAAGATCTCGGAGGCCGACCTTGTCGAGGAAGAGGGGATACGGCGCCTTCAAAGCCTTGCAAAGAAGATGATCCAGGCAACCACCAAACAGCGGAATGTCAGCATGGAAATCAAACAAGCATTACAGAAGCTGGAGGAATCCTTGGAGGCCATTTCAGCATCCAGATTGGAGAGAAAGAAGATTGAAGCAGAATTGCGCAAAATACCAGCGGGAGGCAGACGACTAGCCTCACAATCTTCGAATGGAGGAATCAAAAGGTCACAACACCTAACCAGCTCAGGAGGAGGATCTCCTGTACAACGGGCGGATAAAAGACCCAAGCATGGAGAAACAGAAGGTGAGTGGAAAGAACCTCGCCGCAGAACGGAGAAAAGAGGCGCGGACAAGGCCAAGAATAAGAAGGCCAGAAGGGCTGCAAGGAACGACAAAGAAACACCGGCAACAAGGATGAAAACAACTCCACCGAAACGCCAAAGAGAGCGGAACAAGCGGATCGGGGATAGGCCGCGCGGCGAGGCCGTTCTTATCAGGCCGGAAACAGGGAAAACCTACGCAGAGATACTGAAGGACATCCGCGCCAAAGTAAACCCTGCAGACACGGAGACGGATATCAAAGCCATCCGTCAAACTCACAAGGGTGAAATTCTGCTGAAGCTAGGCAACAACCAGAAGAACAAGGACGTCTTCACCAAGGCCCTGAGAGATGCACTGGGAAATACGGGAAAAGTCACCGAACTCATCCCGAAGATAACCCTCGAGATTAGAGACCTCGACGGAGCAACTGAAGAAGAAGATGTGCTCGACGCCTTGGCACGCGAGTACCCGGGACAAGTAGATAATGTTAAAGTCCGAGTGCCAAAAACGATTTACAGGGGCCAGAAAATCGCTCTTATCGAGATGGATGAAATAAAGGCAACAGAACTCATCCACAAGGGCAAGATCAAAGTTGGCTGGGTCAACTGTAGAATTCAAAAACGGATATCTGTAATGCGGTGCTTCAGGTGCTTAGGGTATGGGCATCAAGCCAAAAACTGTAGTGGTCCGGATAGAAGTAAACTGTGTTATAAGTGTGGTGAAACCGGTCATAAAGGCGCTAGGTGACATAGGGAAGCGCGGTGTGTTTTGTGCGCGGACAAAGCGCAATCGTCCCACGTGCCGGGAACAGAGAAATGTGCCGCTTTTCGGAGAGCGTTGGAAAATGCTAAAAACAGGAACCCGAAATGACAAGGGTACTTCAAGGAAATCTGAGCAGGAGCAGGCCGGCCAACGACCTTCTGACACAACTTGTGCGCGAAAAAACATGTGATGTGATTATTGTCAATGAGCAGTATTGTGATAAAATGAATGCGAACTGGTACGCGGAGAACCTGGGCACTGCAGCTATCTGGGTCCCAAACCCCGGAAAAGGCTGAGTAGAAGATCACGGAAGAAGAAACGGCTTTGTCTGGATTAAACAGAGGGACGTTTACTACGTGAGCTGCTACTTCACGCCCAATGAAGGCATCAGACAATTTGAAGAGAAACTCAACAGCCTGGAAGACCAACTACGGGACATGGAAGGAAAGGCAGGCGAATAATAGAGATGGTTTTAAGACTAAGCCTCACAGTGCTCAACACCGGTTCGACTGCGACTTTCCGACGACCAGGCTACAGGGGAACGATACCGGACATTTTGTTTGCATCGGAACGCGCAGTGCCATGTGTGAGAAAATGGACGGTGATTGAAGACTTCACGGGCAGCGGCCACCAATACATGACGTTCGAATTATTTGAAGGAGGAAACGCACCAAGGATCAACAGAGACCTACCACCAAGATGGAACATAGCCAAAATGGACGAGAGGAAACTGCGTATAGCGATACTCAACGGACGGAGAATCTCGACGAACGTTGAAAACCCAAGTGCAGAAGAATTAGTGGACGAAACGATGCAGCTAGTACTACAAGCGTGCAGAGCATCGATGCCGAGAAAGCAGCGACCAGCAAACAAGCAGGCAGCGTACTGGTGGACCGACGGGATCGCCAATCAGCGAAAACGATGCCTCCGACTGCGAAGAAAAGCAACCCGATTTCGCAGAAGGAATCCTGATCAGGCAGCAGTCATCGCGGCTCAATACAAAGGTGCCAAGAAGATCCTACAGCGTCAAATTGGCCGCAGCAAGACGGAGCGCTGGAATTCCGTTATACATGACGTGAATAACTACCCGTGGGGATTGGGCTACAGGATAGTGACGCGGAAACTAGAAGCTTTCCCGGAAGGAGAGAGCATAGACCTGAATAGGATGAAAAACATCGTAGATACCCTATTCCCGACTCACCCACCGAGGAACGAGGAGGACCTCGACATCAGGATTGAGGACATTGCGTCATTTAATGAGGAGGAGCTGATGGACGCCGTCCAATCACTGCAGAACAGGAAGGTCCCAGGACCCGACGGCGTACCGGCATAAGTGTTAAAGGCGGTGGCAGGCGCCCGCCCGACACTGCTTCTCGACATGTACAACTGCTGCCTGAAGAGCGGAGTTTTTCCCAAACGCTGGAAGACGCAGCGTCTGGTGTTAATCAGCAAAGGCAAAGGAGACCCTAACTTCCCGTCAGCCTACAGGCCGCTGTGCATGTTGGACACGGCCGGGAAATTGCTGGAGATGATGATCAAGCCGTGACTACATACAGCGATACGGGAAGCAGGTGACCTGTCCGATAGACAATTCGGTTTCAGGAAAGGACGATCCACGGTAGACGCAGTTCAAGAGGTCATGAGGACAGTTGAGGCAACGCGGGAGAGCAACCATTACTCCTGAGAGATCGTGGTATTGGCTACGCTCGACGTGAAGAATGCCTTCAATTCAGCAAGATGGTGCGACATGATGCGGGCGCTAAAGGTCCATTTCCAGGTACCAGCGTACCTCCTCGCGATGGTGGACGACTACTTGAAGGACCGAGTACTGCTCTACGACACACGAGAAGGACAACAGAGAAAAGTCATCACCTCAGGCGCAGCCCAGGGATCGATCCTCGGGACAGATCTCTGGAACATCTCGTACGATGGAATTCTACGGACGGAAATGCCAGACGACACGTACCTGATAGGATACGCCGACGACGTCGCCGCGATCATCACAGCAAGAGACCCCGAAGCGGCACAAAGGCGTCTTAACCAGGTCATGAGGCGGACGCACCAATGGATGGGAGACCACGGCCTCAGCCTAGCCACGCAGAAGACGGAGATAGTAGTTCTCACTCGGAAGAGGATCCCGAACATACTGCGCATGCGCGTCGGAAACGAAGAAGTGGAAACGAAGGGCGCAGTGAAGTATCTCGGCATCACCCTGGACACCAAATTAACCTTCTGGGAACACATCAGGAAAGCGACAGACAAAGCGGCGACTATGGTAGCAGCGCTGAGCCGTCTCATGGCGAACGTGAGAGGACCAATGACCAGCAAACGCCGGCTTCTAATGTCGGTGACACACTCGATTCTCCTGTATGGAGCAGAGATCTGGGCGGACGCACTGGAAGCGAAAAGCCGAAGGAAGCGTATAGCCGCGGTACAAAGAAGAGGAGCCCTGAGAGTGGCCTGTGCATACCGAACGGTATCAGGACCGGCGGCCCTGGTCATTGCTAGAGTGGTACCCATCGAGCTCCTCGCGAGAGAGAAGAAACGAGTCTACCTACGACGAGCTGAACACGAACGACAACAAATGAAGAAACAGGAGAGGAATCACACCATGGAGCTTTGGCAGGGCATGTGGGACAGTGACGCAAGAGGAAGATGGACAGCCAGACTCATCAAACATCTGGCCCCATGGACAGAACCTAACATGGGGAAGTGACCTACTACCTGACACAACTATTGAGCGGGCACGGCACTTCAGCGCATACTTCCACAAGATGGGGAAAGTGAAAAATCCGCGATGCATCCATGGGGATTCTGAACGCGACGACGCTCATCACACCTTCTTCGAGTGTACCCGGTGGAGGGACGAGAGGGAAAGGATGGAGGAGTCACTGGGGCTTATCACCCCAGAGAACATAGTGGCATCGATGCTGATCATCGCGGAGAAGTGGGATGCGGTGACAAATTTTGCCGAAACAGTTCTACACCAGAAGAAACAAGAAGGAAACAACAGAGTAATAGCCGGAGCAGACAACAACTAGTCGGACATCGTGAGCATAGTGAACAGTGCAGTGCGATAAAATAGTGCCGAGTCCAGTGAACCACAGTGAAATGACACAGTGAAAACAATTAGGGCATTAGCGTATCAGCGAATGGAATTGGGCATAGATCTACAGCTTGCGCCGGACCGCGGCCATAAGCAAGCAGGAAAGAGTGAAGAGGCCTGGAAGGTAAAGGAACAGAACGACCCTGACGAAATGCGGAAGCGGTTCCGGGGTCGTTACATAACATCTGGAAAACGGGTTGGTAGTTTTTAGTGGGTACAAATCCCACACTTTGAGAAGTGCGGTCCATCCTCTCTGTCTTTTTGAAGATTTTCCACCACCTCTCGAAAAAATTATTATTATTATTATTATTATTATTTATTTAATTAATTAATTAATTAATTAGATTATTAAAGTAAAATCATAATTAATAGTATTTATTCTCCATAGGTAACTGAAATAGTATTTATATTATTGTAAGCAGAGCAGTATACGGGCACCGCAGTGACCCAACGCATTTATAAAAATAATATATTCACATGAGGACGCTGAACGTAACAGTAGATATAAGTTCCCAGTAGCAAGGTCAGTATCTAGTTGACAAAATATTTATGAATTTATTATTATAGTATATTATATTTTTTCATTTAACTATATGAATGTGCAGTGTACAAGCATTTATTTATTAATTTTACATGTCCAAAAAAAATTAGTGCTTGTACCATCGTGATTCTGCAATTCCTCTAGTGCCTCTACTGACTCTATAAGTACCATGGCCTCCATTACCTGATGCAACGCCATATCCAATGATGACATGCCAATTGAGTTACTTAAAGAAAATAGAATGAAGAATAGATATGTTGTCATAATGTACGAAGGTCAGAATTCTCAAAAAATCGACAAATAACGTGTGCAATTTTGAATCGTCCATTGACGGTGAAATGGCTTTGATTTCATCATCCATAATCTCTACCGTGACGGATGTGATGAGGTTATGAATGTATGTTACCGTGTTGTCATCTTCATCTGTAAAACACCTGTAATACCCACATAAATAAAATTTCAAACGTACTGATCAACAATCACCAAAACAATAAAAAAATGTACCTTTTAATATACTTACATTTTAACGGCAAGACATCGTTTAACCCCTTGCACTACGCTGAAATTCGGAGCAAGCCGTGCCTAACTTCAGACGTTCTTGTTTAGCCCGAGATTAAGACCACGAGTACGGCTCGTGATATTCATGTTTGGACCTGAATATAAATTACGAGCCATACCCGTGATATTCACGTTTGACATGAAATTACACAATGAGCCTGACTCGTGATATTCAAGTTTGGCATAAACTTTTCATCACGATTCAGACTCGTGAAAATAGTGCAAGGGGTCAAGCTTAGATTGCGTACCGAAAATGATTCCTCATAATTTATTCGAAAGTAAATAATGTATGGATATTGAAACCATACGTTTGGGACTCCGTTAAATTACCCATCACCCATATGTACTCTGTAGCTGTATGTACAGACTTAAATAGTACAGAGGATACCGAAACTGTAGTAATAAAGTACGCCAGTGCCTGAGCCTTTATGGTAAAGGTTAGACTAAAACGTCTATTATTTTCCTTAATAATCCATTTCGGTTCGATGGACAGATACATAAAAAAATTGGTTGAAAATGATCGATAGAGCGTAGAAAAACATCCGTTTTCAGAACATCGAATGAACATCGCCCATCTCTATCCAGCATTGTTGGCTAGGGAGAATCTCTTAATTAGACGTCAGCTTTAAACGCCTGGTTCAAACTATGGTGTTTGCTCTCTCTCACTCTCTTCGTTGATCCTAATTAATTGCATTTTAATAAAAAAAATTAACCTGACATTATAATAATTTCGACTGCTGACAAAATAGTTATTAAATCTCTCTTAATTTTCCAGTTACAACACTGAACAAACAGACTTGTTAAGGCGCTTGCGACCGTACCCTCGTGTAACGCTTGTATATACACGTGAAGCGTTCTATTTTGTAATAGCAAATGGGTTAATTTCTGGACCACTTATTTTATTGGGATTGATATTGGTGGGTGAATAAGATGACACGTTTAATTAAAATAGGAAATTTATGCCTTTGTTGTATACTTTTTGGGCAGGCCTCGTGTGGTGCGACTATTTGAGCCCTCGCGTGTCTATTTTAAGGATGCTCCAGCGACGACCGTTTTAAAAGATTTTGTTACACGATTGATATATGCTTAAGAATGATACGTTTAATGCCTAGGAAAAGTCAGGACCGATTTAACTCAATAGATTTCGAGATATTCGAAGTGAAAATGGTTTCTTATGGAAAAGCGCGACAGTCTATGTGTTTGTTGTGACTTATAGACATTAAAACGAAATATTAGGTGCAGATAGCGGGTTTATAATGCAGATTGATCCTTTGTGAGTCTTAAAAAAAATTCACACTTTATCACTTTAAAAGAATAAAAAAGTAAAGGTATTCCAAGCTTTGACGAGTTACGAGGGTCGATCAATAAATAGTCGGCTTGGTAAAGAAAATCGCGTTTTTTTGGACAAAAATCTTTTTATTTCTCAACATGATCTCCTTTTAGCTCGATACACTTATTCCAACGATTTTCCAATTTTTTGATGCCCTCCGAATAATACGATTTCGGAAGGTCCTCAAAATAGATCTCTGTTTCGTCATATGTTCAAAAAGAAGATCGAAGGGGGCCAAATCTGGAGAATACGGTGGATGCGAAAGCAATTCGTATTTCAATTCATGAATTTTGGCCATCAGCTACACGTTCTCTTTTATGGTCGACAGTGAGCAAACGCGGCACCCATCTTGCGGATAACTTTTTCATACCCAACTGATCACTCAGGATTGAAATCACTGAGCCATATGATATGCCTGTGGCCTCAGCAATCTCACGCACTTTTAGTCTCTGATCATTTAACACCATATCGTGGACTTTTTCAATTGTTTCTGGTATGACGACCTCATTTGGACGACCTGAACGTTCATCGTCAACAATGCTCGTACGACCGCGTTTAAATTCAGCTGTCCAATATTTAATGGTTGATAACGAAGGTGCAAGGTCCATATAAACTTCGTCTAACTCCACTTTGATTTCATTATTCGTTTTCTTTTTCGAAAACAAAAATCGAATCACTGCACGATGCTCAATTTTTTTCCATTTTTGTAAAAACACAAAAGTTGTTTGTCTTTCGACGCTGTTAAACGCAAACTAAACAGCGCAGCGAGCTGAAACTTTGACAACAGTCGTGTGAAGGATGGCACTACTAAACGTCGCTATTGATTTCTTTCCTCGACCAACAGATGACGAAAGGCCGACTATTTATTGATCGACCCTCGTATTATGAGGCTTATTCCAAGTTAAATTGGTAAATGCGGCAACCTCCCAAATCGTACGAGTTCGGATGTCGTCCACCGATCGACATAACCTCACAATGATGCTCCAATATATAGTCGCTGGTCATTTCAAAGTTTATGGCAAATTGTTAATAGGTTCGAGGAACGAAAAAATAAACATGTAAATATAAATATTATTTTTTATAAATTATATGTCATTATAACTTTGCTTGAGAATCCATTCGGTATAACTTGACAGATCTTGAACCTGCGAATATATTGGAAAAATATGAGTCTTCACTCACGACAGGGTGAAAATAAAACCAGACTTGTAGATGGTATTTTCAGAAAGCGGTTTATTGTACCTTCCGCATGTCAATTACAAAAATTAGTTGAATTTAGAAGATATAGGAATATAAAATAACTACAATTATAAGTTTAATTTGGACAAGATAAATAATATAAATAAATACACCAAAAATCTGAGAATTGAAAACTGACTTTAATTTTGGAACTGAAATTTGGTTTTGAGATGTTGCAGCCCACAATTATATTAATTGTGCTGTATGTGATGAGAGCAGTGTGCGTGCTGCAGCCAGTGCTGCGGAGCCTACCACGCAATGAGATAAATGAGTGCGTAGACAAATTCAATGCCTGTCACCAAGTACTCAATGAGACCGTGAATTAGAACTTACAGCAAGTGAATGCTAGCACATGAAATTCTGGCCACTGTTTCTAATTCTAGTATGACAGGTTATGAAACAGTCTACGCTTTGGAGCATAATAATGTGAGTTTGAGGATGCACAAAATGATCAGACTGAATTCACAACACTTTCCCAGTCAGTTTAATTGGGGGAAAGTGCAGTGAATTGGTACAACACACGCAATTATATTAATCTAGCATGCAAATAATTGAGTGAAAAACATGGTGCAGCCCGCGCTGCAGAACACGCCAAAGTGTGAGACCGTTAGTGTTGATGTACCGATATGAACCTCCTCACCGTCATTGAATTACGTTGAATTATAACGGTGTACGCTTACCTTAATTTGAGTCCTGGTGAGCAAACGAAGGTTGAGATAATCCGGTTGAGAAAAATGAAAATTGTCCGAGCCTTCCAAATGCGTGCGCTGTTCCGTGCGGGTTTTCACGTAAGTGACAAAATATCCAACATGGCTGCGGGATATGAAAGCGTCGTTGGGCGCTGAAGTCAGTTGAGCGAGATAGCCGGTGAGCGAAACCGAAGTCAAGCGAGAGACGTCCTCTCGCTCGACGCGGCCTGCCAACGAGGCATAGCCTCGGCCTCGCGAAGCCCTGCCTCGGCTATCTTCGGCTCAACCGAACTCCGTGTGCTAGAGCACCGAACAGGTAGGCGCACGACGAATATCGATCGCCGTGCGCCAGCTGATTATCCAACAAACTTATATTATAATTTTTGGTAGTTTTTCAGAAACAATAATTTTGCTGCTTGAAAAAAATGTTAGACATAACTACAGATAACATGATATGGTTAGTCCATTACATGCAGTTAAGAGCTATTTCTATTCCGCATTGGAAATATTACAACGAATAAAGCGAAGATAACAATTCATATACGATTGTTCCATTTTTAACCTGTGAGGTTGCATTAGTGAACCAAAAATTGACTTTGGCAAATTTCATTCCCTTAGTAGGAATTTCTAATCAGAGCTCATATACAGAATATATCCTCTGCGGAGACCAATATCAGCAAAATGTTACTGTGTAAGGAAAAGTTCACTGCAACAGTAAGTACACACTCACTTTTGTAGGATATATTTTTTTTACGCAATCAGTACATACTCCATTTGGCAGTACATTTATCTTTATGCAGTAAGATTTTGTCCAATGTTTCCTGCAACTTCTGCACAGGAGTTTTCAATGGAAATTCTTACACTCAACAACAAAATATTACAGTGTGCATCAATTGAGTACTGAAGAATTATCTACAAAATTGTCATACTACTATTATATACTGTTGTTGAAATACCGGTGTACCAGTAATATCATACAGTCGTTAACCTTCCAAAGAAGTTAAATTTGCTTTCTCAGCAATCCTTCGGTACAGAAACATTCTCGGACACTCTTTGGCAGACTGAAAAAATTGGATCGCTGTGCGATTTCATATCACAAAGAACGGAGAAAACTACTAAAGCAATATATTAGACTACTGGTGTATTAATGATTCTAACACATTATTAATCATTTGTTTTAATTGTAATACATTGATTATGACAAAAAGATTCATACTGTGGTGAAGATGCTGAGAGTCAATTGCTTTTCAAGCTCGGAACTCTTTATGCAGCTTTCCTTTGCCACTTTTTCCAAAGCTGGTCCGACAACTCGCTCATGGTGTTTTATCAAAGTTTGAGAAAGCGCTGGTACATGCGTATGCCCCATGCCGGCATCAATCATACCTGGAAATCACATAGCGCAATTCAATTGATACACCAAACAGTTTTTTCGAATACAATTTCTCGTAGCAATCATTATTCCAAAATATCAATCCAAGAAGCTATTTATTATATTGAATGTGAGGTTCCCATATGATTGTGTTGTACTTATTTATAGCAGCTTTACTATTAACACTGAAACACAATTTGACGTCTGATGTTCTGTGCGTAGAATCTGTGCAAACTTCTTTAAGTGCGAGGCAATTGTAGCATCACGGATTCTTGGTCTTTTTGAAGCCGTCGAAATATTCTTCAGCCATACTAAGTTTCTTTTTTTTATAAACTTTTCTTTATACCGTGGCTGAAACACTTCTACAGACATCGGGGATGACATGTTTGCATTTGTGTGCACTTATATTTTGACCGGGTGAAGTCGCAAGTCAGCTTTGCCAACGTTCTACCTAATTACAATGTTGTCAGATTTACGCGCAAGATTCGCTCTCGACATTGAGCCGTTTCATTCACATGGCAAGTAAAAATACCTTAGTCAGGTATTATGTTTGTATTGTTCCAGTTTAGCGGTCGATATAAACAAGATATAGTAAGATATAGTAAAAGATATAGTAACACGATATGGTAACAAACAAATTTCCTCCAAGTGAACAATCAATGAGAATTTGACAGCATAGGTTGGCACAATAGTTAAATGACCGTCTATGCGTACTCTCATAAATAAAATGTAGATAACAAAGACTATATCACTTTGTTGTGATCAGGCACGAGGTCAGTATAATTAATGTTTCATGATATCCAGTATAAATTCGATTTTCTGCACGTCGTATTTAGAATGACAAAAAGGTTGTCATTTGATTAGCATAACCCACTGGAGCCTCCTTAATTTCACGAACTCGAGCAGCGGCTTAAGCTGGAGAGCGCGAAGAAGGGGAAGCGAGTCGTAGGGCCGTGCTCATATTTTGCGAATCCCAACATACCGCCCCCTTGACCAATTGGTTCAAACAAACAAATGAAAACATAGAACATATAAAAAATAAAAAGTGAGATTCTTAAGACCTACATCTTACTCTAGTGGCAATGGAGATACCGTCTTTACGCTTCGCTTGTACTCTCCATTCGCCGTTTTGAAAGTCACCACTCTTACCATCCATCGTCAACAGGATGAGTAGCTACTCATATTACTTTACTGGTGAGCCAATGCAACGGTGGTTTTTTAAGTATTGCCAGATTTCCTATATTGATACTGTGGGTTTCGCCCTTTGTCCATTTGATACGCTGCTGCAGCTCGTTTAAATATTCTTTATTTCAATGCTCCCAAAAGTATTGCTTTACCTTTTATATGTGCTGCCATGTGGAGAGGCGATTTGACATCGTATTCGTGAAATCAGGCTCGGGAATGGGGAGAAGATATGCGTTAATCAGAAAGTGAGCTGGTGTTAAAACAAGTGGATCATTCGGATCGGCAGACAGCGACGTGAGGGGTCTCGAATTAAAAATAGCTTTTACAGCTCAATCGCAAAGGTATTGAATTCCTCGAAAGTAAACAAGGTATCTCCAATTATACGGCGCATACAGTGCTTTGTACTCTTTACGAAAGCCTCCCAAATTCCACCAGAATGTGGCGAGCGAGGAGGTATGAACGACCACCGTATTCCCTGTTCAGACAGAAAGCGCCTAATGGTTTTTCAATTTTCATTCTCGTATAGGAACCCAAACATTTCCTTTAAGGAGTTATGCCACTCTAGAGGCCGGAAAAATAGGCTTTTTTGGGGATTTTTTTTCAAAAAAACTACAAAATAAATCGAGATTACAAAAAGGGTGTTTATCGTACATATTAATGACTATATACAATCATTTTTTTGAAGCGATTAATTTTAAAATGGCGGCTGTGCAGGGTTTTTGCGATGACGTGTCCGCTTTTCCAGGGTCCACGGCCGGACAAACAGCTCCTGTAATTTTTGCATTATGATAAGCCAATTAATTTTTTTCGATTATGTATAACAACAGCTATAGAAGTACGTAGGATTTTTGTCGATTTATTGATTTTTGGCCAAATGACGCACTTCAAAAGTGAAAAGTGGGAAAATTGCCTAAAAAATCGTCAGAAAATTGTTAATAACAAATTAACTATGCAATATAAAAAACATCTTACGTACTTCCATAGACAATGTATTTTTAAAGATATATTCAAAATTTCAAGTGAATCGGTTGAAAATTGTCTGAGTTATGTTTTCGGCCAACTTGAAAAATGCAGTTTTGAGATAAACGCGTTTGAAGTTTTGAGTAGTAGCGAATCATGAATAATTTTGCAATATCTTTAATCTGTGATGCCTGAACCATACATTTGGTCCTCCAGATTATCATCCTGCTCTTGCATTTCTTTTCTGCTTGATCTTGAAGCGACCCTTGCCTCTTTTACCACTTCAGACAGCGATTTCTGTGCAAGCTTTATGAGCTGTTTGTCGATCTCCAGACACATTTCGTAGCTGTTCGGGCCGATTTCCAAGTCCATTGCCTCTATTATGTCCAAAATTGAAGATAACCCGTCTTTGTACACACAAACCGCAATATCCGTAGCTGCATCCAAGACTGTTTTACCACTCGAAATGGATTTCGGGGCCAATGCCCACACAGTCGAGTTGAAGCTTTCGTTACTGTTTTGTGTGTAACCACCGATGCATCGAGTTAGAAGATCTTCACTGGTTAGTTCTTCATAGACGTCAATTGGAAGAGCTGACGTATGTTTGTACTCAGCCAAAGTATTTGTAGCTTTAGCCAGTTGCCATGAGCACCATGAATCCTCACCAATAGGACATTTGTCGTGCTGCGGTTTGGCATCAGTGGATAATTTATGATCCAGTGTAGCCGATATACTGCTTCTCATATTCTCAACTAAATCACTGTTTGTACGAATGGCTAATCCATAATAAATAGATAGCTCGTCTATAAGTTTTCCAGTCAATTTGTCCCTTCCACCGAGACCTTTTGTCTTCTTTTTCAAATTACGTAGTCGGGTGCGCTTTCGCTTTTGCACGTGATCTATACACTCTTTCTTGAGTACTGTGAAATCCTCATACGGCTTAGCATCTGTAATGCCTTTAAAAGCCTTAGAATCACCGTCACCAATATAGTGAGTGTATTTGACCTGGTGCAAAGTTTCAGAGCGCCGAAACATCTCAACAGCTGCATCGACTTCCATTTTTCCTGCCATTGTGATTCACAGCGCATTCTTTTGCATGATTTTCTGCCGACTCCGCATATTCTTCGGTACTTTCTTTTTTAGCTCAATACTCACGCCTTACAGTATTTTTTTTTCACTACACAATCAATGATTTTTCCACAGTTATTACCAGTAAGAGACACTAACCCATACAAAGACGTAAATCCACGTTTTCTCCACGAACCATTGCCTGATCTTAGAATTCCTGATACTACATTCCTGATACTACAAATGATTTCAATAACATCTGCCGTATACCTGCTCTAGTTCCCTAAAGTATCTTCCCCCTAGCGCTCACAAAAGAAGCTCGCTGCCGACCAGGCGGCCTTGTACTAAAATTCGAAAACCGAATACTTGGAGATTTTTCCCGGCCATAATCTTTTGAGACATACTTTTTGAGGTCCTAAGGGACCATTAAAAAAATCGATTTTTCGAAAATAGATTGGCATAACCCCTTAAATGGTTGTTTGCTCTTATAAAATTTGTCGCGTTATCAGACTGAATTATGCAAGCTTTGCGACGACGCGCGAACAGTCGCTTCAAGCTTGCTATAAATGCTTCTGTCGTTAAGTCACGTACGATTTCGAGGTGAATAGCTTTGGTAGCCAAACATATATATACAGATATTTTACAGATATATATATACAGATACATAAATTTTATGGTTATTGCGATTACGATTTTTTTTCTTTCATCAAAAATGGGCCGCAAAATCAACAACGACATTTTCGACCGGTTCCGAGCTTACATCGAATCACTCCTTTCATACAATTTCTATCGTTTAGAAGCCAATAATTGTCTCTCATTGCATATAACGTAATTAGGCTTCCGGCGTGACACAATCTGTCATGAATTTCGCGAATGATAAGTTCTGTTATGTGATTGCTAGATGGCAATAACTTTGGATGGTTTTTATCGAATTCCAAGGGCTAATGCTTCAGTTGACCCTCGACTCGGAGTATCCCGTCAGTATCTACGAACGGACTGAGACTTTCCTTATCTACCATACGATTATCGGTTAAAGCGTGTAACTCCTTTTCGGAGCAGCCGCGTTGAACCAATTTAATGATACGGGTGCTGAGATCCTCCGAGACAGTCGTTCGTGATCGGAACTTATTGGAAAAGCGTAGGCAATCGGCGACAATCCTCTTCATCTTAGTGAGCGATGAAAACCTCTATAGTAGATCAGCTTTGATTACAGCTGACAACACGACGGTTGAGCTCTGTTCCGGGATTTCAATGGTAGGTATTAAATTCGGAGGCCATATAGTTTCATCTTTAGACAAGCAATTCGGATCATTTTGCCAGATACGATTGTTGAAAAACTGATTCAAGCCGTGGCAGCGAACGCTCGCGAATCCAATGGATCGCCGAAGAAGTCGTCGATCGTGCGTACAGTACGGCACCCTAACGCCTTCACTCGCATCACAAAATCCATGTAATTATATGGTGATGAAGTTTTCTACGCTGATCTGGTGAGGAATCGTGAAATTGTTTATTACATCGATTTGTTCCTTGTATTTGTTACAGGATCTGGCAACATCCAAAGGAATGGAATCTCCATCTAGGTAGAACTCCCAAAGCTGTTGCAACATAATTTTTGCCTTCACTATGATTGGGCCCAAAAGTCCGACAGAACGGAATAGTGAGGCAACTTGAGAGAGCATGGATCTCTTGGTTGTTTGTTGTTGTTCATCAAATGGTTTCACGAGGTGAACCAGATCGTCGTCACGAGGCTGCCAATGAATGCAAAGAGTTTTTTGAATTGCACATTCGTTTAAGCAGATATGTGGATCGACAGATTTTTCTTGCAGTTTTTCCAACAGACTTGGCTCATTCGAACACCATTGAAGATGGAAACCATCACGGGCCAATAAATCAATGAGTTAGTCTTGCAGCTTTCCCGTTTCTTCGAGGCTTGATGTGCCGGTAAGAACATCGTCGACATAAAAATTCTCCTGAATAGTTTTGCTCGCCAACGGAAATTGCTCCTGCTCATCGATAGACAATTGCACCAACGCTCGTATCGCAAGAAACGACGCCGGGGCTATGCCATAAATTACCGTGCTTAACTGGAATGTTTAAATCGATACATCCCGACTTTCACGCCACAATATCTTTTGAAACTTGAAATCCTCGGGATGAAGAGTGACCTGCCTATACATTTTTTTCGATATCAACGCTTAATACGTATCGTGATAATGGTAAACAGGTCTTCTTGAATCGTAGCGAGGCGCTGGGCCGTATACATATTTTGCAGATCCCAACATAATGTTATTACATCTCTCTCTCTTTCTCATGATGCTATTACATCTTTTCCAAACGATCAATGTATAAATTAGACGTAGCCACTTTGTTTCTTGCGCTTTTTTTAGCGCATTTTAGCGGTCGACTTCAAAATACTCTTTCTGCTATAGATTTAGTTTTACGTTCATACATCGATTTATCATGTTAAAATATATAAAACTTCTTTGACATGATAAATCGATGTGAGACAGTTATGTATTTACACTTTCTCATCACATACGGAGTATGTAAGAAGATAATGTAACATAGTTACACTCTCTAGCCTACTTTATTATGTCAAACGGTATCAAGAGCCGAGGGATACGTAGAAACACCTGCAAAATTAGACTCGGTACAGGCGTACCGAGGTTTGCGGGCATTAGGCCATCGAACTCGTGTGAAAAATGAGCGAGGTCACACCGCGGGAATTCCCTCGCTGACATAAACAGCAGGTCAGCGACCAGATGGCCTTGCTGGAAGGCGAGGGGAAGGCGGTGAGCGCGGCAGCGGCAGATCGCAAAAGCCGAAAAGATGCGTTAGATTTGAAAATTACGATGAAAAATAGGCAAAGGGGAATGAGGCGAGGGGAGGCCTATAAAAGGCCGCTGCGCGGGGAGAGGAGCTCTCTTGGCATCTTAGCGTGGATAGAAGGCGTGTTAAAAGACAAGTCGAAAAATCTGAACATTCTAAAAATTACGAGAGAAAAGTTAAGCATTATCAACGAATAGATTCTGAATAAATTCGGGTCCAGTGCATAACGGAACATCGAATTAGTGAGAATGGAAGACAGCAGAACAATGAGAGGCAGGCGAGTGGTTTAAATATTATAAAGAATTGGTTTTAGTGAAGTTAAAAAGAAACCAGTAATAAATTAGGATATGGATAGGTTTAGGAGAATAGAATTAAGAGAATAAGTGTGTGTGCGAATAGATCTAAGTACAATTAAGTGCATAGGTTTAATTAATACGTTTAAGCGAGTAGTGTATCCGGAAATAGAATTAAATAGTGTGGACTTTAAATCGGAAGTATAAACGGGAATCGCCCGCCTGGATGAGTGGAAGAGAGAAAGAGAGAAAGTGAAACGAGAGTAAAAGAGAAAGAATTGTAAACAGAGTTCATACACTCTGTCGAAGGAGTGAGTGCGAAGCAAAAGAACTAGTGGTGTGGGTACATCTGTGCACCGAGCGTACAGCAATACCACTGTACAAAAAGAATAATAAACTCAAGAGGATACCGAGAATCGATGCGCGAATAAGACGAAATGATAATAAAATAATCGTCGGAATTTCCGAAATTAAATGCACTATTCTGGATAATAGAGGGCGGAAACTGTAAAATAACTTGCAATAAAATTATTCATTCAGTAAATAAAACCCTACTCTCACGCACTTCGAAGTCTAACATTAATTAGTTTTGTGTTCGAGCCCGAACTCCCACGACAAATAAAAATAATTGTTAACGATAAAAAATTACCGTTACAATAAAGAACTGCAATTTTTAAAAGACGACTCAGATTATAGTGTAAATATATGTTTCGAGAGTCCTAGAGTGTACGAAAAAAGCTTTGATTAAATTCTGTCCAACTGTGTGTCTGTCTGTCTGGCTGGCAAGTAGGAAGTCTACCTTTGACAAACGGATTGGCGTTGAGATAGCCTTATACTTATACACATACTAGAGAACCGTATGAAATATTAATAAGTTGATGCTTGAGCGCCATTTATTGCAACTGAAGAGATAGAGTGTATCTGACACCTGAGCGACTTTTTAGCGGGTAATTTTAAGTTGAAAATTACGATTTTAGTACAGCGTTTATACGAAATTCCGTATCTATTTTATAATTCATATACTAAATAAATGGAAAATTCTACAATCAAATACTCTTTTTACTTTCTCTTCGCATAAAATTTATATAAATAAAGAAAATATTGCAATCCAAATAATCTAAATATATCATTTGAGTGTCTGGAGTTCGAAAAAAGCATTCATTCATTTCTGTCCATCTGTCTGTACAGTGCGAGAGTCAAATAACTTTTGAAAGATACTGTGGCTGACTAAATTTGGAATGCACACTCAACTAACAAAATTTAGTTTGATATTGCATAGCAGTGCAATTGCAGAACTCTTTATGACACTTTACCTTCAATAGTTTTTTTGAAATTCCGTTAAGTTGACTGAAAAAAAATGTTTTTTTTTAAGACTTCTTACTGCTATACAGGTAATTAAAACTGAGTAATTGATCTGTAGTGTTCTCATTCGATTATACATCCAACGATAAAGGATAATAATAATAAACTATTCCGCAGCGGCGGGGATAATAAGTAAAATATTGTTTAGAACTGCCAAAAGCTACGTACCTATTGGGTCGTTCGGAAAATAATTTCGTTTTTTCCTAACAGAGGACTTAATTGTATTCTTTCATAATCAACTTCACGCTTAAGCCGCATAATCATATGTATTTAGGCAGCTGATATAGCAAGGCTTGCTTGTGAAAAAATTCAATTGATTCTGCACAGTAGTTTTTGGTTGATACCCTTTTAAATATGGAAAGTAAAAAACAGCATTTTCGGCATATTTTACTTTTTTACTATAGAAAAGGTAAAAATTCTGTTCAAGCAAGAAAAAAATTATCCAATGTGTATGGGGAAGATGTGTTAAGCGCCAGTGCCAAAACTGGTTTGCAAAATTTCGATCCAGCAATTTTCATCTCGAAAATGCACCACGTTCTGGAAGGCCAGTTGAAGCTGATGAAGACACAATAAAGGCATTAATTGATGCAAACCGGCGAATAACAACTCGTGAGATCGCTGAGAAATTAAATTTATCGAATTCGACCTTTCATGATCATTTGAAACGGCTAGGTTTATCCTCAAAGCTCGACATATGGGTTCCTCATCTTCCGACGGAAAAAAATTTGTGCCGTCGCATTGACGTTTGTGATTTGCTTCTCAAACGCCAAGAAAAATGATACATTTTTGAAGCGTATCATCACTGGGGACGAGAAATGGGTTGTCTACAACAATGTTAAACGCAAAAGATCCTGGAGTAGAAAAGATGAAGTGGCTCAAAGCACTTCGAAAGCCAATATTCATCGAAAAAAGGTTATGCTATCTGTTTGGAGGGATTTCAAAGGAATCGTTTATTTTGAGCTTCTACCGAGCAACAGAACGATCAATTCTGAAGTGTACTGTCATCATTTGGACAAATTGAATGGTTCACTTAAAGAAAAAAGGCCAGAATTGGTCAATAGGAAAGGTATAGTGTTCCAACAAGATAATGCGAGACCACATACAAGTTTGACCACTCGGAAAAAAATGTTTGAGCTTGGATGGGATATACTGTCACATCCACCATACTCTCCAGACCTGGGACCTTCAGATTATCATCTGTTCCGGTGTCTACAAAATTTTTTAGACGGTAAAACGTTTAATTCAAATGAGGAGGTCAAAAGTCACTTAGATCAATTTTTGCCAGCAAAGAACAAAAATGTTATGAGCGTGGAATCATGCTACTGCCAGAAAGATGGCAAAAGCTATTGGATCAGAAAGGACAATATTGGATTGAATAAAATATTAATTCACTATAAGAAGATCGGCTTTCATTTTCATAAAAAAAAAACGAAATTACTTTCCGAACAACCCAATATAATACACCATGTAATTTTCCCAGATACGATCCTTTTTGCTCCCTAAAAAGAAAGCAAGTACGGAATATTTTATTTAATAAATGTAAATAATGGCCAACGAAAGAACTATCCTACATTTTTCCACCAGATCTTTATTGATTGATTGAGACATATATTTTTCGGAAAACGACATTATAATAGTACTTTATATTCTCGGACGTCTAATCATCATCGAATATTTTTACAATAAGATGTGTGGATGTTAATAATATGAATAAGAAGTGGTTGCATCCAATAATTATTTGGATCTTGATCGAAATGTTTATTTATTGTCACTTGTATAATAATCACGTCATATTGTAGTCCATTATCGATGACACTTGTAAAGGGTGTCCCAGCAAGAGCGCCGGATTTAAATTTGCCGCCATTTTGTTAATACGAGTTGTACGGTGATTTTTTTTTTACATTTGTCACGTACAGACCACGCGATTTAAGAATATGGAGAAGTATTCAAACCAACAACGTTTAATTATTGTAAAAACACATTACAAAAATAGTGAAAGTTTTGCGAAAACAGTTCGCCAATTATGTCAAGTTTTTGGTCGCAATAATGCGCCAAATGAATCGACAGTGAGGCGTTTAATTACAAAATTTGAGAACAAATTTACGCTGATGGATCAGAGGATCATTGTTCGTCGTCGTCCTTGTCGGACACTCGAAAATATAGCCACAGTAACGGAATCTGTGGCCGAGAATCCAGGAACTTCCATTCGGCATCGTGGTCAACAATTAAACATTTCCAGTAGCACTATGCAACGAATTTTGGTAAAAGATCTGCATTTGTACGCGTACAAGGTTCAATTGGTGCAAGAAATCAAGCCAAGGGACCATGCGCAGCGCCGTGAATTTGCTGATTGGATGTTGGAACATCATCAAATTAATGCGGATTGTTGACCACGATGCCGAATGGAAGTTCCTGGATTCTCGGCCTCAGATTCCGTTACTGTGGCTATATTTTCGAGTGACCGACAAGGACGACGACGAACAATGATCTTCTGATCCATCAGCATAAATTTGGTCTCAAATTTTGTAATTAAACGCTTCACTGTCAATTCATTTGGCGCATTATTGCGACCAAAAACTTGACGTAATTGACGAACTGTTATCGCAAAACTTTCGACATTTTTGTAATGTGTTTTTACAATAATTAAACGTTGTTGGTTTGAATACTTCCCCATATTCTTAAATCGCGTGGTCTGTACGTGACAAATATAAGAAAAAAATCACCGTACAACTCGTATTCTGCCCGTGAGGCGTTTTGTTTCAGGACTAATTGTAATCACGCACTAATTTGCTTTTCGCAATTTTTGAATTTAATTTGAATAGAGAGAGTCCAGAGAAGTTTAGAATGATTAATGAAAATGAATTAGAAAGAATTATTATGGAATTACGGACAAAAGGGTACACGGAGGGGATAACCAGTAATGTGCTAAAAACCTCATTTCATACAATAAAGGAAGAATTCGTAGGTTTGATAAATGATTCACTGGAGGTAGGATGCTGCCCGAAAGGATGGAAAACATCCACAATTATACCGATACCAAAGATAGACAAACCACAAAAGGCAAGTGAATTTAGACCAATTAACATGTTGCCCATTTATGAGAAAGTTCTTGAGCTGGTGGTAAAAAAGCGGATTGAAGAATATTTTGAGGGTAATGGTATTATAACGGAAAATCAATCAGAATTCAGAAAAAATCACTCATGCGAGACAGCAATACAGATGGCAATTGACGAGTGGAAGCTAATAGTTAGCGAGAGTAAAATGGTAGGTGTTATTTTTATGAACTTTAAGCGTGCATTTGAAACTGTTGATAGGAATAGATTATTGATGAAATTATATTATTACGGAATAAGATGTACTGTATTAAAATGGATAAGATCATACCTGTGTGACAGGATACGAAGGGTGCTATTTAATAACGAATAGTCTGGATTAATTGATACGGAATATGAAGTACCGCAGGGTTCTGTGTTGGGACCGCTGCTGTTTATTATTTACATGAACGATATTGAAGATATTTGCTAAGTCAATATGGAGATATGCCAAGAAGAATGTAGTATGGGAAAGTTTGCGGACGATACAATAGTATATGTAAAAGGTGAAAGTTGCGAGGAGCTGGAAAATAAATTGTACATAATGTTTTTTGATAAAGTACAAAAATGGTTGATAGACAATAAGTTAAAAATGAATGCAAGTAAAACGAAATTTATGATAGAACGAGTGGAGAAGATAAAATATCTACTGTGTTCAAAAAGTAAGGTGAATTTTGTTTTAAAATAAATTTTTTTTATTTATTCTTCCAAATCTATTTCGTCCCCCTCAAAATAATCCCCCCTAGCTACAATACACTTATGCCAACGTTTTTTCCAATCTTTGAAGCATGCTAAAAAGTCGTCCTCAGGTATAGCCTTGAATGCGCGTAGCGATTCACGTTTGATCTCTTCAATCGACTCAAAACGATTTCCCCGGACTGGTCCCTTGAGCTTTGGGAACAGCCAGAAGTCACACGGTGCTAAATCAGGCGAATACGGTGGTTGTGGAGCGACATGAGTGGAGTTTTTGGCAAAAAACTCACGAAGAACCAAACGCGAATTTTGGCACCAAACGCGATTTGACTCTTCTGAGGAACAAATGATCCTTCAAAATTGCTTGCACTGATCCAATTGATATTGCAAGCATGTCGGCAAGGTCTCGAATTGTTAATCGACGATTTTCGAGCACCAATTCCTTGATTTTCTTGATGTGTTGCTCATCAATTGACGTCGATGGTCGTCCAGAGCGTTCCAAATCATCAACACGTTCTCTGCCTTCTTTGAAGTCTTTGTACCACTTGTAAACATTTTTCTGTGACATAGTCTCGTCACCGAAGGCCTTTTGTAACATTGATACGTTTCAGCGGCGGAAATTTCATTCCGCAAGCAAAATTTAATAGCACTTCTTTGCTCAACAAAATTCGACATCGTAAAAATCGCCAAATTCACTTTTCTTTGTTCACAAAACCAAGCGTAAACTAAAAACTAATGATGATATTAACATGTAATTTGTCACAGATGTCACTAACAGTCCTACCAACTTGAAAAAAAATTCATTTGTCCGATTCGGTTAACGCGGGAAGTTTAAATTAAAAATTCACCTTACTTTTTTAACACAGTAGTAGGTATTATTATTGATAGTAAGCTCAGAATGAGTGATCATTGTGAATACATGCTTAAAAAATAGGAAAAAACGGATTTTTAAAATAGAATAGGTAATGATATTGTATTTCGGCTTATAAAAGATGCATGATATACAAGACGATCATAGCCCCACATTTCGAATATTGTGCGACATTGATGGTTGGCATAGGAGAGACTCAATTGAGTAAATTGCCGATTGCGCAGAATCTCGCCATGAGGGTTATTTTACAATGCAACCGATATACTAAAGTAGAGAGCATGTTACAGGCGCTGCAATTTACGAGTATGTCTATAAGGCAGAGACGTCATTATAATGTGTGTATATTTATCTTGAAAATAGTTAGAGATCTACTATCAATCCAACTGAAATAGAAGATATAGACATGGCAATATGTAGTGGGTATTGTAACTAAAAGAGGAACACGACAAGCTGATAATTTAGAGTTACAATTTCGCAAAAAAACTGGTGCGCAGATGAGCTTAGTTTATGATGGAGTAAAAATGTACAATGCAGTCCGAGTAATTTGAAAGGTTGTGACAAAATTGATAAGTTTAAGAAAATGTTAAAAGATTATATATTAGTGGATGTAAATGTAGATAATGTGTACATATATGTATTGGCAATAGCCGAGAAGGCTATTAAATGCTCATTCTCTCTCTCTCTCTCTCTCTCTCTCTCTCTCTCTCTCTCTCCCTCTATCTCTCTCTCTCTCTCCGATTGGGTTGATCAGAGAGATTGTCTCGCCATCTTATTCTATAAGTGCTGCCCAACTGACGCTCAGACTATATCTAATAAGTATATGGACTCTATGTATGGAATCTAATACTTCGAGATTATTTGCTAGAAGCATATTTTCGATTCCAGAACTTCCGTACATTGCAAGACCACTTAAAACTTCATGCCAGCTACAAATATAATGGGAAAGTTAAGAGGTGCCAGCATGCCATTGGCACTTGTTTAAAAACAAATAATAGTCCTCAAAACAAATTCCAAACTTTTAGTGCTCGTCGATAAATGGATGATACAACAATTTGCAGACTACAT
Source organism: Cylloceria caligata (assembly GCA_963942595.1). Classification (NCBI taxonomy): domain Eukaryota; kingdom Metazoa; phylum Arthropoda; class Insecta; order Hymenoptera; family Ichneumonidae; genus Cylloceria; species Cylloceria caligata. The sequence goes on from OZ012708.1 coordinate 32,173,980, forward strand.
ACAGTTTATACTTTATAGAGCACGGCTCTACACCGCAGGTTATATACCTTAACGAATATCAAATATTAAAACCCAAAGGGACATAACACGAACTGTAACAATAATTGTTAACGTCAAATGTTCCTATCTGAAATATGACTTTGATGTTTAAATCTGACGCTACCTCGGCGACTTACCATCAGATAAGCTATTATACATATTCTGTTAAATTTATTATGTACTCCGTAAGCTGCAATTTTACTGTGTATGTGAATTTCGAAAGAGGAGAGCAGTTGCGGTCCAAACTTATCTTATTAAATATCAAACAGGCTCGATTTATATCTCAGGCATATTCAAAAAGGGTTCTTGTAATTAGCAATTTCATCAAATCTATCATATTGAAACTCGGCTATAGCTTGATAAAAAAAGTACCACTTCACTACCTCGCTTTTAACTTTCCGAGCAGGCAGCCTGGTGGTTGCACGAATAGCACCGAACAAAGAAAAAATGATCGCCGTAAAGATTGTGGGTTCAAATAACTGGGTGTAACTGCAAGGGGCAGCGTGGGTGACAATCAAGTTTATACACGCCGATCTCAGTAGACGGCATAGCTATCGACTAGTGATCTCCGAATCCAACGATTGTTTTAAAAGTGGAGGAGAATTTTATGTTGGTGTACTAGCATTCTCGAGTATATCGGCCGTTCTCCGGCCGATACGTCTAAAATAAATTATATATATTTATGTTTTTCAATAATGATTTTATTACCTGCTTTTAATTCGCTCATTAAACCCATTGAGCCCTTATTTCTTCGTGTTCACGCCAAAAACAAATTTAATTATTAATAAGAAAGACACGTTCATAAAATTGTTAGAACTTAGAAAATACGCGCCTAGAATGAAGAGCCTGGCGTAGCGTGCGCTACCAGGTTTAGGTCTGTAAAAGTTTCCTTGGTGCTTCAATCGTGCGTCGTAAAAGTTTATCTGTTTATTGCAGCCGCGACTGCCGCTTCAAAAGGTGTAATAACTGATTTTGCCAACAGTACAAATATCCTTCGTACTTTATTGAACGAGTCACACGCGCAACGAGGGCAAGCGACCCGGCATAGGAATGCGGCCCCGATCTTTTAACGTCGACGAATTCTAAGCTACATGCTCTTTTTCACAGTTTTATACATTTACTGGCAAGGTGTCCACTGGTATGTAAGCGTGCCGTCTGTCAATCTGCACAAGGTTTAGTGGAACATGGGTCTCGTTGGAACCTTCGTATTGTTTAACATCCAAGAGTGTTCCCTTTCACATTCTCGAAAATAAGAAGAAAAAAATAGTTAATTACCTGTAACATAGTTACACTCGTTAGCTTATCTTATTATGTCAAACGGCTATAAGAGCCGACAGTAGGCGAAAACACCTACAAAATTAGACTCGGTACAAGTGTACCGAGATTTGCGGGCACTAGGCCATCGAACCTAGTATAAAAACTAGAGCTGTAGCCGCTCCGGAATTCCCTCGCTGACGTAAACAGCAGGTCAGCGACCAGCTGGCCTTGCTGGGAGGCGAGGGGAAGGCGGTGAGCGCGGCAGCGGCGAACCGCAAAAGTCTAAAGATGCGTTAGGCTTTAAAATTATGATGAAAAGTAGGCAGAGGAGAATGAGGCGAGGGGAGGCCTATAAAAGAGCCTGCGCGGGGAGAGGAGCTCTCTTGGCCTTTTAGCGTGAATAGAAGGCATGTAAAAGAGAAGTCGAGGAAACTAAAATGATCTAGAAATTACGAGAGAAAAGTTCATCATCAGTATCGAATAGATTTTGAATAATTCGGGTTAAAAATCATAACAGAACATCGGATTAGTGAAAATTAAAGCCGGCGGAACAATAAGAGAAAGGCGAGAGTTTTCAACGATAAAAAGAATTGTTTAGTGAAATTAAGTAGAATTAATGAATACGGTTAAGTGAGTAATTTATAATAGAATAGAATTAAGGGGACAATATAGGTATCGGAAAACAAACACATCAAATTAAGTGAGTCGTGAATAAGAAAATAAGATTAAATAGTGTGGACCTTTAAAATCGGAAATATAAACGGGAATCGCCCGGTTGCGTGAGTGGAAGTAAGACAGAGAGAAAGTTAAACAGGAGTGAGTGAAAAAGAATTGTGAATAGAGTTGATACACTCTGTACAAGGAGTGAGCTGGATGCGTGTGGCGGTGTGTGTGCGGATAACGAGTCAATACCAAGGCATCGACACGTAAACCAAGCTCGAGCCCGAGAATACCGAGAATTGGTGCCCGAATAATAAGAAATAACATAGAAATAATCGCCGGAATTCCCGACTTTAAAGGCATAGATGATATAAAGAATTGGTGCTAGTGAAGTAAAAAGGAAACGGGAAATAGATTAAGATATAAATAGATAACCATAGAATTAAGTGCGTAGGATTAATTAATACGTTTAAGCTAGTAGTGTATAAGGAAGAAAAATCATCTCAAATCGACAGTCGAAACGGGAATCGCTCGGCTAGACGAGTGGAAGAGTGGAAGAGAGAAAGCGTAACGAGAGTAAAAGAGAAAGAATTGTACACCGAGTTGATACACTCTGTCGAAGGAGCGAGTGCGAGGTGAGTGACTGGTGGTATGAGCACGTCTGTGTATCGAGCGAAGAGCAATACTGCCGTACGAAAAGAATAATAAACCTTCGAAGATACCGGGAATAGGTGCACACCATTATAAAATTATAATCGTAGAAATAATCGCTAAAATTACGAAGTTAAAATGGTCATTATGCAGAATTCGAGTGACCGTAATTAAAAAGTGACATTTTTTTTATGAAACTATTTTTCTTGGATAAAGTCTTACCGTCAACCACTACGAAGTCTCAATTAATTAGTTATGTGATCGAGCCCAAATTCCCACGATAAATAAAATATATGATAACGTTAAAAATTACCGTTACATACCATCGTGACAATATTTTTTATGTTTAAATTGAAAAAAGAACTCCTGAAGCATATTGTATACTTAAAAGCCATAGAGCGCATGCACTAAAAAGTTTACTTCACTGGCAAAACGGCGTGTCTATGTAGAACTCCATGTATTATGAAGTAAATCGGACTCGAGGCATAACGACGAATGTCCAGAATACGAACCCTTATGGTTCGGGCCTACTTTTTATTATAATACCTGTGATTATATATGTGGCCTCTTGCCGCTCGCGAATGATAAAATCAAAATGCGCCTTTGTCCTTTTGCCACTAGCAAACGGAAAGAAAATAGTAGCTACTATACTAGCAAAGGGGAAAAAAGTAATAACTCTCGCCTTTCTGTTAGATATGAATTTTATTTCTTTATATTCAAACATAAACCTTTAAACGAATTTTATGACGTTAATGTATAGTAGACTTCATTCATTTCATTTTTATCATTTTTATATAAAACTTCACACTCGTCTAAAATTGTCTTGTTTCACACCTAGCCACACAATATACAATTTTATGATTATTTTTTCTTTAAGATTTCAGTGTGAGGAAACTCACAATGGTCCAAAACATCGAGAAAACGTAAAAAAAATGCCTGCCTGCCTGCCTGCCTGCCTGCCTGCCTGTCTGTCTGTCTGTCTGTCTCTCTCTCTCTCTCTCTCTCTCTCTCTCCCTCTCTTTCTGTATGCATATGTGTGTGTGCGTATTTTGGGCTTCCAAAATTTATGCGTCTATAACTCAAGAATCGTTCGAGGAATCGCGCTAAAATTTGACACACAAATAAAGTTGTAAAGTTCGGTATTTGCCACAGTTAAGATTTTTTTTTATTGCAGATATATTTCAAATGTTCAGTATCGAAGTTAACCGTAATCGCATATGATTTAAGAATTTTCTAGCATTTGGAATTTATCAAAGAATTGACATTGTCGCAATGTTTCCCACAAAACGTGAGGTAAAGTGCCAAATTTTTGTGTACTAACGTAATAATATTTAGTGGTATCTAATGCAGAATTTCATCAAAATCTGTAAATCGGTTAAGATTTTAAGGGATTTTACATTTTTTAATTTGTAACCGTTCTAATTATCAACAATTTTAAGACAGCAATATAAAAATGTTAACACACACCTAACAACGTTCATGGATGTTTGGAATAGCATTTGGCAAAAATGATTAAAGGCGTTCGAACGTTATGCAAGGTTGAATTTTTTATTTTGATATTGCATTCATTTTCAAAAACCTAAAACCTATAGATTGAGAATCAAGATTTGGCATGCAGTTAAGTCTGTAAGAGGTCTTTATTAATGAGAGTAGTTCAAATTTATTTGGGCGATGAGATTTGATGGAACGTCTAATTTCTTACTTGATAACTTTCTAATGCTTTTAAAATTAATTCCGAAGTTTGCAAAAAAACTCAGATAAATTACTTTCAAATATAAAAAACATTGCAAAGTAGAAGCTTGCACGATACTTCCTCATTTTTAGGGCCACCATCTCTAAAGCTTTGTCTATGAGGAAGCCAACATTGGCCGGCGGACTTTTGCAATCAAATTAATTTGATAAAATAATTAATTAAAAGGTTTGTATGATATTCCGATTTTTAATATTAATGAAAATCCTGTATTTATTAAAATTAATAGTAAATTAATCACGGAAATAAATTACACAAATTTAATTGTAGATACATTTGAAACACATTTTTCAGGTTTCTAGTTCACTGTTTGACACTAACTACCATAAAGTTCATGCGTAATTTCATATGTAGTAACCTGCAGCTACTTTTTTTTATTATCCTCCGGAGTGTATGCCCAAAGTATTTGTCGATGGATAGTCAAACTTATTAAGCATTTCTTAACGTAAGTAATGGACCAAAAAGTTTTAGACCGGTGAAGATCACGAGCACGTAAGAGAAGTGTCAAGAATTGGAAAGACAGAAAGGTGAATAAAGAACTAAATTTACGAAGAAAAAAAATTATAAAGGTAGGTATATAAACAGTCGTTTCGTTCATGGGAATTTTCATACGAGTCGCCTGCGTGTACACCGGTGAAAACATACGATGCGTCACGGTAACGGATCGCATTGCGCGCGCCAGCCACACTTATGTCGCGCGGACACGTATGCGCTCGACGCGAGCGGCTTGTAGTATGTTTGCCCTCCTGTGTCAGATGCTTCTCTATCGCATGCCTTTACGCTTTACCGCTGCTATAGTCCATCTGCTACATCGCTTCAACATTTTGACGATACTTCACACGCTACATAAAAATATAAATTCTCAAGTCGCGTAGCAACATTTCGTGATCGTACTAACTCAACAATTTGTTTCCTGACGGGTGAATTCTAATATAACTATCTCACATACACATTTGTAGTTGTAATTCCTTGAATGTTCACAAATTGTTTTTGTATGTTTACAAACATGGTGTTTACGGTATTGACAAAATAAAAAATAAGTGGTAAAAAGCAATTCGGCTGATGTGTGAAATATTATGTTATTGATCGTCAAATTCATTGGAGGCTCGACGGTTGGATATGCCTTGACGGCGGCGCGAATTCCCACACATCAAGTCTCGTCTCAGTAGGGCTCGAGCGAGCCCCCCCACTACGAGGGCATCCGCGCCCTCCTCTCTCGAGGTAATTCATCCCTACTACTTACATATTTGGGTGCATCGGCATGCGGCTTCCTGAATTCGAAAACTTCAGTTCAGCCTCAACCCCGTGAACGTTACGTCGTCGCTTACGGTGAAACATCCCTCAGACGTTTCAATGTTTGGATAATTCGACAAGACCAACCCAAGTCGCCAACGTCGGAATAATTTCAGTGAAAGTGAAGCTTGCGAATAGCAAGCTTATTATGTGAGGTTATCAAATGCCGATTGATACGACCTAAGAAGCAATGCATACATTTTTTAATACATGTGATTTTTTACGTACTTTTTTTATGTGATCGATACGTGTAATTGTAAATAAAAAAAATCAAATAAATGATTAACCCAAGCAATTTTGGACAAGATTTGCTATAAATTAGGGTGTTCCTGCAAAACTCAACGCCGAGTTGTACCAAATCGTGTTTAAATGGTGGATTATTACAAAAACAAGATGTCAGGAAGCGACGAGGAATTTGAGCCTCAGAGCCAATCCGGAATGTCGAAGGCAGAGCTCCGAAGAGTAAGGCACCATATTATTTTTTTTTTTTACTGTTGTCATAAGCTTGAACTCCAATATTTGTACGGAGCATAGTTATGTGTTCTAACGGTATCCGGTTTTAATTGATTGCAGAGCAACAAGCCGATAATGGAGAAGAGACGACGTGCTCGAATAAACCAATGTCTCGATGAGCTTAAAAGTCTTATTCTTGAAGCAATGAAAAAAGACGTAAGTTATCTGTTACAATTATTCGAAACACTTTATGATTTCTATATAAATATCGAGTTTAGAAGCGCGCATATGAAGTAAAAAGAACCCCGTCGTATCATCGTGAAATATTGAGTATCAAACATAATGTACAGTGTTAGATATAATGAGCCCGACAAATGTTTTTGATCAGGTTGTTCGAGGGGGATCTTCCGTTCTCTTGTCGACTTGTCGATGGTATTCGTCTACACATTCATGCTGCCGAGGAAGCGCGAACATCGTGGCTCGTGGGGGGTTGGGGGGGGGGGGGGGTAGAGTGGAGTGACCGTTTTGTTTTAGTATTTAAGATGCCCATCGTGGGAACCCGTTGGTCGCATCCGCCCTTTCTATTTGTCTGGCATACGAGCAACAGCCAATCCGCAGAACCGTGTCAAAGACACTCGATGTATAAAAAAAAGGAAGAATCTTCAAGCAGATCCGACTAAATTGCTCGACGCACCCTTCCGTCGTTTTTTCTTTCATCAAATTCGGATTCTAATTCTGTTGGTAATTTAGTCCTTGACAGTCCTGTCGACGGTCCTGTCCACTATGTTACTGCTAACGTAGTGGCGAACGAACTATCCGCATTTTGTGATCGTTCGAGAAGTGGGTAGCTCAAAAACATCGCTCACTTGAATAATAGTCAAATAGTCATGTTTCTGTGGCATTAATTTCTTTCTTCGAAATAAAATGAAAATGGCTTTCTACAAAAAATTTCGTAGTTTGTTGTAGTGGTTGCACTTACCAACAACATATGTTTACGGATCGAATTCTATTCTTTTCAATAGAAGTACGTTTCGAGGAAAAATAATTATTTCTCATTCATATATTGACTGGGCGTAGATTACTATTTTTCAATTAGTCAAAAGTAAAAATTCGATTAATTTGTATAGCAATTATTAACGAAGAGCTAAATGACAGAGACGCGATACGTGTACCGAATCATGCAGCATTTGGCGCAACTTGGATGGGTAACTAGTTAGCCGCCTGCATTGGTTGGCCTTTCTGCAGTTTCCCTGCACTCAAGTGCAAATGCAATACAGGAGTAGTTGAGTCACCTGAGTGCTCGAACCAGGGAGGTATAAAAGTAAGATGAAGATTATGCGGAGGGAATATTGAATAGTGAAAACTACAAAAATAGTATACGAATGAGATCTGATCTAATCAAACAATATTCTTTAACAAACGGATTTATATTAAGATAGTCTTGTACTGATGCACGCAGCAGAAAATCGTATGAATTTCTAATATGTTGATCCTTGAGCATCACTTATTGCATCTGCAAAATTTGAATGTACCTGAGTGACTCTTTCAACGAGAAATCTTAAGTTAAAAATTACGATTTTGGCACAGCGTGTATGCGGAATACCGTGTCTGCCTGCAGATTATCTGATAATTCATATACAAAATAAATGGATAATTACAGAATCGAATCCTCTTCCTACTCTCTTATCGCATAAGGCTTATGTAAAGAGTTAAAGTATTGCCATCGTAAATTCGACTCTCTGATTATAGTATAAATACATGTTTGAAGTGTTCGTAAGTATGAAAAAAGCCTTCATTTATTTCTATCTGTATGTCTGTCTGCCTGAACCGTCCGAAAATATAGAAAGTTTTTAGTGGGACTTGAGAATCATGACCAAATTTTGCATGCATACTTTACTAAAAAAAAACTTAGTTTTCATATTGCAATGCAGTGTAATTGCCTATTTCCTTCTAATGATTTACCTATAATAACGTTTTAGATTTTTAAAATAAAATTAGTAAGAAAAATTGTTTGGTCTTTTTACTTCTTACTTCTATGCAGGTAATTAAAACTGAATAATTGTTTGGCATATGTAATCATTTTTGTATGCACCCGCTAATACAGGATTATAACAATAACAAATTATTTAGCTGACGTGGGGATATTAGTATAGTAACCCTTTACGTGCAAATCCCAAGAACTGCGTATAATACTACACTATGCAACAAACACTATACACTTTTCACACTTTCACACTTTCACACTTTTCACGATTCTTTTTGCTTCCTAAAAAGAAAAAAAAACTATAAAACATTCAATTTATTTAATGTAGATGATTGTTAACGAAAAAGATATACTAAATTGTATCACCAGTTCTTTGAGATTTATCATTTTTGTTGGCCTGATAAGGTTGATAGCGCGTATAACGACATAACAATAGTATTTTACATTCTCGGATATCCACACAACATCGCATAATGTCATCAGTTCATCATTTTTTTTTCATTGGAATGTATTATTAGTTGTCACTTGTATTATAATCACGTTATTTTATTGCCCATTATCGGGAACACTTGTTGTAAAGTAAACAGTTTTTGGAGTTAAGCTGAAATTTTACTACAACACAGCGCTTTTGCATCACACGTTCGATGAGTCGGAGCGAGAGGACAATATGCCACCTCTCTATCGTTCCTCTGTGACACTCTGTTCTACTCACTCGAAAATCGAGGGTTAGCCTTGAACACGAGCATGAACATAAAAGGGGCGAAGTGTGGTAATGCGTGTTTCTACATCTACGTCTATAACATAGTAATTCCCTAATAGTGGTAATGCGTGTTACTACATCTACGTATATATTCCATAGGCTAGGCCGTATTTGTTTTGCTATGGTCGGGTGTGTGAACTACATTTGCTGAAGCTTTGACATCCCGACCAAACTATTCTAGATAGAATTCTATGTAGTCACAATTCAGATGTGTCAGCGCCGCTTGAATTTCTACTATGTTGACCTTATAGAAACATCTCAAACACTCAAATGTCTCATTTCTGTAGACTCTGGCTGCTTCACTAATTAATTCCATAGACTACGTATATTTAGGCTGAATGCTCCATATTCTCACAGTGCTTTCAACATGTACTAAGAAAAGAATTATTTTAATGTTAGTAAATCTAGAGTTGGATATAGCGAAACAAATGCTCAGTTATTATTACCAAATTTTAGTTTGGCTACATAATATCTGATTCGGACAAAAAAGCTAGAAAATATTTGTTAACAATTAAAAAATCTTATTTGGCTCAAGTCTCATTTGGTTATAACAACTAAACATTTATTTTGCCATATCCTCTAGATTTCTTAACATAAAATAAATTATTTTCTCAGTTTGGCTACATCTTGGAAAGAGACAGCGTGACAGTAAGAAATGTTGTATTCTGTCAAGGTGACACGCACCGCAGTCAAGGTTCAGTCTATAAGTCTATGGTACTTAGATGTAGTACCATTCGTTACGGCCGAGGATCATGACGGCCCACCCCCTCGGTCTCCGTTACTAGACAGCAGTAAACTAATATATTATAAACTATTTGCGAGATGCACATACCCACTTTCAGAACTTAGGTATATCACAAGATTACTTGTAATCTCATGACAGTAGCAAAGATGATGAGAGGGTTCACTGAGAAAAAGTGAGTTAAATGAATCTCAAATAAAAATTCACGAATTTGTCTATTTTTACACACATACGTGTTGTGTTGTGATCCGGATATTTTTTCGAAACCATTTTCTATGACGCTTTCGTTCATATTAAGTCGTAATTTAAGTCCTAAATAAAAAATCTCAACATTTTTGTTATTGTGAATACAAAGCCTCTATGAGGAAGCATTGGTAGTAAGACTTTGATTTCAAAAAGTTGTCATTTCCAGAAAAATCTGAAAAGAACGGAAACATTTCCGTATCGTATTATTATTTAATTAGTTATTTCAATGATTGAAATTCAATTAATTAGTTTACTTAAATAATATATATATATAGAAAAAAAGACATATATATATATAAACCTAAAAGGTATACGTTGGGATACACGAAAAAAAAAAAAAGATATATATTGGGTCTGGGAAAACGTTCGTGTGGCGTTTTTTTAAGAAAAATTCAACTGGCTTTCTTAGTCTGAAAATGAATTTATTTAAACCAAATATGCTCCATTATTATCGACAATGTTTCGCCATTTTTCGGGTAGAGCCATGATGCCATCGGTGAAGAACTTCTGTGGTTGCTGGTTGAAAAACTGAAGCAAGTGGTTTTCACAGGCTTCTTTTGAAAGCAGCTTAATTCCATTAAGAGCGTTCTGCTGAGATCGGAATAAGTAATAGTCAGAGGGTGCTATGTCTGGACTATACGGTGGATGCATCAAAACTTCCCAACCAAGCTCTCGCAATTTTTGACGGGTCATCAAAGAAGTGTGAGGTCGGGTGTCATGATGGAAGACAACCCCTTTCCTATTAATCAATTCGGGCCGTTTTCTTTCAATTGCTTGGCGTATTCTCTCTAGTTGTCCACAGTAGAGTTGAGAATCAATCGTCTGACCAACTGGAATTAGCTCATGGTGGACGATTCCCTTCCAGTCCCACCACACACACAGCATCACCTTTTTCGCCGTCAATCCTGGCTTCGCGAACGCTTGTGACGGCTCACCATCCCTTGTCCACGGTCTTTGACGCTTCCGATTGTCGTACGTGATCCATTTTTCATCACCGGTTATGACACGTTTCAGAAATGGCTCGATTTCATCGCGTTTCAGCAGCGCATCGCAGATGTTAATTCGGTCTATCATGTTTTTCGCGCTCAACTCATAAGGAACCCATACATCGAGCTTCTTTTTGTAGCCAGCTTGTGTAAATGGTTCAAAACAGTTTTGTGATCAATGCCTAGCTCCATACCAATATCGACACTGCTGATATGCTTATCTTGCTAGACTTTTTCAAGAATTTCATCAGCTTTTTCAGTGATTGGACGAACAGAGCGTGACTCATCTTTCACATCAAAATTACCAAAACGAAAGCCAGCGAACCATTTCCGCGCAGCAGATTTTGATAAAGTACCTTCACCGTACACAGCACAAATTTTTTTCACAAGCCTCTGCAGCGTTCTTCCCTTTGTCGTAATAACATTGCAAAATATAGCGCAATTTTTCATTACTTTTCTCCATGTTCAAAAGCAAACAACTTGCCAACCACTGCACCAATTTCGATGTTTATGCACTCAAAGTAACGCTTAAAGTGTCACCTTTCCAACGAGCATTTAGTGGTGTCGTTGCCATCTGTGTTTCCTGACTTATTTGCAATTGATGCCATCTATCGGGAAAAACGCCACGAACTTTTTCCCAGACCCAATATACGAGGGTCGATCAATAAATAGTCGGCTTGGTAAAGAAAATCGCGTTTTTTTGGACAAAAATCTTTTTATTTCTCAACATAATCTCCTTTTAGCTCGATACACTTATTCCAACGATTTTCAAATTTTTTGATGCCCTCTGAATAATACGATTTCGGAAGGTCCTCAAAATAGGTCTCTGTTTCGGCGATGAGGTCATCTCTGGAACCGAATCTCTTTCCGCCAAGCCATTTTTTCAGGTTTGGAAACAGAAAGTAGTCGTAGGGGACCAAATCTGGAGAATACGGTGGATGCGAAAGCAATTCGTATTTAAATTTATGAATTTTCCATCCACACGCGCGCGCGTGTGTGTTCCTCAGTCTTTCTGTACGGTCGTCTCACTCTTCCTACGTCGGTTTATTTAGTCGTCGTAACTACATGATTCCCGCTACCTGCTCGCTCTCAGTGTCTGTTCGCCCGTTCGTTCTTCTCCGTATCCATCAGTTGTTGGTCCAGACGTGACGCCTCCCGTGCGCGTGGAAACAGCAACTAGTAATTATTTTAAAAAGGAGCTCCCATTTCGAGTTGCAGCCTCCTTTTGTTCACCGTATCGTTCTTAAAGGATACTCGTCCCAGTAATGCTGATTCTGATTCTTGATCGTTGGCGAAAAATGGAGCACCCACTTCATTTTTTCGTTGGTTTAATCGCAACAGATGCCGGGCATCCTTATCTTTCGCGTGTCGAGTGTTAAGTTTACAACTACATTTGTTGAACGATTTTCCATTAGTGCGAGATTAACCCCTTTTGGCCTACTATTTAAGATGGAACAGAGCGGTCCCAAAACGTAAACGAAACTGCCGAGTCTTCGAGCCATTCCACGACTGAGAAAATTTGTCTTAAGTTATATCAATTGCACACGACTTATGTGGGGTGCCGTAGCTATTAGAAAGATATAATTCGGGAAAAGTCATTTTATTTTATTATTTATAATAATTTTATATATAATATACCGACCGATGTACCACGGGCCAAGCACGTGATAAGCAGTTTTGGCTCGAAAACCTGACCACGGGCCTCACACGTGGTTGTAGGCGAAAGGGTTAAGAGGGATTTTCGCTCACTTAGACTTTTCACGTCATCTCGAACCATGAAAATTTAACATTTGCTAAGTACTTTCATTACTTGGCAATAAGCCGAACAAAAGAATGTAATAGATGTTTGCGGAAGTGTTAAATCGCCATATATTCCTGACTACAGGCATAACTGCATATGTATATGATAGAGGAAGCATTGTGTTGTTGAAAACCCTTTTTTTTTTCGGATTTTCATGTTCCATGTATTGAAACCTCTGCATCTTGAGAATGATTTTAGCTATTGTGCTGAAATTTGATGGATTAATAAAGCATACCGTATGCCGAGGTACATTAACATTAGGTGCTCTAACATTAGGTACTCTAACATTAGGTTCTCTAACATTAGGTGCTCTATAATAAGGTATCCGATTGTTTAGTATTCGTTTCGCAATAATTAATGACACAGATTCGAATCTTATAAGAAAGTTATCTTTTGAAAAATTGTTTTTTGAAGAATCTCATCGTCGTACATTTATAACGATGAAGCTAAATAGTTCTTCACACTTGTAGTAACGTGCGACGATGTTTGGCACAGTTCGAGATTAATAAAGATCCCCGGATTCTATTAGATTTTAAAGTATCCAAAAAATGTATCTTGCCGCATGTTTTAATGACATAAACTCACATTCTTACGGAAACGTTTGATTTTGCGCAAATCGGTAGAATGACTCGAGTTTTATAGGAATACCACTTTTAAAATTATTTTCAACCGCGTCCACTTTCGAAGCATCTCTCGAAATGAGTTAACGTTTTAGACACGCACATTATAACATTTCGAGATTTTTAGTATCAAATTTGGTAGAAATCGATAGAGCCATTCGAATTTAATAGAACATTACGATGATATATTCACGATTCCCGAGGCTTGCAAAGATAAAGACCTCTAACTCGTAAATTACTTGAGAAATACATCTAACATTTATTACGTCACTTACGCAGTAAGTTCTTGTTACTGACTACAATTTGTGTTGAATTATTTTGAAGCAATGAGATTGTAGAGCACTTTGAATGTTTGAATTTTTTGATTACTTAAATTTCGTTAGACTTCAGTATCTACAATTTTTTGAAATAAGTATGCAAAATAGAACTTCGCACACTCCTTTCTCAATATTTTTCATTTTTCATATAACTCCTTGTAAGAGTAAGCTAAAATTGATTAACATACTTTCTCATAGTGGTGACTCTATGAACAATGAACAATAAAGAAGAAGTGATATGCAAGGATTTACTTTGCATCCTTCCTGAAAAATGTCCCTGTAAGTCTTTTACGCAATTCTTTACTATTAGAAGACTAACTGAAATACAATTCTTACGATTTCATAAGATTATTATAAACTGTAATATTTCGCCGACAGTCAAAGAAACCTCGATCTATAATTATATCAAAAGGTTCATCCATGATATGATTGAGCGGGAGCTCACACATCGTTCCTCCCACTAATTTCGGGTCTCGCTTAAAGGGAGCAAATTCTCAGTCGGTCAATATAGTGACGGTGAATAGCAGTGGCATTAAAGCTTCCTGTCATGTGCACAATGATGCGTATCCTGAGAAAAAGTTCAAAAGTAGTCTTAGCACAAGGAGTAGTGAGAAATACACGTCTCTTGTGGCCTGCGCGGAGATATGCTATTACGAATAAGGCGGGATTCTCACACAGAACGGTGCGCGCAGAAAGATGGGGCTGCGTGTGTAACCGAGACGACGATCGACTCCCACGCCTATTGTGAAGGTGGTCGGGTACCACGTAGAATGAAAGATAGAAAAAGAACTGACCATATAAATATCATGTATTCAACACACTATATATATATAACGGTTCGAACTGGGATACAAGTCTCTCGCAACCTTGGACTCTTTCCAGACACAATGGGAATTCGAGACTTCGAAGTATCGTCCTGCTGAATCACTATTGACTTATTGGTGGTCAAAGGACTGAATCTTCGAAAAGTTCAAGAATAACCTAAGATTTGGGATGGATGAGAGGTTTTCGCGGTCGAATTTGAAAAAGCGAAGTGCTCTTGAAACCTTAACGTGTTCCCATGATGGATTCCCTTTCCCATTCTTCCGATCAGTGAGGGATACACTTCCTACCTGTTGCTTCCTCTTAGAGGATTATCCTCCTGATATAACGTGATTTTTCGGGCTCTTCAATAGTGGTCTGAGGTCTATATGGATTGGCTGAGGTCTTCATTCCCATTTGGCTGGTGGCTATTGTTAATCAATTCTCATTAGATCATGAATGGTAGTAAAATTAACAAACCTAGTCCGAGAAGTATGCTAGAAACGATCGTATCCTTAGTAGGTTTTATACCTTTGGCCGTATACCAATCAAAGGAAGCTGCTTGACCCACGGTTGCGTGCTTACCATCGAGCGAGTCATAGTATGACCGACAGGTAAAGAAGGTCTCTTTACTGTACTTCTGTACAGTTATCGTTCCTTCGTATTCCACTGATATACAATAAAAAACCTTCAAAAATACACTACAAAATGTAACTAACTTTCTCTTTTATGATTTTTATTACAGCCATCCAGGCACTCTAAGCTCGAGAAGGCAGACATCCTAGAGATGACAGTAAAGCACTTACAGACGGTTCAACGTCAGCAACTCAGTACTGCAGTCGCAACGGACCCTGTTGTATTGACCAAGTTTCGCTCGGGATTTTCCGAATGCGCAGGGGAAGTATCTCGTTACGTGAGTCACTTGGAGAACGTCAAGCCAGCGGTGAAACAGCGGCTGGTGTCGCACTTGAATAGCTGCGTTACAAACCTTCAGCAGATGGTCCCTTTTTACAGTCACTATGTGCCTCACATGCCGGAAAGATTATTTCCTGCGGTCAAAATTGGCTTTCAAAATGACTTCCATAGCGGCGACGAGAACAACAACGGCAGCACGGCCAGAATTCAGATACCCAGTGGTGTACAACTCATACCAAGCAGGTTACCTACTGGAGAACTGGCTCTGCTGGTTCCACAGTCTGCCGGCATTCCAACGAATTTCCCTTTCTTCCCACCGGTTCCTGAGTCTTCCTCCACAATAGGATCATCCTCGGCCTTTACCGCTGTAAACAGAGCGCGTAGTCCTCTTCTGAGCCCGTCTACCTCAACGTCCAGCTTTGGCGAAGAGAGCCATCACTCGGAACATTATCCTCAATCTCACTCACCCATCCAGTCACAGCATTCTTTCAAGCTTCCAGAGCAGAGTCCGTCCACTTCTATAAAGAGTGTGTCGTCTTCGTCGCCAGAGACTCAAAAGCCTCAAATCAGTTCATCGAGCGACAGAAAATCTCCAGTCCCTGCAACTTTTCTTGAACCCAAAAGCAACCTCGACATGGGATGCTGTGTGCCATCGAGAAAAGCTGTACAAGATAACCAAAAAATGAGTGCCATAAGTGGTTATGGGTTCAATTCAAGCCTAAGACAGCCTTTATCGGTCATCACTGATAAAATGTTCAACCGAACACCAATGTTCTCGAAGAGAGTAGGCTTGAAGAGACATCATTCCGATGGACTTCTTGTAGTTTCCAAGAAGAGGCCAAGATATAACGAGGCATCAAGCTCCACGCTTTATTTAAACGGCGCCAGTCTATCTGGCGAATACCACCCTGTATCCGCCATGAATACCCGAGATGAATGCGCAGCTTCGGTCGAAGATTTGACAGGAAAAGCGAATTTGACCTTCTGCCGAAATCCCAACGACGAGTCCATTCAATTTTCCGCGGCGGATGCTGCACACTCTCAGGCAAATGGAGATATGTGGAGACCTTGGTGATGAATATTCGTCTTGAGATGAAAGGAAATATGGAATAAAACATTGGAAAAATAATTGTTTAAACATTTGAAGTTATGTTATTTTTTTGGTTGATGCTTACATAAATTTTAAAAAGTTTATTTTCATGAGAATACACTAATCTAGTGTTTGGAAATGTAGTTGATAGTACATTTGCTATTGTTACGGTGTATGATTTGCTGATTATGTTTTACTGAGTTTTTTGTATTTATTGCTAATTTTTAATGAATTCGCGATGAAGTATAGTAAGTTCCAGGCGTTGAATTAAAATTAACAAAAGGGAACAAAAATCATAATCTTATCGCATCTATCTCTTGACACGATCATTCGAACCCGTAGTTGTATTGGGTCGTAACATATCGTAGCACGAGAATGTCGAGAAATACACATGTTACTTCAAAACACGTTGAAGTTTATAAATTGTGTACTTTGTATGCCGCATCCTTCCCAAGAATAAACACTAAACCTAGGCTTCAAAATAACTTTTATGAATAACGACAATAAGTGACCTGTAAATATCATTGTAAATTAACTGTTTCGTAATTTAACGTAGGATTTAATTATAAGCATTCTATAGTATTCTTTCCGGGATTTTTCGTGATTAATAGTTTAAGCCAAAGTAGTTATGAGTAGTTACGAGTTTTGTGATAATTGATGTGACATCGTGAAAAGAAACAACTTTTTCAATAAAAAACAGTATTATTAACACTCTTCAATATTTTACAATACCGGTTTTATTCGTGCTATGAGCATTTCTATTACGCTCGTAAGCATCTCATAGTTATTTGACATAAAATCTTCAAATTACATTGAATGCCTAAAATATTTTACTTCGAGAATTATTATAATCTTCAATTTTTTAAATAATCGTTGATATAAGGCTATTCGATTATTCTAAATGTGTTCAAAATATAAAATAAAAAGAATATGATAACATACAAGGTATATAACGACAATGGAAGTTGACAGGGCCAATTAAAAGTTTGTGGACAGAAAAATTAACCTCATGTTCAATTTTACTACACGGAATCAACTTACCGAATGTCGGACTTCTGACGTGGAAGTAACCATCATTTAAATGTCAGTCGTATGCAAGGAAAGAAAACATTTTATAGTGATCGATAACTGGCGTTAATCGATCATTGACGGGTATCAATCACCATTCATCACGCAAAATCAGTTATCAGGAGAAAAGGCTGCTGGTTTTCACCGAAACAAGATAGATAACGCCTTCGACTAAGCTCGACGGTTGATTTATCAACTACACCCGTGATCTTCGTCATAGTATGTAACGCCAAATTGCTGATTGTCCTTACCATCTTCGAATTTCATGCACTTAACTTGTTAGTTGTAAGTTTTTACACCGATGCAGCGCTTTAAAGGCTGCTCCGCAATTTCCTAGAAATAAATATCTTATAGTTCTCGCCGCATGGCAGCACTTAACGACTCCTAGCTAGCGGGTTCCTCCTCCGGGTTCCCCCACTTTAGGTACGTAGGCCCAAGCCTACTATAAATAAGCTATGCACGCCCCGGCAGAGCGTCATTCAAATAAAAAATTTTAAACGTATATGTATATAGATTGTGAATAAAAGTCTTTATTCAACGTAAACCTTATTATTCAAAATTTACCCCGTGACAAAATTTGGCGATCCTGCCAGGATAGTAAATCCACGATTACGATCAAAAGATTGCTATCTTGTGACGAATCCAGGCACTCCACGGACTCCTGTAAAAATACACGGAAAAAAATAAATAAAAAATAATTAGAAGAGAAGAAACTTCGACAAATCCCACTCGGTGAATATCGTAACTGTTATTACGAAAGGATTTCGAGAAAATACAAAACGTTATATCGGATTACATTCCGATCTCTGAACGTAATTATCTTCTAAAGAAGAAAGAAGCAGACGTCACCAAGCAGAGCTTGCACCGCTGACATCTCGACTTCAATCATCGCAGCAGCAGCCCGAGACAACTCCGAAGCACCACGGTACACTAGGACATCTCCTGGCCAGCCACACTGCAACAATCTCAGCGTTCACGTAAGAATTCGACCCGTAGGACTGGATCCGCGAATCCATATCCTCCGTTAATAAAAATCGAAACTCTACTCTGAATTATTGAGCAAGTTTGTAGCAACTTGCTTCTCAATAACAGAGCTAAAACAAAAGGCCGGAGGCAAGGCTATCTCCAACCACGGTCCAACATTACAATTCCTACGGTCAACCGCGTTGCGAATCCACACCCGATACGCCCGTGCGATGGTATAAGCACACAAATAATTTACGAGTGTAATAATAGTTAGGATATTTTATTACTTAAAAGTTAAAGACATTACGCTGGCATTTCGTGAGTATAGAACTCAAAAGCCGCATTTTTCTACCGAGGATAGCGACGACGATACTGACAAAGACGCCACTAAAATCAGACGAACCCCTCCTGATATCAATCCTACAATGATGAAATCACGAGCTAATTCTCCATCTGCAATATCAGACAAAGAGTCATCCCTAGCTAAAATCATGGAGGCAATCAAGGCTCAAGGAGCTCTTGCCGACGAAAGATACCAACAAATCTCCGAAAAATTTGCATTAACTGAAAAACGGTTTGAAGTAGCAAACCAAGAAAATAAAAAACGATCAAACGACATAAGAAGGCTCGCAAAACACATGAAGGTTCTCGCCACCGAGGACGAGGAACAAAGCGATGACGAGATTGAAAAAACTTCCGTCCCACGAACCTCGCCACAAGGACGACACTCGACCTCTTCGGGCTCCTTATCACCGGAACTCAGTAGACTAAACAACCCGCTCGCACACGCTGCGACTCACGACCGAACTGAAGGGCCACACTGTGTAAACAATCACGTATTCCCAGCCAAGGAACTGATACGTACTATCGAAAGCCTTCGAGGAAAAGACGACGAAGGAACAAAGGATTTTATCCGTAGCGTTCGTCGAGCGAGAGACCGCTGTTCTCAACCCGAATTATTACTTGATTTTATCTTGGCCGAAGAAATTCAGGATAGTGCCAAGCGAGCGATCCGATATATTCGGATTGAATCATTTGTAGAATTATACGATGCTCTGAAAACAAATGTAGCAGTAACGACTTCTGTCGAGACTGCTCGTTCACGTCGCGACAACATTTGACAACAACCAACTGAAAATGTGCAGGGCTACACACTACGTTTTCGTCAATTATTGAATGAGTTAAAATCCGCCATTCAAAGCGAACATTCCAGCACACGACACCGTGCTGTAGCTATGCAGATCGAGGAAAAATCGGTGACTAAACGCTACGTGATGAATCTTCGAGAAGAAATCGGTTCGCAAGTACGCGCCAACGCCTCGACGATGTCAATGCAGCTTACCAAGAGGCACTTGAAGCTGAATGCTGGATAAGAGAAAAACAAAGTAAAGGACGCACCATTCAGACCTTCGATAAACAACGAGCTACAGCAGATGGTCGAACCGCTCCTACTGGCTCGCGCACGCGTTATCATTCTATACCTTTGGCTGACCGAACAAAGCTGTTTTGCAACATCTGCAAGCGAAGCAGTCATATGGATGAAACATGTTTTGCGAAGAATAAACAGACTCAAAATTTTCAACAGCCCTACAACCAAAAGAGACCGCCGCAAAACAACCATGTGCGAACGACGACCACTAATCTAAGCGAAGATAGAACCAACGAAACAAGAGGAAGACCAACTGATCGGGCAAGAAAAGACAGAATATCAGCAGTATCTGGAAGATTGCAATCAGTCGCAATCCGATTATGGGGAACAACAAGAACAGGAAAATTACTAACAGATAGTGGATCTTCGATTAATCTCATAAAAAAAGGACTCGTTTCCCCAGAACATCGAGTACGAAGAGAAACAGGAACTTTTACCATGGGAAGAGACAAACATGAGACCGAAGAGATGACAAATTTATATTTTCAAGGAAAACGACATTCATTTCATATAGTTCCGGACAACTTTCCCATGCCTGAGGATGGACTAATTGGTCTGCCCTTTCTACACGCATACAAATATTGTTTATCAAACGACGTACTGCAGCTTGATGAAAACAAATATCCTCTTCAAACTAATGAAATTTATTTACTATCATAGCTAATAGCGTCACTAAAATCACGGTATCTGTAGCGCAACAGTCAGGCAATCTCCTTATTGAAAATATTAAAGGAATACCCAACGCTATATACGGTATAGACAAAGGAGAAATAAAAATTCCTGTTCACAATGAAAAAGCAACCCCAATCAAAATAACAATTGGCCAAGTACAAGGAACACCTGTGAGTATTAAAAAAAAACGAATATTCACTATCACAACTAGCGAACTAACTAAACGCTTAGAAATCTTGAAGAATCACACAAGATTAGGACATATCGAAAATGCACATCAATAGTCGATCGCTCGAATTATTCAAGCGTATCACGAAATCTTCACTTTCGAAGGAGATCCTCTCCCATGCACGAACCTCGCGCACCACCAAATTGTTCTCACCGACAACAAACCCATAAACAACGTGTCCTATCGACCACCAGAGTGCCATAAGACAGAAATTTCTCGGCAAATAACAGAAATGCTCAATAAACGAGTGATCACATACTCGAAATCACCATATAATTCGCCAATTTGGGTGGTTCCAAAGAAGGATGGTGCATCTGGAACAAAGAAATGGAGAATTGTAGTTGATTACCGAAAACTTAATGAAAAAACCGATCACGACGCTTATCCGTTACCAGTTATCGACGATATCTTAGACCAGTTAGGAAAAGCTAAGTTTTTCTCAACCTTAGATCTGAGCTCCGGATTCCATCAAGTTCCTATGGAAGAATCATCAAAAAAGTACACAGCTTTTTCCACGATCGAGGGACATTTTGAGTACGAGCGAATGCTCTTCGGACTAAAGAATGCTCCAGCTACTTTCCATCGAATGATAGACCTGGCCCTCAGGGGGTTAGTCGGAAGAATCTGCTTCGTTTATCTCGATGACATAATTGTCTTCGGATCATCGTTAAAGGAGCACAATGAAAATTTAGTCATTTTGTTTGAACGACTTAAACAAACTGGGCTGAAGCTGCAGCCGGACAAGTGTGAGTTTCTAAAACCTGAACTGGAATATCTTGGGCATGTTATCACAGACGAGGGCGTCAAACCTAATGCAGGTAAATTAGAAGCCGTGAGAAATTTTAGAACTCCATTAACACCAACCGAGGTGAAGTCTTTCCTGGGGCTTGCCGGATATTACAGAAAATTTATGGAAAATTTCTTAACAATAGCAAAACCTCTCACTGATTGAACAAAAAAAGATCATATTTTTAACTGGACTTCGAACTGCCAAAAATCGTTTGACACTTTGAAGGACATGTTGTGTTCTGCACTAGTGTTAAGATATCCGGACTACAGTAAGGAATTTATACTAACCACCGACGCGTCAAACGTAGGACTCGGTACTGTGCTGTCGCAAGAAGGACATCCATGTATTTATATATCCAGAACACTCAATAAACCTGAGGTTAACTACAATACGTCCGAAAAGGAGTTATTGGCGGTTGTTTGGGCCTGTAAAAGACTCCGACAATATTTATTGGGACGAAAATTTACAATTCAAACAGATCATAAAGCTCTTCAGTGGCTCGTTAACGTGAAGGATCAATCATCGAGACTGCTACGATGGAGACTGCGTTTAGAGGAGTATGACTACAAGATCGAATACAAAAAAGGCTCAGAGAATCAAGCAGCTGATGCTCTGTCTAGAGTTTTTATAACTACCGAAAAGGAAATTGAGAACGACGAAGTCACCGCCTTACTGGGACGCTATAAACAATGGATTTCCAGTAACCAACTGCCTGCTAAGTATGTGGTCGAGCCGAATGCCATTGGAAAACTCTGGAAAAAGATCATTAAAATGCCAGAGAGATTGACTAACAACGAAACGGTTTTGCCAGATTACGACGAACAACAATGGTTGAGAATCCTAACAAATCTCGCAATGAACACGCTCTCGCAAAAATTCACTACAATACGATTCCATTTCTGCGATCCACAGTTCACAAAAACAGAAAAACTGCGCATACGTCAGATCTGTGATTACATATCACGCGAGGTAACCCCACATTACAAATTAATCATCTGCGATACAGACAAAACCGAACTAACTCAAGAGGAAAAGGATAACATCATTAGAGAAGCACACGGCTCTCCAGCTAGTCAACATTTCGGCGAAAATAAAACCCTCGATAGAATAAAAAAACCGCACAATGGAAAGGAATCGAAGAGGACATCATAAAATTTGTCAAGAGCTGTGACGTATGTCAACGACAGAAATTGACGCGCGTACGACCACGCTCGGAAGCAGTGATCCCCGATACTGCGTTGGAACCCAACGACAAAGTAGCGATGGATATTTTTGGACCGCTACCTCTATCTAGCAAAAACAACAAGTACATCTCGAGCATCCAAGGTACACTTACAAAGTATCTGACACTAGTACCTCTAGCTAGAACAGATAGCGAAACCATTATCGATCAGTTATTTGAGCACTTCATCTATATATTTGGTTCTCCAAAAAGTAGACTCACAGACCAAGGTGCAAATTTCATATCGAATCTTATACCAGATTTCGAAAATCTGTTCCAAATTAATCACGTGAAAACAACAGCGTTCCACCCACAAGGGAACGGATCCTTCGAAAGAGCACACGCTGTCGTAAAAGACCTTATTAAAACAACAATGGACAGGAATGCCACTGATTGGGATGAAAATAAAAAATTTATTACACTAGCCTACAATACGTCAAAACACGAGAGTCTGGACCAAACTCCTTTCGAATTAACTTTTGGACGGCAGGCTAATTTGCCCTCCATCCTAGGAACCACGACTTCCCTTACACACCACGAACTTGTCAACGCATGGAAAAAGCGCCACAACCATTACTTGGAACGTGCAAGGAATCGACTACTACAGGCGAAAGCTAAGCATAAAGAAATACATGATTCTAAGATAGCTATAGTCATGCCAGTCTTTAAACCAGGTGACATGGTCATGATTCACAACGATCATAAACTAAGTAAGCTCTCCCCGGAATGGACTGGACCTTTTGAAATAGCTTCGGAATTATTGAACAACAATTACAAAATATCAACTAAAGACAAAGAAGTCAACGGACACGTGAACCGATTAAAGCCTTATTTTAAACGTCAAACACACCTTGCAGGATGAAGACACGAGAACTGGCACTCCTTTTTGTCCTAATCACAACTGTTACCACAACACGAGCATTTATTGTTAAGCACTCCAGTTGTTTCGTATATCCCTATGGATAAACTACAAATCGATAAATGTAAAAACCTATTATCACACTACATCTGCAGACGAGAACAATCAACGTATCTACTTGCTGAAACCACCAACTGTGAAACATCTATTCTAAAAAAAATTTTTTTTAATTAAAAATCAAGAAAATCCTGTTAAACAATGTAGCATCTCACCATTTTTCATAAAAACATTGACGTATATACCGTTGACTGATAGAACAGGATACAAATTAATACCAAGTGAAACTGCCTCAGAAACACTAACATATCTGGGTTATGTGAGCATGGCAGTTTTAAGCCTAGGAATCATGTACAAGTGTGGAATACTGGGTCTGTTATCTCGATGTATGCCCAGTATCTGCATAAGCTTATTTTGTTTCCATGATATTATTAATAATAGAGAGCGAACCCCTGTTGTACGATATGTGAGAGAGGAAAATCCAGGAGTTGAACATGAGTCCGAAATTCGAAAACGACATCTGCGTTCGGATGAGAGTATGAGCCCTAGCGAAAAAATGCGCCTTTCAGGTGCAAGGCGAATCTAGAAGGGGGAATGTAACGCCAAATTGCTGATTGTCCTTACCATCTTCGAATTTCATGCACTTAACTTGTTAGTTGTAAGTTTTTACACCGAAGCAGCGCTTTAAAGGCTGCTCCGCAATTTCCTAGAAATAAATATCTTATAGTTCTCGCCGCATGGCAGCACTTAATGACTCCTAGCCAGGGGGGGCCAACTCGCACCGTGAAAGGGGTAACGAATCGACGGTAACGCCAACTACCTGTGGTCTCAGCTCTGAACGAACTAAAACGAGTCACGTGACGCGGAGTGTGAAAGTGAGCCAGCGTGCGACAGACAAAAAAAAGTTGCTGCCGTTGTGTTTTTTAGACTTTTAAAAGTTTTTGTAATGTAAGTTTGTTTAGGTTTTCCTGTGTAACATCTGTGCATTCTGTGTTTTTGATGTCTAGTAAAAGTTTGTATAGTAGTAGTAGTTGTAGAAATTTTTTTGCATAGTGCATGTCTACAATAAAAAATAACAGGTTTTATGGCGTGTGTTTACTAACAAATAAAATATTTATTCCATATTCTCATTTCATCTTTAATATAATAGGGACATCGATAGGAAACGAAACAAAAAGCTTTGGCTCTGACGCTATATAAAACGATGGGGAAGCGTGCTTACACATGTTTGCGAGAAGTTTTTCCTGACATTCCATGCACACAAACACTAAAGTCGATGCTTCATAAGATACCTTTGGTTCCGGGTTTGAACTCTTTGATCTTGAGACATTTGGAGAACATGTCTCGAAAAATGTCGAGCAAAGATAAAGTATGCATACTGATGTGGGACGAGATATCAATTCAATCAAAAGTCATGTATGATACTCGAAAGGATATCATATGTGGCTTTGAAGATTGGGGCAACAACCGTACTAATAAATTGGCAGACCATGTATTAGTTTTTATGCTGCGTGGTCTAAACACTGGCTGGAAGATGCCTATTTCATATAATTTTTGTGCAAAAGCGACTAACAGTATACAATTACTGCGCTGTATCAAGGAACATGTAAATGCAATACACAAAGCAGGCTTCCACATAGTTGCAACTGTATGCGATTAGGGATCTCCAAATGTCTCTGCAATGAAGCAATTGTTCCTACAGACGGAAATGAACCGCCATTGCGAAGGAAGAGCACTAAGTAAGTAATGTCCACTTGTAACTATATAGCATATATGAATCACATCTTATGTATTATGTTTTATTTGCAGCCTCAACTTACGAGATAGGAAAGTACGAAATTGTGCATTTATTTGATCCTCCACATCTTGAGAAGTGTTTTCGGAATGGTTTATTAACAAAAGATTTTGCGATGAGCTGCGAAAATAACATACCGAGTCGTATAGCATCGTGGGATGTCATCAAGACAGCATGGCTTATTGACAGAAATATTAATACTATTCGGCCACTACTGAAGAAAATTACTAAGGAACATATAATGGAAAATAAAATAAAGAAAATGCGTGTTAAATATGCAACGCAAGTTCTAAGTGGAACAGTAGCGAGCTGTATTGAGACTTTTGCAAGGTTTAAATGTAAGTATCAGGGGTACAAATTGAAAATGCGGGTTTGATAACAGATGGCGTTACTAACGCTATACGCATCAGGCAGTACTGTGACTATGTTCATGTCAAAGCTACGTCTTATAGCTTTAATTTTCAGTATGTGTCAATTTGTCGCAGTGTCAAATTCATAGTTTTTTTGAGCTCTCAATATGTCGAGTTTCGTGCCAACAAAACAGCATTTGCGGGAAGTTTTAATTTACTTCTTTAATTTGAAGAAAAGTGCTGCTGAAGCACATCGATTGGTCTCCGAGGCTTATCCGAGTCATGTTCCATCGGTTTCAACGTGCGAGAGATGGTTTTTGCGGTTTAGAAGTGGTGATTTTGACGTTGAGGACAAAGAGCGGCCGGGCCAAGTGAAAAAGTTTGAGAATGCTGAATTGGAGGCAATACTCAATGAAGACTCGTGTCAAACTCAACAAGAGCTCGCAGATTCATTGGGAGTGACACAACAAGCCATTTCCCATCGTATAAAAGCCCTCGGAATGATCCAAAAGCAAGGACATTGGGTGCCGTATGAGCTGAAGCCGAGAGACGTCGAGCGCCGTTTTTTTGCATGCGAACTGCTGCTCGAACGGCAAAAACGGAAGGGTTTTTTGCATCGCATTGTCACTGGTGATGAAAAGTGGATCCATTACGATAACCCGAAGCGCAAAAAATCATATGGTTACCCCGGCCATGCATCATCATC
Source organism: Cylloceria caligata (assembly GCA_963942595.1). Classification (NCBI taxonomy): domain Eukaryota; kingdom Metazoa; phylum Arthropoda; class Insecta; order Hymenoptera; family Ichneumonidae; genus Cylloceria; species Cylloceria caligata. Next base: position 32,200,488 of record OZ012708.1, read on the forward strand.
GACGGCCAAACCAAATATTCACGGCGCCAAGCTCATGCTCTGTATTTGGTGGGACCAGCTGGGTGTGGTGTATTATGAGCTATTGAAATCGAACGAAACCATCACAGGAGCACTATACCGAACTCAATTGATGCGTTTGAGCCGCGCACTCAAAGAAAAACGGCCACAATACGAGCAAAGACACGACAAAGTAATTTTGCAACATGACAACGCTCGGCCACATGTTGCAGCGCCGGTCAAAACATACCTACAAACGCTGAAATGGGAAGTCTTACCCCACCCGCCGTATAGCCCAGATATTGCTCCTTCCGATTACCACCTTTTCCGATCGATGACACATGGCCTAGCTGACCAGCGCTTCCATTCTTACGAAGAAGCCCAAAAATGGGTCGATGACTGGATAGCAGCCAAGCCGGCCGAATTTTTTCGCGACGGTATCCGTAAATTGCCAGAAAGATGGGAAAAAGTTGTGGCTAGCGATGGACAATACTTTGAATAATTCATTTGTTACCATTTTTTCAGAATAAACGTTCAAAAATAGAAAAAAATCCCGCATTTTCAATTTGTACTCCTGATAGTAATATCATTATTGTATATTAAGGAAAGATACACATGCATATATTGTTATACAAATATACATATTAAGAATAAATTTGTTTTATTAAAAACAGGTGGAGCAACAATGGAAGACGAAAGTACCATTACAATAGACGAAGAAGAAGGTATTGCTACAGCGGAAATGGTTAATTTTTTAAATGATCTCTTTGACTCCGTAAACGGTACTGCGAATAGTGACAATGAATTGCGATGTGAAGTAACTGTGGATAGTGCGCACCATGCATTTTGGTCAGACGCGAAAAATGTATTAAGAGGTATGTGTTATGTGGACAAGCTTACGCATGAAATTGTTAGAGCGGGTCCTACGTTAAAAAATTGGATCTCAACTGTAGAGGGTTTCGAAAAATTGTGGAAGAAATTGAAATGTAAATACGATTTTAAAAGTCTAAAAACACGTTATTGTAATCAAGACCCAATAGAAATTTTTTTCGGACAAGTAAGAAGTCATGCCGTTCGAAATATAAACCCAACACCTCGGCAATTTGAAGACTCATTCATAACTTTACTAGTGAATAACATGAAGTCTATTAAGATTGTTGGTGGTAATTGCGAAACAGATGAAGATACCTTCATGCTGCATTCATTGGAAGAATATTTAGAATCTGAGCCTGAACTTCAAAATGCTGATGTGAGTAATGTGAGCGAAAACGAGGAAGACGACGTACCGTTTGAAATGGAACGAGTAGATGCGCGCGATGATTCATTTGTATTAGATTATGGTAATGATATTATTAATTCTATCATAAAACGGTTCAATAACTGCGAAGAATGTAATAATTGGCTTAGAAATAGTAGCTTCTTTTCTACTTACTCGAAACAAATTATGCATAGAGTATTTAAATTGCTAAAAACGCGAAGCCATCAACGAAATATTCTCAAAGTGTTACTACAACACTTTGAGAATTGAGAAATAAACATCGAGTGCCATGAGTGCGTGGAGCATTGTGGAAACATGTTTATGACGATGGTTCACGTAATCGCGGTTAAAATATTAATATAGTGGTGCGATAAAAAAAATTTAGTTAGTAATTTTATTACATTGTTATGAATGTATTAATGAAAAAATATCAATAAACTATAATTTTCACCTATATTCCTTGTTATTTATAATTATACCTTTACAAATATAATCAAATATTTATATATATATATATATATATATATATATATAGGGGTTCGCGTTCCCATGAATTTTAATATCCCGCCCAATGTCACGTGACTGTTTTTAGTTCCTTCAAGTGAGACCAAGGATAGAGGCGCTGAAAATCGAGACCATTTTTCCAAGAGGGGAGTTGGCCCCCCCTGCTCCTAGTTAGCGGGTTCCCTCTCCGGGTTCCCCCACTTTAGGTACGTAGGCCTAAGCCTACTATAAATAAGCTATGCACGCCCCAGTAGAGCGTCATTCAAATAAAAAATTTTAAACGTATATGTATATAGATTGTGAATAAAAGTCTTTATTCAACGTAAACCTAATTATTCAAAATTTACCCCGTGACACGTACATAAAATTTTGTAACGAAAGGCGTGTCCATCTTTATGCAGTAAGTGATTTTTCGATCGCAGCAATTGTTCAATCGCATTGTCTGTGGCTTGTAAAATTTATCGGGACAAAACGGTTCCAGACAAATTACTCGTACAATAATCTATGAGAAATTTCAAGATTTTGAACATGTTTGTGGATTCTTGTAAATTTTCATAGAAGGCTGTAGCTTGATGGCATGTTCTTGGCCTCTCGAGAATATGCTTTTGATGTCATGTGGATACTGTTCAGTTACAATTTTGTGTACAAACCCGAGGAGCACAGGTGCGGCTCCCGTCGAAATATAATAATTTATGTCGGTTTTTCATCGTAGTGTTTGTATCTATTCATAGAGTACATTTGATTACCACTAATAATATTAATAACATATAATAACTTTATCAACAATCCAAGTTATCGCGAACATATCGTCAAAGAGTGTAGACTATTATTGTCAATGTAATTAAAGTTTTAGTACCCTGAGTAGTTTGTCAATCTCACAGTTCTTAACTAAACAACAATAGTTAAGGGCACTTTTTTTCTACTAGCCAATGTAATTTCTAAATTTCGTACACTCAGCAGTGTTATTAGTATTTTCATAATTAAAATGCATATAAACATGTTCATATGTAGCCTATAATATACGAATAGATTCGTAGATTCAACCATACATTAAATTGCCTAAAACCTATCAATAATTGCGGTTCACTAATACTGTATACTCAAATTATTACATACTTACTGATAAACGGAATAAAACCTTCTGCATACAGCACAGTTGAAAAGTAAATGTGCAAACCAGTAGAGACTAGTACATACATTTATGTGAGCTGTCTTCTACATGCACAAAAAGCTGTGAAATAAACTGAAAACATCCGCAGCGCGCATAGATAGGTACTGTAACGGTATTTTCACGTTAACATTAAATTTTAGTCTTCTGAGGGGAAGAATTCGGGCTCGAACACTAAGATAATTAATTATAGACTTCTATAGGAGGTATAAGTAGGATTTATTCAATAATAAATAGAGAATTCCGCGGTGTTTGGCTTTTTGGCGCCGTTAGCCGTACAATTCATTTGTGAAGTATAATAGCTCTAAAGGTTCCGCGCTCTTCTTTATCCGTGATGATATCGGATTTTGACTTGTGCGCTCAGCGGTGGATGTCCCAACTAGGCAGAATCGAGCTCAGCCGTCTTCATCTTTTGCTCGCCCGGCTGCTGCTACGCGGTCTGCTGGGCTTGATTTGCTGTTGCTGGCGCGTCGGTCAGCTGGTATAGACGCCGCGTTTGTGTCCGTGTCCGCGTTTTCTTATTAATTAATCAAAATAATTTGTTTTTCGTGTTGTTTCGCGTGCGGGCTCTTTGTTTGATATGGTCATGCCGTTCCCGTGAATTTCAGCGTATTTTCCCGTGGTAATAGTGCTCTTGGTTCGCGAGTGATGTTCTTTATGTGTTGAAAGATGACAGTTACAGTATCACTATTTTCCAGTGATTCTTAAGTATTTATCATTTATTTGATGGATTTCTCCGGCAATCGTCGGTGTTGGATCTGGACGTTTCAGTTATTCTTCTATCTTGGTGAGTCGGTCTTTTATTTGATCTTTTTCTCATTCTTTATGTCTTGTTGAGTGGTGTTGTTCTCATCCGACGCGCTTGACAAAGCTAATAAAATTGTTTCTTCTCTAATTATTTTTCTATTTGTCCTAAAATTCTCAATTAACTTTTCCTAAGTCTGGTTTGGTATTTACCTCCTAATTCCACTTATTAATTAATTTTCCTACTCTTTATTTATAATTCTACTCCATAAACTATCCCTACTCGTTGCGTAGACTTATTACATCTTTTAAGTCTATCGTACCATGTCTGTGTTTCCTAATATCCTTAAATTTTATTTATTATTCTACCTCCTTTCTCTATGTTGTACCACTATTTCTTCCACCCTGCTTAATCCTTCAACCTCTTGGTGTCACTAACAAGTTTTTGTCACATTTGTCGATGCGCAGCGGTAACAATTCTCCTTATAGACTGATCCGACTTATTTCTAATTATGCGATTTAAAACTACCTTATGCTATTTTCTTAAGTCTCCTAACTAAACCCTACTCATCTATTTCAATGCCACCAACTTTCTCTTCTCAATTCGTTTTTTAGAATATTTTCTGTTTTTACACGGTCCGATGCTGTTCGCTATTAATCTTTTTATTTGTTCCTCCACTAACTTGCACTGTATTTTTATTTGTCAATGTTCTAATAAATTTGTAGGGCTAACTCACACCCTTTTCTGTTAGAATTCTTAGGTTTAATATGAAACTTCTGGATTTAGCAAAAATTTCTACTGCTGTGCACAAGCGAGTTCTGACTTTATCGACTGTTGAAACGAATAAGAGAGTTCTCTCTGTTTGAAGTCGCCTTTTATACTTTTTCCATCCTTTCCCACTCTCTTATTTTAACTCTTTTCCTCATCATAGCTTATGTAATTTTGTCTGTTTCAGATTGCCCCGCCACCGTACCCTGCCGTTCCCCTCACCGCTCGAGCGAGGCCATCCGGCTGCTGACCCGCTGTTTTTCGGCAATGCGGAAACCTTCACGATCTGACACGTTTTCGCTGTGTCTCACCACCGCTGTGCTTCTATGAAATTATCTTGTCTTTTACTTTATCGACTCTTGTATTTTCTTTATCTTTAGGAAATAAATGATTTTATTTGTATTCATTTGTGTCTTATCTGATTTTCATATTTAAAATATATGATTTTTATCTGTATTTATCTGTTCTTTTTATTCCTCTCTCCTTCTAGGGTTGTGACTACGTCACAGTACATGTACTTTAATAATCACACTTGGTCGAGATTTATCTATATAATGACGTTAAAAATTGTAACTTGAAAGCAAAAAATTTCATGACATAAACCGAATAAATGTTTTCATGAATTTGACTTAAAAAAAAAACGTGCAGTTCACACGCAGTAGAAGTGAAACTTTGTATTCTGGGTAATTTGCGAGAGAATGAGACATATACACTATGAAGAGGTAACAAAGAGACAGGGAGAGATTGATTAATTTATTATTTATTGCCCAAAGAGGGGAGGGAGAGTGAGAGAGATAAACAATGTGACTGGGGGTAATATTTTATGAAATATAGAAATCACTATATTTAATATAGAAATTATTTTTTATTATCTAGTTTTTTACATCGGTAAAATTATTTTATTCTGTTCATCATTGTCAATTTCCAAACATGTTACTAACGACTTATGGTAACTAAAACATGATACAAATGTTTTGGTTTGGATTTTATTTAAAAATCTTTGAAATACTGCATGTATGGTAGTTCCTGATCTTGTTGTTGTCTCATTTCTGTTATTTGACATTTGTAAGCTGAAGGTATTATTTAAAAATTCTATTAATCGTAATGAAGTTGGTTCGGCAAAATTTATGTTAAAAACTCCACTTAAAATCATTGGTAATTCGTGGTATTTTTTTTTAAGTATCATGGACACCTCTGGCGTATATTTAATTAAATTTTCGTGAATGTACTCGATGATAGATTCTATTGCTTTGATTGGAGAAATGTATATAGCAAAAATTAGAACCGTTTGCTCATCTTCTAAGATGCTATGACAAGCACACATTTCTCCTATATTAGAAAGATGCACGGACAATGATTCTGTTTGATGCGTACTTATATCCATTTGTAGAATAACAGTACGAGCACTATCATTCGTATTGTGATATATCGCTACTCCAACTGCTCTAATATCGCGGTTAAATTACACCACAATATCGAAATTCGGAATATCAATATGATCGTCAATATCCAACCATGTCTCTGAAAGTATCAAGAAATTTGATTTTGTTGCAATTTTATCCGAATTTATATCTGCTACACGAGCACATAGACTTTGACAATTAAATGAGAATATTGACATTTCTGATCTATTTGTAATGAATTCTGTCAATAATCCTCCGATTGTTTGCAGTCTGTTCAATGAATGCCTTTCGAATTCTACTTGCAAGCCCATCAGAGACGCCGCGCTACGTCACCCATGATAAAATCGTTGATCTTCATTATTAGTAATAATAAATATATGATATAAACCTTTAATACTAGTAACACGTGATAACACTACGTATACGAGCTGTTGAGGGTGAGTTTTCTCATACTCATATACAATCTCATTAAATGTACCTCCCTGAGATTTGTGTATTGTTATAGTACATGCTGACACTAACGGGAAATGATTGCGTTTTGTGACAATCGTTTTATTCGCAACAAGTGGGATTGTAGAAGTACTTCGATCTATCGTATCCTTTCCTTTTTATTCTTCGCGACACGGCAATGTTTCCTTGCTGCAATGCGTCTACGTTTCGTTGACTTCTTCTTCTTCTTCTTCTTCTTCTTCTTTATTCCTAGCGATTTTTTCGGAATACCAGTACGCCTTTTCCTCGTCCTCCTAGGCGGCCGTCCCGAAGACTGTGTTATGCGCGCGGTGCCTATAGCGTTATATCCTGAACCATTCATGAGAAGCGCAATTTTTTCATTTCCTTTTCGTTGTAAATTATCTATAGATTCGGCTGCACGTCGACACAATGACTCCTTTAATGGTATTTTTTAACTCGATAACGTGTAAACCCGTGCGAATGGCTTCTTTCCCTATAGCTTTAACACCTCAGGTCAGCAGCGGCAAAACACTTCGAAATAGACCACCGAAGAAACTACCGATATCGTGACCGCGCTGATGCGGGGAGCCCGTAAACACATTACGTATAAAACCGTTTCCGCCCCCTATTTGACTCTCATAATACGCCGTATAATGATCACTCATATTATTTAATGGAGTCGTTGGAAATAAAGCGTGAGCGTTAATGTTTCATACTCGAATGCAATAGGTTTACCCAGATGATCTCTTGTATCCACCTCAGTCGTCCTGAAGTAATTGTTGAGTATGCCTATTGTTACGTCCAGGTAACAGACACTTATTAAATTGCCCTGTTTTTGACCTTAGCTACGGCTAATTGGTCAGGGATCCGGGCTAACGATTTGATGAATTAATTTAGTTGTTAAATTGTTCTACTTTTGAATAAAAGTTAAATCGCGGATCTGTTATGGGAATGAATTTAGGCTTTAAACATTTAATCACGTAGTCTATTTTAATTAATTCGTATTTAGGGTGGGTGTTGCAAGTTAAGTTAACGGATTCCAAATACTCGCTTGTAAAATATGCTTCCTGTCCTGGTTTAGAATACCCCTGGTATTGGGCCTGGAGTTTCCTCAACGCAGCTTTGCGCCCTCCACGCTTCTGCTTTCCCATGAGTCGGTCAGATACCACGGGAAGGAATATAAACGTAGAGTCCGCGGTGGTCCGCGTTACTCCTTGTTCGGAATGGATTTAAAGAAATGTGAGAGTCCGCGGTGGTCCGCGTTACTCCCGAGGTTGGAGATTGGAATGGTGAGTCCGCAGTGGTCCGCGTTACTCGCCGAGGTTTAGGGTTTGGAATGGTGAGTCCGCAGTGGTCCGCGTTACTCGCCGAGGTTAGAGATTGGAATGGTGAGTCCGCAGTGGTCCGCGTTACTCGCCGAGGTTAGGGATTCGAGGGTAATCACTAAAAATATACAAGGATTTCTCCTTACTCACTATTACTTTGACACTGGCTAGAAAAGCTTTAATGGACTTCGAAGATCGGAGAGAACTGTTTAAAAGGGCCACATTTCGGCCCTTTTATACTATGTCGATGCTCCTTCCAGTGCTATTCCCAGGGGTTGGAGAGGGCGAGTTCCTCTGGCCTAATTGGTTAGGAACTCTCCGTCTCCCACATTCCTGGTGCCTTACAAGGAGTCTGCCCTTACAATATTTCTTATCTAATGTGGTGATAGGGGCTGGAGAGGGCAAGATCCAGGTGCTGGTTGGCTAGGTCTTGCTATCTCCCACGCACCCGATGTACTAGAGAGATTTTATCCCTTATCTTAAACAAGCAAGGGGCCCGTTTCCCCGTTTTTTTATCTTGAGCCCCCCACTGCATGGGCTCTGGCTGAGCCACGCAGTGACGTCAAGAGTGTTGCATATTTGGGGACGTAATACCTCCCCGCTGAGATCAAATGTCGGCGTAAAGAAATGTTATAAAGGTGACATTTGATAGAAGGTTGAAGTTATATAAAGCAAATAGAATGTTTTAGTCAATTTAAGTTTGGTAATGAGTTACGTATTTTGGATTAAATCTAAAAGAGTTACAAAAATATCTTGTTTTATTACAACTGTATCTCGAACGTTTTTCGACGTAGCTGATCTTGTAGACTGTTTACCTCCTCAATGAAAAGTTCCTGATGGTTTGCTCTGTTGTTGGCTGGTCCTCGTCTCGGGTGGTCGGTACATGGATTTCAGTGAGTTCTTGCGATTCCGCAATGTCCTTTGCTCCAGTTGGGTTTTTATTTGCGTCTCTCCTCAAATGTAGAAGGAGATGCGTGACTGAATCCCAGATGGCTCCAAGTAGAAATAAAGACCATCCGTACACAGTATGTAGTGCATAACCATGAATGATTGTATCCACGATGAGTTTGATTGTCCTGATTAGAACTATTATCCCGATGATCCCAGCACTCGCGGTTCCGAAGAATACGAATCGGCCCCACATGTTGTTCCATACGGAATCAACGAGGTCTTGTAGTCCGTCTGTACCCAACATATTAGAAAATGCTAGGCCCTGAGACTGAATTGGTTGTCCAGAAACTCCTCGGGCGATCGTATTCAAAACAGCAGGTTTTTCGATAGGAAACATGATATGGTCCCTGAATTTATCGAGATCCTCCTTTGTATATATTCCGCTTGTTGCCAAGGATGCTGGGTTGGTGTACTTCCAAGTGGGTTTGGTCATTGGCTTGATGACTGTTGGTGGCAAACTCTGTATTGGTCCAGGTAACATTTTATACCAAGAGTCCGCCAGGAGATACTGCGTCGGAAGTAAAGCGTCACAGGTTATTTCCGCTCCTGTTTGCATGATAATATGTGTTCGTGGTGACAGAAATAAGTCTTGATTCCCTCTGGACACTGGTAGTTGATGATAACAATTTCCAGTTCGCCGTATCGTAACGTCGACTGGGATACACTTGATAATGTGAACGACTTCACCCGCGACTACTGCCATGTATCAGGTGGTAGGCGAATTCGTCAGGTGACTGAGTTGCGATGACGAGAGCATTCCTCAGTACTTGTTGTTCGAGGTTGCATCGTTGGGTCAAAACGTCGAGATACAATTGATTGATTTGATTTCGAATATGTTTTTCGACAAAAATAAATTTTGAGTTCATATACGCATATATATCTAGATTCTCTACAACTATTGGTCTGGGCTTTGCGAATGTTTCTCCTTTTCTAGTTTCGAATATAAGTAATTTTGGATGTTCTGTGCGTATTAACGTGTAACCGCACAACAATTTTTCTGATTTCTTTGTTAATGCGAACGTTGTATCTTGAGTTGAAAGAGTATAGACTGCTTGAGAATAGGTGTGACCCACATCTTTGATTCTTTTTGCTATTCCTTCGTACAGTACATCGTACCTATTGAATTTGCAACTATCGTCTGGTAATGAATCCCAAAAAGTCTGTCCTCCTTCGAGATCTATGCAGTTTTGTTCCGTAAATAGGCACGTCGTTCCAGATTTTAGATTAATTCTATTTGCGTTTAAATTTACGGTGGCTTCATACTGTACTAGAGTGATTTTAACCGTGCCTTGTACTACTACATCGTCCCAGCTTCCGTACGGATCGGAATACTGTGACCCGTGACAAGATCCGTCGTTTTTTACTGATCATGCTAAAGTTATACTACGAGGCGCCGTTTGGTTTTTACGTACATCAGTAATGAGAGCATTCCCAATTCTAAGTATTCCTGAGATGTGTAATTGTTGACAGGCATCCCGTGACAAATCTGATAAATATTCTAACTGCCCATGTGCCACTATTGACACATGCGAACTCATTCCGCAATAATAAATGATTCGATGTATTTCTACCTTACATTGGATAACCTTGTTGTGTGTAAATTCGTTTAATTGTAATAATTGAATATAGATCGGGTCTGCGATGACTTCAGGTTCGGCTATATCGCACTGGGCCACATCTATTAGTGATACAGTAGTTATATTTAAATTTGACGATCCGCAGTCGTATCCGATAATCGCGGATGTTTGTACTACTGCCCATAATAACAATGTTAGGCTTAACATGCCCATAATTATTTTAAGATATTAACAGTTTTATTTATTAACTAGTTGGAGTGTATGGCCACGTAATTCATTGTTCAATCTTTTTCTTTCGCCTTTTCCGTTCGTTGGAATGTGTTTTTTTTTTGTTTTTTTTTTGCTGAAAATAAAAGAATTAAATGGTATATATATATATTTGTATTATTGAATTTACTGGAAGGGTTTTATGGTGTGATATAAGAGAGACGTCATCTATTAATATTTACAACTCGAGATTTGTTTTTAATTTGAATTTTGATATTTCCTTTTGGATTTGTCTCTAGAACCTCATAAGGGCCAGTATAATGGTCCTCTAATTTTCCAGGTTTAGGCCCTTTTTGGAGAAACACAAAATCACAAATCTTTAAAGTCTGAGGTTTGATTTTTTTATCATAAAATCCCTTGGATTTGATTTTGGCACTTATTAAATTGTCTCGAGCTAAATTTTGTAGTTCATGTAAACGAGTTACTAAATTTGTGAGATAATCATCGTACGTGGTCTCGAATTCGTCAATTAGGGGATCACTGGATGGGATTCTTGCTAATTTCCCGAAAATTAATTCGAATGAAGTGTGTCTAGTTCCCTCATGGGTGCTTGTGTTATATGAGAAAGTAGCAAGTTCCAACCAATTATCCCATTCCTGTTCCCGATTTGCAAATTGTTTTAAATATTCCCCCAGGACATGATGGGATCTTTCAATGGAACCATTGGATTGAGAATGAAATGCTGTAGTTCTGAATTGCTGGTTTTTGAATTGTTTTGCAAGACTTTTCAATACCTTGCTGAGAAAATTGCTACCTTGATCGGTAAGAACAGATCTTGACGCTCCAAAAATGCAAATAAATCTTTTCACCAAGGCATTGCCTATCGTGACTGCTGTTGCGTTTGGAAGGGCGATTGCCAATAAATACTTTGTTAGTTGGTCTTGGGTTGTCAATATGTATTCGTTATTATCTTTTGTTCTGGCTAGAGGCCCTACAATATCCATAGCAACCTTGTCGAATGCCGATTTAGGCGTATTGTAACGGTAATTTTTCTTCCGTTCACATATATTTTATTTTCCGTGGAGATTTTGGGCTCGACACATAACTAATTAATGGAGACTTCAGGGTGGTTGATAGTAATGCTTTATTGAAGAAGAACAGTTTCATAAAAATGTCACTTTTGAATTATGTCCAATTAAATTTTTCGTTATCTTCTTTTTTAACTCGTATTCTAACGATTATCTCCGCAATTTGTTACACTATTTCCGATGCACGAGTTCTTAGTATTCCTCGGAAGTCTGTTTTGGTCCGGTAGCACGCTATCACTATATATTAGATGCGCAAGTATATCGCACCACTGGCTATTCTTCCTCGCACTCACTCCTTCGATATAGCGGATCAACTCTATTTACTATTTTCTCTCCTTCGCTCTTATTGTACTTATTCTCGCTCCTCATCAGGCGGTACCACTGTATACCTGTCACATGAGCATCTTGCTTTCCTCGCTATCTCGCTGCACATTCGCTCTTTTTATAGAGTGTAGCAACTCTACTTACAATTCTTTTGCTTTCACACCGCTTTCGCTCATACACACTTTATCATTTATATCCTCAGATGCGAGATCCGTTTACTCGTACTTATTCATCCTATGTGTTTAATGCTACTTATTCTTATTTAATTACAATTATCCTATCTTCTATATTTCTTAATTCTATCTTCTCGGTCTCGAAAATTAGGGAATTCCCTTGATTATATTTATTATTATTTCTACTTATTCTACCCGAAATTCTTGGTATTGCTCGTCGCTTACACCCATACCACCGTACGCACCAGGCTCTCTGTGGACAGAGTGTAGAAACTCTGTTGACAATGCTTTTCTCTCTCACACTTCTCACACTCTTCGCTCTTTCTTGCTTTCTCTCGCAGGAAAAGCGATTCCGATGCTTCCTACGGGTTTAAAGTCCGCACTCTTTAATTTATTTTATCATACTGTATGTTAATGAGTATGAGTACATTATATCCGGTTCGAAGGACCAAAAAATGTTTAATATTGAGTATGAGTACTGAGTTTGAGTTTGAAATTATTGTGACAAGTATAAATAATTAAATGCACTCAGTAATTAACAATAATAAATTCAATGTTTATTGAAATTATGTAACATTGGTTGCATGAAAAATACCTGTTGATTATGATAAATATATTACTGTGATTGGTCTGGCCTGCGTGTTGATGTACTGTTGGTGAGGGGGTTCTCAGGCCTCTGAGTTGCCTTGGTGATTCCGTGTGGTTGATCCTGGTGATAAGGTCTGATTGTAGAGCTCGAGTAATGCCACACGGCAGGCTGATGAGAGTCCGGACGCCGATGATCGGTGCTAAGCAGAATGGCGTCTGTGCAGCCAACGAGCGAACCACGCCGTTGACGTTTATGTGAATGGTTCTATGGTTCTGGTGATCTGCTGTGATTTTCACTAACACTGAGTTGAAACACGGGTGATTTGACCAAGAATGTACTACACTATAGAAATGAATGCGCACTAAAGTGATTAGAACGAGTGAATATCTCTGTGAGTTTTACGCGGGAACGTGTACTGCGAGCGACTCGAGTGAGAACAATGGCCACATCCGTCGACCACGCGGCAGAGTATCAAGAAGACGGACGTGCGTCACAGCTTGCTTGTGATTTGCTGTCAGCGATGGAAGGCGAGACTTGTGAGTGGTCTTGCCGATGAGGCCACGCTAACAGTGTTGGCCACTTGAGTGAGCTTCGATCGAGGATGTGAGCAGATGGACAATATGCATGAGTGCGCGGTCGATAAATCGATATAGCATACCTGCGAGCTATACCATATGACGCGAGGCGTCAGATGATTGTGACTGTAGCGTGTGCATGAGTTGAGTGTGTACTTGGTAAGCGTGAAAACTGAACACATACACTATTTTCTTATTCCTATGCACTAAATTCTCGGCTTATAATTATTCATCTATCCCTATCCTGATTATTTCTAACTACTTCTCGTATTATATCACTTTCAGACTTTCGACTAATTTTTTTTAGATTCCGCCTTTTTACTTTTAATATTCTCGAAATCTAATGCACTCGCAATTCGCTTCAGTTAAACTCGTGTTACCGAATAAGAGAGACTTCTTTCTGGTGCAAGCGCTTTTATAGCCGTCTCCCCACCCTGGTTCCCTCTACGTCACCCTAGACTTTGATTTTAAAATTTGTCCCGTTTCGCTTTATCTTCCAATACCGTTGTCACGCCCCCTTGGCTCTCCCTCGTCGCCGAGCAAAGCCAGCCGGTTGCTGACCTGCTGTTTTCGACGACGAGCGAATTCTAGAGGCGTGACGACACTACTTTTTACGCTAGGTCCGGGTTCATCGGCCTAGCGTCCGCTGTACTTGACACGCGAAATAGAGTTTCGGCTCTTATAGCCTCTTCAATATATAAAATAATCGCTCGACTTAATATGCTATCGGCTCCTTTAGCCGATCGGGAATCTGAACTTGCGTTCATGCATGTAACTATGTTACATTATCCCCCAGGATCTTTGGAGAGGTCGTCTTCTCGACCTACCCAAAGATCTTTCCGCGTTCTCTCTCCTATCTCATTTCATACTCTTCCTATTTTCTATTTTATCATTATTATTATCATTATCTTATATATTTTTACTATTATTATTATTATTATTATTATTATTATTATTATTATTATATATATCAGGGGTACAAATTGAAAATGCGGGTTTGATAACAGATGGCGTTACTAACGCTATACGCATCAGGCAGTACTGTGACTATGTTCATGTCAAAGCTACGTCTTATAGCTTTAATTTTCAGTATGTGTCAATTTGTCGCAGTGTCAAATTCATAGTTTTTTTGAGCTCTCAATATGTCGAGTTTCGTGCCAACAAAACAGCATTTGCGGGAAGTTTTAATTTACTTCTTTAATTTGAAGAAAAGTGCTGCTGAAGCACATCGATTGGTCTCCGAGGCTTATCCGAGTCATGTTCCATCGGTTTCAACGTGCGAGAGATGGTTTGTGCGGTTTAGAAGTGGTGATTTTGACGTTGAGGACAAAGAGCGGCCGGGCCAAGTGAAAAAGTTTGAGAATGCTGAATTGGAGGCAATACTCAATGAAGACTCGTGTCAAACTCAACAAGAGCTCGCAGATTCATTGGGAGTGACACAACAAGCCATTTCCCATCGTATAAAAGCCCTCGGAATGATCCAAAAGCAAGGACATTGGGTGCCGTATGAGCTGAAGCCGAGAGACGTCGAGCGCCGTTTTTTTGCATGCGAACTGCTGCTCGAACGGCAAAAACGGAAGGGTTTTTTGCATCGCATTGTCACTGGTGATGAAAAGTGGATCCATTACGATAACCCGAAGCGCAAAAAATCATATGGTTACCCCGGCCATGCATCATCATCGACGGCCAAACCAAATATTCACGGCGCCAAGCTCATGCTCTGTATTTGGTGGGACCAGCTGGGTGTGGTGTATTATGAGCTATTGAAATCGAACGAAACCATCACAGGAGCACTATACCGAACTCAATTGATGGGTTTGAGCCGCGCACTCAAAGAAAAACGGCCACAATACGAGCAAAGACACGACAAAGTAATTTTGCAACATGACAACGCTCGGCCACATGTTGCAGCGCCGGTCAAAACATACCTACAAACGCTGAAATGGGAAGTCTTACCCCACCCGCCGTATAGCCCAGATATTGCTCCTTCCGATTACCACCTTTTCCGATCGATGACACATGGCCTAGCTGACCAGCGCTTCCATTCTTACGAAGAAGCCCAAAAATGGGTCGATGACTGGATAGCAGCCAAGCCGGCCGAATTTTTTCGCGACGGTATCCGTAAATTGCCAGAAAGATGGGAAAAAGTTGTGGCTAGCGATGGACAATACTTTGAATAATTCATTTGTTACCATTTTTTCAGAATAAACGTTCAAAAATAGAAAAAAATCCCGCATTTTCAATTTGTACTCCTGATAATAATAAAGTGGTTAAATTTTAAGGGCCGATGTTGATTTTGAATAAAACACAAATTATTTAGGAAATTATTGTCAATTCTTTTTATTATGATAATATGGTATGGTTCAATTATGTATGGAACAAAATATCGGCCAAATGGCCGCCGCGACCTCGGCGGCACATCTCCATCCGATGGTCCAAATTTTCGATGACGCTTAGGCATAATTGAGGTTCTATGCCGTTAATGTGCCGAATTATCTCATCCTTCAGCTCTTGAATTGTTGCTGGCTTATCGACGTACACCTTTTCTTTCAAATAACCCCAAAGAAAGAAGTCCAACGGTGTCAAATCACATGATCTTGGCGGCCAATTGACATCGCCACCATGTGAGATAACACGGCCATTGAATTTGTCGCGCAAAAGAGCCATTGTTTCGTTATCTGTGTGGCAAGTGGCACCGTCCTGTTGAAACCACATATCGCTCACATCCATATCTTCCAATTCGGGTCATAAAAAGTTCGTTATCATCTCACGATAGCGAACACCATTCACAGTAACTGCCTGACCGGCCTCATTTTGGAAAAAATACGGCCCGATGATGCCGCCAGCCCATAAACCGCACCAAACAGTCACTCTTTGTGGGTGCATTGGTTTTTCGACAATCACTCTTGGATTATGATTCGCCCAAATGGGGCAATTCTGCTTATTGACGAATCCACTGAGGTGAAAATGTGCCTCATCACTGAAGATGATTTTCTTCGAAAATTGATCATCCACTGTTGCCATTTCTTGCCACCATTCTGACCATTGACGACGTTTGGAATGGTCAAGAGGTTTTAGTTCTTGAGTCAATTGCACCTTATAAGCGTGTAAATGCAAGTCTTTATGCATAATGTTCATCAACGACGAGCGTGAGAGGCGCAATTGTTGGGCACGACGACGAGTTGAGGTGGACGGCTCTTCAGCCACACAACAGCAGCAATATTTTCTGCAGTACGAGTTGTACGAGCATGCACTGGTGTTTTAATATCTCCTAAAGACCCGGTTTCCTCAAATTTTTGCACGATTTTTCCGATTGTACGCACATTTGGACGATTAAATTGACCGAAAAAATCACGAAGTGCACGATATGCATTTTGATTTGAACGCCCATTTTCATAATAAGCCTGAATAACTTTAACGCGTTGCTCGATTGTGTATCTTTCCATGGTTCAAATTGAGTTAGTCTGAAATTGAGAAATGTCAAATGAAATGCAGAAAAAACTAGACGTTAAGGTGTGGTTCACATTCAACATCGGCCCTTACAATTTAACCACCCTTTATATATATATTTTTTTTCGGTTGCTTTAGAAACGAATTCTATCTCTATCTTATACTATAGAAAATGTACACCGCTGAAATAACAACACTACGCAGAGAGGTATATATTTTAAAGAAACATTCTATTTATTCAATAACCGTCACTTTCGTTCTCTTTGTCCGCGTCCTCGTCAGTCTCTTCGTGGTCAGTCGGTATCGTTATATTTTCATGCGGCCCTCGGCCTATCGTTGTTGCAACACTGCCCTCTTCCTCTGACTCCTCCTCACTCTCTGTATCCTCCTCCATCATGGTCTCGATTTCCCGCAGTAGATCCTCCATCCTTCTCGATGGTCCGGCCGCGCTCGTACTCGGGGCTCCGGTGTCGTCCGCCCTTGGTCGTCGGCTCCTGTTGTACTCTGCCTCCCTTCTTCTTTCATCCCGGAAATGCTTCCCTCTACGTCCTCCGTCTCGTCCATAGCGGAATGCCGGATTCTCTTGACTTGCTTTTGCCTCCTGGCTGCCGATCATCTCTTGGCTCACATCGTATCCTCTCAGGCCCCTGGACCCATTTATCTCAATCCAGACTGCCTCTACGATCGGATCGATCTCAATAATGTAGATGTCCACCATTTGTTGAGCTGTTAAAGTGATGAACAGCTCTCTGGCTCGCTCAGTCCAGAAACCCCTGGTTGGTACCAGCATGTTCATGGCTGCGGTGACGGCGAAGTACGGTTCCCCTAGATATAGCCTAGGTACCGTATATAGATTTTCCAACGGTGCCGTAATCCGTCTCGCCAGATCCCCCAGCCAGACTCGGTATTGTCCGTCCTCCTCTCCCGTCACGGTGCCACGAAAAAACAAGCTATTTTCCTTGCTCTCCTCGTCCTCCAAAGAATACAACACGGCCCGACCTTCGTAGGCCTCCTCCTCCAGCAGCTTGTGGACTTCCGAGTGTTGTTTGTCCATTTTTGCCACGCGATCCAACCATTCCTGCCGCCGCCGTTCGTCTTTCTTCAACCATATGTAGAAACGTGTCGGGTGTTTCACATCGATGACTTCTGCTTCGTAGGGCTCCCCCGGAACCAGATATTCGACTGCGTACTCGACAAACCGATACATTTCGCTGATATATTTCGAACTAGTTTTCTCTTTTATTTTTCGCAAGCTATTAATCCGTACCCCTGCATGCGTCCTCTTTTATATTCCTCCCGATGCCCTCGTTATGATTATAATTTTTGGTGTCTATCCGGTGGCCTACTTCTCCTTCGGCCGTTCGGCTCGGCCAATTAGATGGCCTACTTGTCACCTCTCCTCTTTCCGCATGTCCTGCTTCGCTAGAATTTGAAGCATTCTTCCAAGAACGATCGTTCGGTGTGACGTCAGGATTCCCCTCGTTGCGATCCACTGTAGCGGGTTCGATGGTCCCGTATCATTGTGTTAGTGTCGCTTCTGGATGGCTCCGCTTTACCTCGTTGTTTACAGTTTGTGTACCCGACCTTCGTGCTGTCTCACTCCTTTCCCTGCTCGTGCCGGTCGTCGTATTCTTTTCTTCTTGCTCTGTCCTGTCTGTCTCTGTCTGATACTTCTTAAACATACTGGCGTGGAATTTGCCTCTTTCTATCTTATTCCCTAGATCTACGAGTAAATATGTTGCTAAACCTACTGTTGTGCCGCGGAATATTCCATTCCGTATTTAGTATATTTGGGAATATTCCATAGCAAAGAAACATTGGAATTCGTTCAAGACAAGAAACGAAGTCCAATGCCCGATCGTATGAACGACCCCAAGAACGCTGACGCAGCATGAGCGACTCGCTTGGCGTTCGGGCGAAAGGCTAACGCTAAAATTGCGAATTAAGGGATTTTCGTGAAGACAGTTAGCAACTGCTTTACGAAAAGACAGTATTAAATTAGATTGAAAAGAGAACGGTTGGTTCCTCGTTTAATACTCGAAACAACGCATTATTGTACTTCTTACTTTGATATATAAATAGGCAACGGAAAGTTACCGTTGCTTATAATAAATACTTCCTTTTATATAAATTCGCGTTTCCATCTTTTACTCGAGATCCATCTCCTTATCGGCAAACGATCCCAAAAAATAATAACTTTTAATATTATACCGACTACCGAATAATCCAATTACTCGGTGCCGGCATAACATTTGGTGGCAGCGGTGGGATGTGCCGAAGTTAAGTGATTCGTGATTTATTAGGACAAAAGTGTTTTGGACAAAGTTAAGAATACTCTGAAGTGACGACTACGACGCGTGCAAGGACACCAGGGTAGCTCGTAAAAACCCGACTAATCTGACGCGAAGACGCGAAGTGAACGTCGGTGCGGTGTGACATCGGTCAACCGTTTAAAATCCCGATTGACGGTGTTACGTCAAGTCGTGGAAAACCGCACAAAGTGTGCAACCGAGTACGCGAAGCAGCTACTCGAGGAGAAGCCGTCGTGCAACCATTGACGACGTGCTAAGGAACCAACAACGGAACGGGACAACGGTACCAGGGAGGATAACTGGACCAGCCTTCGAGGGAAGCTACGAGACAACGGGTCTACAGCACCGAAGGAACAGCACCCGAGGACATCGCAATGGAAAGGACCGCCTTCCAGATCATCATACTGTAAGTGGCGGTTACGTTATTAGTACATATTGCCGATAAAAATCAAAGCCAGTCAGGGAAAAATATTTTGAAATTTTGAAAAAAACAAAATTAATAATTTTGCCAAAGCCAGTGTAGAATCGATATTTGGGAATATTCTAAAGTAGAGTTCACCGAGAGATTAGCAAATATGTCAGATCCTAGAGGAGCCCGACCACGAAATAGGGGCAATTCGCTAGAGACGACGTTGCCCGGCGAAGAGGTAGACCCCACAGCCGGTTTAGCTGCGGCAGTAGGGGACATAGTTTACGAAGCGCGCAGGGCGCTATTCGAGCTGTCGCCGTCGGGGCGAATCCCTTCGACGAGACAAGAGGCCCTTGCGAACCGACTAACGGGCCAGTTCGGCGTAAACCCACGTAGGGGTGCGTCGTTCGGGGATTTCGACAGCAACGCTAGCGACGACTTGTTTAATATGGCCACTGGCGAGCAAACGCCTGAACGCATCACCGAGGGCATGGTTGAGCGAGAAATCGAAAACATGCGAACCATAGATCGTGTAGGTTTTTCAGCAGCTACCGGTACGACAGCCCGGTCGGTACCAGCGAGAGTACGCGATCGGTTGGAAGCGGTCGACCGAAGCCAACGCGAACTGGAAAGAGCGCGACGCCAGTGCGAGAGGCTGCAGCGCGAGCACGATAGAGGCCAACGCGAACTCGATCGCGAACTCAGGGAGGCCGAAACACCGTCGGCGAGACGGAACTTGGCGGACACGCTCAACGAGGTAGGTGCGGACGAGTACGAACTCATCCGGTCCCTACGAGAGCAAAACGCCGAACTATCGCGGAGGCTGGGAAATACAGGGTTGGAAGAACGTCCAATACCACGTCCGCGGTCGAGGCAAACCCGATTTGAAGAATCGGATTATCCCCCTGCGGATCCCGTGTTCCAGAGGGAACAACGGAGGGTGTCGGAAACACCGAGTCGGACACTCGACCTGGGGCTGGTCTTGAAAAATATAAAGCGCTTCGACGGCAGCAACGCTGACGAACTAGATGCCTTTTTACGATCATGCGAGACTGTTTTTAAGCGTGTAGCGCCCCAGGATCAAGACATCCTGTTGGAACTAGTGCTCAGCAGCAAGCTCGAGGGAAGGGCGTCCAGAGAGATTAAGCACAAAGTCATCCACTCGGTAGCGCAGCTTAAAACCGAGCTGGAGGCCCTGTACGGAAAGCGGAAGTCGTTGCCTGCGTTACAAGTAGAGTTCAACTCCCTCCGGCAGGGCCAGGGTGAGGACATCGCGGTATACGCCGCCAGGACTGAGCGTATCACCGTCGATATAATAGAAAAACTCTGCGAGGAAGCCACCTCGATGTTGGAGATGCGCATCGTCGAAAAAATAACACGGAAGAGGGCCCAGGCCAACTTCGAAAATGGACTGCATGGGCAGGTCCAAATTCTGGTGAGATCTCGTAATTACGCCACCCTCCACGAGTCGGTAACCGGAGCCATCGAGATCACCAACATGGTGCAGCCAAAGGGAGGGGTTGGTGGAGCAATAAGCCACCCCAGAAGGTCCCAAGGTGCACCATCCCAGCAGAACGAGAACTGTTTCACCTGCGGGAAACCAGGGCACGTGGCTCGAGACTGCACCCGGAGATCGGGAAGAGTAAGCCTACCGATGCCCAGCGAGAATACATCCATTCACAACGTTGACGTCGTGTGCAACTATTGCCAAAAAAGGGGCCACATGTGGAAAGACTGCAGGAAAAGATTGTCACAGAACAAAAGCGATCCTGCCCAGTCTTCACAGCATCCCCAACGTCCAAGGGACTCAGGGGGCAAGAATGAAAGGTCCACGGTAAATGCAAGTACGAGTCGAACAGAGACCGATGCCAGTCCGCTGGGAACGATGAGGATAAACACGCTCACGGCCCATCAGAGACCCGCGCGCAGGAAGAAAACGACGCAGCAGTTATTGCAGATAACGCTGCCGGCGTCCAGCGCTACGGCCAGCGATTTCGACATAATTGCACCGTTGGCCACAACCGGGGTACTCACCCTCAAGGCGGACACCGGAGCGCAGTGCAGCATAATAAAGGAAGGCTGCCTCAAGGCCGAAACCATGGTGAGCAGGTGTTCCGTGGAACTGCAGGGTGTTGCAGGAGAAAAATTCACCCCCCTTGGCATAGCAAAAATTGTGTTAGAGACACCGGCGCTAAACGTGGAACATTGGTTCTACATCGTTCCGAACGATGTGCCGTTGAAGGTCAACGGACTACTTGGCATGGATTTTATCAAGCAGCATAAAGCAGATATCCTGCATGGCGAGATGCTCAAGTTGTATGGGCACTGCATGCCGCTACGGGACGGCGCGACGAGGATAAATTCGTCACCACGCGGTAGAACTGCAGCCACGTGCAAATACATAGGCCTGCTTACGAAGACAAATTCTCTTTACGGAAACGGGTCTAACACGGATGCCGCCAAGGAGAATAAATCTGTCGGACTACCTATGAGGAGCGGAATCAGCCGAGGAAAAGTAGCGAGATTCCGTGTCACACCGTCAAAACCTAATAAAGTGAGTTTATATGGTAATAAAAACGACGAAGAAGTGCAACGGCCGTCGGCGACACTCGAGCCGTCGGAGATAGCGAAGGCCGTACGGAGCCGGCAGGTCAAGGCACTACGCGTACGCTCAACGAGCACGGGGGCCAAACGCTTCGCGCAGCAACGACGGAAGCCCGACTTGGTGCCCCCCAGCAGTGAAAAGCAAGCAGCTTGCGCAGGAATAGCGTGCGAATACAACAGTGTATTCCAACTACGAGGGAACAAGCGACAGCGCACGCACGAGGTGCAAGATCGCGCACCCTTTAAGGTCGTATCGAAGGACCTAGGATCGCAACCCTTGCCTGGGAAGACCGTAAAATCGGGGCATGGGTCCGGTAAAATGCAGAAAGCCGGAAAAAGAAATACTGTTGCAGATGCTCTTAGTCGCACATATGCGACCACACGAGCCCAAGTGGGACAGGACAGAAAGTCCCACAAAAAAGAGAATGATAGCGCAATCGGGTATACGAACAGCCGCACAAAGCGGAGAGTCGAGGATACCCAAGGCAACCAGTATAACTCGTCGGCATAGTAACACACGGAGTAAGAGCTACTCGCGATAGTATGGGCCCTAGCTCAATTCCGGCCATATATTCAAGGTACCCGTTTCACAGTAGTGACGGACCACCAACCGCTCACCTGGCTGTTCGGAGTAAAGGACCCAGGTTCGAGATTGATGCGTTGGAAAATTAAATTGGCGGAACATGAGTTTAACGTAGAGTACAAGGCAGGAAAGCGCAATACGAATGGAGATGCGCTAAGTCGAATATGCCTTACTACGAGGGCCCAAGCGAGAGCAAAGAACGAAGTCTGTGTGTCGGAAGAGGACAGCACGACGGGGCAAGTAGGCACAACGAAAGACCGCACAAAGCGGACAGCCGAAGATACCCCGTATAGCCATGGTAGCTCGCTGGAGCGAGAGGTCAAGCTCGCCCGCGAGCGAGACGAGGACAGCAAGCGCCCGGGTACGGACAGCCGCACAAAGCGGAGAGCCGAGAATACCCCGGGTCAGCCTAGCAACGCGGCAGAGAGAGAGGCCGCGCTGGCCAATGCGCCAGAAGAGGATAGAGAGATTCGCAGCGTGCCTGCAGAACGCTCTACTGAACCCCACAGCCCCGCCGAAAAGCCGTGCGGTCGGGGAAGGGGCAGACCACGCAAGCCACTGGTAAGACTGCGAGCACCGCTAACAAGGATGGAGCGGGCCCAGCACAGCATGGCAGACCCGCGAAGCGCGGAAGGCCGCGAAAGGCAAACGTTGCAAGGCCGCTCGAGAGAGAGAGCGACCCAACGGCGGAGCCACCGGTGGGCACACCGAGTGAAGAAACTGCGGACAGAGCACCGCAAAGGCCTGCTGAGGAAGCGAGGCACGGCGGGGCCCACGAACTTCCTGCAGCACGGATGAAGACAGCGCGATAAAAGAGTATAGCGACTGCCGCAGTGGCGTAGCCACTCCTTCTGTCGATGACCGCCAGAAAATAATTAGAGAATACCACGACACCCCCATAGGAGGGCATCAAGGTATACGGCGCACGTTACATCGAATTCGGACCAAATACAACTGGCCCGGCCTGAGAAGAGATCTAGAGAATTATATATCGTCTTGCGAATCCTGTCAAAAGAATAAAATCAGGAAAAGAGAACGAGTACCGATGGTGGTAACCGACACCCCCTCGAGGTCGTTTGAAAAGGTTGCGGTCGACATCGTAGGACCGCTACCGGAGAGCGTCAACGGAAAAAAATACATACTTACGATCCAAGACGCATTGACCAAGTACAGCACAGCGATTCCACTGCCGAACCAAGAGGCTTCGACAGTCGCTAGAGCGCTCGTTGAAGAATTAATCTGCCGGCACGGAACGCCGGAAATAATATTATCAGATCAGGGTACGAACTTCCTCAGCTCGACCTTCAAAGAGATGTGTCGACTGCTGCGAATTAAAAAAATACAAACTACGGCCTATCATCCCGAATCGAACGGCGCTTTGGAGAGGTCACATCGCACCCTTGCTGAGTACCTGAAAATTTTCATAGATGAGGATCAGGGAAATTGGGACGAGTGGCTGCCGTACGCAATGTTTACGTACAATACCACTCCACATACGGGGACCGGACTGTCTCCCCACGTGTTGGTGTACGGACGCGAGGCTGAGTTGCCGACCGCCGTGAAACAGGAGCCCCGCAGCACCTATGCCTACGATGATTACGTCCACGAGCTACGCGAGCGGTTACGCGCTGCATGGACAGTAGCACGCGACAACCTGGAAGTCGCGAAAAGGAGGTCAAAGAATACGTATGACCAAGGCGCAGAGGCGCAGGAGTACCGCGTCGGCGAACGCGTACTCCTCCGTGACGAGACGGTGCGCAGGGGGCGGTCAGCCAAGCTGACCCCGAAGTGGACGGGACCTCACGAAATAGTAGAAAAGAGGCCCCCCGTCAATTACGTCATCCGAAAGGGACGAAAAACTCAGGCAGTGCATGCAAACCGCCTGAAGCTCTTTATAGAGCACTGAAATGAAATAAAAGCTAAATAAAGGCGGGTAGGGAGCTCCACAAAGCGCAAGGCAAGGAACTCCAATAAGAGAAACGAGGTAAAATGAAAACTTGTTTAATTGAAAAAGCACGAAGGAAAACATGTCATACATAGTAATGGTAATTTAGAAAAATTCAGGCATACTGGCATTGATAGGCATATGTACAGTAACCGCCCGAGATTTCAGTATCAGAACCATCGGGCGAACGTCGCAGGTCATCAGGGAAAACTACCTTCCATCGTTCAATTTAAAATTAACGGAAATTGAAGGTCAGGCACCCCCTAAGCAGACCAAGAGGACAAGTCCATCACAGAGCGTGTTGCGAGACCCGGAAGAGCTTCAAAAGCTCGGAGCTCGAGCCGACCAAATCTTGGACAACCTCAATACCGACGGAGACGGGATGCAACGCATCCATAATCTGAGTTTCTACTCACTGGGTGCAGTAGCACCGATAGCCTTGGTTGGCTATGTTCTGTTTAAATGTTATAGGTATCAACGAAACCGAACACCAACAAGGACAAGCGAGGCAACGACCCCGGCAACAGCCGAGGTAAACATCAACCTCGAGCCGATCGGACGACAACAGCCAGAAGAGCAACCGCGATCCGAGCTGGCCAGGTTATGCACCCGTCCCCTCAACCGAGAACGACTCGCTCGGCACGAAAGACGATAAGAAGCAGAGGAAAAACTTCATCGTCAACGAATGAAAAAATGAAACATTTTATTGTATTGTTATATAACATCAAACAGTAAAATTGTAAGAGGAAATACGAGAGACCAATCGAAGAAAAAATTTTTTAAAAGAAAAAATTTTTTCCTTTTAAGGGGGGAGGGATGTTGTGCCGCGGAATATTCCACTCCGTATTTAGTATATTTGGGAATATTCCATAGCAAAGAAACATTGGAATTCGTTCAAGACAAGAAACGAAGTCCAATGCCCGATCGTATGAACGACCCCAAGAACGCTGACGCAGCATGAGCGACTCGCTTGGCGTTCGGGCGAAAGGCTAACGCTAAAATTGCGAATTAAGGGATTTTCGTGAAGACAGTTAGCAACTGCTTTACGAAAAGACAGTATTAAATTAGATTGAAAAGAGAACGGTTGGTTCCTCGTTTAATACTCGAAACAACGCATTATTGTACTTCTTACTTTGATATATAAATAGGCAACGGAAAGTTACCGTTGCTTATAATAAATACTTCCTTTTATATAAATTCGCGTTTCCATCTTTTACTCGAGATCCATCTCCTTATCGGCAAACGATCCCAAAAAATAATAACTTTTAATATTATACCGACTACCGAATAATCCAATTACTCGGTACCGGCATAACACTACGCATTTCTTAATTCTATATGGCCCCTCGTACGGAGGCATAAATTTCGACGTTACTTGTTTCAGCGGGTCTGAAACGTTTAACGCTTTCACTAAAACTAAATCGCCTATTTCGAAATTTGTTAATCGATGTGTAGCATTAAATCTCTCCGCCCGACGCCGGCCTTTCGTCGCTATCCTTTCTTTCACAATCTCAATTTTCATCTCGTAGGTTATTTTATCCTCTTCCTCTCGCACTATGCCCATCTGTTTATTCCAGACTCGTTGAGGTTTCTTCCCGCACTGCAGTTCCATTGGTGTATACTCGGTTGTCTCGTGGTAACTCTCGTTAATGCAATCTTCTATGACTCTCACCCATGTAAACCAGCCTGCATGGTTGTTCGTGAGGAAAACTCGGAAAAACCTCCCAAGTTCCCGGTTTACCCGCTCGACGATATTTCCTTGGGGATGACGTATCGATGAAAATACAGCCGTGATACCCCCGTCCTTGAGCTTCTGTAACCAGTTTTTTGCAGTAAACTGAGTCCCGTGATCAAATTGTATCCTCCGCGGCTTTCCATAGTTCGGAATATAATCCTCAAATATTCGTTTAATTACTGTTGCGGTGTTTGCTTTTTTCATGGGGTAAAAAATGACGAACTTGCTGAAAGCGTCCAAGGTCACCAAAATGTGCTTCACTCCACCTACTGATGTGGGCAACGGTCCATAGAAGTCTATGGAGACCAAATCCCCCGGTCTCTCCGGTACTATGGTTTGCATTGCGACGAAACTCGCCTGGACGGCAATCTTATTCCTCTGACATATGTCACACGTGGCTAGAATCCTCCTAGCAACTTTCGCGAGATGCGGATACGTAAAATCTTCCTCCAGCGTCCGTACACATTTTCCGGCCCCGAGATGGCCATACATGGCGTGGCACGCCTTAACTATATCTCCAACCATGCTCTTTGGTATTATAACCCGCCAAATTCCGGTCTTTGATTTCTTTTGTAAAATCCCTTTTTCTAACCGAAATTTTTGCTCCTCTTCTCTTTGCTTCTCTTCGCCCAGAAAATCCATAATGATTCGTAAATCTTCTTGCTCTCTTTGTACCCCTTTTATGTTCTTTTATTTCTTCGTTACTTCACATGGAATTTTTTCGGCCAACATTCCAGCCACCACCATGATCCCATCCTTCACGGTCGATGGTGCATCCTCTTCGTTCCTCACTCGACTCAGTGCGTCTGCCACCACGTTTGTTCTTCCCGAGACATGCTCGATTTGTAGGTCATAATCCTGGATGGGTAATGCCCATCGCATTAGCCTTTCAGCCGTAAATCTACACGTATTTAAGAAAATTAAAGCTTTGTGGTCTGTTTTTATGTGTACCTGAGCTCCCCTTAGATAAGTCCTAAATTTTTGTAACGCCCACACGATTGCCAGTAATTCTTTTTCCGTGGTCATATACGCGATCTCTGCCCCTTTTAGGGTTCTACTCGCAAAAGTCACCACTTTTACTTCTCCGTCCTCGTCCTCTTGTGATAGAGTCGCCCCAAGCGCGTACCCACTCGCATCCGTCGTCAGAGTATACGGTTTTCTTGTGTCCGGGAATCTGAGTACCACTTCTTTGCAAAATAAACTTTTCACTTTATTAAATGTATTTTCCATGGTCCCATCCCACTCCCACCGTACACCTTTCCTTAGAAGATTCACTAATGGTGCTGTCTCGTGCGCGTGGCGATTCGTAAATTTGGTGTAAAAATTTATTAGTCGCAAAAATCCTCTTAATTGTTTTATTGTACGGGGCCGTGGATATTCATGTATCGCTCTTATTTTCTCGGGGTCCGGCTTCAGTCCCTCTGTCGTCAGAATTGTTACGTCCTGACGTAACCATGCTCCAATATCTATCTTTCTTTTAAAGAAGATCATAAACCTGCATCGTTGTCGAGTCTTATAGCTACCAGAGATTATACAGGTATAATGACGGCGAGAGGGGTGAGGCCTGCAGGTACACCGAGGGAGGGCAGTGGGAACACATGGTGCGCGCCAGGAATGGACGGCCAGGTTCACCACTGTACCTGACAACGAAAAACCAAGAGCTGGTAGGCCACTGCCCCACTCTAAATGGCCAGCGTAGAGGGACCCGAATCTCGTATCAAGAGTTTTCCCTCTACGGCCGGTGGATATCATTGGCGGCGCGTGTCATCGAAATCTTTAATTGATTCATGTCCGCGTGTTCTATTGGTGACTGTCGGGTGGTCGCTTCCTTCCCCCGTCATATACCATATCTGGCTCACGAAGATAGACTAACTGCCGTGGCAACCTTTTCGTTGCTTTAGAAGTCCCTAGATGCTACGACGAATGATGCAATAAACAAAAATATTACACGAAGATAGACTAACTGCCGTGGCAACGTTTTCGTTGCTTTGAAAGTCCCTAGATGCTACAACGAATAATGCAATGAACAAGAATATTACACGAAGACCTATGTCTTATTAATGGTATTGATAGAAAATTGGAATTTGTTTTTGACTACAGAACACCAAAAGCCCAAAAGGCATTTCTTCAGAATCTCTGAACGATTAAAATTAAACACAATCGTAGCAAAGATTTGGACTTCTTATGAAGTAAATATTTAAACTATGGAATATATATATATTTAATAAGTAAATCAATAATTTAAAAGGAACAAACCATTTAAACGGAAGTTCGATATAAGAGCTAAACAATAATATCATACAGATAATCAGAATTAAAATAGGATCGAATAAGAAAAGACGATTCATATTAGTCAGTGGGTAGATGGTAAAGATGACTCGAAGCTCGGGTCGCACCCGAGACGATGCCGTCTTTCCCGTCTCTCTCTGTGTTAACACCATAAGACGAGGAGTGTTCCCTCGCAACAATACATATTTATAGAATACCTACTTTGTGACCCAGTGTGAATGTAAGCAGCCATTTGACATAGAATCATTTAGACTGATGAACAATTTTGAGCTAAAATTATGATAGGAACTCAGAAGAGAAATGCTTACTTAAAAGAATACAAGAAATAATTGCAAATATGAAAATTTAACATTATAGAAAATTGAAAAGCCAATATATTGTTTTAACTAAACAATTAGGATCATGAGAGGATATGAAAACCATAGACAGTTTGTTACTATAGTAGTTATATATGCCCATTTACGTTACACATTATTAAGAATTAAAATAAGTTTAACATTATCGAAGAACTATATTCGGTATTCGTCATAAAAGGGACAGCGGAAGCGACTCGGATCTACAGCACAGCGTGGCCCGAAACCCTCGACACCTAGCTACCTGACCGAGGCGCTTTTCTCTCTCTCTCTCTCTCTTTCTTTCGTTTTCTCTCTCTCTATCTTTACGCATGCCACCGAAGCAAGGAATAATCCTTCAACCACTTCGCGACATGTGGTATCGCCTCGCATGCAACTCAAGAAAATAATCGAACGACGACGACGTCACAGCTAGAAGGAAAAAAAATGGATCTTCGACAAAGTCCAAAGTCCGAGCTCTATTGTAACCCCCTCCGCATAGAAAATTAAGCCCTCCAGGACCTATATAAGGACGGGAAAATGCCCGAAACAGAGAGTATCAAATCGACATTTCAATTTTGTAGTTCATAGTACAGTCAGTCGCCGAGCAGTCAGTAGACAGCCCGTTGGCGATAATCACCGCGGAGGAACCCCACCCTGTAGAGTCAGCCAAAGTCCAGAGTGAGTACTAAAAATAAAAACGGTCGAACAGTCTAAGTTCAGTTCGAATGTACTTTTTCTCAGTTTTAATCATACGGAATTCATCTAAAGTTTAGAAGAAATTGAATTTAATTGTTTTCTGCCGTTTTTGTCCAAGTCCACACTGTTTATTTCATTTTACTGTTTTATCGAACAACAAGTATCGCGTTAAGTATATTGTATCGAGAAATAACGATCGCTCGCGCACGGTAATAGCGAACGTACGTGTATCAATTATTCGGTTATTTGAATAAAATCTAACAGCTTCACGATTCATCGAGTATAACGATTTCTTTTACAAACGATTGCCATTAATTTTCCCTTCCACGCATCGGTTACCGGCGAAACAACTTCACCAGGAAAACCAAACGTAAGTACCAACCCAATTTTTCTAATTTATTTTATCTGACATTTCCGTAAATTTTTCCCGAAGTGAAAATAACCTACCACTTCCCTTCCCACCTAAAATCCCTTCCTTCGCGGGGTAATTTATCAATTTAGTTTATCGAGACGAGTGACGGGTTAACGCGAATAATCAACGAGCATTCTCAGTCCTGTCCCGAGTAATTTTCCGAAAGGTTAGACTCAAAAGGGGGCTTGCGTCTTCGGTGTTTCTCGTCAGGTGTGGTAAAGGGAGAATTTATTCTCCTTGACCAGAGTACGGAAAACTCACGCCGAAACGCCTCACACATCTTAAATTTGTCGGTTTTTGTAAAAACACCGCGCGGATTTGACGTAACAAAATATGCCCGAGAAAAATCACTTCTTTACAAAAAAAATGTGATTTACTGAATTTCAGAGTCATCCCATGCCGTCGAAACCTCTCAAATAATTCTTGTAAATGGTCGAGGTGTTCCTCATGTGACGTCGACATGACTAATAGGTCATCAACAAAATTGATGACAAAATCCAGTCCCTTGAGTACGACATCGAGGGCCCTTATCAAACTCGCTGTACTAGTCTTCAAACCGAACGGTGTAACGGTAAACTCATAACACTTCCCACTGTTTTGAAATGCTGTATATTTTCGCGATTCCGGATGGAGAGGTATCTGCCAGAAACTACTAGTTAAATCTAGCGTCGACATTATTGTTTTCCCACCACACCGTT
Source organism: Cylloceria caligata (assembly GCA_963942595.1). Taxonomy (NCBI): domain Eukaryota; kingdom Metazoa; phylum Arthropoda; class Insecta; order Hymenoptera; family Ichneumonidae; genus Cylloceria; species Cylloceria caligata. The sequence goes on from OZ012708.1 coordinate 32,231,058, forward strand.
GGAAAATCTCCTCAATCGGGGGTGCATTATTATAATCATTTATTAAATAATTATTCAGCTCCCGTGCATCTAGACAGAGGCGGACGGAATTATCGCTCTTTGTAACAGGTATCAATGGATTTATGTAGACACTCTCTGATTTTTGTATAATTCCCAGCTCGAGCATCCGCTCAATCTCCCTCTGTACCCTCTCTCGTTGGTTCAACGAGACGGGATATGAACGGTGGAAATACGGTTTCGGATCCTTTAACAACAGTCGGTGCTCATACTTCGTCATTCTTCCCGGGATCTTATCGAAAACTTCCTTTCTCTCTTCGACGATCCTCTTAAAACGCTGCTTTATTTCCGGCCTCAAATCCTGGCATTCCTCCATCTTCTTCTCGAACTCACCTTCTGTCAGGCTGATAGTTTCTCCCCCTTCAGGGTTATCCTTAATTTCCACGCCAGCACACATCTTACTTGATGTAGCTAAACGAAAATTTTCCGGATCTATGTGTCGCCACCTCCCATCCTTCAGTTCTGCAATAACCCGATCCTCCACTGCCAGAATCCTCTGTTGAGCGTCTATCGATATCCTCAAAGCCAACATACCGTCGATTCCAATTAATACTGGTCTCACCAATTTTGGCACGACCAGTACCTGCAGATCCCCACTCGCCCCATACGTTTCCATTTTCACCATGATTTGTTTCTTAATCCGAGCCGTCTCCCCAGCAAACGCGCCAACCACCTGCGTTGACGTCACTGGTAGCATCGGGCAATTTTTTAGTATTTCTTCATTTTCCTTGAAAAACATTTCAGAGACACACGACACTTCGCTACCACTGCCTATTAAACCCATTTTCTATATACCAGCAACCGTGATCGGTATTTCAGGGCACCCTGGGCGTTCCTCATCGTACCATTTACTTGATGCATTTCCTCCCTCCTCCTGTAAGAATTCCCGTGGATTTTCCAAGAGCGTAGCGCACGTACCCGCTTTTCCTTCACTTCGACGACCACCCTTGGTGCTGGCCCTCTGATATCCGGTACTACCGGAATCCTAGCAACGTTTTCGGAACACACGTTTTCTTTATCCGCACATGTGCCTTTACCGTCTTCCAGAACTCGGCTTTCCCCGTATTCAGCCTGCCCTCGCCGTTCGGTGTCCTCCTCTACTATCTTCTGCACCGCCTGTTCGTTCCTCCTCCATCGTTCTTCTTTTCTTTGTATCTTCCTCATTCTTTTCTTCTCTCTTTTCCTCGCGTTCATCTTCTGTCTAATGCTTTTCCTTTCTACATCTTCTAGCGTTGCGCTCCGTTCCTCCAAATTGTGGTTAACTTTTCTCTTTTCCTCGGGCGCAACGCTTATGCGTTTCCCGAATTGGCGCTTCCTGCTCTCGAGCATTCTGGTAACGGTCCTCTTGGGATCGTGGGTGCCACAAACGGACCCTATGCACCACGGCTTGTGTTATTTACTTGACCGTTTTGCTGTTGCTCCTGTCTCTGCAACTCCGGTCCAGATGGTCTGTTATTTTCCGGCCTCGGAAAACCTTCCGACCTGTTTCCTTGCCACGCAGGTCTTAACGGTTGCCATGACCCGTTATTTTGCCATGGTTGTCGATCCCCCCGACCACTCTGACGTCCTGGTGACAATGGACCATTGTTTCCACCATTGTTTGCCGCATTTTCTCGATTTTCATTTCGAAAATACGGGCGCGCCGTCTGCTCGCGTGCCATTCCTCTATAAAAATTTCTCTGCTGTTCCTGTGACACGTATCCCCCTGAACGACCAGTCACTCTTCTGTAATTTAGTGGGCCTGCCACGTCCGTGCTTTCTAGAAGTTCCAAAAATTCATCAATGTCGCAAATTTGGCGAACTTTCACGGCACTGCGCACCTCCTCGTCGAAGTGCTTCGCGAGTCGACGTATGATATCTTCGTCGCTTAATTTCTCGCTTAAATCTCGAGCATTGCCGATAACGCGTGTCGCATATTCGGCTCGTGTCAACGCCTGACCCTCTGTATAAAAAGATCCGAATTCCAAATTTTTCTTGACCTTGTCCTGTATGTCGCGAGCCCAATATCTGGCCCGAAATTTTTCTTCAAAGGTCTGAAGGTCGTGTACAGCGCCCTCCACCACGAGCCACCAATCGTTCGCCACTCCTTTCAATGCAGTCCCGATCGCGTGCCGAATTTCAGTATCCTCAATCCCTCCAGCGAGGCAAAATTCTCGAAATTTCTTTAAGAATCGCATTGGTCTCTCCTTTCCGTCACCATTATATGTGGGTGGTTTTTGAGCTGTCGTATACAGACGAGTGACGTTCAAACCTCCACCAATAGTTTGGCCGAAACTCATAGATGTATTAGTTCTCCGTGTTGACTCTTCCAATTTTTCAATTCTCTTATTTTGGTTTTCGGTTCTCTCTTGTGCCGCACGAATATCCGCCATCATCTCTTGTGTCCTTCTTTCAAGTTTTTCGACCGTCACCTTCTGACCAGCGACTTTTTGTTGTATATATTCATTTGGAACGTTTTGATTTTCGAGGATGCTTTCCCTTGCCTCTTTAATCTTCTTATCCGTTCGACACTCGACTGCTGAAATCTCTCCTTCCAAAGCCTCCTTCGTTGCTTCCCTCAACACCGATATCTTGCTCGAACACTCGTCTCTTATTTCTTGCTGTATTTTCATCACCTCAGCGAATTTGCCATCCATCTTCTCCTCCATCTTTTGGAAAAGCTTCACGATCTGGCCTACCTCCACTGGGTTCGGTACGACTGTCGTGGTCCTGTCCGTAGGTCTCGGTGTGCTGCCGCTCTCACTGTTTCTCCGGTTATCTCCGGTCTCATCCGATACGTTTTCGTTTTCTTCGCTTGGCATAATTTCTGAGATTCGTTGTATGTCCCTTCTATCCCTGAGCCGACGACCCTCCAATAGGTGATCAGCTGTCGTTGATTCCCATAGATAAGTTCCACCATCCTCAGCACTCTCCTCCTGCCGATGCTGTTCCTCCAAACTCTCCATCATTCGCAATTCCTCAATTTCAGTTGAAAGATTGGCTTTTTTACCGGTATTCATCTTTTAATCTCACCAAGTTTATTTATTCTGATACGCGTCCTACCTCGCCACCGCAGTCCTTCTTAGCTGTGTCGAGCCCCACGTTGGGCGCCAAATGTAACGGTAATTTTTCTTCCGTTCACATATATTTTATTTTCCGTGGAGATTTTGGGCTCGACACATAACTAATTAATGGAGACTTCAGGGTGGTTGATAGTAATGCTTTATTGAAGAAGAACAGTTTCATAAAAATGTCACTTTTAAATTATGTCCAATTAAATTTTTCGTTATCTTCTTTTTTAACTCGTATTCTAACGATTATCTCCGCAATTTGTTACACTATTTCCGATGCACGAGTTCTTAGTATTCCTCGGAAGTCTGTTTTGGTCCGGTAGCACGCTATCACTATATATTAGATGCGCAAGTATATCGCACCACTGGCTATTCTTCCTCGCACTCACTCCTTCGATATAGCGGATCAACTCTATTTACTATTTTCTCTCCTTCGCTCTTATTGTACTTATTCTCGCTCCTCATCAGGCGGTACCACTGTATACCTGTCACATGAGCATCTTGCTTCCCTCGCTATCTCGCTGCACATTCGCTCTTTTTATAGAGTGTAGCAACTCTACTTACAATTCTTTTGCTTTCACACCGCTTTCGCTCATACACACTTTATCATTTATATCCTCAGATGCGAGATCCGTTTACTCGTACTTATTCATCCTATGTGTTTAATGCTATTTATTCTTATTTAATTACAATTATCCTATCTTCTATCCCTCCAATACAGACAGTGTCCTTTGTAATCAATCGTGGCTTTGTATTTTTGAAAGAAATCGTTACCCAATATCCCAGCTTGTTCAATCGGAAAATTATTTGCAACAATATGGAACACGACTGGACATCCTAAGATGTCTACCGAGAAAGACCCTAGGGTTTCTACGAAGTTCGCCGTTATTCCATGCAACTCCAATATATCTAGCTGATCTATTTGAGACCCTGATCGGACATACGCCTTTTTTACAAGATTTGGTTCAGAACCAGAATCGACCATTAATTCCACTGGGGAATTTACGACTGATGACTCTATCTGTATTGTTGGGAGTCGGGAACGCCGTCTTAAATTGACGTGTGCTATTCGGAGTCGTCTGTGTGTATGTCTTGAGTTACTAATAGTGTTTTGTGTGGGGCATGTTTTTGTTGCGTCTCCGGGGTTGCCCCGATCCTCTGGAGACTGCTTGAGTTTCCCTGGTTACGCATTTTATTATTATATTCGCGTTTCCTACACTCTTCTATACTGTGTCCCTCTTTTTTGCAGTATCGGCATGACTTATCATTATTATTATTTTTTTTATTAGAAAGGTTTACGTTCGGTATTAGACTAGACTGATTACGAGTGTTCGTCGAGGGTCCAGCGCCCTGATGCCTATACCAACAAGTGGTGGCAGTATGTCCGGGCCGCTCGCATATCTGGCATACCGTGGGCCCCCTCGACACTGACCCTACCGTTCCGTAGCGGGGTGCAGCCTTATCTCTGGGTTGCATTTTACGCAGATCTTTGATTGCCGTCTGTTTTCTGTCAATATTTAACGCGTCTGTCCCGGCGTCTGTGAGGGTCTCGTACGTCCTTTGCATTCGTATCTGTATGTCTGGTTTAAGACCGTCTAGGAAACTCTCAATGCACTCGCTTTCTGTTGAAGCTCTGTCTGCGTCCGACAAAACTCCGTCGTTATTACTTTTATATGCCTCGAGGATATGGTTCCCTATTTCTCGAACCCGATTTATATATTTTATTATATTTTCATTTTCTAACTGGATTACACTTCCTAATTCGCGACGCACTCGGTTTATTGTCCTAGCAGGTGAATATAGACTCTTTAAAAATTTTGTTAACGCGTTAAGTGTTTCGAATTTATTACCCTGAATTGATCTCTTAGCCTCCCCTATAATTTTTGTCCTAATTAATTTAACTAAATTTATTTCGGCGTTCGAGGGAAGCATTACCAGTGCTTCCTCGCAGCTTTCTATAAATTGATACACGGGAATGTTTTCCCCGTCAAATTCTAAAACCACTTCGACTGCATCTTTAAGAGATACAATTTGTGAATTTCCTAAAGGCATTTCGTCGGCTGATTTGAATCGGCTGGGTTTAAGGATTGGGTGTTCGTGGTTCCTGACTCGTTACTCGTTTGTGGGATTTCGGTAACTGTTTTTTTATTTGGAGTATGCTCAATTGGCATTTTTTTTTCAAATCGTTATTACAATCCCACCGCTGTCACCAAAAATAGGTATGTTACGTCCAGGTAACAAACACTTATTAAATTGCCCTGTTTTTGACCTTAGCTACGGCTAATTGGTCAGGGATCCGGGCTAACGATTTGATGAATTAATTTAGTTGTTAAATTGTTCTACTTTTGAATAAAAGTTAAATCGCGGATCTATTGTGGGAATGAATTTAGGCTTTAAACATTTAATCACGTAGTCTATTTTAATTAATTCGTATTTAGGGTGGGTGTTGCAAGTTAAGTTAACGGATTCCAAATACTCGCTTGTAAAATATGCTTCCTGTCCGGGTTTACAATACCCCTGGTATTGGGCCTGGAGTTTCCTCAACGCAGCTTTGCGCCCTCCACGCTTCTGCTTTCCCATGAGTCGGTCAGATACCACGGGAAGGAATATAAACGTAGAGTCTACGGTGGTCCGCGTTACTCCTTGTTCGGAATGGATTTAAAGAAATGTGAGAATCCGCGGTGGTCCGCGTTACTCCCGAGGTTGGAGATTGGAATGGTGAGTCCGCAGTGGTCCGCGTTACTCCCGAGGTTGGAGATTGGAATGGTGAGTCCGCAGTGGTCCGCGTTACTCGCCGAGGTTTAGGGTTTAGAATGGTGAGTCCGCAGTGGTCCGCGTTACTCGCCGAGGTTAGAGATTGGAATGGTGAGTCCGCAGTGGTCCGCGTTACTCGCCGAGGTTAGGGATTCGAGGGTAATCACTAAAAATATACAAGGATTTCTCCTTACTCACTATTACTTTGACACTGGCTAGAAAAGCTTTAATGGACTTCGAAGATCGGAGAGAACTGTCTAAAAGGGCCACATTTCGGCCCTTTTATACTATGTCGATGCTCCTTCCAGGGCTATTCCCAGGGGTTGGAGAGGGTGAGTTCCTCTGGCCTAATTGGTTAGGAACTCTCCGTCTCCCACATTCCTGGTGCCTTACAAGGAGTCTGCCCTTACAATATTTCTTATCTAATGTGGTGATAGGGGCTGGAGAGGGCAAGATCCTGGTGCTGGTTGGCTAGGTCTTGCCATCTCCCACGCACCCGATGTACTAGAGAGATTTTTATCCCTTATCTTAAACAAGCGAGGGGGCCGTTTCCCCGTTTTCTTATCTTGAGCCCCCCACTGCATGGGCTCTGGCTGAGCCACGCAGTGACGTCAAGAGTGTTGCATATTTGGGGACGTAACACTATGTAATTTGAGGATGAGAAACATTTTACTTGCGTTATGCCATACATGTAGTTTTTTGTATTTAAATTTACAATCCTGAATAGCACTGTCTGTGTATCTCCGAGCGTATATGGTACACCAATATCGCTGTAGACAAACAGCTGATCGGGTAGAGACCTGCCGGGTGTACAAGTATGAAATGCGGATTTTTTCTAAAAAAAACATGTAATCGGTATGATTCAGCAGCAGTTTTCTTCAAATGAAAAAAAAAATTAATGCTGTCCGCGAATGCTCTTTGTTCGGTATAAATTTCGACATATTGTACACAGCAACACAACACTATGCACACACTTTTCCAATTTATCACTCGTGCGCGTCTGATACTTGTTGATGACACATCAAAATGGCGAAGTATCAAATCTTTATAGCACAAACTGCATTCGTGCGCCATCTCTCGTCTCAAATCTGCATTTCATACTTGTGCATCTGGTATTTGGACAGGCGGGTACTCGTCATACGCGTGGAACACCTCGCAGAAGCTGCAGGTAAATACCCCTTGGGGTTTCTCAGTCAAGCAGCAGTTCATCGTGTTTCTCGAAGCCCAGTATAAGCGCTATTTTACTGCTCATTCGTAATATTGGGTCTGGGAAAAAGTTCGTGTCGTTTTTTTAGTAAAATTCAACTGGTTTTCTTATAGTGCGAAAATGAATTTATTTAAACCAAATATGCTCCATTATTATCGACAATGTTGCACTATTTTTCGGGTAGAGCCATGATGCCATCGGTGAAGAACTTCTGTGGTTTCTGGTTAAAAAACTGAATCAAGTGGTTTTCACAGGCTTCTTTTGAAAGCAGTTTAATTCCATTGAGAGAGTTCTGCAGAGATCGAAATAAGTGATAGTCAGAGGGTGTCAGAAGGGGTCAGAAGTGTGTGGTCGGGCGTTGTCATGACTTATTTGCTATTGGTGCCATATATCGGGAAAAACGCCACGAGCTTTTTTCCAGACCCAATACTTTTAGAGGCTCAGGGCACGACTCTGTTACCTCAGCCTCGAGGACAACAAACCCTTTGGCATTTTTAACATTCACAATTTTTAGGCCTGCTTCTCGCAGCCCTGGTAAACCTTCGATATTTTCCACAATTTCCTCATGATTTTTGTACAAACCTCGAGGTATTCGTTTTGTGGTAACTTCTTTACTTTCACAAACCACTCAACCAATTCTCGTATCTGGTTCTTGTAAATGTGTCATTGTACATGCTATATGAATTTCCGATAAGTCCACAACCCAACGACCCTTTAACGATATTTCAAGCGACAATTGAGTTGTAAATTGTGTTGTCGTATTTTCTGGAAAATATTTCATACTGATATTACTCGGTAGAACAAGAAAAAAATTATCCTCGTCATGCATTTTCGACAAAATTTTGTTTATTCGAGACCGTGAACGTTTGACGCTTATATCAACGAGTAAAATTTTGCCGGATATCCCACCCAACTCTCGAAAAAATTTTTTTTTCGCACCGTGTCCTCTTGTCCGTAAAACTTGGTCAATCTTGAATTCTTTATTCTTCTCTACACGCTTCTCATGAATACTCGTCAATTCTTCGGGGTAAAATAAACCATGGATAGTTTCGTCTTTGTGATCGCACAACACATACACATACATAATCCCTGCCGATGTAAAACTTTTTTGATACGGAAAATTCCTTCACCCAATTTTTCTTGTAACCTTTTTCGAAGGTGCCTTTAGTTCTACTGACAAGGAAGGATAGTTTGGTGTCCCACTCCGATTTTGATGAAACTCACGTATGTTGTAGAGCATCGAAAACTAAAACACACATTTTTTTTTTATCGGCGGAAAAACATTTCTAAGGGGTGAAATCGCCCTTCAAATTTAGGCATGTCGAGGGGTGATTATGCAATGTCACCCAGAAGGCTTCAACCGATTTTAATGAAACAAAAACCAAAATACTCCTCATTAAAGACAATAAAAATTCCACGTGAAGTTGAAGAAAAAAAATCATTTGCAGGGGTGAAACTGCATAATCACCCCTAACTTTGAAGGGCGATTTTATCCCTTAGAAATTTTTTTTTCGCCGAGAAAAAATACGTGTCTTTTAGTTTTCGATGCTCTACAACATACGTGAGTTTCATCAAAATCGGAGGGGGACACCAAACTATCCTTCCTTGTGAGTCGAACGTAATCTCCGGGTTTGTATTTATACGTTGTGAAACATTTCTTTTCAGGTCGCTTTACGGCACTAATTGTCATATTGCGCATCGCTGTATCAGCATTATATAGCACGGCAGCCGGCTGCATTTTAATGCTCGAGTGTATAACATGATTGTACGCATAAACCATTTTTCGTAGTATATCGATGTAACGATGAGTATTACGATGTGTGAAGTAACGCCATATCCGCTCCTTGAGACTGCGATTAAAACGCACGACAATCGAGGCTTTTACATCCGGATTACGAAAAACGAAAAATGGTATGTTTTCATCTTTAACAAATTTTTGGAATTCACCAACGAGTAATTCTTTTCCGCGGTCGGTTTGTAGTGAAATAGGTGTACGACAATCGTTATGCTCGAGAATACGGTTGAATCCCTTTGTTACGCGCACAGTTTTGTCCCACAAGGGTTCGACCCACGCGTATTTGCTGAGAACGTCAATTACCATAAGCAGGTAGGAGACGTTGTCGATATAGCTTCTCAATGAACGTAGATCCACGAGATCGGCCTCCCAGGCATAGTCAATATCTGTAACATTGTAATACAGTCGTGGAAAGACACGGTGCACGGGTCTACGAATGGTATAACTATCCTGCTTAGTCAGCCAGTCATACACGGTGTCTGCTTTATTTTTGCTACTGATTAAACGTCGCGCACTGGCGCGTCCAGCTGGATGCGGGGGATCATAGTACACTTTTTCGAAAGTCATCTTTCACCGCTCGTGGTACAACTTGATCTAAATCTCTATTCACTTTTCAAACACTTTTATTACTTTTGTTTTCCGACGTTTGAAGAATTATTCCCAGGGTGTATATCGTCGCTGTAGTCGTAGTCGTCGTTGGAATTATCACCGATCGCATCCACAGTCATAGAATGTGTGTCGTTATGCTGCAATATCTGATTATCTTTTCTTGGTCGTTTAGTACCTCTAGATATGCCTAAATCCTACAATGTACTGTTTCCTATGAATTCACGCGGAACGCTCTTTGTTCGTAAACTAACGATAAAGTCGCGTCTGCCTGTTGCTTTAAAGTTTTTTCTAGCTGGTACTGCATCGCTTATAAGGTCGACAATATTAGTATTTGGAATAAGGATACTGTCTCTTGTTACACATCCTTTTTTGTCACATCTCATGCTTTTTGATTTATCACTCGTGGGTTTGCGTAGAAACTTTAATAGCGCAGTCCTAGGTGTTTATACATATTTGGAACGCTATTAACGATGTCAGCATCGCTCGTGGCTTCTGCAGTTTCTATCTTAGACGATGTTTCAGACAGTGATGGAGGCGGAACTGGTAAAAACGATTCATTTTCGTACCTACGAGATATAGATAACGCTGCAACACTTGTAAATACTCTTTCCATTTACAAGCGTCATCTTTACCATACTTGTTTGATTTAAAAATGTTGTATAGCTCAGTGTCTAATCTTGAAACAGGATCACCCTGGGTCTGGGTCTGTTTTCTCATTAGCTGCTGGTGCATGATTATTTCCAGAACCGACCATATGGTAGGTATTTCGTCGTAACGATCGTCTGCATCACTATTTCCATCGTTTACCTCGGACACTGACACAAAAAACTTTTTTTCGCATGCTCCATTACGAGGATGATTAATAATTTCATCCTTAACACAATGTTGTCTTTTCAATCGTCACTACCACCGAACAATTTACTAAATAAAGTTGTGATTATCGGAGCCAGTAAAAGTGGTAAAAAACCACCACCCCCTTTTTGAATTACGAAGCGTTTCGTCGATTTCCAATTATATTTCCGCTGCTTACGAGTGACTGTACTACAGCCACCACCACGACCATCACCACCACCACCACCACCAGGTTTATGTTTACCTCGGCTATTGCTGGGGTCGGTGCCTTGCTCGTATTTGTTGGCATCCGGTTTCGCCTATACCTGTTATACTTACGTATAGCGAAACCGACCAAAGCCATCGGTGATACAGCACCCAGATCGTATAAGATCAGGTTGCGGATGTGCTGCTTCCCGTCCCTATTGGAGTCAAGGTTTGCCAATATTTGGTCCACTCGCGCTCCAAGCTTTCGAAGCTCCTCCAGATCTTACAGATTGCACGGTGTAACAGGGCAATCGTTACCTTACGGATTTGCTTCCAAAATACTTGTGAAAGTTTTGGAATCGCCGTCGCTGATGTAATTTATAGTTTTAACGCCGTATTTTTCTTCGGATCTCAAAAACATTTCCGTGATAGAATCCGGCTCCATATTCCCTGCAGAACCTTCGTGATTTGAGGCGCCTGATTCTTTGTGCTTTTCATGCCACTCTTCAAATTCGTCATCGTCTAATTCTTTCTTTGATACGGCACATTGGTGGCAGTATGAACTTTTTACGATAAGGTCGATTACTTTGCCAGAGTAGTATGCTATGAGAGTTGTTACACCGTGCAGTGATATAGCAAAGTGATATGGTAAAGCCACGTTTTTTCCAGGATTCGTCGCCGGACAGTTTCAAATGAGTTTCGATTCTTCCTTTTTCAACCTTCTTTACCCGCTCTTCTTTGGCGGCTTTCTCACTGACCTTGTTAAACATCGATTTCGACGCCGAGTGAAGGTGCTGCACTATTTGATCATACATTGATTTCGCGAAACCTTGGCACAGGTCAATAAAATACATTTATGCCTTCTCGTGAAATACCAAGTAGCCTCATAACAAACACGATCCGCCTGGTTATTTCATAACCGGTGTTTATCAACGGTCCTGAATTAATTACTGTTTGACCGCATATACACGATAAGACAATTTTGAAACCTAAGCCTCGATGCCCGCATTCACGAAATTGAATGCCTTCTTTACACGATCTGCAGATTACAATATCAGCAATCGTATGAAAAACTGTCAAGAATTCAATGATGCCATAACAATGAAGCGGATTCACAATTATTTTCTCGCAGCTAACAGTTGACAATTTTTTCGCACTAGCACTCGTATCCAATTCGTCATCATTGTCTTTAGTTGTAAGCCAATTACCGTGAAATTTTCGTTTGCGCGGTTTCGAAGCACGTGTGGATGATGATTTTTCACTTTTCGGATACCTTTCCATGATGTTTGACGATGTGTATGCTTCAAGAATTGGAACAAAACTGACCGTTGATGTTATAAGCAGGAAAGTAGAAACACGTACCCAGACAGCTGTTAAACACTTTCATACTTTTTTAAACGGGTTCATGGCTCAGCATAACACTACTACAAATTCAAAGTCTTTTTTTGGAAGACCGTTGAACCTCTCTCCGGTAAGAAATTTGGAGTTGTAAATAGAGGTAAGGAGCGCGCGCCCGAGCCCGGCCAAGCGTGCACACACGTGTTCGACGCCCCTCTGCGTTCGGCGTTGTATCTTCGACAATACTTCGAATTGGCATCTGTGACTGTGAATATATTCTTGGATAGTGTTTGAGAATCCGCCTGGTGATGGTATTTGACAGATCTGAAATATATTGAAACTAATGAAGCTTCACTCGATGACAGGGTGAGAATAAACCAGACACATAGATGTTAAATTAGAGAAAGTGGTTTGTTGCACCTTCCGCATAACTACAAACAAATCATATAATTTTTAGGAAACACTAAAAGTGAAAAGAGATACAGGAAAATCAAATTTAGAAAAAAATACAAAATAATATAAATGATAAATGCACCAAAATTGAGAATAAAAAACTAAATTTAATTAATTGAACTGCATTTGATTATATGAGCTGAAAACCAGCACACAATTATATTAATTGTGTGCTGTGAGTACTGAGAGCGGTGTACGCACCGCAGCCAGTGCTGCGGAGCATGCAACGCAGTGAGATGTATGAGTGCGTAAGGTGTTATTATAATTCACAGCAAACTCTCTGCAGCTTCATGCAGAGAGGTTGCAGTGAACAAATGAGAGCACTTCCAATTGAAATTGCTTGAGTGCTCTATACGTCTGAGTCAGGCTACGCAGGCAGCACTGCGTAGCACAAGACAACACATAATGAGGATGCACAAAATGAGCAGTATATAGCCGCTATACTCTTCCAGCAGATATTCTGGGGAAAAGTACAGTGAATATAGTACACCTGCATAATTATATTAATTATACCGGCAAATTATGGTGAGAAAAATGTGGCTTGACATGTGCTGCAATGCCGTCAAAAGTGAAGCCAAAAATGTAGATTTACCGATGAGCATGCAACTCCTCGTTACCATTGAATTTACGGTAAATTATAGCAACGTACTCGTACCTGATTTTGAGTCCTGTTGAGTGTGATGGAAGCGTCCAAAGCGAAAAGCAACGAGAAAAGTCCAAGAAAGTGGTGCGCTGTTCCTCGATGTCGTAGCAAAAGTGACTGAATTTTCAATATGGCTGCGGAATATGAAATTAACGTTGAGCGCTGAAGTCAGTTGAGCGAGATAGCCGGTGAGCGAAACCGAAGTCAAGCGAGAGAGACATCCTCTCGCTCGACGCGGCGTGCCAACGAGGCACATCCTCGGCTTCGCGAAGCCCTGCCTCGGCTATCTTCGGCTCAACCGAACGACGTGTGCTTGAGCACAGCAACAGGTCGACGCACGGCGAATATCGATCGCCGTGCGCCAGCTGATTACCCAACAGATAGTTTATCTATCGATTTAGGCAATAAAAAAACGATTTTTTGGACCTTCTAAAGCAGGGTCCCCCCTTAATTCCTGCAGTGTCTCGATCTTGCCCCGCAGTTACCGTATTTTTTGCATCCTTGTAACTTGCGTTCCTCGGCCGTCGGGTCTGCTGTGTCGACTGCGTCGACTGCGTCGGCTCGCTTTCATTCTGCGACAATCTCTTTCATTCTGCGACAATCTCTTTCGGCAGTCTTTCCACAGGTGTCCTTTCTTTTGGCAGTAATTACAGATTATATCCAGAATGTGGATCAATTTGTTTTAGCTGGGTACCGGTAGGCTTAGTCGCCCTGACCTCCGGGTGCCGTCTCGTACCACGTGCCCAAGTCTTCGGCACATAAAATAATTTATTCCTATCGAGGTGGCGCGCCCTGGGACCTTCTGGGGTAGCTTGGTCCTCCACCTACCCCTTCCTTCGACTGCACCATGTTGGTGATCTCAATTGCCCCCGCCATGAGTCGTGCAGTGGCTGATAATTTCTCGCACGAACCAGCACCTGCACCTAGACGTGCCGCCCGTTTTGTAAGTTCGCTTGCGCGCTCCGACGGGTGACGCTCTCGACGGTGACCTTTTGATCTTCTGTTACCAGTGGTGCGCAGAGTATCTCGGTAACGTCCACCGTGATAAACTCCGTTCTTGCCGGGTAGGCGGCAATGTCCTCGCTCTGTCCCTGTTCGAGAGAGCTGAACTCCATCTGCAACGCGGCCAAGGACTTCCGTTGTCCGTACAACGCTTCTAACTCGCTCCTGAGTTGCGCCATCGTACTGATACAGTCTTGTGCTACAGCTGCCTCGCTGCCGCACTTTCCAATTTGTTGATCACAAACTATTCTAAAAAGGTGTTATACGCCTCCTCGACCAGCCTGCGAAATATGGTCTCGCAGGGCTTTAAAAATAGCGGCAGAGCCTTTGGATCCTCAAGTTGAGGCTGAGCATGATGGAAGACGTTTGCGTCTCTTGGAACCGCGTACGCCTCTGCTGTTGCAGGGTTAGCGGGTAGTTTCTAAGCCTACTTCTCCTAGTTGTCGTCGCAACTCGGCGTTTTGCTCCCGTAGGGAGTGGATGAGTTGAAACTTATCTGCACCTACCTCGTTTAGTGTGTCGGCTAAGTTCCTTCACGTCGACGGTGCATCCACTTCTTGGAACCTGAGTTTATAGTCGAGTTCGCGCTGGCCCTGTTCGTGCTCGCGTTCTTGCAGGTGTTCTTGCAAGCGTTCTTGCAGGTGTTCTTGCAGGTGTTCTTGCAAGCTTCTTGCAGGTGTTCTTGAAAGCGTTCTTGCAGGTGTTCGATCTCCCGCTCGATCATATCTTCGATGATATATTCCGGTGTTCACTCGCAAGTAGCCATATTAAATAGATCGTCACTGACAGTACTGTCGTGATCCCCAAACGACGTACCCTTAAGCGGATTTACCCCGAATTATACTGTCCGTATCGCCGTCCCGATGGCGAAAGCTCTGATAACGCCTTGCGCATCCTGAATGCAATGTCTCCGACTGCAGCAGCTAATCCGGCCGTAGAGCCTACACGCTCGCTAGGTAGCGAAGTATTCAACAAATTTCTCCTACGTTTCGGTCTCGCGTTGCTATTACCCGGCATGTAGCGACCTTCGCCGTTGGCTTCAGCTTACTGAATATTCTCACAAAATCTCAAAAAAGAAATGTATATTTTTCCCAAA
This sequence comes from Cylloceria caligata, assembly GCA_963942595.1. Classification (NCBI taxonomy): domain Eukaryota; kingdom Metazoa; phylum Arthropoda; class Insecta; order Hymenoptera; family Ichneumonidae; genus Cylloceria; species Cylloceria caligata. Next base: position 32,246,100 of record OZ012708.1, read on the forward strand.
TATTCTTTTTCTTTATATACTAGTACTAGCATATTACCCGTGCTTCGCCACGGGTATCTTTAAATGTAGTTTCTAAATAGGTCAAAACAATGCCGCACATCCGTACTTAACGCTTACTTTTGCCTATAACGACTCTACAACGCGTTCTTGGCTTAAAAAGTAATATGATTTAATGTAATGTAATGAATACATTACATTACATTTGTCATTATAGTATAATACATTACATTACATTAAATCTTATTACTTTTTTTGTTTTTTTTTTTTTTTTTCTTCTTTAGTGAGGAAAAATCCTTCATGGACACCCGGGGTAGTGCCGGACTCCTACCGGCTAAAAAACCTCACTTTAACTTCTGTACCATGTGTTATGGATTATCTCAGGGATGGCTTCCCCTGTTCCCTACTCGGTGTCGTCCTTCCATGTGCTACGCACGTTCGATGGCTCGTCGTAGCCTATGGGACTCGGCACATCGTTGCACTTGAACGCGTAGTAGACCGCCCGCGTGGCGTCGTACCTGGCTTCTTTGCTTAATGTCACCGATCGTATCGTTTCGCTACCTGACGCGCACTCGCGCTAATTGTCTTCTCAGCTGTGGGGTTGGGGTTCCTTTCGCTATGGTGTTCCTCCCGCTTGGGTTGTCGTTAAAGGTCGACAATTTCTTGTTGTCGTCGAAGGGCTTTTTGCTTTTCCCCATCGTCGTGTCTTCCTTAGCTTTGCCTTCACTGCTAGTTTCATCTGGCGTTGTTCCTTCTTGCTTCTCGCTTCTTTCTTCTATGATTTCTTCTGCAATTTCTTCTGAATTTTGCTTTTGCTGCTTCTTTCTTCGTTTTTCTGCAATTTCTTTTGAATTTTGCTCTTGCTGCTCCTTTCTTCGTTTTTCCATAATTTCTTCTGAATTTCGTTCTTATTGCTTAAAGGTCAACAATTTCTTGTTGTCGTCGAAGAGCTTTTCGCTTTTCCCCATCGTCGTGTCTTCCTTAGCTTCGCCTTCACTGCTAGTTTCATCTGGCGTTGTTCCTTCTTGCTTCTCGCTTCTTTCTTCTATGATTTCTTCTGAAATTTCTTCTGAATTTTGCTTTTGCTGCTTCTTTCTTCATTTTTCTGTAATTTCTTTTGAATTTTGCTCTTGCTGCTCCTTTCTTCGTTTTTCCATAATTTCTTCTGAATTTCGTTCTTATTGCTTAAAGGTCAACAATTTCTTGTTGTCGTCGAAGGGCTTTTCGCTTTTCCCCATCGTCGTGTCTTCCTTAGCTTCGCCTTCACTGCTAGTTTCATCTGGCGTTGTTCCTTCTTGCTTCTCGCTTCTTTCTTCTATGATTTCTTCTGAAATTTCTTCTGAATTTTGCTTTTGCTGCTTCTTTCTCCATTTTTCTGTAATTTCTTTTGAATTTTGCTCTTGCTGCTCCTTTCTTCGTTTTTCCATAATTTCTTCTGAATTTCGTTCTTATTGCTTAAAGGTCAACAATTTCTTGTTGTCGAAGGGCTTTTCGCTTTTCCCCATCGTCGTGTCTTCCTTAGCTTCGCCTTTACTGCTAGTTTCATCTGACGTTGTTCCTTCTTGCTTCTCGCTTCTTTCTTCTATGATTTCTTCTGAAATTTCTTCTGAATTTTGCTTTTGCTGCTTCTTTCTTCATTTTTCTGTAATTTCTTTTGAATTTGGCTCTTGCTGCTCCTTTCTTCGTTTTTCCATAATTTCTTCTGAATTTCGTTCTTATTGCTTAAAGGTCAACAATTTCTTGTTGTCGTCGAAGGGCTTTTCGCTTTTCCCCATCGTCGTGTCTTCCTTAGCTTCGCCTTCACTGCTAGTTTCATCTGGCGTTGTTCCTTCTTGCTTCTCGCTTCTTTCTTCTATGATTTCTTCTGAAATTTCTTCTGAATTTTGCTTTTGCTGCTTCTTTCTTCATTTTTCTGTAATTTCTTCTGAATTTTGCTCTTGCTGCTTCTTTCTTCGTTTTTCTGTAATTTCTTCTGAATTTCGTTCTTCAAGCTTCTCGCTTCTTTCTTCGTTTTTCTGCAATTTCTTCTGAATTTTGCTCTTGCTGCTCCTTTCTTCGTTTTTCTGTAATTTCTTCTGAATTTCGTTCTTATTGCTTAAAGGTCGACAATTTCTTGTTGTCGTCGAAGGGCTTTTCGCTTTTCCCCATCGTCGTGTCTTCCTTAGCTTCGCCTTCACTGCTAGTTTCATCTGGCGTTGTTCCTTCTTGCTTCTCGCTTCTTTCTTCTATGATTTCTTCTGAATTTTACTTTTGCTGCTTTTTTCTTCGTTTTTCTGTAATTTCTTCTGAATTTCGTTCTTCTTGCTTCTCGCTTCTTTCTTCGTTTTTCTGTAATTTCTTCTGTAATCGTTTGGGTCTCGTCTTCCACTACGCATAGTGGTAGATCGGGTACGAGTACTCCATCGATACTTACGTCGGCGATCGATTGTCCTGACGATTCGTAAATACCAGATGACTTCCCCCACGCTTTACTATTACTGCCTTTGTCCTTACTTTGTATTATCACACTTTGTCTTTATTTTACATGTTGTCTTTATTTTAAACTTTGTCTTTATTTTACACTTTGTTTTTATTTTACACTTTGTCTTTATTTTACACTTTGTCTTCAATTTACACTTTGTCTTTATTTTACACTTTGTCTATATTTTACACTTTGTTTTTATTTTACACTTTGTCTTTATTTTACACTTTGTCTTCAATTTACACTTTGTCTTTATTTTACACTTTGTCTTTATTTTACACTTTGTCTTCAATTTACACTTTGTCTTTATTTTACACTTTGTTGCGAAATCTTTTTTCCCGCCTGTTGCACGCACCCGTTGTGCGTCGATGCTCGTCTCCTTTCACGTTGTTGCGAATTCTTTTTCCCGCCTGTTGCACGCGCCCGTTGTGCGTCGATGCTCGTCTCCTTTTCGCACGATATCACACGCCTCTACTTTATTTGCGATAATCCCACTTCAATAACGCTGGATTGTTATGGATTATCCCAGGGATGGCTTTCCCTATTCCCTACTCGGTGTCGTCCTTAACCGAGGTGGTCCTTAACACATGTCACAACACTGAAGGACTTCTTTGCAGACCACATTAGTAGTTCTTCCCTGAAGTGGTAGAATCACCAGGCTGCTTGGTGAGCTCACTCTGGAGCAGGCCACATAAAACTGTCCATGTGAGAAACACTCCTCCCTTAAGTCAATCCCTGCCATCTTCAGCGACTGCCCCTGGGACTTGTTGATGGTCATAGCAAAGCAGACCTTGAGGGGGAACTGCAGCCTCTTGAACTCGAAGGGGTACTCTGATGGTATGAGTGGTATGCGTGGTACAAATACCGACTCCCCTCGAGCACAACCAGTGAACACTGTGGCCTCAATAACGTTTCTATAAAGGGCCTTCACTCGTAGCCTGGTGCCGTTGCAAAGTTTGGGCGGGTTGAGATTCCGCAGCAACATCACTGGAGCCCCTACTTTGAGGAGAAGCTTGTGGGGTAGGAATCCAGGAGGGTTGAGGGAATTAAGAAACTCCACGGGGTAATGGACGGCGTCATCTATTTGCATTACTGAATCCACAGACCTATATTCCATTTCTGCCTCTTCGAACGAATTAAGTAGAATGTCATTAATGATGGCAGCGTTATCATTCTTGGGGGTCAGAATGGCACGCTCGCACAGCCAGTCCATAGACTTTTCCTTGATATCGGCTATATCTGGGTATATTCTGGTTGAAAGGTCTGTTAGGGCCATCACTACTGCGCCCAGGCCTATAGGGATAGTCACCTTTCCCTCGGACTCAGGATATTCTCCATCCCCTATTTTCAGTAGATGTTCGGAAAATTCCCCAGCGGAGACATCACCTCTCAAGTGGACCCTCATGTTCTTCCTGAGAGAAAGTTTGCAGATAAAGGGCCATAAATATGACGCCTTGATGCACGCTTTAATCTCGTCAGCTCGAGTTCCCCTTGGCACTACTGGCAAAGTCTGCCGAAAGTCTCCAGCAAGCAACACAGTGACTCCCCCCATCACTCCATCGTTGCCTCTGATGTCTTTGAGGGTTATGCTCAGTGCCTCAAAACCCCGCTTGTGCGCCATGGTGCTCTCATCCCAAACAATGAGCTTACAATCACTCAGCACTTTGGCCATATTGCTTTGTTTTGAGATGTTGCACAGAGGTGTTTCTGCATGAATGAGATTGAGGGGCAGCTTGAAGGCAGCGTGGGCTGTCTTGCCTCCCTCCAATAGCGTAGCAGCGATGCCAGAGGATGCGACAGCCAAAGCGATGCCACGATCACTCCTTACCTTCGCCAGGAGCAAGTTGATAAGGAAAGTCTTCCCAGTAACACCAGGAGCATCCAAGAAAAAAACCTGCCCAGCACCTGACTCAACGCTGCTAAGGATCTGCCGATAGACAGCGAGCTGCTCATCCGTTAGTAAACCCTCGTTATTCGATACCACTTGTGCCAAGGCGTTTGTATCGTAGCTGGTCTCCCTCAGATAATCCTTATTTCCGAAAACTTTTCCAGACCTTGTTGGTTGAGGCAAGCCGTACTGAGGCAAACCCTGTCCTCCCAAAGCTAACACTGCGTCCTCAATCAGCACCAGGCATCTATTGTAAACCTGCTCCTTCATCTGCTGCGCACTATCTTGCAACTCTCTTTCCACCTGCCGCGTGATATCTTCTGAAAAACTGTCTTTGTACTTCTCCCAAAGACTAAGAGGATCAGAGAGTTGACAAAAAACCAACATCACTGTGAAGAGCTCTCGGAGCTTAAACGGAGAATCACACAGGGCAGCTTCCCCCAAAGTACTATCCCAGTGATTGTCATCCTCCAGCAAACCTAATGCCTTGCATGTAGACTGGAATGTAGGATGAAGGACACCATTCACAATCTTCAACTCTGAAAAAGACGTTGGGCCTCGAACCTCATGTAGCAACAGACGAAGATAATAACATTCGGTGTTACTTGGGTGGATGGTGTACACCCTTCCCAGCGCATTGCCTCTCTTCACTCCTGACCAGCCATCGACATCGTTCCCTTGCTTCCTTCTCCCAAACTTGTAATTTTCCCATACAAAGTAAGAAGGGACCTCAGAGTACAGGAGGGTTTTTGCAAATTCGTCATTTTTGCATAACTCGAAAAAAGCCAAGAGTGTTGTCTGAGGAGGGTTGCTAAGCTTCTCGGCCAAGTTGTCGGAGTTGAAGTACACACGCTGACCATTCTCGAGGTGAACAGCCAGATGAAAAATAGTGGGATACCTCTCATGAATAGGGAACGCTAATATCCTCCAAACCGCCTTCGAGCTACTAATGTACCGCCCACTCTCATACATCTTTACTTCATCCTTCTCATTCTCCAGAGCAAAAGACGCCTGGTCACTGCCCTTGTTCACGTACTTGCAAATGTATTTAATGGACTTAACAGAGTTACATAATTCTACATTGATGTGAGCATCGAAAGTGCGTGACAAGACAGGGTTGTAGGGCACCACCCAGCGGTTGTCCAGTTTTATCCTATTGATTTCTACAGTGAAGCCACCGTCAGCTGGAGACCTCCTACGATACTGCGGATATGTATCGTCTCCTGTCTGAGTGTTCTTGAGAAGTGGCCGAGGATACTTCTTGCTGCAACTACCTCCTTTCATGCAAGGCGAATTGTAATTCAAGCTGCCGCAGGGCCCATGAATCATGTTGGCCTTGACAATGTTGTGGAGGAGAGGATCTTTCTCAGGATCAGGTATTTCAGCACAGATGACTTTGTCGATCATGTCAGAGAAGATGCGCTGCTCTAGCCACAGCAATATGTGAATGTGAGGCAGACCCCACTTTTGCCACTCGACAGAGTACATAAAACACCGTACTCTACCAAACAGACTGCCCTTGTTCAAAAGAGATATCATCTTCTTCACCTTGAGATGGAATACCCTGGCTATGATGTCATGACGATCGTGAGACTTTTGCCCAAGCAGCAGTACATTTGTGATATCCTTCCACCTGGGATTACAGGTGAAAGTGATGAACAGATCAAGACGGCCATAATGGCGAACATATGTCATGGCGTCTTGAGTCCGCTCATGCATATAGCGAGGTACCCAGTGAATGATGAAGAAAGCACCACCATTTGACCCAGCTGAGCAGCGTCAGCATCCTGTCCACTCACAGCGTCCTTTAGGTGAATATAGCTGTCTGCCCTCAGCTGCGCCTGATTGTTCCTGATGTAATTCAACCTCTCAGTCTCTATTTTGGCATACATGTCAACCAGAAATTGACTGAAAAGGGAGCGGAAGTACAAAATATGGTTGACCTCCCCTTGCCTGACCATAATACGATAAGAGTAAAACCTCGCTGCGGAGACTGTCTTATTGAGGAGCAACTTGGTCTTAGGATCGCGCTGAGGCAAGGCAATAGAGTACCCATCCTCGCCACGGCAAAACAGAAGCGGATACTGCAAGGCGTCGTATGATCGATGAATTTCACTAATGCGCTGCAATGTGTTGTTATGGCTCTGCAGCACAATGTCTCGATGCTTGAATTGCTGACCAACAATCACCAGAGCTACCTCATTTGCTGTTGGTGCATTGAAGCGACCTCCATGAGCGTCAGCTGGCTTTTTATCTGCATGGATAACGACTTCGAACTTCTCGCAGGTTGGAGCTACCTTGTCTATGGCAGTCTTCAGATCCTTTATATAGCTATTGATGTCGTGTAGCATCCTCTGCAGTTGTTTAACCAATCCCTGTTTGACGTCAGAAAATTTGCTGCACCTCAAACGTACTTCCCTTTCGTCGTCGCCCACAAAATACATTTGCAGAAATTGGGCTTCCTGTTGAGGTGCTGGCAGCAGACTTCCTATCAAATGATACACCTGCCCCTGAACTTTAAAAGTCGGTATGAAGCCATCTCGTGGAACCTGCTTAGCCCCAAATGATGTCATGTTGAAGCAGCCATTATACTTCTGAATACGTTCCATGAAGTGGACGTGCTCAGGGTGGATATCCATTACCAGGCTGTAAAGAGGCTCGGGCAGAGGTTCGAAGGGCGGAAGCTGCACCTTGCCAGCGCTGCAGCACATGCCGCGGGGCTCTTCCTTCCACTTCAAAGCATTGCAATATATGCATTTGTGGCTCATAGTACCCAGATCTACAGTGCTGTCTGCCTCATAAGCCACGTCAGGATCATATGCCATGCCTGAGTGAGCCTTGACTTTCCATGGAAGTGCTCGCCTTTCTACTCGTCTTCTAGGATTGCTTTGCTCATATCGAAATTCTGCCGCTCTGTGCACTTCAGGGTGATCTTGCTGGTACCTGGCCACCGCATCACGGTGCACTTCAGGATGATCTTGCTGGTACTTGGCCACCGCATCACGGTGCACTTCAGGATGATCTTGCTGGTACTTGGCCACCGCAGCACGGTTCACCGCAGGATGATCTTGCTGGTACTTGGCCACCGCATCACGGTGCACTTCAGGATGATCTTGCTGGTACTTGGCCACCGCAGCACGGTTCACCGCAGGATGATCTTGCTGGTACTTGGCCACTGCAGCACGGTTCACCGCAGGATGATCTTGCTGGTACTTGGCCACCGCAGCACGGTTCACCGCAGGATGATCTTGCTGGTACTTGGCCACCGCAGCACGGTTCACCGCAGGATTATTCTGAGCATATTTCCTCGCCGCATCCTTAAGTTGCTTCCTCCTTTTAACATCGGAATATCTGGCACGACATTTGCCAGGAGCCTTCTTGAGGATAGGAAGAGGTGATGGCTGTGAGAAGTCTGAATAGGAGTCGAGCTGGAAAAGCGGGGAAAGAGGTAAAGGCTATGAGAAATGTAAATAGGAGTCGAGCTGGGAAAGAGGTAGTCAGATAAACACCTCTTCAGGTTCACGTGGCAGGTACGCATCGAAATGGCTACTAGAAAGGTCCTGCGAAAAACGTAACCTCCTCACGGGATGACCTTCAGCACCGACACTCGCATACAGCTCGCCATTGCGGTAAACTTCGAAGACGAACTCGAACAATTGGCCAGCCGCCACAAGTTCGCATAAACCACCATAAGTAGAGGGTCGGGACATGTGAGCGAGGTATTCAGCGGAGCTGGTGTAGTTATCCCCCTCGCTGTTGTGGGACATGATGGAGAACTCCTCCTAGGTGTCCACCACGTGCCTGACGATTAGCTCACGCACCTCCCTAGCCAATAACTGATTATAATATATAAGATATGAGAGGGACCGGAACAGGCAAGCTCCGTCTCCCGTGATGGGGATAATAGTGTGAGGCACCATCTCCCCATTAATATTTAAAAATTCAATTGACATACTAAAAAACAATGAAGAGAAAGGACAAAACTTATAGTTAGTGAGTCAGTGAGTCAGTTAGGACTTATCTTTTTATGTAGATAGATTTCTCTCGCGTCGTAGCCTCAATATACGTAGAATATACGCCCTTGCAACTTACGCATTTACAATGAAATATTGCGAACGACGAAGTGTCGTATACGATAAAACTATCTATATGTATATGAACATATACATATAATGTTCGGCTAATATACATATGTATATTGTATGAATATCCACTGAACATACAGCGCGTTGCATTCGCATATCCCTACGATATGCAATGTACGTCGTTTGTGTATCACTGTATATACATAGGATATGTCATATCCGCGGATGTATATATGCAATGTATATACACTGCATGTCAAAATGCTATCTGGGACAGCACAGAGAGAAATACAATATGCAAAAAATTCACAAATTATTTCTCAAATATCGCAAAAATTTTCAATAACATATAATACATTTTGTTAAGGAAAGTCAACAATCATTTATCAAAAATCGTAAAAATAACAGTGTTATTGAAAAAACTTTAAGTCCAATTAACATTCGTAAAAACGACACAAAACGAAATACGATATGATACGATATGATATGATATGATACGATATGAAACGAATTTTTTTCAGAGGATGAAGGGGGTGGTTTTCAGGGGTGAGATATATACAGTCGCCTTCCTTTGGTCTTCAACAATATTTGTGTAAGGTTTGGTTGAAATCAGTTGATTCGCGTGAATATTTTTGAAGAATCTTTTTTTAGGGGGTGAAGAGGGTGGGGTTTAAGGGTGAGATATATCCAGTGACTTTCCTTAGGCTCTTAACAATATTTGTGCTTGGTTCAGTTGTAATCGGTGAAGGCGTGTAGATTTTATTAAGAATCTTTTTTTAGGGGATGAAGGGGGTGGTTTTCAGGGGTACGATATATACAGTCGCCTTCCTTTGGTCTTCAACAACATTCGTGTAAGGTTTGGTTGAAATCGGTCAACGCGTTTAGCTTTGTATGGCCGGACAGACAGACAGACAAACATTCATTTTTTTTATATATAAGATGAATGTTTGTCTGTCTGTCCGGCTATACAAAGCTACATGCGTTGACATTTGTTAATAAATAAAATATTTATCGAAGACGACAGCATTTCGGCAATAGTGCGCCTTAAGCCCATTTCTACGAAATAAACAGTCATATAATGACTGTTAGATCTCTTGTTTTTCTTTTTCATATATTTATACAGTCATGCATATTTATTTGATTTTTTTTATTTTTTAACTTAATCTGGATTTGACACTTTAGGGCCGATTACGGCAAAATGCTGAATTATGCATTCATTTTTTTACATCGAGTTAATTATTGTAAAGAGCCTCCATATTGGTAAAGAGTCTCAGGCATTGATTTATTTTTAAAGCTGTTAGGTTCTAATGTTTAAAAAAATGAATATTATGGCGCAAATTTGTTTATACTCGAGTAAATGTGAGAACAGTGATGGTTTCTTTGCATATGTATGAGTATCACAAGTCAATCAATGCATGCAAATTATATTACATAGAAGGATATGTGATATTATATTCGTCGGAGCATCTAAGCGGAATTACATTCGCACAAAAACGTATATAATTGGTATCAAAATGTACGCTTTATAGCTCTGAGAAACTGTTATAGCGTTAAACCGTCGCTCTTCGACTGTGCCTTTGACTCTCGAACCGGTACAGCAACCGTGTTAGAGCACATATGAAAGAAAAATATAACGAATGAACAATTAGCCATCGTAACTCGTGGCTGGTTAGCTCCTTCATGCTTACAAAAGAGTTGAAAAGATAGTTTTTTATTTTGCTACGTCCTTAACGTATATTCGAACAATTATTGTTGCTGTTATTATTATTTCAATGCAAAAGCACTGCTAAGAAATAAATAAATAAATAAAGAAGGTTGCCGTCGCTACCGCAGACTTCGAATTATCTTCAGATCAGTGACAAAAAAGACGACACTGACAAGGACTACGACTATAAATACGATGACGATGATGGAGTCGATGACGACGACGACGATGTATTAAATTTTGAATTTTATTAAACTCCTTCTGCGACACTACTACACGTCTGTATCATTTAGGTTTGCTGTCTATGGCCAGCGTCATCTTTTTTGTCATCGTCTCCATCATCGTCGTCAGCACACAAAAATATTATTTAATTTTTTACTTACAATAACTTCTCTTCAAATATATCCCTTGGAAACACTATTTTCTTCAAAATGATAATGATAATGATATTAGATAATGATCTCGCTTGCTCGCTCTTTTGCTCGTACGCTCTGTTGCTCGTTTGGTCAGAAATTGCCGTTTGACAGATTAATGCTGTCGACACGAATGTAGCCCCAACGGACAAAAACATATCACCGTGAAAAAGAGACTTCTGTCGATTCGATACACTCGAAATCGAGATGTCACACACTTGTTAATAAATAAAATATTTATCGAAGACGACAGCATTTCGGCAATAGTGCGCCTTAAGCCCATTTCTACGAAATGAACAGTCATATAATGACTGTTAGATCTCTTGTTTTTCTTCTTTATATATTTATACAGTCTTATGCATATTTATTTGATTTTTTTAAATATGGATTTGGCCCTTTACGGCCGATGAGGGCAAAATGCTGAATTATGCTTTGCAGAATTCTGTTTGCAAATACGTAAAATCATATTTATCCCTTTTACACCCCCTTAGGGGTGGAATTTCTAAAAATCCTAAAATCGGTTTCTAAACATTTGTATGAGTAACATTTGCAAGCAAAAACCAAGGCGATATCTCATCGTGCCTAAGAAAAATACGTCAAAATATATTTAACCCTTTTACACCCCCTTAATGGTGGAATTTCTAAAAATCCTGAAATTGGTTTTTGAACATTTGTATGAGTAACATCTGCAAGCAAAAACCAAGGTGATGTCTCATCGTGCCTAAGAGATATTGAGAAATGCGTAAAAAACATATTTAACTCTTTTACACCCCCTTAGGGGTGGAATTTCTAAAAATCCTAAAATCGGTTTCTAAACATTTGTATGAGTTACATTTGCAAGCGAAAACCAAGGCGATATCTCATCGTGCCTAAGAGATATGGAGAAACACGTAAAAACAGATTTATCCCTTTTACACCCCCTTAGGGGTGGAATTTCTAAAAATCCTAAAATCGGTTTCTAAACATTTGTATGAGTAACATTTGCAAGCAAAAACCAAGGCGATATCTCATCGTGCCTAAGAGAAATACGTAAAAACATATTTAACTCTTTTACACCCCCTTAGGGGTGGAATTTTTAAAAATCCTGAAATTAGTTTTTAAACATGTATGAGTAACATTTGCAAGCGAAAACCAAGGCGATATCTCATTGTGCCTAAGAGATATTGAGAAATACGTAAAAACATATTTTACCCTTTTACACCCCCTTAAGGGTAGAATTTATAAAAATCCTGAAATTTGTTTTTGAACATTTGTATGAGTAACATTTGCAAACAAAAACCAAGGCGATATCTCATCGTGTTTAAGAGATATGGAGAAATACGTAAAAACATATTTAACCCTTTTACACCCCCTTAGGGGTGGAATTTCTAAAAATCCAGAAATTAGTTTCTCAACATTTGTATGAGTAAAATTTGCAAGCAGAAACCAAGGCGATATCTCATCGTGCCTAAGAGATATTGAGAAATACGTAAAAACATATTTCACCCTTTTACACCCCCTTAGGGGTGAAATTTCGAAAATTCCCTTCTTAGCGAGCGTCTACGACACGAAGGGAATATATCCCTAGAATTTTAAGTTTCTAGGCCCAGGGGTTTGGGCTGGGCGTTGATGAGTGAGTGAGTGAGTGAGTCAGTGAGTCAGTCAGTCAGGACTTTTCTTTTTATATATATAGATGTCAGGCGGAATATTTTTCCGAAATTTCGTATCTGACTGGCTTTCGCTTTATTTCGGCTATATGTATTGTAACGGTATTAATCGTTATCATTACCCTTCAAGGGTTTGTTAGGACTCGAGCAGGGAGGAAAGTAATTATAGGCTTTTGTAATATGTAAAAGTAGGGTTTATTAAAAAATAAAGAGAAGAAATTGTGTGATACATTAAATAAAAGAAATAAATATAAAATCGTATTTACGCTCTTGATCCCGGTTCTCTGGTATTTTGGCTACCACGCGTCTCACAATAAGTTTTTCCCGGGCTCTTCAATGCCTTTATAATCGTGTCCACTCGAGGATCTGTGTGTGAAACTTATAATTCAAAGATAGTGGTCGGTTAAGAATAAAAATTGATCGATTAGCTGTTTTGTATTGTGAGGATGAATATTGATCATGAATATAATTTATTGTCGGAATCTATTGATAATATGTTTTTTATAATGCTTGTTGAGAATATAATTTATAATGTTGAGATGAATGTGGGTTGATAATCGAATTTATACAGTAAAGATAAACGGCGGTTGATAATTCTTTTTGCCCGTTGCGTTCGCTAGGTAAGAGATTTAGCACGAATACCGTCGGTAAGTAGCCGGCCGTTGCTCGTAGTATCTAGACTAGCCTTTGATCTCTACTGAATTGGTCGATACTCGCTTCTTACGTCACAGGCCCATTGGTGGGAGTGGAGCTCCTACCTGGTACTCTGTGAAGGCCGACTCGTTCATCCACCTGATCGCCGCTGGGATCCGGCGTCAGTAGGATGCACTTTGGGTGCATGCGCAGCTATATCAGGGCCGTACGCCTTTTATATTCTCCCTGAGATATCCTGATTTTCACTTAAATTCATGATCTATACTTAAATTATTTTCCTATCTTATTACACATGCTATCGTGTCATTTCTATCCTCTTGAGTATGGTGATATTATATCTTCGCTATTTAAAATATGTGGAGATTATTTTTGGTCACGGAGCATAGTCTGTTGGCTCGGTCTATCTTTGGCTACCAGAGAGAGATACTGCTTTGTTGATGTTTGGGTCTGCGGTGCGTTGGTCTCAAGCGCAGCACCGGCTCAGCTGCTTCCCGTCAAATATGTGTGTCAGGTACCACAGCTGGGCTCTCCGGGTATCAATACGGCTGTACCTAGCGAGGGCTCGTTTGCTCTTCCTTCCTGGACTTCTGCGTTAGCGGGACTTGTGAACAAAACTGTTCCCCGAATGCCGAATTTCTGGTCTTTTGATAACAGTCTCCCCTCCGTCCGGCCCATGCTTTTGGTATTACTATAGCTGGTGGCGGTCCTGTAGCCCACTGGTAGCCTTGGTCTTTCTGAAATCGGTCGTTGGTTTTTAATTCTCCACTGGTGCTTTTTAAACGGATAACGGGACTTGGTCTTCGACGTACCGGCCTACATGGTGTGAGTGACGCGCGGTAGCGGCGCTTCGTTGTGTGTGTGCCGCGCGTCTTGAGTTGTCAGATATAGACCGGTCTTACTCGGTGTGTGTAACGCGCAGTAGCGGTGACCTGGTGTGTGCACTGCGCCTTATTAGATAGCTAGTACGTTACAGTATTAGTAATAATTGTAGCCGCTACATTCAGGTTGATGGTCTTGGAGACAATCCTCTCCATGGCGTTTAATCCTGGGTTCTGTTAATCCGTGATCATGCAGCTCCCTTCTGTAATTAATAGTTGGCATCCTCCTTGGAGCCATTGACCCGTACCTTCGGTGGCCAGGCCCACGCGGATGGACTGTGCCCACCCAGATTGCAACTTCGGTTGCTTGCCCTGGGTGAACGTCTTATCTGTACGGGAGTTAGCAACCCCGCCATGGTGTAGGCTCGGGTGCTTACCAAGCGAGACGTTAAGTCTTCGGACTAATTGGGAGATGGGGAGGTTGTTGCAGCCTCACGGCTTTGCCGTGTACAACCTTTAAATGGGTTGGACTCTGTCGGGCATACGGTTTTTAAAAACGCCAACGCGTCAATAGGGAGTTTATGGATAGTGCTCCCCCTCAGACCAAGAGGTAACACTCGGGTAAAACCGAGCGGGGATTGGTAGCCCGCCCCGATGCAAGTCGGGGGGGCGCGTTGGCCGAGCGTATCTCGGCCCCACGCTCGCGGGAGCCGTGTCGTAGGCCGAGAGGCGGGAACGGCACGTTAATAACAAGGTGATCTCAGTACCTTCGGTGGTTCCTGGGCTCATCCTGCAGTTCATCACCAACTATTGCGCGAATGCTTTATTATAAGTTCACACCACGCGAATTTGCGTCCAATTAGTCGGGTTTATTATTATTATACGTACTACACTGTGGTCTGGGCATGAGTCGTAGTCGTCACTTTAATGTCACTTTACGTTGTCCAGAGTCACTTTGTCGTTGCAAATCACGTTACACAACCACTTCAGCGTATCACACCGCTGCCATCAAAATATTATGCCGGATACGCGTAATGGAGTATTATCGTAGACGGTATAATATTGAAAAAATTAATGTTTGGGATCGTTCGCCGATAAGGAGATGAATCTTGCGTGGCAGTGTTAAACACATGAATTTACTACAAAGTGTCGATTGGATGTTTATTATAACTAACGGGTACTTTCCGTCACTTATTATAATTACGAGTGTTACGTTCCTGAATTTAATAACGAATTTTTAAAAAGGATCGCACGGTTACAAAAGGGGTAGCCTCGGTTTAGCCGGGATTCACCAGCAGGGATAAGTCTGTTTCTTTTCCTTACACAAATCTGTTCTCGTTGGATTATTTCGTTTTGTAATTTATATTCAAATAGGATTGTGTACTTACCGACCGTTGTCGTCACAGGTGTACATCTGCAGTTGGCTGCGTGAGCGGAAGAGCGTAGCGGGTTGTTGGTTTAGTGGAGCGTGATCACGGGTATCCCGCCTAGGAATTCATCAAGAATCAGCAGGTCTTCGAAGTCAGGGTTGTCCAGGTGTTGAGATGATAGAAACGACCTGGTGGTATTCCCAATGAAGCTGACTGCGTCTCTTTTGGTCACTTGTTCGAAGGTACCACGGTAATGCACGTCGGACGAGATACGCGGCAACGAACATACGTTAACGATTTTAATGTCTCTGAACGGACTGTTATCTATTTTTTTGTATTATTTGATCGATACCGTCTTTTTCCAACGGTATGCCGGAGGCAAGAGAACAGTCTTCGATTTCGCTAAAATTGACTGTAGAAGAATTATTGTTTTTAAGAATTTCTTTGAATATTGCGAGAAAACGTCGCGTTGCCCATCTACGACCGCCTCTACGTTTGCCCATGAGTGGGAAAGGAAATAAATGAGAGGTTGAAGCAGGTTTGGTTTTCACGCTATCGTGCCTGTGTAGGCGCGATGGCGGTTATCTTAAAGGTCTAACTTAAATGTAAGGTGGATATGTTTTTTAAACGCTATCGTGCCTGTGCAAGCGCGATGGCGAGTATCTTAAAGGTCTAACTTAGTTATTATGGTTGAAGGGTAACGCGTGCCAATAGAGGCACGGCGGTACAACAGATGGTGAATGAGCGCTGCAAGAGGTCGCTCGTGAGGAATTTTATGGACGTAGTAAAAAGGCGTGTAGTAGATTTAATATCACGAATAAATAAGGAGAACTAAATTAAAATAAGAAGGGTTTAAAGAAATATTTACGCTTTAAGATGGTTTGCACTAATTATTAAACTTCACAATGATACAATTTCGATATATGAAGTGATACGTATCGCACTCTTGTCAGCGAACACCGCCGCCTCGGAAACACTCTCGAGGGTACGACCGAGATTTTACAATAACCGATGGTTTTAACAAATTCTTTGTCCGCTACTAAATCTTAATTTTTTCACGACGCGATTAATGACCGAATGCTTGACTGAAATTATTAATTATGTCACTCTGGCGGGCTTTGGCCACGCGTATATATATATATGTCGTCGGGTGTTGCACGCTAAGGTGAGGGTTGCGTCATTTTGGCGCGTGTCATCCCTCCCATGAGTCCAGCATCTTCAGACAAAGGAGACCGCCGTATGAGGTAATGCTTACGGTGATCTAATTGTTTATGACAAAGCGGACAAACACTTCTCGGAATTCGTACATAGGTTTTGCGTCGTTGATTCTAATACGCGTCAAAAATCTGATGATGATTACGGTTGATATTCTTATTTCAACTATGTTAACTTATTTTAATTATGTTAACTTATATTATATTAAATTATATTAAATTCTTAAATATATATATAGGTATATGCACTTGAAGGAGAGGCCACTGTAAGCGCCGTTATTTTGTGTGAATGGATTTTACCATATTAGGGTGTGCTACGTAGCCAAAGGATAGGTTGGTTGGTACATCTAGTTGGCGTCTTCCTTAAGTGATGTATTCCTGTAGTGCGAAGCGAAGTACATTTTCTGAACAGATCTATTATTTTGCGGGTGGCACCAGGAATGCGAGGCACCGTATAAGCGAGTTTAATCGAGTACTGTTTAGGCTAGGAGTCAAGTTACTCTTATTGAAGTTTCGGGGAGTATGGTCATACTGCTTCCACTCGTGAGGAATGCCTATTGCTGACCATATCCTCCCTTTCACTTGTTCTTATGTGATTTTTACTATGTCGTTTAAAAAGTGTACGAGTGTAAGTCACTCGACTTCCCCGTAGAATATTTAATGTTTTGAATATTTAAAAATAAGAGTATTAAAATAAAATGGTTAGTGTTAAATATAATTACGAATATACAGGGTGTCCGCCGGGAAGGTATACTACTTTGTTTGTTTATAATTTTTGATTAAATGAAAGAGAATGGATCTTATATTGATAAATGTTTTATTTAATGTCGGCAATTATGTATGGAATACAATATCAGATAAATGTCCGCCTCTGTTAGCCTCACAAATGCGAGCCCTTTTGAGCACATTTTTCATTACATTCTCACACATTTCACGCGGTATTTCATTAATTTCATCACGAATATTTTGTTTGAGTTGCTCAAGCGTTTCTGGTTTGTTTGCATAAGCCTTGCTTTTTAGATATCCCCACAAAAAGAAGTCCGGAGCAGTCAAATCAGGCGACCGTGGAGGCCAATCAACATCACCATTTTTTTAAATAACTTGTTGTGGAAAGAGGTCTCGCAGTAATTCCATTGTAATCCTGGCTGTATGCGATGTAGCACCGTCTTGTTGATACCACATGTTAATCAAGCCCAAAGCATGCAGTTGTGGCGTTAAAAAGTTTTCAATCATATCACGATATCGCTCCCCATTCACAGTTACCGTTACGCCGTTTTGATTTTCAAAGAAGTAAGGTCCAATGATTCCTCCTGACCAAATTGCACACCAGACTGTCACTTTTAATGGATGTAAAGGTGACTGATGAATAATTTGAGGGTTTTCCATTGCCCAGAACTGACTATTCTGTTTATTCACATATCCATTTGTTTCTCCCAAAAATTTCACGTAACTTTCTCATCGTCACAGTAATCGATGATTGATTTTGATAAAATGTTTTAACGATTAAAACACGTTGGTTTATCGAATATTTTTCCATAATAAATTTGCCACGTGTCTACTTCACGACTGCCAAATATGAACTGTCAAGACTAACGTTTACCAAAATGGCGGCAAAACAAAGTAGTATACCTTTCCGGCGGACACCCTGTATTACTGTATTCCCGTAAAGTATTTGTTGAGAATCCGTCCGGTGTAACTTGACAGATCTGCGAATATATCGGAAAACAATGTAGCCTCACTCGATACAGGGTGATAAATAAACCAGACAAATTGTTATTATCTTGAGAAAGCGGTTTATTCTGCCTTCCACTTATTACAAGAAAAATGTCAAATTTTAGAAAATATTTGTGATAAAATAAATACAAAAATAGGTTGAATTTGGAAGAAATACAAATGGTATAAAAATAAATACATAAAAAAATCAGAGAGTTAACAAATGTTATAAATCAACAAATTGAGTTACATTTCTGGACTGAGAACCAGCACACAATTATATTCATTGTGTGCTGTAGGTACCGAGAGCGGTGTGCGTGGTGTAGCCAGTGCAGCGGAGCACGCCACGCTATGAGATAAATGAGTGCTTTAAAATGTGTCAATTATTCACTGCAAGCTCTCAGCAGATTTATCTGGGAGAGGTTGCAGCGAATAGGTGAGTGCTCTTGCAATTGAATTGCTTGAGTGCTGTGACTGAATGTGAGAACAGCTACGCAGTCAGCACTGCATAGCACAATACAACATAGACTGAGGATGCACAAATGAGCAGAGTATAGTCGCTATATTTTCCCAGCAGATTTTCTGGGGGAAACTACAGTGAATATAAAGCACATGCATAATTATATTAATTAAGCCGGCAAAATAAAGTGAGGAGAACGTGGTGCAGCACGTGCTGCAGCGCACGCCACAAAGTGAGACAAAAGTGCTGATGTACCGCGATTTTCCTCCTCACTGATAGTGAATTGCTCTGCATTATATGAGTGCACGCTTACCTTGAGTTCTGAGTCCTGGTGAGCGTGAAGTTGAGCGAGTTCGGTGAATTGCGACAAAGAACAAGGTCCGAGAGTCCTTTGGTGCGTGTGCTGTTCAGCGGATGCGTTGCAAAAGTGTCTAATTTTCCAATATGGCTGCGGGATATGAAAGCGTCGTTGGGCGCTAAAGTCAATTGAGAGAGATAGCCGGTAAGCGAAGCTGAAGTCAAGCGAGAGAGCATCCTCTCGCTCAACGCGGCGTGCCTACGAGGCACAGCCTCGGCTCCGCGAAGCCCTGCCTCGGCTATCTCCGGCCCAACCGAACGCAGCGTGCTAGAGCACAGCAACAGGTCGACGCATGGCGAATATCGATTGCCGTGCGCCAGCTCATTATCCAACAGTATTCTACGTTTTTAATATTAAAAATAAGATTATAAGGTAAATGATTATTATTAAATATAATTACGAATACGTGTAATATGTCCCTATTGCTTCTGTATTTATTTTATAATGATCAATGAAGCATTATATAGTTATTATTAATAAATCCGTAAATATTATCGTTTGGAATACAATAGGTTGCTCAATGGTGGGTAGCATATACGTATAAAGTAATGACTTATCCTAACCGTTCTGTCTTGCATATATTGTAACGGTAATTTTTAACGTCATCGTATATTTTATTTATCGTGGGAATTCGGGCTCAATCGGTTGACTAATTAATAGAGACTTCGTAGTGGTGGACAGTGAGGCTTTATTCAAAATTAAAACAATTTCATAAAATGTCACTTTTTAATTACGGTCACTCGAATTTTTCTAGAATGACCATTTAATTCCGTAATTTCAGCGATTATTTCTACGATTATAATTTTATTTGGTATGCATCTATTCTCGGTATCCTCGACGGTTTATTATTCTTTTCGTACAGCAGTATTGCTGTATGTTCGGCACACAGACATCCTCATACTATCAGTCATTCGCATCGCACTCGCTCCTTGTACAGAGTGTATTAACCCTGTGTACAATTCTTTTTCTTTTATTCTCGTTACGCTTTCTCTCTCACACTCTCACTCATCCAATCGGGCGATTCCAGTTTGTACTGCCGATTTAAAATTCACATTATTTAATCCTACTTCCTTATATACTACTAGCAAATACGTATCAATTTAACCTATGCTCCTAATTCTACGGATATCTTTTTATATCTTAGTCTGTTACTGTTTTCCTTTCTACTTTACTAGAACCTATTCTTTATATGATTTATGCATTTAAATTCGGGATTTCCAGCGATTATTTTTAATATCATTTCGTATTATTTGATCGCGAATTCTTTAGTGACCCACTAGCTTCTCGCATGCACACACACAGTCACTCGCGTCAGACCTTCTCCTTGACAGAGTGTATAAACTCTGTTTACAATTCTTTTCTCTTTCGCTTTTGTCTAACTTTTCGCTCTTTTCGCTTACACTTGCAGACTTGGACAAATACTGTTGTCCCCAAGGTTTAAAATCCACACTTTATTGTTTTAATTTTCATAGACACTATTCGTGTATTTCGATGCACTTTATTCATAGGCTTATATTTATCCACTTAATCCTATCCGTCTTATTCCTACCTACTTCTCGGGTTTGTTCACTTCGCATCTATCGACTAATTAATTTTCTAAATATTCCTCCTCTTTACTTTCGAGATTAATCGTTTGGAAATCTTGTGCACTCGGAATTCGCTTTAGTTGAACTGGTGTTACCACAAAGAGAGCCTTCCTTGCGGTGCCGGCTCTTTTATATCCTTTCCCTCAGCCTGGCCCCCTCTACATCATTAGTGGCTTCGATTTTAAAATCTGCCGAATTCTAATGACTCAAGGAGCAACGGTTGTCATGCCTCCCTTCCTTCTCTTGCCACCGAGCGCGGCCAGCTGGTCGCTGACCTGCTGTTTTTCGGCAACGAGCGAATTCCGAAGGCGTGACGACACCTGTTTTTACGATAGGTCCGGGTTCGCTGGCCTAGCGTCCGCTGTACACGTTGTCCATATATAGATTCGGCTCTTATAGCCGTTTGAAATAATAAGACTTCGCTGGTTGCATGTAACTATGTTACAGTGCCTGTCGTTTCAAAATATAATTTCGGCTCCTATAGCCGCTTGAATTAATAAGATCTTGTTGGTGGAATGTAACTATGTCACAATATGTATATATATCATACTATACTAACAGCTGTAGCTGTTAAGAGAATATTTATTTTGTGAGGAGACACGGAACCTAACAACGAGGTTTCGTACAAATAAAGCGATTAAAGTACAATTTAGGAATTTTAGAGTTACTGACGAGGAATCGACTGTCGTGTTCGAATCTGATTGTAGACTTTAATATTTCGGGCGAGTCTGAACCGGGATCAACCGTTCAGGTTGATGTTAAACTTTAGACTAATTTCGACCAAGTCACTACCAACCACCTTTGGCAAAATTGATTACGAATTAACAAATTATCGAGTGCGAATTGCGTTACTTCGTACATCAGCATATTCTTTCTCTTTTGCGGCTCGACTTCGCGAGCGGCCTACTTACCTTCTCGCGACCGAGCGAAAAAGGAATAATGTTACAATAAATATGGTTGTGACGATTAATCTAGGGCATAACAGCTGATTGACCAGTCGAAGGGCGATACTCTCGTGCATGCTGATGATATCGTGCAAGCTTCTGTAAACGGGCACACACTCCTGCAACGTATAAGTAACTCGCGAAAACTAGACACGCGCGTCTCAAAACTGTATCTGTACGACCATATTGCAGTAATTCCGTCGCAAAATCAAATTTATAATCGACGCGAATCGATTCTTCCTCATACCATTCCAAAAATCGCTCGCGATCCGCTCAGAACATTTTGTGGATCACCTGTGTAATTCTGATATACCGATCTGTTGAATAAATGCGGAAATGTACCTTTTGTCACCTCATCCGTAAATCCGAAGGCACTAAACATTAAGAGCCATAGGTAAATAGTTTAGACTATCGAGAAAAATAGCATTCCCAATCTTTATGGAGACAATCTTGGTACCGTTCATAATCAGAGAGGGCAGCTGTGTTTTTTGCACTTCGATTACATACCATAGAATAAACTTGCATTATGAGCATTACATATGGTCTTTTTAAATTCTTGCGACAATGCCAATTTCACGAGTTCCCCACCAAAATGATCGACAAACACGAATTTGCATTTACACAGTCAGCACAATCGATCCCTATATCTGTGATATCGAGCCATGTCATACATACGCATTGTGAAACACATAATTTTGGCTCGTGAATTCGTATCGAGTTATTATCGTGTAATTGTTCGCGCTGCTGGGTCTCGAAATCATAAAAGAAAAATGTCATCGAAGGCACATCTTTTTTCTTTTTCTTTGGCGTCTCTGGTTTTTTTAACAGGTCCTATAAAATATGCATGAGTAGTCGGTCGAGTTTTTCTGCATGTAATACAAAACGATATACCGCATACATGCATCATTTTATTCGTGATTTTAATCTTATATATTATATTTTAATTTGACGCGCGCTCTGAACTACACTATTAATTATTCGCCATATATCTTCAGGAACGATTTCACAATATCGCTTCTTCTCATTGTGTATACCCAAGCGTCCATCAGAGGGTAAAACATCGCCTTCCTATATCGCACTCCTTCCGCTGCCAGTCTGCCCACTTGCAAGCATAATTTAAAAAATGATTAGAATTTTTTATTTTTGTTTTATGCTAGATCATGTACCTTGTACATAAATTATATAGTGTATGAATTATGCACTTATATTTGCTTCTAGTCCTCGAACCCCTCGACTGCTCCCGGGAACCGCCGACGCATTTCGTAAACCAACTCAATTGTCGGTTGTCTCGGCACAGGGAATCGTGCAAAGAGAAGAACGTTTGGATCTGATTCGCACCCTATTTTTTATTTTTACTTTTTTTATCCCCGTAATGTTTTTATTTTAGCTATAGTAATTGTGTCACTGAAAGCCTACCTGAATCTACCGGGTCCTCCTCCTCCTCCTGTGCTTCTTCTTCTTCTTCCTCCTCGTCTATATTGCTGTCGGTAT
The DNA here is from genome assembly GCA_963942595.1 of Cylloceria caligata. NCBI lineage: Eukaryota > Metazoa > Arthropoda > Insecta > Hymenoptera > Ichneumonidae > Cylloceria > Cylloceria caligata. The sequence goes on from OZ012708.1 coordinate 32,268,903, forward strand.
CGTCGCTGGAACTGTATTGTAGGACCGACCATGAAAAGATCGTTTGTTGGCTTATACCCGCAGAACGGCTGAGCAAAATGTATCCAACGATTCATAAAAATCATAGGTATCGGATCCCATTTGTCCTTTTTCAGTTTGTCGAACTATATAAAAATCTTGTAAAATAAAGGAAATAAAATGAAAGTAAATAACGCAATATATTACTTACGTCTTTCATTGAGTATGAGCTACAAACCAGGCTTATACAACCAAGTCGCGTTGATGACACTCACACTGTATACCACGAATCTTACGAACAACCGCTTGCACCGATAGATCCGATAGTGCGAGCTGTAAATTTCTTTCCCCCCATCGCGAAATGAGCGACGGCTGACGCTTTAATATACACTCTATCAATTTTCTTATCAATGAACGCTTAACTACCCTGACCATGATTGTGCTGTCAGAGTATTAGCAACCGCAGTAAAACAGGCAATTAATTACAGATTTCTCTAAGCGACACCCTTTTATATAAAATGGTGGTTACAATATATATTGTAACCACTTTTTCCACCTTCTACGCCTCCAGCTCCTGCGGATAGTCACAAAAGCCCGTGCTCCCGCGTGCTGGGCGCTAGTCCCGAGAAATAAATTATTTTCCGGGACAAATTTAATTCGCACACAAAATACACGGGGCCAGCTCGGTTTTGCTGCAGCCTTGGCAATTGATAGAGGGTACGGGTTAGTCCGTGGTGGTACGCACAAAAATTTCAACGCGGCAGCTTGGGAATAACAAAATTCAAAAGATCCATTTATTGTAGTGAGGAACAAAATGATTAGCCGAGAGCTAATGTAGTACTCTCGGAAGCACGGTAGATTCCTCTCAATTCTAATTTTCGCACAATATTTAACAATAAATTTCGAACTGGCGACAACATTTAAGCGGAACTAATTCGATAACGCAAAATAAATAAATAACAATAAATCATTAAAGACTCACACAGAGTCAACGCTAAAATAAAATTAATTATCACACCGAATTGATGATTGGAAGAAATAATTAACTAAATCAGACCGACTAATAGAGGATACGATGAATAAAATTGACGCAAGCAAACCGAATAAGTAAAATCGCATGAATCACCTCGAATGAATAAAATGGAATAAATCACGCAAAACAAATTAAATAGAATAAATAGAACCGAATCACTTATATAGAATAAATAACTCAGAAGAAAGGAACTAGAATAAATAAAACCGCATAAAGTGAACAGAATAAAGACAATGGAATAAATAAGCCGGAATAAAACAGAATAAATAGCCCGGAAATTAGGCGGTCAAAAACCCTCGACGCACAGCTCTTCCACACACAATTACTCTCGATCATTCAAACACACACACAAGACACTTAAAAATTTTGATCACGCTCGAATATAATATAAATAAATATTTAACAATAACAACGAATTAGAACCCCTTCGGCGATGCTTCAATCTTCGAGAAGCGAGTTATTGCAAATTGGAAATACCGGGCGGTAGCGGTTTGACCGCGATAATAAAAGATGTTAGATTGCCGACACAACAGCGTGCCGTCACGACAATATCACTCGGGTTTTCTCAACAAAATTGCAGGAGCTAACTCCCACACTGAAACCAGAGACGTACGATGGCCTTACCGAATAGTTGCAGTATCGGGATCCTCTCGAGAAATAATCGCGCAGCGGTCCAGAATCGCGGGGGGGGGGGGGGGGGGGGGGGTCGTAGGCGTCGGTTTTCCCCGATCAGACACGGCCGCGTTCCCGGTATACACGTCCTTGTTATACAAAATACGGCGCTAGAGTTCCCGATAATACGAGGGTCAATCAATAAATAGTTGGCTTGGTAAAGAAAATCGCGTTTTGTTGGACAAAAATCTTTTTATTTCTCAACATAATCTCCTTTCAGCTTGATACACTTATTCCGATGATTTTCCAATTTTTTGATGCCCTCCGAATAATACGATTTCGGAAGGTCCTCAAAATAGGTCTCTGTTTCGGCGATGCGGTCATCTCTGGAACCAAATCTCTTTTCCGCCAAGCCATTTTTTCAGGTTTAGAAACAGAAAGTAGTCGTAGGGGGCTAAATCTGGAGAATACGGTGGATGCGGAAGCAATTCGTATTTAAATTCATGAATTTTGGCTATCAGCTACACGTTCTCGTTTATGGTTTACAGTGAGCAAACGCGGCACCCATCTTGCGGATAACTTTTTCATACCCAACTGATCACTCAGGATTGAAATCACTGAGCCATATGATATGCCTGTGGCCTCAGCAATCTCACGCACCTTTAGTCTCCGATCATTTAACACCATATCGTGGACTTTTTTAATTGTTTCTGGTATGACGACCTCATTTGGATGAACTGGACGTTCATCGTCAACAATGCTCGTACGACCGCGTTTAAATTCAGCTGTCCAATATTTAATGGTTGATAACGAAGGTGCAAGGTCCATATAAACTTCGTCTAGCTCCGCTTTGATTTCATTGTTCGTTTTCTTTTTCAAAAACAAAAATCGAATCACTGCACGATACTCAATTTTTTCCATTTTTGTAAAAACACAAAAGTTATTTGTCTTTCGGTGGCTGTCAAACGCAAATTGAACATCGCAGCGAGCTGAAACTTTGACAATAGTCATGTGAAGGATGGCACTACTAAACGTCGCTATTGATTTCTTTCCTCGAACAACAGATGGCGCAAGGCCGACTATTTATTGATTGACCCTCGTACCTACGCACGGAGCTTATGTGTGCTGAATTGATCAAACTACAGGACGATGTAGACAATTTATATTTTAATGGGTGTGTTGAGAGGATCGACTTCGCCTTCGAGGACTTGTGTGCGGGGGCGTCGTGTGTCGTTATGCGGCATTAAAGGGTTGTGCGCGGAGATTATCGACGTGGATTATCGATGACAGGTGCTGATTTCTTTCCTCGACTAACAGATGGCGCAAGGCCGACTATTTATTGATCGACCCTCGTACGTTGGCTCTCGTTGTTTGAGCCGAGAAACTCCCTCCCCCCAATCGTAGCCACCAATAAAATTTAAAGCATGGTAACTTGAGGCTAATATCCGAACTAGCAACGGCTCTAGCAAGAGCTTCGATGCCTCGTACGAAGCAGCAGTCAGAAGCAAACGATAATAGAAAACCAAAGACTTCGCAGCGCAGCGAAAATTCAAAGGCCGCCCGCGATCGTTGCATATTTCGGTCCCCATGAGATGCTGCGGGGATGGTCTCCACGTATGTCTCTCGATGAGAGTGCTGACGTCACGGACAGGGCTACGGCTGATTTGCATGACAACGACGGAGCCTCGAGATCACTCCTTTCGCTGATATCACAACGTCTCCTTCAGGCTCCTGCAGCTGACCTTTCTGTCAATGCTGATAATTCCGTGCTCGGGCAGTCGCCCGCTCCGGAGGATTTTATTACAAAAAAAAAAAAAAGAAAACAAAAGAAACACGAAATGAATATTAGTCGCTGCACATGCTATATTTTTGCCCTGTTGGATCGCCTCGGGAAGACTCTCGGCCGAACGAGCAGGTAAACTGCGGCCAGCCCGGCTCGGTCTGACCTTGTGACGGGTTGCACAAATACCCCGTCACAATATATATATGTTTAATATACTTTTTTTTTTTTTTTTTTTTTTCTTATATAAGGAGTTGCGGAATCCTTTTTACGGATATCTCCCAGCTTTTTGAACTGGGGGGGTATGTGGGACTCCCAAAAAAGTAGGCCTACCCACTAAACCGCCCTCTCCTTGTTGTTTTCCCCCAGACCAGGATGTTTAATATACTACTTCTATCGTATATTTTTATTTGTATATAATGCAGCGATGTAATAAATACGAATAAGCAAGAAGATAGCCGCGCACGATCATTTTACGAAAGCAAGATTCGTGAAAATATTTATCGATGATGACTTAAATATAAAACCCTGTTACGTACTAAATTATCAAATTTCGCTGACGATTGTCGTATTGTTTTCATAAAATCTCGAGGCCCTCGGTCATGCGAAAAATCATCAAATTTCGACGACGAATATTACTTAATTTTCATGCCACATCTTGTCTGTATGTTGAAGTGTGAGTATACGCAATCATGAGCGAGAGTGTCCAAGTTATTTCAGATATATTTGCTACTGCTGTTACAATGCTGTTAAGGAGAATACGAGAAATATTAAAGAATATAGGTGAATCATTTTTAGTTGTATGCTTTCTAGTATCAAAAGCAGCGGCGTTGCAATTAGACGGTGGGGGTGATCTATATAAAATGGGGCTTGAGCACCGTCGATGATTTATTCTAAAAGTTTCAGTCTACGAGAACGCATTAGCAATGGCAATAACGGCGATACGCGTTTCACGACATCGCCCTATATATCATACCTCGTTGTGTACGGCTTAAATTAATCATTTGGTAAAATCATCGGGCTAGTCTGGAGTTGAACTCTGCGTGTATTAGTCCAGTGGTGAAAATATTGTCGAATGCTTTTACCGGAATTACACTCAGTGCGGACGCGTGTAGAGTGTTCAAAAGTGATTTTTCTTACGTACAACGATATTTCGAAGCTCATGGAACCACAGTTCTAAAACCGAAGTATGAGAAAAGGTCGGCGGCAGAAAGAAGAAGAAGGAGGAACTCTCGTCTTTGTTTCATCAACACAGCTAAAGTTGTGGAATGCCTTCTAATGACGATTAGTAGCGAAGGAGCGGAACTTGCCAAGTAACAAAATCGTAATTTAAACGCATGTCATATTTGTATTTAATCCGTTATATTTATTTATAAAAAGTGAGTTGTATAGCAGAAACAGCAGCCCAGTGCATATGAACCGATACTAACGACCCGTTATTCGTGTTATGGAAAACGTGAAAAGGAAACATACACGGTACAGCTAGGCTAAGTTTCAGAACAGAAAAGCATCACCTGGCATCCTCATCCGCAATTGACGTCTGCGATAGCAGGCCATCAACGCTGTCAACAGTGTGCCATGACTCGAAGCATATTGGATAAAATAGTACTGGTTGTGCCGTCCACGTTTTTCATATTCACGCGTGCGAACAATGGTACTTTATTAATTTCCTATTTTAAAGAGAAAGAGAAAGAGAAAGAGAGAGAGAGAGACAGACAGACAGACAGACGGACAGACAGACAGACAGACAGACAGGCAGACAGACAGACAGGCAGACAGGCAGACAGGCAGACAGGCAGACAGGCAGACAGACAGACAGGCAGGCAGACACACAGACAGACAGACAGACAGACAGACAGACAGACAGACACAGAGAGAGAGACAGGGAGAGAGACGGAGACAGAGACAGAGATAGAGACAGAGAGTATCCGCACTACACCACTTTACCGTCTCCACGTTACCGACGCTGTTGAAGCAAAGTGGATAGCGTTTTGGCAGAAAAGTGGGGTGGTAGGACCAGCCGTGTGGTGGGGGAAGGAGTGGGGGTATGAGTCGCATGGCACAAACGCGTATACACACTACTTACCATTGAGCTAGAGCAACGCTCTTCATCTTGAAACTCGTTTTAATTTCATGGCTTCACATGACCATGTCAACTGATTTTACCGCTCCTACCCCTTAGACAAATACCAAACCCCGATATATTTTGTCGCGCAACTCGGAGTACAGTAGAGGTAGAACGCTGCTCTCGATCTTATCATTCATGTTAAATTAACGGCTTCACATAATCATGCTGGCTGCTTTTGTTGCTCCAACCTATTAGAAAAATCAACCCACGATGTATTTAAGTCGCGTATCTCTGAGCGCAGTAGAGCTACAGTACAGCAATGCTTTTGGTCATAAACTTCATGCTATTTTAGGTCAACATAACCGTGTCAGCTAGTTTTCCCGCTCTAGCCCCTTAGCCAAAAACCAAACCCCCGATATTGTAACGGAACGCGACGAGTGCACTCCTCTGCAAATCAGAACAAATCGACGGTACAATAAAAGCATCGAGCAACGAATATATAAGAAAAAATACAGAGTCATGCAAACGAAATTAACTAGGAAAGTATTATACTCACACACTGATTCAGATCAGTCTATCAAACATAACGTCGGAAAAGATAAATTATTACCGTCAAACAATAAATAAAAACGTGAATAGGCGTCCCCGACACCAGGCGAGCAAAAGATGTAAGTAGGTTCACCGTGAAGCAGCTACGAGCCACACCCTAAGAAGGATAGTCCTTTGTAACGCCTAAATTGCTGATTGTTCCTACCATTTTCGAATTTCATACACTTAACCTGTTAGTGGTAAGTTTTTACACCAAATCAGCACCTTAAAGGCTGTTCCGAAATTCCCTAGAAGTAAGTAGCCGCATGGTAGCACTTAATGGCTTCTAGCTAGCAGGCTCCCCCACTTTAAGGATGTAGGCGGAAGCCTACTACAAAAAAGCCATGCACGCCCCAGTACGGCGTCATTCGAATTCAAAATTGTAAACGCATATCTATATATATAAAAAGAAACTTCCTGACTGACTGACTGACTGACTGACTGACTCACTCACTCATCAACGCCCAGCCCCAACCCCAGGGCCTAGAAACTTGAAATTCTAGGGATATGTTCCCTTCGTGTCGTAAACGCTCACTAAGAAGGGAATTTTCGAAATTCCACCCCTAAGGGGGTGTAAAAGGGTTAAATATGTTTTTACGTATTTCTCAATATCTCTTAGGCACGGTGAGATAGCGCCTTGGTTTTTGCTTGCAAATATTACTCATAGAAATGTTAAAAAACTGATTTCAGGTTTTTTGGAAATTCCACCTCTAAGGGGGTGTAAAAGGGTTAAATATGTTTTTACGTATTTCTCAATATCTCTTAGGAATGATGAGATATCGCCTTGGTTTTCACTTGCAAATGTTACTCATACAAATGTTGAAAAACTCATTTGAGGATTTTCAGAAATTCCACCCCTAAGGGGGTGTAAAAAGGTTAAATATGTTTTTACGTATTTCTCAATATCTCTCAGGCACGATGAGATATCGCCTTGGTTTTTGCTTGCGAATGTTACTCATACAAATGTTAAAAAACTAATTCCAGGATTTTTAGAAATTCCACCCCTAAGGGGGTGTAAGAGGGTTAAATATGTTTTTACGTATTTCTCAATATCTCTTAGGCACGGTGAGATAGCGCCTTGGTTTTTGCTTGCAAATATTACTCATAGAAATGTTAAAAAACTGATTTCAGGTTTTTTGGAAATTCCACCCCTAATGGGGTATAAAAGGGTAAAATATGTTTTTACGTATTTCTCAATATCTCTTTGGCACGATGAGATATCGCCTTGGTATTTGCTTTCAAATGTTACTCATACAAATGTTTAAAAACAGATGTTAGGATTTTTAGAAATTCAACCTCTATGGGGGTGTAAAAGGGAGAAATATGTTTTTACGTATTTCTCAATATTTCTTAGGCACGATAAAATATCGCCTTGGTTTTTGTTTGCAAATGTTACTCATACAAATGTTTAAAAACCCATTTCAGGATTTTTAGAAATTCCACCCTTAACGGGGTGTAAAAGGGTTAAATATGTTTTTACGTATTTCTCTTAGGCACGATGAGATATCGCCTTGGTTTTTGCTTGCAAATGTTACTCATACAAATGTTTAAAAACTAATTTCAGGATTTCCGAAAATTCCACCCCTAAAGGGCTGTAAAAGGGTTAAATATGTTTTTACGTATTTCTCAATATCTCTTAGGCACGATGAGATATCGCCTTGGTTATTACTTGCAAATGTTACTCATACAAATGTTCAAAAACTGATTTTAGGATTTTTAGAAATTCAACCCTTAAGGGGGTGTAAAAGGGAGAATTATGTTTTTACGTATTTCTCAATATCTCTTAGGCACGATGAGATATCGCCTTGATTTTTGCTTGCAAATGTTACTCATACAAATGTCTAAAAACAAATTTCAGGATTTTTAGAAATTCCACCCCTAAGGGGGTGTAAAAGAGTTAGAAACTGTCGAAAGTGTTTTAATGGTTTTTTTTTAATTCTATATATTCTATATATTCGCCTTCACCGATTACAAACAAACCAAGCACAAATATTGTTAAGAGCCCAAGGAAGGTCACTGGATACATCTCACCCCTAAACCCCACCCTCTTCACCCCCTAAAAGAAGATTCTTCAAAAATATTCACGCGAATCAACTGATTTCAACCAAACCTTACACAAATATTGTTGAAGACCAAAGGAAGGCTACTGTATGTATCTCACCCCTGAAAACCACCCCCTTCATCCCCTAAAAATGAATTCTTAATAAAATCCACACGCCTTCACCGATTACAACCAAACCAAGCATAAATATTGTTAAGAGTCTGCGAAAGGTCACTGAATACATCTCACCCCTGAAAACCACCCCCTTCATCCCCTCAAAAAAATTCTTAATAAAATCCACACGCCTTCACCGATTACAACTAAACCAAGCACAAATATTGTTAAGAGCCTACGGGAGGTCACTGGATATATCTCACCCCTTAAAACCACCCCCTTCATCCCCTAAAACAAGATTCTTCAAAAATATTCACGCGAATCAACTGATTTCAACCAAACCTTACACAAATATTGTTGAAGACCAAAGGAAGGCGACTGTATGTATCTCACCCCTGAGAACCACCCTCTTAATCTCCTAAAAATAAATTCTTAATAAAATCCACACGCCTTCACCGATTACAACCAAGCCAAGCACAAATATTGTTAAGAGCCTAAGGAAGGTCACTGGATATATCTCACCCCTAAACCCCACCGTCTTCACCCTCTAAAAAATCTTATATATAAAAATGAATGTTTGTCTGTCTGTTTGTCTGTCTGTCCGGCTATACAAAGCTACACGCGTTGACCGATTTCAGCCAAACTTTATACCAATATTGCTGAAGACCAAAGAAAGGCAACTGTATATATCTTACCCCTGAAAACCACCCCCTTCATCCCTTAAAAAAAAATTCTTAATAAAATCCACACGCCTTCACCGATTACAACCAAACCAAACACAAATATTGTTAAGAGCCTAAGGAAGGTCACTGGGTATATCTCACCCCTAAAGCCCACCCTCTTAACCACCTAAAAAAAGATTTTAAAAAAATATTCACGCGAATCAACTTATTTCAATCAAACCTTACACAAATATTGTTGAAGACCAAAGGAAGGCGACTATATACATCTCACCCCTGAAAACCACCCCCTTAATCCCCTAAAAATAAATTTTTAATAAAATCCACACACCTTCACTGATTACAACCAAGCCAAGCACAGATATTGCTTAGAGCCTACGGAAGGTCACTGGATATATCTCACCCCTAAACCCTACCCTATTCACCCCCTAAAAAAAGATTCTCCAAAAATATTCACGCGAATCAACTGATTGCAACCAAACCTTACACAAATATTATAGCGGGTCTAAGACGGGTACGACAAAGGTCGTATTGTATACATATCCACCCACTTAAAGCCCTAAAAAAGATTTAGTATAAAAATCCACACCCCTTCACTGATTTCAACCAAACTTTACACAAATTTTGATAAGTTCTAATGGAAGGTCACTGTATAAATATAGCTCACCCCTTAAAATCGCACCTTTATCCCCTAGAAGTAGTTATTTTTTCTGCCTTAACCGATTTAAACAAAGCTTCACAAACAAAATAGAAACTCACTCACTCTATATATCTCACCCCATATAACCACTCCCAACGAAAACTATCTTTATCCCGCACTGAAAGTAATGTGGTTTTTTTCAACTTTTTTAAACACCGATTTAGCTGTTATTCCGTACATGATGTGACACTCGGGCAGCGCCAGGAAATCAGCTATAAATTATAATCAGAGCTCGCAATTATCTTCTGATGATAATCTTACTCAACCAACAGCTCAATACACTCGAAAACTCTCATACATATGAAGAGAGTTTATATTGAAGCGAGCGTAACAAAGAGCGCTGAGCGATTTGATAATTTGCAAAATGAGCGCCACACTTTACTTTGTGTATAACAGCTAAATTGGATTTAAAAAATGTTATTAAAAGCCACATTATTTTTAGTGGTATGATAAAGGGTATTTTGTCAGGGTGGTTTTAAGGTGTGAGATATATGGAGTGACCTTGCTTAGGTCTTATCTATTTGTTTGTGTTTATATTGAAGTTTATATTGAAGCGAGCGTAACAAAGAGCGCTGAGCGATTCGATAATTTGCAAAATGAGCGCCACACTTTACTTTGTGTATAACAGCTAAATTGGATTTAAAAAATGTTATTAAAAGCCACATTATTTTTAGTGGTATGATAAAGGGTATTTTGTCAGGGTGGTTTTAAGGTGTGAGATATATGGAGTGACCTTGCTTAGGTCTTATCTATTTGTTTGTGTACCCGGGCAACGCCGGGTAAGACAGCTAGTATATATATATACTAAATATATATATATACTAAATATATATATATACTAGCTATATATATACTAAATATATATATATACTAAATATATATATATACTAAATATATATATATACTAGCTGTCTTACCCGGCGTTGCCCGGGTACACAAACAAATAGATAAGACCTAAGCAAGGTCACTCCATATATCTCACACCTTAAAACCACCCTGACAAAATACCCTTTATCATACCACTAAAAATAATGTGGTTTTTAATAACATTTTTTAAATCCAATTTAGCTGTTATTCCCCGTATGATGTGGCACTCGGGCAACGCCGAGTAAATCAGCTAGTAAATAAATAAATAAAGAAGGTTGCCGTCGCTACCGCAGACTTCGAATTATCTTTAAATCAGTGACAAAAAAGACGACGCTGACAAGGACTACGACTATAGATACGATGACGATGATGGAGTCGGTGACGACGACGACTATGAATTAAATTTTGAATTTTATTAAACTCCTTCTACGACACTACTACATGTCTATCATTTTAGTTTACTGTCTATGATCAGCGTCGTCTTTTTTGTCATCGTCTCCATCATCGTCGTCAGCACACAAAGATATCATATAATTTTTTACTTACAATAACTTCTCTTCAAATATATCCCTTGGAAACACTATTTTCTTTAAAATGATTATTTCTCTCGCTTGCTCGCTCTTTTGCTCGGACTCTCTGTTGCTTGTTTGGTCAGCAATTGCCGTTTGACAGATTAATGCTGTCGACACGGATGTAGCTACAACGGACAAAAACATATCATCGTGAAAAAGAGATATATAGATACTCTAATTATAAACAGAAACAACCTTCGAAAGCAAAAACCAAGATTCTAGCAACATAGGTTTGAGCTGGACATGGTATTTATTTAATTTTTTAATTTTTCAACCGAATCTGAATTTGGCCTTTAAAGGGCTATTTAGGACAAAATACTGAATTATATTTTGCAGTAAAAGCGTAAACAACATTCGTAAGCGAAAATAAATTCAGAATATTATCATGCTTGACAGAATTTGAGAAAACGCAAATTTGTATTGGTAACCTTTGCAAGGAAAATTGAGAAATATGCGAAAAACAACCCTGTACACTCCCTTAGGTATAGAATTAAAAAAAAACCGTTGAAACACTTTCTACAGTTTCTAACCCTTTCACACCCCCTTAGGGGTGGAATTTCTAAAAATCCTGAATTTGGTTTCAAAACATTTGTATGAGTAACATTTGCAAACAAAATCCAAGGCGATATCTCATCGTGCCTAAGAGATATTGAGAAATACGTAAAAACATATTTAACCCTTTTACACCCCCTTAAGGATGGAATTTCTAAAAATCCTGAAATTTGTTTTTAGACAATTGTATGAGTAACATTTGCAAGCGAAAACCAAGGCGATATCTCATCGTGCCTAAGAGATATTGAGAAATACGTAAGAACATATTTAAACCTTTTACCCCCCCCTCAAGGGTGGAATTTCTAAAAATCCTGAAATTTGTTTTTAGACATTTGTATGAGTAACATTTGCAAGCGGAAACCAAGGCGATATCTCATCGTGCCTAAGCGACACTGAGAAATACGTAAAAAACATATTTCACCCTTTTACACCCCCTTAGGGGTGGAATTTTTAAAAATTTGTAAGCGAAAACTGAGGCGATATCTCATCGTGCCTAAGAGATATTGAGAAATACGTTAAAACATATTTAACCGTTTTACACCCCCTTAGGGGTGGAATTTCTCAAAAGCCTGAGATTGGTTTTTAAACATTTGTATGTGTAACATTCACAAGCGAAAACCAAGGTGATATCTCATCGTGCCTAATAAATATTGAGAAATACGTAAAAAAACATATTTAACCCTTTTACATCCCCTTAGTGGTGGAATTTCTAAAATTCCCTTCTTAGTGAGTGTCTACGACACGAAGGGAATATATCCCTAGAATTTCAAGTTTCTAGGTCCAGGAGTTTGGGCTGGGCGTTGATGAGTGAGTGAGTGAGTCAGTCAGTCAGTCAGTCAGTCAGTCAGGACTTTTCTTTTTATATATTGTAACGGTATTTTTCTCCCGTTCACATGTAATTTTATTTTTCGTGGGGTTTTGGGCTCGACACAAAACTAATTAATGTATACTTCAAGGTGGTGGACAGTAATGCTTTATTTAAGACAAATAACTTATAGCCAAACCTCACTTTTCTTTTTATTACAATCGTTAAATTTTCGAGGATCTTCCTTTACACTTGGTATGCAACCGATTATTTCCGCAATTTATTTATTTGATTGGTGATGCGCGATTTCTCGGTATTACTCGGGAGTCTGTTATGGTTCGTAGCACAGTTTCACTATACCTATGTTCAATACGCCGCTATATCAATACCGCACCGCTCGCTATCTTTCCTCGCACTCACTCCTTCGGTCAAGCGTCTCAGCTCTCTTTTCTGATTCTCTCGCTCTAACTCTAATGGTGCTCCTTCCTCGCTCGGTGTTACACGGGATTATCGGACATCTGTCGCACCGAGATTTCGCTTTCTAGTTATGCTAGTTCGCATTCTCTCTTTTTATAGGGTGTAGGAACCCTATTCACAATTCTTTGTGCTCTCATGCTTCTCTCGCTCATCCACATGTCTTATTTATTCTATGTTTTAATGCTACTTATTTTATATTGAATTACAATTATCCTATCTTCTATATTTCTTAATTCTATCTTTTCGGTCTCGGAAATCAGGGAATTCCCTCGATTTTAGTTATTATTATTTCTACTTATTCGAGCGCAACTTCCTGGTATTCCGGAGCTCGAGCTACGGTTACGGGACGACGCACAGTAGACGCAGAGCCCGAAATCGTGGCAGAAAAGTCAGAAAAAAATTTTTACAATCGGGATATTTGAGCAGGCAGTCAGGTAGAGGACTAATGGCTGCGTTAAATTGTAAAAGGGGAACCTTTTTCACCGTATACCTTCGTCGCTGCGTCAGTTGGAAGTTAGCCTTCGAGACGAGTGTTCGCATCGCGCGCTGAACGAGCGAAAACTACCGTGACTTATAAAATCGATAACTTTAAAGTGAAGTGTTTTAAATCAATCCGGAGACATGGATACGACTTCTGGAGGTATGTAGAAGATATTTTTACATTGGTTGAGTTTGAAATAAATATGTAAATTATTGAAGTGTAGTATAAACTACTGCATAAATAAAGTGAAAGAATTTTGTAAACTTATATTTTCAACTATCCGAAAAGTTATACTTTCTGCCATATTCTGCGACAGCCAATGTCTAGGCCTTTAGTTTATTATATAAGCTTGCGAAATTAACAGGAATTAGCTGCCTAGAGCTGCCTAACTTTGTCTGTTATGGTTTTTGGCAACGTAAAACAGGCGGTTGCCGACCGTGCACGCGCGCGCGGCGCCATACGCCATGCCATGGGGCTATTGAACAGCTGCTACTTGAGCAATAGGACTATATCCATACATATACCATATAAAATATATATATATATACATATATATATACAAAATACAAATTCAAGTAAATCATTTATATATCTATTTTTGTAGACATACAACAATACATATATATGTAAGTATATACTAAAGTAATTAATTTGAATCGTCACATTTTATTTATATTTGATACATTTTTATTATATATATAGGTATATAAAGGGTGATTTTTTAAGAGCTTGAGAACTTTTTTTTAAAAAAAAACGCATAAAATTTGCAAAATCTCATCGGTTCTTTATTTGAAACGTTAGATTGGTCCATGACATTTACTTTTTGAAGATAATTTCATTTAAATGTTGACCGCAGCTGCGTCTTAGGTGGTCCATTCGGAAAGTCCGCTTTTTTATCGACAAATTTTGTTCAGCGATGAGGCTCATTTCTGGTTGAATGGCTACGTAAATAGGCAAAATTGCCGCATTTGGAGTGAAGAGCAACCAGAAGCCGTTCAAGAACTGCCCATGCATCCCGAAAAATGCACTGTTTGGTGTGGTTTGTACGCTGGTGGAATCATTGGACCGTATTTTTTCAAAGATGCTGTTGGACGCAACGTTACGGTGAATGGCGATCGCTATCGTTCGATGCTAACAAACTTTTTGTTGCCAAAAATGGAAGAACTGAACTTAGTTGACATGTGGTTTCAACAAGATGGCGCTACATGCCACACAGCTCGCGATTCTATGGCCATTTTGAGCGAAAACTTCGGAGAACAATTCATCTCAAGAAATGGCCCGGTAAGTTGGCCACCAAGATCATGCGATTTGACGCCTTTAGACTATTTTTTGTGGGGCTACGTCAAGTCTAAAGTCTACAGAAATAAGCCAGCAACTATTCCAGTTTTGGAAGACAACATTTCCGAAGAAATTCGGGCTATTCCGGCCGAAATGCTCGAAAAAGTTGCCCAAAATTGGACTTTCCGAATGGACCACCTAAGACGCAGCCGCGGTCAACATTTAAATGAAATTATCTTCAAAAAGTAAATGTCATGGACCAATCTAACGTTTCAAATAAAGAACCGATGAGATTTTGCAAATTTTATGCGTTTTTTTTTAAAAAAAAGTTCTCAAGCTCTTAAAAAATCACCCTTTATAAGGCATTCCACGCCAAATCGGACAGTTCAATTTTTTTTCCCTTGATTTTGTCATATTTTCATGTACTCATCAAAAATCGGCTTCTGGTACATTTTGAGATGTTTTTGGTCACCCGTTCAAAAAATATTTGTTTATGTTTTTTTGCTCATAACTTCTTTCATAATAGTCTAAATTCAATTTTTTTTTCATAACTGTTGTTTTTTATGTACTTTTCAAAAAAAAATACGAATAATTATTGCGGCTACTTATTTGTTACAATAATTAAAATTCATTAAAATTTTGATCTGATCCTTCAACACAAATTCTATACAATTTTATGTCTTTATTACAGGGTCCCATTACGAAGGAGTACATTTGACGAGGAAAGAATTATATCTTATTATAAAGGATAATTTGAACGATAATTTCGCTACGTTATTGAATTTCGTGGAAACTAAAATTTCCGAGAAAAGTGGACGTAAAGTTGTGGTGCCTGAGGACTCGAGAACCGCCTTTTCAATGCTGTTTAATAAAATAAGAACCAGGTGGCAAGAAGCTAATAGAACATCGGACATTTTCTTCAAGAAAAACAGTAAATGGCTTAGCGGGCAGGTATATTTTGCCGTACCTACAGACACTGTTGAGAAAGACCCAGGTAGTAAAAGAGGCCGCCCGTCCCTTGAGTTTACATCGGCAAGTGAAAGGTCATAACGAAAGAAGACCGAAGATATTCGTAAATCCGCAACCCCGGAAGAATTAGCATACGCTACTCAAATGAGCCTTCGCGCTTCGGGACAATTAGACGCTTCGAAAGTTGTTAAGGACGTAACAATGACGAGTCCTTTAAGAGCTTCTAAGTATCGAAAAGCTTATGCAGTAACGGGTGAAACCTCTTTATCGGAAGAGGCTGCACTTTCCGCTTTGATCGAATGTAAATTGTCAAAGGGAGCTTACCTAACGATGAGAAAAATATCGTTGGCACATAACTGTCGTCTATATCCGTCTTACGAAAAAGTGGTGGAAGCAAAAAAGCGTTGTTATCCTCGGTCTGACGCAATTACCATTACAGAGACGAGTGCAGAAGTCGAATTGCAGGCATTATTAGATCATACAGTTAAACGTATTTTACTCGTCCAAACAGAAGTCGTTGAAACCTTGACTAACGGTAATGCTCGTAATATGGATTTAATTTGCAAATGGGGTTGCGATGGAAGCTCTGGGCAAAGTGAATATAAGCAGACTTTTACTGATGATAGCAAATCAGATGCGCATGTGTTTTTTACTTCGGTTGTGCCATTACAACTCATCTGCATTGATCAACAAACAAAAGCAGAAATCATGGTTTGGAAGAACCCTAGGCCCTCGTCTCCACGATTTTGTAGGCCGCTTAGACTACAGTTTCTGCACGAAGATACAGAGTCCACACTAAATGAAGTTGGAATTGTCGAAGCACAAATAAAGTCGCTTAGTCCACTCCAAACTGTAGTAAGTGGAAAAGATATCTCCATAACGTACAAGTTGGCGTTCACCATGATAGATGGTAAAGTTTGCAATGCTGTGTCATCGACGAAATCTGCTCAACGGTGCTATTTGTGTGGAGCAACCAGCAAAGATTTTAATGCCATCGACGTTATGTTGCAAAAGGAGGTCGTTGAAACGAATTTGAAGTTCGGGTTGTCGACACTGCATGTGTGGATACGGTGCTTCGAGTATTGCATACATTTGTCGTACAAACTCGGCATTAAAAAATGGCAAGCACGAAGTTCCGAAGAAAAACAAATTACCGAAGAAACCAAGAAGAGGTTTCAACGCGAATTCAAGAGCGAATTGGGTCTAAGCATTGATCGTCCGAAGCCTGGATACGGCAGCAGCAATGATGGCAACACAGCTCGGCGATTTTTTGAGAATTGGAAGGTTTCTGCTTTGATAACCGGGGTCAACGAAAAAGTAATTAACCGTTTCTACGTTATCCTACAAGTTATCTCGTGTGGCCACAAGATAAATTGTGAACTATTTGAGCAGTATACTATTGAAACGGCAAGAACTATCGTTGCATTATACCCTTGGTACCACATGCCTACTTCGGTACACAAGCTATTAATTCACGGTTCACTGATAATAGCTCATGCGCTTTTACCAATCGGCGAATTATCCGAAGACGCTCAGGAAGCTCGAAATAAAGATATTGAACGATACCGAGAAAACTTCTCGCGAAAAACTTCCAGGATAAAAACAATGCAAGATGTTTTCCACCGGCTGCTAATTTCTTCAGACCCGTACATATCTAGCATCCGGCAACTACCGAAGAAACCACTAAAAAGTTTGTCGCCGGAAGCTGTCGCGATGCTGCTCGCTCCAACTATCAATGCTGCAGCACATCAAGGTTTCGTCACAAATAACATCGAATCGGGTCTTGTGGACGATACAAGCTCGGTAGATGGTTCCGACATCGACGACGGCGACGGCGACTCCGAATCCGATGTTCCATTCGACTAAAAATTAAATTCGATTACACGATTTCGAGAATAATGTATTTTGAAAATAAAAATATTAATTCCGTAGAAGGCACGGCTCACGTTTATTTTATTATGATTATTATATTTTATATTATATCTCATCCATTTAACAGGATACGTTTTGTGTACCATAATTTGTCTGTCGGATTCGTGATCAGTGACCCTAAAAACCCGCGTATACCAATTTTTGTCAAGATCTGACACCTTTTTCCATCTATGTCCGCCATATTGGATCGGCCATTTTGTTCAAAATTGTTTGGCTTTCTGATTCGTAATCAGTCACTTTCACAACCCGCGTATATCAATTTTGTTCAATTCAATTATAATAATTAAAATTCAAATAACTAATGCAAGTTATATATCATTGTATACGAGAACGTCATACTAAATAAGTAAATTATTTCATCCTTTTTTGAGTGGTACGGCAAGAGGGAGTTTTTTTGAAAATTTTTAATTTTTTTTAACATACTTGTCCGCCATATTGGATCAGCCATTCTGTTTACAATAATTTGGCTTTCGGATTCGTAATGAGCGACCCTCAAAACCCACATATAGCAGTTTTTGTCAAGATTGGACACCTTTTTAACATTCATGTCCGCCATATTGGATCGGCCATTTTGTTTACAATAATTTGGCTTTCGGATTCGTAATAAGCGACCCTAAAAACCCGCATATACCAATTTTTGTCAAGATCGGACACCTTTTTAACATCCATGTCCGCCATATTGGATCGGCCATTTTGTTTACAATAATTTAGCTTTCAGATTCGTAATCAGCGACCTTAAAAACCCCTGCATACCAATTTTCATTCCGATCGGAGGTTATTTGTATTTACTGCCACGATTTCGGGCTCTGCGTCTACTGTGCGACGCCTCGGTATTGTCGCCTCACACACACAGACACACCGCACTACTTGTATAGAGTGTAGAAACTCTATGTACAATTCTTTTCACTCTCTCCCGTCTTACTCGCACTCGGTCTCCGTTCTACTTATGTGATTTTGCGTCTCGCAATTCTCTCGTTGGTTTAAAGCTCCGCTTTATTTATTTCTTTTCCGGAATCCTTTCGCTGCATTCGATGCAACTACACTATACGCTTAACTCTATCCTCTTAATCCTATTTCCTTAAATACTACTCGCAGTCGATGCCCTTAATTCCCTATACCTAACTCTATTCACCTTATAAACTATCTAGCTTAATTTTGATTATATGACAATTTTCCTACTATACAACTGGTTATTGTTAATTATATAGTTATTTCTCGCCTGTCTTTTCCTTTCTCGCAGGCCTCTGGGTGTCACTCACTTGTTTTAGTTTCTGGAGTGAACACAAACTCTACAATATGTAATTTTTTAAATGACTCCTGAATTTCCACTTTTTAATTAGAATTTTTCGTTATCTATTTGCTGTCCTCCAATGTTTAAGCTTTCACGCTAAGAAGACAAAAGAGCCAAGAAGCTCCGCACTCTCCGCACCGGCCTTTTATAGCCTTCCCCTCGCTCCGCCTAGCCCTACGTTATCATATCGTTCTTAGTTCGAATTTCGATGCATTTCCTTCTTTCTGCGGTTCGCCGTTGCCGCGCTTACTGCCTTCCCCTCACCTCCCGGCAAGGCCGGTTGGTCGCTGACCGGCTGTTTTGGTCAGCGAGGGAATTTCGGAGCGGCAACGGCTCCTGTTTTTATATCAGGTTAATGGCCTATTGCCCGCAAGCCTCGGTACTCTGGTACCGAGCCTTTCGCACAGGTATTTTTCTGCTTCTACCATATTCCGAATCTATTTTGCCCCCTCGAGCTGTTTGAAATACCGAACGATGCTCGAAACCCTATGCTCGCCTTGATAATCATCGCATGAAATCCTGTGCTGGTCCGTGTAACTATGTT
This sequence comes from Cylloceria caligata, assembly GCA_963942595.1. Classification (NCBI taxonomy): domain Eukaryota; kingdom Metazoa; phylum Arthropoda; class Insecta; order Hymenoptera; family Ichneumonidae; genus Cylloceria; species Cylloceria caligata. The sequence goes on from OZ012708.1 coordinate 32,288,284, forward strand.
ACATTATCCCCCGAGATTCCTGAGGAAGCTGCTCTTCGCAACTTCCTTCAGAATCTCCTACCAGCTAACGTGTTCGGTCTTCCTTCTTTTTATTATCCCTCATATATGTTTCTTTTTTCTTTTTTTTATATTATTTTTTTCTTTTTTTTCTTTTTTTTATATAATAATAATAATAATAATTATTATTTTTTCTTTTTTTTTTATCTCAGCGTGGCTTGTATACCTACCACTCCTGTGGACCAGTTGCTTTCAGCTTTACGATTCCTCCTCAGTTTTCTTCTTTTGGTCCGACTTATCTACTAACTATAACTATCCCTTATTACTAAAGTGCCGCCACGCTTTCCTAATTCTAAAATAAAAACACAAATAAATCGCAACGAGAGCATGTTTCTTTTTCTATATTTTATTTATTCATCATTGTCCGTCACTGTCGTTGTCCCTGTCATCGTCGCCGTCCGTCTCGTCTGTATGGGTTGGCGGTATTACGCCCCACTGTATCAACACCTCCGCCGTTTCTGCATCCGGTTCAGGAGTTGCCAGCCACTCCATCACCTCTGGGTCCTCCTGTTCTCCCTCGCTTGACAGATCCTCCCACGACTCCTCGAATGTCGATTCGTCCTCAGACTCCGCTCGCTCTGCCGTATGCGGTGCCGCCTCGCTAGGCCGCCTCCTCTCCTCGCGTCTTTCCTGGCGGAAATGCTTTCCCAGCCGTCCGCCATCCCGACCATAATTATATACCGGATTCTCCCGTATTCTCCTGGCCAGTCCTTTTTTTACCAATTCCTCCCCCACATCACATCCTTGATTGTTCTTTTTCGTTGCATGAAAATCCACCCACACTACTTCTACCACCGGGTCCAACTCATTCACGTACAAATCGCACATTTGGTTCGCCATCAATTCTCCTACGAGATTGCTCGCCTCCGCCGTCCAACCGGTCCCCACCGGTCCCAAATGGTCTAAGGCGCAGGTGATCGCGAAATAGGGCTCGCCCAGATAGATTCTTGGCGAAGTGTATAATGTATCCAGCCCGACGTATACCTTCTTCGCTAGGTCTCCTAGCCATAGTGCAATCTGCCCGTCACTCTTCTTCTTCATAATTGTCGCGCGCAGAAATATGTTCTCTCCTTCATCCTCTCCCTTCGGCATCTGGAATAATGCCGCCCTTCCGGCATACACCTCTTCCTCCAGCAGACGGTGGAGTTGCGGGTGATCCATCGGAGTTGCTGCTACCGTTTTGAGCAGGTTCTCCCTCCTTGCTTCCTCCTTCTTCGCCCACACATAAATCCGGCTTGGACTATCGATGCCGATAATCTCCACCTCGTACGGCTCTCCCGGAATGAAAAACTGCACCGCATTCTCCACAAACCGTTGCATTGTAAATTTAGATATGAATAAAATACAAAAAAAAAATTATTAGCCAAAAATGCTTTTTCACTGGTAAATCTCGTTTTCTGTCGCTTTATTTCGTGTTCAGGTTTTAATTTGTTTTGTCTGGTCATGGGCCCGTCCCGCTACTTTTATATTCCCTTCGGCGTCCTCGATCGTCTATCTCTCCTACTCTTAGCCCAATTCTCCTCCGGTTATCCATTTCCGCCAATTAGGTGCTCTACTTGCCATTTCCCCTCTTCTGACGGGTCATCCTTCCTCGGAATTCGGGGCGCTCTTCTTGGTACGGCCGTTTACCGTGACGTCAGAGATCATCGGCGTCGGGGTTCCGCTTCATATTCATCGACTTCTGATGTTCAAATCGCTATAATTCCTCTATAGGCTTGCGTCCGTCCTGTTGTTTTAATTCTGTCACTTCTTCTATCGTTGTCTCTCCTTGCTCGCTCGTTACCGTGTCCTTCGCGCTCTCCCCTTTCCCTTCTGTACTCTCTGTCTCAGTCTGGTACCTTTTAAACATGCTCGCGTGAAATCTACCGCGCTCTTTCTTATTCTCTAGATCTACGACTAAATATGTAGCTATTCCTACGTATTTATGAATTCTATGCGGTCCCTCATATAACGGCATAAATTTCGATGTTAGCTGCTTTAACGGGTCCGATACATTTAATGCCTTAATTAAAATTAAATCGCCTACCTCATAACTCGTTAACCTATGGGATGCGTCGAATTTCTCTGCCCGAAGCTAGCCTTTTCTTTCCATTCTCTCTCGTACAATCTTAATTTTCATTTCATATGTTATTCTATCATCCTCTTCTTTTTCTACGCCTATGTGCTTATTCCACTCCCTTAGAGGTTTTTTCTTGCATTGCAACTCCAGTGGTGTAAACTCGGTCGTATCGTGGTGATTTTCGTTTATACAATTCTCAATAATCCTTATCCACTTGAACCAACCTGCATGGTTATTTGTTAGGAAAACCCGAAAAAACCTTCCGAGTTCTCGATTCACTCGTTCGACGATATTTCCTTGGGGGTGACGTATCGATGAAAATACGGCCGTAATCCCCTCGTCCTTGAGCTTTTTTAACCAGTTCCTTGCAGTGAATTGCATTCCGTGGTCGAATTGTATTCTTCGTGGTTTACCGTATCTTGGGATATAATCATCGAATATTCGTTTAATCACTGTCGACGTATTCGCTTTCTTCATGGGGTATAAAACGACGAACTTATTAAATGCATCTAGTGTCACCAGAATATGTTTTACTCCACCGACCGATGCAGGCAACGGCCCATAAAAATCGATGGAAACTAAATCCCCCGGGCCCTCTGGTATTATATTTTGCATCGCCGCGTAGCTGGTCTGTACTGCGATTTTATTTCTCTGGCATACGTCACACGTCGCAAGAATGCTCCTAGCTGCTTTTGCCAGATGCGGATACGTAAAATCTTCCTCCAGCATCCGTACACATTTTCCTGCACCGAGATAGCCATACATGGCGTGGCACGCCTTAATGACATCTCCAATCATGCTCTTTGGTATTATAACCCGCCAAATTCCGGTCTTGGATTTCTTTTGTAAAATTCCTTTTTCTAGACGAAATTTTTGCTCCTCTTCTCCTTGCTTTTTTTCGCCCAGAAAATCCATAACGATTTTTAAGTCCTCTTGCTCCCTCTGGATCTCTTTTATGTTCTTCAGTTTTTTAGCTAGTTCGCGGGAAATCTTTTCAGCCACCAAACCTGCCACCATTACAACTCCTTCGCTATCGGTTAACTGCAGATCCTCGTCCTCTCTCACACGGCTCAACGCATCCGCCACCACATTTGTTTTGCCCGAGACATGTTCTATTTGTAGGTCGTGGTCCTGGATGGCTAATGCCCACCGCATCAGTCTTCCAGCCGTAAACCGACACGTCTTTAAGAAAATTCGAGCTTTATGGTCTGTTTTGATATGTATCCGGGCACCTTTTAGATACGTCCTAAATTTTTGTAAGGCCCATACAATGGCCAACAACTCTTTTTCTGTAGTCATGTACCCTATTTCCGCTCCTTTAAGCGTCCTGCTCGCGAATGTCACCACCTTCATTTCTCCACTTTCCTCTTCCTGTGAGAGTATAGCTCCGAGTGCATACCCACTCACATCCGTCGTTAGCGTATATGGTTTCCTCGTGTCGGGGTATCTGAGTACCACCCCCTCACAAAACAGATTTTTTATTTTTATAAATGTTTTTTCCATATCCTCATCCCATCTCCACTGTATACCTTTCCTCAATAGCTTCACCAACGGTGCCGTCTCATGTGCATGACGGTTTGTGAATTTGGTATAAAAATTTATGAGTCCCAAAAATCCTCTTAATTGTTTTATTGTTCCAGGTCACGGATATTCATGTATCGCTCTTATTTTCTCGGGGTCCGGTTTTAGTCCTTCAGTTGTCAGGATATGTCCGAGGAATATTACTTCCTTACGGAAAAAATGCGACTTACAGAATTTCAGAGTCATTCCGTGCTCTTGGAATCTTTCAAACAATTTTTGTAAATGGTTCAGGTGTTCTTCATGCGATACTGACATGACTAATAAATCGTCGACGAAATTAATCACAAAATCCAAACCTTTCAGGACGACATCAAGAGCCCGTATCAGGCTTGCTGTGCTCGTCTTCAGACCGAACGGTGTTACGGTAAACTCGTAACAATTTCCGTTGTGTTGGAAAGCCGTGTATTTCCGGGACTCTGGATGTAGTGGTATCTGCCAGAAGCTACTCGTTAAATCCAGCATTGACACGACCGTATTTCCTCCACATCGTTGAAATATCTCATCAATTGGTGGAGCGTTATTATAATCATTAATTAAATAATTATTCAATTCCCGTGCATCCAGACAGAGGCGGACGGAATTATCGCTCTTCGTGACCGGCATAAGGGGATTTATATAAACACTTCCCGATTTTTGTATAATCCCCATCTTGAGCATTCTCTCAATCTCCCTCTGTACTCTCTCTCGTTGCGTTAACGACACGGGATATGAACGGTGGAAATATGGCTTTGGATCCTTTAGCAACAGTCGGTGCTGATATTTCGTCATCCGTCCTGGTATCTTATCGAATATTTCCCTTTTCTCTTCTACAATCCTTTTAAATCTCCTTCTGATTTCCGGCCGCACGTCCTGGCATTCCTTCATTTTCTCTTCAAACTCTCCCTCTGTTAAGCTGATCTCTGCCCCCTCTCCGTCCTCAGAATTTTTCTTCATGTCGAACGTGGTACCCATCTTATTTATCTCCAAGGAATGCACATTTTCCGGATTGATATATCGCCAAATTCCATCCTTTAATTCTGCAACGACCTTATCGTCGACTGCTACAATTCTATTTTGAGCGTCTATCGATATCTTCAACACCAGCATCCCGTCTATACCAATTAGTACAGGCCTAACTAATTTTGGCACCACCAGCATATGTAAAGTTCCAGTCGATCCATATGCCTTTGCCTCGACCATAATTTGCTTCTTGATGCGTTCGGTTTCCCCCCCAAACGCTCCGACCACCTGCGTTGATGTCACTGGTAGAACAGGGCAATTTTTAAAAATTTCTTCATTTTTAAAAAAAAATTCCCCTGAAACGCACGACACCTCACTTCCACTATCGATGAGACTCAGCTCTGAGATCCCAGCGATCCCCACTGGTATCTCCGGACACCTCGGATGAGTCTCGTCGTACCACTTCCTCGGGCTACTCTCCATCTCTTCGTATAAATACTCCCGTGGATTTTCCATCCACGTTGAACACACCACCTGCCTTTCCTTTTCCCTGTCGACCACCCTCGGTGCTGGCCCTCTGATATCCGGTACAACCTGAACTCTAGCAACGTTCTCTGGACACATATTTTCCTTATTCTTATATGAGCCTTTACCGTCTTCCAGAACTCGGCTTTCCACGGACTCAGCCTGCCCTCGCCGTCCGGTGTGCTTCTCTATCTCCCTCTGCACCGTCTGTTCGTCACTCCTGCATCGTTCTTCTCTTCTTCGTAGGTTCCTTACTCTTTTCTTCTCTCTTTTCCTCGCGTTCATTTTCTGTCTAATGCTTCTTCTTTCATCCTTCAGCGTTGCGCTCCGTTCCTCTAAGTCGTTGTTTATTTTCTCTTTTCCTCGGGCGCAACGCTTATGCGTTTCCCGAATTGCTGTTTCCTGCTCCCGAGCATTCTGGTACTGGTTCTCTTGGGATCGTGTGTGCCACGAACGGACCCTGTATACCACGATGTATATTGTGCACTTGACTATTCGGCTGCTGCTCCTGTCTCGGCAACTCAGGTCCCGCCGGCCTGTTGTTTTCCGGCCTCTGAAATCCTCCTGAACGATTTTCTGGCCAAGCCGGTCTCGATGGTTGCCATGGCCCGCTATTTTGCCATGGTGGTCTATCCCCCCGACCACTTTGCCGTCCTGGTGACAATGGCCCACCGTTGCCGCCATTGTTTGCAGCATTTTCTCGATTTTCATAACGATTATATGGGCGTGCCGTCTGCTCACGTGCCGCTCCTCTATTAAAATTCCTCTGCGGTTCTTGTGACACGTATCCCCCCATACGACCTGTCACTCTCCTGTAATTTAATGGACCGGCCACGTCCGTGCTCTCCAGAAGTTCCAAAAATTCTTCAACATCACATATTTGGCGGACTCTTACTGCACTCCGAACTTCTTCGTCGAAGTGTCTCGCCAGTCGACGTATTATATCTTCGTCACTTAATTTCTCGCTTAAATCCCGCGCGTTGCCGATAACACGTGTCGCATATTCGGCTCGTGTTAACATCTGACCTTCAGCGTAGAACGATCCAAATTCCAGGTTTCTCTTGACCTTGTCTTGTATATCACAAGCCCAATATCTCGCACGGAACTTCTCTTCAAAAGTTTGAAGGTCGTGTACAGCGCCCTCCACCACGAGCCACCAATCGTTTGCGACTCCTTTTAATGCAGTCCCGATCGCGTGCCGTATTTCTGTGTCCTCGATCCCCCCTGCAATGCAAAATTCTCGAAATTCTTTTAAGAATCGCATGGGTCTCTTCTTTCCGTCACCATTATATGTGGGTGGCTTCTGAGCTGTCGTATATAGACGAGTAACGTTCAATCCCCCTCCAATCGTCTGTCCGAAACTCATAGACGTATTGGTCCTCCGTGTCGACTCTTCTAGTTTTTCAATCCTTTTATCTTGTCTCTCCGCAATTTCTTGTGCCGCACGAATATCCGCCATCATTTCTTGTGTCCTTCTTTCCAGTTTTTCGACCGTCACCTTCTGACCAGCAACTTTTTGTTGTATATATTCATTTGTAACGTTCTGATTTTCGAGGATGCTTTCCCTTGTCTCTTTAATCTTTTTATCCGTTCGGCACTCGACTGCTAAAATCTCTCCTTCCAAAGCCTCCTTCGTTGCTTCCCTTAGTATTGATATCCTGCTCAAACATTCATCCTTTATTTCCTGCTGCGTTTTTATTATCTCAGCGAACTTTCCGTCGCTCTTCTCCTCCATTTTCTGCAGAAACTGCATCAAATCCCCCACGCCGATCGGATCAGGTGGAATAGTTGCAGTCCTGTCATTGAGCCCAGACGTCCTGCCGTCTCCACCATTCACCTGTTGATCTTCCAACTCCACCATCAGGTTTCCACGCTCTACAACTGGCGTAATTCCCGATAGACGTTGTATATTTCTTCGATCCCTTTGCCGACGATCATCTAAAAGGTGATCAGCTGTCGTCGATTCCCATATGTATGCTTCGCCCTCTTCAGCACCCCCCTCAGGCCGATGCTGTTCCTCCATGCTTTCCATCATCCTTAGCTCCTCCAGCTCAGTTGAGAGATTAGCTTTTTCGCCTGGATCCATATTCTAATTTCTCCAAGTTTTATTTCTTCTGGCTTACGCGCGTCCTACCTCACCACCACAGCCTTTCTTATTCGTGTCGAGCCCCACGTTGGGCGCCAAATGTAACGGTATTTTTCTCCCGTTTACATGTAATTTTATTTTTCGTGGGGTTTTGGGCTCGACACAAAACTAATTAATGTATACTTCAAGGTGGTGGACAGTAATGCTTTATTTAAGACAAATAACTTATAGCCAAACCTCACTTTTCTTTTTATTACAATCATTAAATTTTCGAGGATCTTCCTTTACACTTGGTATGCAACCGATTATTTCCGCAATTTATTTATATGATTGATGATGCGCGATTTCTCGGTATTACTCGGGACTCTGTTATGGTTCGTAGCACAGTTTCACTATACCTATGTTCAATACGCCGCTATATCAATACCGCACCGCTCGCTATCTTTCCTCGCACTCACTCCTTCGGTCAAGCATCTCAGCTCTCTTTTCTGATTCTCCCGCTCTAACTCTAATGGTGCTCCTTCCTCGCTCGGTGTTACACGGGATTATCGGACATCTGTCGCACCGAGATTTCGCTTTCTAGTTATGCTAGTTCGCATTCTCTCTTTTTATAGGGTGTAGGAACCCTATTCACAATTCTTTGTGCTCTCATGCTTCTCTCGCTCATCCACACGTCTTATTTATTCTATGTTTTAATGCTACTTATTCTATATTAAATTACAATTATCCTATCTTCTATATTTCTTAATTCTATCTTTTCGGTCTCGGAAATCAGGGAATTCCCTCGATTTTAGTTATTATTATTTCTACTTATTCGAGCGCAACTTCCTGGTATTCCGGAGCTCGAGCTGCGGTTACGGGACGACGCCTCGGTATTGTCGCCTCACACACACGGACACACCGCACTACTTGTATAGAGTGTAGAAACTCTATGTACAATTCTTTTCACTCTCTCTCCCGTCTTACTCGCACTCGGTCTCCGTTCTACTTACGTGATTTTGCGTCTCGCAATTCTCTCGTTGGTTTAAAGCTCCGCTTTATTTATTTCTTTTCCGGAATCCTTTCGCTGCATTCGATGCAACTACACTATACGCTTAACTCTATCCTCTTAATCCTATTTCCTTAAATACTATTCGCAGTCGATGCCCTTAATTCCCTATACCTAACTCTATTCACCTTATAAACTAGCTTAATTTTGATTATATGACAATTTTTCTACTATACAACTGGTTATTGTTAATTATATAGTTATTTCTCGCCTGTCTTTTCCTTTCTCGCGGGCCTCTGGGTGTCACTCACTTGTTTTACTTTCTGGAGTGAACACAGACTCTACAATATGTAATTTTTTAAATGACTCCTGAATTTCCACTTTTTAATTAGAATTTTTCGTTATCGATTTGCTGTCCTCCAATGTTTAAGCTTTCACGCTAAGAAGACAAAAGAGCCAAGAAGCTCCGCACTCCCCGCACCGGCCTTTTATAGCCTTCCCCTCGCTCCGCCTAGCCCTACGTCATCATATCGTTCTTAGTTCGAATTTCGACGCATTTCCTTCTTTCTGCGGTTCGCCGTTGCCGCGCTTACCGCCTTCCCCTCGCCTCCCGGCAAGGCCGGTTGGTCGCTGACCTGCTGTTTTGGTCAGCGAGGGAATTTCGGAGCGGCAACGGCTCCTGTTTTTATATCAGGTTAATGGCCTATTGCCCGCAAGCCTCGGTACTCTTGTACCGAGCCTTTCGCACAGGTGTTTTTCTGCTTCTACCATATTCCGAATCTATTTTGCCCCCTCGAGCTGTTTGAAATACCGAACGATGCTCGAAACCCTATGCTCGCCTTGATAATCATCGCATGAAATCCTGTGCTGGTCCGTGTAACTATGCTACAATATATAGATATATATAGATTGTCAATAAAAATCTTTATTCAAGGTGAATCTGATTATTAAAGATTTACCCGGTGACAACTTCATCAGACGGTAGGGTCACTCGAAAAAGTGACCACCCAGTTAGGCAAACACCTAACGAAGTAATCCCCGCCTTCGCGCAAACATCCCAAGTGGGGCACCGGCATGGTACGCCAATGACCACTCGACAGGTCCACGATAAATCGTGGAACACTCAAAGTTCCACAAATATAACCATCAAAAAACCGCAAGGTCACGTCACATGTAACTACAACCCCCACTCGACTGTCACACATTAAATACACGAAAAAGATTAAATTTTAACTTTCAGCAATAAATTAAATCATTAAAAACACCCCCCGTAGATCACTATCACAGGAGAACTATCAAGAATAAAAAAACGTAAAACAATTCAGAAAAGAATAAAAAGCACCAAAAATACTGTTTTTCACACAAGAATAATAACAAAGCAACGAAAACCAACTTGAATAACTAAATTCGAATCCAAGGGTAGGACAAAATACTAAAAAAACACGAACGGGTATTAGAAAAAAGCGAGGAAGAAATAACATTGAAATGAGAAAACAAAACTTCGCAAGAACCTTGATTAAGACTACTAGACCATCGAAAAACAGCAGAACGAGTAAATTCAAAATGTAACGGGATACCTACACATCACCCTGTACCCCGCTTACTGCGAAACAAAAGTGAAACAAGCATAACGTGATCTATCAAAAAACACCCCTTCGGGGCCCACAACGGAAGGTACGAGTATATGAGAAGCGACGGGACAAGCCTCAAGACTCTTATCAATACCAAATCCTCAAGACCACGAAGTGTTGTTCGACAGCCAACTCACCAATTAATTTTTAAAAAACTTGGCATTTTAATTGTTCCACTTAGTGTTCTTTCGTAAATAATACGGTTCTCTCGCATGGCGCATGGCCGCCCCTATTCATGGTGTTAAGGCATCTCTCATTAATGGGCCTCCACGCATAGCGTCATGGCTATCCGTCTCTTGAGAGGTTAAAACACCCGTGTCACAGTACGCCGGGCAAACCGTCCCGACTTGCTGGACCACGCGCGTACTATACGGTTGCATATGCCTGCATGATTCTCAACGCGCATGGACCAATAGTCGACAAACTCTTGTCCCATACTGATACCTTAGCAGAATTCTGGTAAAGAGACCAATAGTAAAGCCCTTAAAGATGATGATTCACGTCTTAATACCATGAGTTCAACGCTTCAGTATCAGGAGCACAGATCGCGTGTCGCCAATTAACACTGCGAACCCCGTATCGTGCGCAAACAGAGAGGTCGTAGCATATCAAGCCAAAGAGTAACAAAGATGAGGACGTCGAGTAGGCATACTCTATATCACCCGACTCGACAATGACAAACACTCGATATTCCATGCCTGTATTACGAATCAGGCAATTCCTCCAATAGAATCTAACTCAGAATTATTCGAGAACGATAATATTCCATTTCCATCGATAGGGAATGTAACACTAAGAAGGCACAGAAAAAGGCCATCGTCCGATGATTATACTCGAGCCTCTCGGTAGATCTCACGATTTGACATATAGAGAAATCGTATGAGGACATACGAGGATCCGCCTATTAAAGTTGAGGAATCTTCGCAGAGGCGGGGCTTAATAGTTCAGCGATATCATAACTTTTTTCAATAGAGTGTTAAGCTCCGTACAGTGACGTCAGTACACTGCACGAATATTAAACTCATCATAAATTAAGAAAATAATTGCGTAAAAGCAAACCGCGATATCTTTATTTTTCCAAATTGAGTGTTAAGCTCGGTGCATCGAAACCAGCTCTCTGTACCAGCTCTGAATATTATAACTATCACAAAAATCAAAACAGAATTCATCCAGCATACGTAATGAAAAGTGGCGTATGTCGTGATATTATCAATTCTTTAAAAATTAAGTGTAACGCTCCGTACAGTGACGTAAGCTCACTGTACAAATATAAAATGAAAATCCAAAAAAAAATTCAATATAATACTTAGCATATGTTTCTGATTCCCACGCATCGCGTCGTGGCCGTCAGTCACCTCGTTTATATACTGATCCAATTGCAATTAATCTTTCCCAATACCATCCTAAACGTCCGAATTAAGAGAGGATCCTGCTTTAGAAGATCCAAAACATATTTTTTTATTGCTTAAATCGATAGATAAACTATCCAAAAATTTATTCACAAAGTTACAGACGCCAATTCGAAGTATTGTATTTTCGGAGATACAAAGCCGAACGTACAGGGGCGTCAAGCAGGTGTGTGCGCCCTCCGTCCCTCTATCTACTACTCTGAACTTTTTACCTGAGAAAGGTTCAACGGTCTTTAAAAAAATACTTTGAATTTGTAGGAGATGCGTCATGCTGAGCCATAAACTCATTTGTAGAAGTATAAAAGTGTATAACAGCTGTCTGTGTACGTGTTTTTACTTTGCTGCTTCTAGCATCAACGGTCAGTTTTGGTCCAATTCTTGGCGCGTACACATCGTCAAACATAATGGAAAGCTATCCAAAAAGTAAAAAAATCATCTTCCACACGGGCTTCGAAACCGCGCAAACGAACATTTTATGGTAATCGATTTACTAAAGACAATTAAGACGAATTGCATACGAGTGCTAGTGCCAAAAAAATTGTCAACTACGAGCTGCGAGGATATAATTGTGAATCCGCTTCATTGTTATCGCATTATTGAATTCTTGACAGTTTTTCATACGATTGCTGATGTTGTAATCTGCAGATCGTGTAAACAAGGCATTGAATTTCGAGAGTGCGGGGATCGAGGCATAGGTTTCAAAATTGTCTTATCGTGTATATGCAGTCGAAGAGAAATGAATTAAGGACCGTTGATAAACACCGGTTACTAAATAAACAGACGAATCGTGTTCGTTATGAGGCTATTTGGTATTGCACGAAAAGACATAAATGTATTTTGTGGCCTCATGGACCTGTACCAAAGTTTGGTGAAATCAACGTATGATCAAAAAGTGCAGCACTTCACTCGGCGTCGAAATCGATAATGGAAAAGGTCAGTGAGAAAGTTGTCAAAGAAGAGCGGGAAAAGAATGTTAAAAAAGGATGAATCGAAACTCATTTGAAAGCGTTCGGCGATGGATCCTAGAAAAACGTGGCTTTACCTCACTGTACGGTGTAACAACTCTCATAGCATACTACTCTGTCAAAGAGATCGACCTTATCGTAAAAAGTCCATACTGCCACAATGTGCCGTATCACAGAAAGAATTAGACGATGACAAATTTAGAGAGTGGTATGTGTTGGATAATCAGCTGGCGCACGGCGATCGATATTCGCCGTGCATCGAGCTGTTGCTGTGCTCTAGCACGCTGCGTTCGGTTAGGCCGGACAGGGCTCCGCGGAGCCGAGGCTGTGCCTCGTAGCATGCCGCGTTGAGCGAGAGGATGTCTCTCTCGCTTGACTTCGGCTTCGCTCACCGGCTAGTTTATTGATCTTCCCCATTACTCGTAAACGTCTGCTGATTGTTTCTTGTGACACATGTAATGCTTCTGCTAATTGCCGTTGAGTTTGAGTTGGGTCATCATCCAATAACTCCTGCAATTGCTCGTCTTCGCATTTTTGTGGTCTACCAGAGCGCTCACTGTCTTTCACATTAAAATCACCACTTTTAAATTGTCGAAACCATGTCTCACATGTTCTAATCGATGGAGCGTGTTCACTATATGTTTCTACCAGCAAACGTTGACTTTCAGCAGCCTTTTTCTTTTGATTAAATAAGAAAAGCAATGCGTGCCGCAAATGTTCTTTTTCAGGCACAAAACTCGACATGATCACTGAACGATAAAACAAAGACGCTAGTTTTTGGCGGACTCAACTTGTGTGTGTTTGTAGGTTAATGTCAGACGAACAAAATGACGTATGTGTCAAATTAATACGCTGCGTACTTTTCGCTGGCGCCATCTCTTAGTTAAACCGGAAAAAACTTATGCATACACCTGGTAAACGATACAGCGTCTTCGCATTGTGCAATGCGCCAGGCTTTCCAAATAAAAAATTGGCTTCGCGAGCACCCGTTTAAAGGAGAATCATACATGGATGTTTGGTCAGCAGACGAAGAGGAAGAGAACAAGAAAGAGGAGAAATCTTAATCATGTAGTCGTGACACGATCGACGATGCTGTGAAATAAATCTTGCATATATATACGTCTTTCAAAGCGTATCGGTCATCATTTAATCATTGACTATGTGTTCAGCATGAACACTAGACAAATCTACGAGAGTCTGCAGTATCTACCACTTTCAACCGTTGGCGTATACCCGGCTGTCAGAATTCCTCGTGTATGGTCGTTACCTGCCGGACTCGTAGTTAACACGGATCACCACGACGGACCTGAAGAGCATTGGATCGCCATGTACGTTAACCATCATGGAAAAGGAATGTACTTGATAGCTACGGGCTACCACCGGTTATACCGCAACATCTCGCACGACTACGAAGAAACTGCAAGTTCTATCGGTACGACCTCAAGCAGCTACAGAGTAATACGTCGGATGTGTGTGGACAATTTTGCATCGTATTCCTACATCTTATGTCGTGCGGCTTCACCATTCGCGATTTAATAATCTCTTTAACGATCATGTAATGAAAAACGACAGATTAGTGCGTGAATATTACAATGCTTTTGCCTCTCGACGATCAGACAGTGATAAAAATAAATTTAACGGCGGAGGAGTCTCCGAGCGAAGATTACCGTGTTTGCAGGGATGTCGCATACAACGGTAAATATGTGTAAAGTGATTTAAATAAAATATTGATCAATTAAAAACAAATACATCGTCTTACTGTGCCTCTTATTTTATAATTATATATAAATTATAATGGATGTCCCTCGCGGTACGGTATCATATTCTGCGCCTTTCACTGCAGAGCAAGCGCTTCGCGAGGAGCACAGCGCAAAGCGGTACGCACGTGCAAAACCGCTGTCGCTGCATTCAGAGCGCTGGACACCTTAGTTATGATTCAGAGTGCGGTTCGCTATCTTCAAACCCCGTGATACCAACCAGCAGCATCCTGAGCATTCAGTCTGTCTTCAACTTCGTGATCGCGCAGTCAAAAACGTATTTTTCGCAATGTATCCTCGTTACGACGCTAGCGGGTTTTCGGAGTCCTCAGTGCCAAAATAGACATCGGGCACGATGGCGGCGACGTGGACGAGGGCTTCGAGAACCCCGAGCTTCCTGAAGCAGACGATGCTCGGTTATGAAAGTTTTGACGCGCGCGCGAGCGTGTTTGTGTGTGTTTGTGTGAGTGAGATAGTGAGAGACAGGACTTTAAAATCGCCGTCGAAGGAAGGTGGACGTCAACAACAACAGAGGTAGGTACCTATTTTTTTTCCTTTTTTTAAGTATGTGTACACCTTTGCTCCATCCTGCTCTTATCTCTAGTCTTTCTTGTTCACCAGAGTACCCACACCACCTCACTTTACCATCTCCACGTTACCGACCCTGGTTAAGCAGAGTGGGTAGCGCGACGGTGGAAAAGTGCGGTGGTGGGGGTAGCTGCGTGGTGGGGGAAGGAGTGGGGATAGGAGTGGGATGGAGCAAAGGTGTACACATACTACTAGCATACATGTTTTTATTGTAGAGAGTATATACATAGAATATTATACACAAAAATATTAATAACTTCAATTTATACTGAGGCGAGACATGGGGGGTTATCGACGACGAGCCACGTGTGTATTTAAGAAAAGTAATGCAATAATTATCTTAACATCTACAACTAGTAAAATTAATTATTATTATTGTCATCATAATCATGTTATCGTGTGAATTATGAAAAATTAATCCTTGCGTAACCGGCGGCAATCGTTCTCCGCTCATTCTTCAAACGGTTTTGAAGCCACCAGAGAAATGTCTGTGATTATTTTTTTCATCTCCTGTGTTATGAACGGAACACAAAATACCATCAACTCCAGGAACAATATATCAAAATGTTCAAGGAATGAGGGATCGACTGGATGAGGTACAGCCTCACACAGATTAGAGCTATTCTGTGTGAAAAGAGTTTTAATACGCACTTGATCCACATTCTCGGCTAGCTCTTTAGCGGGAATATGTATAACTAACTCAGCACATAGAACATCGATACAGTTTTTCACATAAACGACGTAGCGCTGGAGCCGCCTAAAGCGCTCATCCACACACGGTGTTACGATGCATAGGTCGTTGAAAGATTTCTTTTGCATCACTGTACTCGGTGAATAGATGTTTTTCTTCTTCTTCTTCTGTGGAGGTGGTTCTACCTGCGTATTATCATCGTTAGGGTTGACGTCCTCGGCGACCACATCGTCCTTGGCTTGGTCGAAAACAATGGATTTTGAGCGAAACGAGGACGCAAAGTTAATCTCGCACTCATCGATGTTGAGTGTTTTACGGATGCGTTGATTAACTTTTTCAGCCATAATTCGTACAGGCCCCGAAATATGATGCTATCTGGGTCAAAGCATTTTGTAGTTTACTCCACTTTGTAGATTCAAAGGCGATGCCACCAGACGAGTTATTATGCTGCAGCTTAACGACCGGTGTAACGTCACCGTCTGCGCGTACCTGAAGACCCACGGTTATCCTCTTTGTTTCCGAGTAGTTCAAATTGTATGTTGTAGCAAGCAACAACGGTGCTTCAAAACGTTCCATGGTTGATATAAATAAAGGGTGATTTTTTAAGAGCTTGAGAACTTTTTTTTTAAAAAAAACGCATAAAATTTGCAAAATCTCATCGGTTCTTTATTTGAAACGTTAGATTGGTCCATGACATTTACTTTTTGAAGATAATTTCATTTAAATGTTGACCGCGGCTGCGTCTTAGGTGGTCCATTCGGAAAGTCCAATTTTGGGCAACTTTTTCGAGCATTTCGGCCGGAATAGCCCGAATTTCTTCGGAAATGTTGTCTTCCAAAACTGGAATAGTTGCTGGCTTATTTCTGTAGACTTTAGACTTGACGTAGCCCCACAAAAAATAGTCTAAAGGCGTCAAATCGCATGATCTTGGTGGCCAACTTACCGGGCCATTTCTTGAGATGAATTGTTCTCCGAAGTTTTCGCTCAAAATGGCCATAGAATCGCGAGCTGTGTGGCATGTAGCGCCATCTTGTTGAAACCACATGTCAACTAAGTTCAGTTCTTCCATTTTTGGCAACAAAAAGTTTGTTAGCATCGAACGATAGCGATCGCCATTCACCGTAACGTTGCGTCCAACAGCATCTTTGAAAAAATACGGTCCAATGATTCCACCAGCGTACAAACCACACCAAACAGTGCATTTTTCGGGATGCATGGGCAGTTCTTGAACGGCTTCTGGTTGCTCTTCACTCCAAATGCGGCAATTTTGCCTATTTACGTAGCCATTCAACCAGAAATGAGCCTCATCGCTGAACAAAATTTGTCGATAAAAAAGCGGATTTTCTGCCAACTTTTCTAGGGCCCATTCGCGGTCAACATTTAAATGAAATTATCTTCAAAAAGTAAATGTCATGGACCAATCTAACGTTTCAAATAAAGAACCGATGAGATTTTGCAAATTATATGCGTTTTTTTTTTAAAAAAAGTTCTCAAGCTCTTAAAAAATCACCCTTTACAACAGAGCGACACGAAAAAACGAATAAATGATCGGGAATCTATCGACGATAACTGTATTTCGTAGCTTGTTACGGGTCGGACTGCCACCCGATCCTCTCTACAAATGTTTTTATAGACAGGTGTGAATCGCCTCATATATTTGAATAGTGGGAAAAACCGTTTACCCCCACTAACGTAACGTTAGTAGAGCATATAGAGAAGTCATACTTCTGTATACTACAAATTATTGTAGTGTAAAAAATGGTTTATTTCATTAAGAATAGATATTTCATGGCGTAAAATTTGAAACATTATAGCAACCCCTGACCTGATGTAGTTACGTTTCAGTGATGGTCGAAAGAATTTTGCATTTTAATGAGTCTACGGTAGATGGAAAATACTAGAACGTTATACGTATAAGAATAAATATACGAATTTTCATATTGTGTGTTTACCTATACGAGAGAGTATCTATGACTCGAGGGTCAGCGCAGTCAGTACGGCCGGCTGTAAATAGGTATAAACAGGCGCCGCATTGTATTGGCCATACTAAATTCCATAGCAAGCGTCTGTAGATTTGAACATAATTCATTACGTCGCTCGAGGGTTTTCAGTTTTCCACCAAAGTCTGGTAACTATCGTTGTCATAGCAGTGTAAGGGTTGATTGACAATGACACAGAAACATTTGCGGGATATACCATTTTGAATAAGTAAATATGAATATAATTATATGTAAAGAGAGTAGCGAGAACGAAAAATTTCTCGTAATATATTTTTGAAAATAAATTTATTATAATAATGTATACTGAATATAATTATGTAAAAAAAGCTAGTCCACGTTCACAAGCGTATATGTTAATGTTGTGTATTTTTTTTTGTCGATACACCATCCCTGATGGAAAAGCTGTCGTAGAATTAGAGTTTATTGTCTTGTATACACGTGTTATAGATGTATATATAAATGGAGGCGGTCTATTTTGTCAATGCAGTCTAGTATAAAAACGGCAGAGGTTTCGTATTACCGTATTGTAAATATATACCAAAAATGCATATATAAATGTAAATTAAGAATGTCTGTTTTAGAGAATACAGCTTTCTTAGAGAAAACAGAAGGAGTGTAGCACTTCATGTTTACACTCTACACAAAGTGATAGTACAAATTACATCATCTTTCAGAAATAGTGGGCGCCTACGCTGGTTGACACTGAAGCAGAGTTATCGTTGTAAGAATGTCGTTGTAAGAATGTTTAGACAATGCAGCTTATTAGACAAAACGGTAGGCGTGCATGGGTTCATGTTTACAGCCTTTCCAAAGAGGTAGTACGAAATAAATTATCTTTAAGAAATAGTGCACAGCTGTGTGTAGCCCCCAACCCCTGTGAAGAGACTCTGTCACTGTACAGGGACTCAAGGTTGCTATCTTTTAAATTTTTCCTCGATTTCTGCGTTTATGGTGAAGTCAAAGTCTATAAAGTGTAGTGGGGGAAGTATTCGAGTTAAAGTATAAAATTGCGCGAAACCGTAGTTCTCGTATTATTCAACGTTCAAACGTTCTACGACTCTCATAATGACAGTGTTGCATCAATATTTTGCGATTAAAAAAAAATGGATTCACATAGACGTGTTCTTCTGTCCGTAGTGCACGCAACGGCCCGTGTATTCATACGTCGCGAACCGCGATTGGTGCGGCGCTTTACAGAGCGTTGGTTCGTAAATATCGCGAACTTTACGTTCCAGCATCTCCTCGCGGCAATTACCGCGGCTTACGTGAGTGGCCCGCTATGGTGAGCACCCGGCTTTGTGTATCAATATGTGGTTGAGCATCTTGCGAGTCACGACGGACTCTCACACAGGCCGCTAAATGACTTGATTATGGCCGTCGAAAATCGCCATGGTGAGTAAAATTAGAAAAAATGTTTATTTGGCGTTCAAATACTATATATAAAATTTGTCGTCTTAAAAGAAAATAGTTTTGTTATCCGCTCTTTTCTTTTTTATTTTCATTTTGTATTTTTAATTTCATTGAAATAATTTTTGTTATTCAAATATTTATCAATCTGAAAATGATTGAACGAGTAGAAGATATAAATTTTATCGTCTTTTATATTTTATTTTTAAAATCTAGCAAAAATAATTTTTATAATTTAACAATTTTATTATTGTTTTCAAAAATTTAATAAAATACATTGTCAGCGTCAATGAGTCTATGGACCAATTTTTACTTTGATTGGTTGATTGAAAATGGTTTTATTGGTATTTTTAAATTTTTTTATCTCACAAAAATAATTTTTTATTTTTCAAAAAATTTATTAATTTTTTCAAAAAATTAATAAAATACATTGTCGATCCCAATGCGTCTATGAAACAAGTTTTATTTTAATTGGTTGACGAAAAGTGGCTTAATTTTTAATACACTTTCACTTTGCTGCGCGAAAATGAATACACTTTCATCAATCAAAG
The DNA here is from genome assembly GCA_963942595.1 of Cylloceria caligata. Lineage (NCBI taxonomy): Eukaryota > Metazoa > Arthropoda > Insecta > Hymenoptera > Ichneumonidae > Cylloceria > Cylloceria caligata. The sequence continues at coordinate 32,307,518 of OZ012708.1, forward strand.
TAAAACTTGGTTCATAAACTCGTCGGTGTCGACAATGTATTTTATTCAATTTTTGAAAAATAGTAAAAATATTTTTACGAAATTAACAAATTTTAATAAAAAAATACAAAAGAGTGAAAAACAAAACGTTTTTCTTTAAAGACGATACATTTTCATTTTTACTCGCTTATTTATTTTAAGATACTCATACATGTAAAACCACCCTTCAGTGTTCAGATATAGAGTATTTGTATGGAAAATTTGGGATTTTTATCGTCTTTTGTTATTCGCTCTTTTGTATTTTACTTTTTTAATCTAGAAAATTATATTTTTATTATTAAAAAATGGTATTATTGTTTTACTTTGATCGCTTGACTGAAAGTGGTTCAATTTTGTACTTTTTTAAACTCCGTAAAAATATTTTTTCATTAAAAATTTTTTGTATTATTTTTCAATAAATTTAATAAAATACATTGTTGACACCAGTGAGGGTATGAACCAAGTTTTATTTTAATTGGTTGACGAAAAGTGAATTAATTTTTAATCCACTTTCACCCTGTTTCGCAAAAATTAATACACTTTCCGTCAATCAATCGAAATTAAACTTGTTTCGTAGACTCGTTAGCGGTGACAATGTATTTTATTCAATTTTTGAAAAAATAATAAAAATATTATTTCGAAATTAAAAATCAAAAACAAAAAAGTAAAAAACAAAATGTTTTTCTTTAAAAACGCTACATTTTTATTTTTCCTTACAGCTATGCGCTCGCTACTAGCGTCAAGTAGCAGCGAGAATGACGCTGGACCTTCCAGCGTCGACAAATGCTTGGCGTCACCGTCGTCGTGCACGACATCTACCTAGCCTCGACGATGACGACGACACGTCAATGTCGGATGTATCGGCAGACGACGGTGACGCGGACGATATGTTGTTTATCGCTGGTGATGATGATAACGACGACCAGGCACCCGATCATTCAAGAGACGCCGATGATGAGGCTATGAAGGAGGATGACAACAGCGACAGCTTCACCGACGACGATGATGTCCTCAGCAGCCCGGCTAGCCCTGATCCTGAACAGCCGGGGATAGAGGAAGAAGAACAACAACAACCAGTGATGGTTGCGCAGAGGCCTCTAAATATAGACGAGGCATCCACGGAATCCCCGGGTGACTCGTATTATAGTGAGTAAAAATAATTAAAAAATATTTAGTATTAGATTATTCTATGAAAGTGAATTAATAAAATTCATTTTCTAATAGATGATCAGCCACAAGTTGTCGCGCCTGTTGTCGTGCACGAGGTCGCGAATATCGGGTATATTATTATAGTCCCGAGTCACCACCGCCTCACGAGCAAGGTATTGACCTGCACGAAGATGGGGTGGTTATTCGCATCCGTGTGATACGTACGAGGCATGGCGTGGGCCCCCTGAAGAGTGAGCGTAAAAAATGCCTTAAATCTGGATAATTTACAGCTCACTGGCCTCTGCTGCTGTCACCAATACCGTCACTGGTTTCCACCGAGTCGTCGTCGTCGTCGTCATCATCATTATTATCATCATCGGGGTCATCAACGTGCTCGTCGTCGGATGAAGCGGAATCATCGTCATCAGCATCAGCATCGTCAGCGATTCCAGCCTTGATAGTGTCGTCATCATCGTGCGAGGTATATCTCGAAATTCAAATAGTTAGGGGTTTAGCTGATGCTGGCGGTAATAGCGTTAGTCGCGTAGTAGCAGGCGTAGATAATACTAGAAATAATAGCCCCGGTACAGAGATCCGAGACACCGCGGTTATCATCGATGATACGGACGATATTTTACCGCCGGGAAATCGTTTTCTTGTCGTGGGTGCGGAGCGATATAAATATTTACGTCGTTTCGGGGTTTCAGCGCGACAGATGGATCTAGCGTTGGTACAACCACCCGAATCTATAAATCCGGTCACGTGGATTCGTAACTCTATCCGAAATATTCACGATTATTTCGTAAAGGATCGTGATGACACATATTTAATAGTTGTGGGTTTTGTCACTGGTGAGATGGTAGACAGCAGAGCGGGTATATCGTTGAGGCTTATTTCACGGTTCACTGATAAAGCCCTATGGGCTTTGATGTGTGCCGTAAATCAGAGCTCGAGGGTTCTCGCGGCCTCTGACACGTTGCGATTCACCGTTACGTATGTAACGGCGCCGGCTGGTCAGGGATTGCGTATGTCAATGGTGAAGAGTCGATCCGTGATTTGTATAACACAAAACGGGATAATTTGTGTTTTCCGCGCTCGATCGTTGTAGCCCTTGCAAACAACGTACATAAACGCGAACGTAGCAAAGACTCGGAAATAGCTTGGACACGTATACGACAAGGAGCGTCGCTCGACCAACGTGAAAAAGCGGGATCTCTTGTTCAGCTCAGTCTGGTGTGCAAATACCTCTAGAAGGCTGTGGTATTCCGGTAATAACAAATTTCCAAAGATAACTCATGCCTTTGAGGATTGCTATCGTGGTATACGATTGGGAGTCACTCGGTACAGGCGTACCCCCACTTTTTGATGGACAAACGTCTTTCATAATGCAGGGGCCATCTGAGGTTGTTAATATAGCGTATAGTGCTATTTTAAAACACTATTCGCCAATCACCAACCTAATGGGCGCAGCAGGTGGTAAGAATTATTGTATACCGTGCAATAAATTTTACCGTCGTGAATTCGAGCACCGTTGTACGAGTAAGTGTCCACGCTACTTCAGTGTGCCGCCCTGTATCAAAGAGTTAGTCCCAACGGTTGATAAAGAGCTCGTGCCTGGTCCGGTGACGGGTACTAGTCAAACAATACCCCCGCTGTGAATAGCGAGAAGTCGTGCGACGAAAAGCTATTTGTGAGACTTACCGTGTTTGTAAATCTTGTGATAAAGTTATGAGTAATAATCACAATATTCACGAATGCGGTGTTTCTTTTTGTCGCTTGTGTCGTAGTTAGCATGGCTGCAATGATCGTTGTTATATGCAAATTATCAAACCACGGAAAGAATTGGAACTGGTTGTGGGACACCCTGAAACGTTATTTATATTTTACGATTTCGAAACCTGCCAGGATAAGCCGTATATTACTACAAATACGGGAGATAGCTCGTTCGAACACGTAGTCACTCATCGTCTAGCGCAACAGCTGTGTGAGCTTTGTTTCTCAGCGGTAGAGCATCTACCCTTGGGTCATTGCTCGTGGCGTGGTGTGCGAGAGTTTTTATTCAAAAATAATCCCGTAGATGAATTTGTAGATTTGGCCGTGCGACCTTCTACGAAATTTCGTAATATAGTGTGTATTGCACACAACGCCAGGGCATTTGACAGCCAATTTATATTGCGAAGTATAGTAGAACGTTTCACGGATATGCCCACTCCCAGTATAATCTTGACCGGTAATTCAATAATTTCAATGCGGGTGGGCCGCACAACTTTTATAGATAGCATAAATTATTTTCATATGCGACTCAGTGCATTACCCAAGGCCTTTGGGTTTAGCGAGCAACTGACCAAGGGTTATTTCCCGCACTTCTCCAACACTGAAGATGCACTAGGATATAACGGCGTTCTCCCCGCAGCTGCGCATTACTCGCCCGACACAATGAGTAAACTAGACCTTGCAGAATTTTACGAATGGCACGCTGAACAACTCGATAAAGCCGTAACATTTGATTTTGAAAAAGAAATTTTTAAGTATTGCAAGATGGATGTTGACATACTCCGTCGAGCTTGCTTCGAATTTCGTAAAATATTTTTATCGGTAGGTAATACATGCCTATTCACCGAGGCCACTACGATAGCATCGGCTTGCTCAGTCGTGTACCGTCGTAATTTTCTAAGACCCGATACAATTGGTCTTATACCTGCCGGTGGTTATATGCGGGCGGAAAATCACTCATAGCAGGCCGTCGACTGGCTATTATGGGTCGAGCATGAGCTCGGTCATGCGCTTATTCACGCGAGTTGTACCCGTGAATATAAACTACCTGAAGGGCCGCGTGTCGATGGCTATCTAGAGGTAAACAATCGTCGTATTGTTTACCAATACCATGGTTGTTACTGGCACGGATGCCGTGAGTGTTTTCCAAATGATCGCACGAGAAATTCACACGCTGGTAACGAGAGTATGGATACTCGATATGAGCGTACTGTGGCAGTGAGTTTAAAAATTCGTTCACATGATTACGAGTTGGTGGAGATGTGGGAGTGTAACTTTAATAAACTCCGCAATGTCGAGCTATGCGTAAACGAATTTTAAAAAAATCATCCACGGCGTACCACAAAGAGTTTGAACCCTCATGCAGCGTTTTATGATGGTCGCACAGGTAATATCGTCACCTCCTACGATGTCGCACCAGGAGAGAAGATATCGTACATCAATATCTGCTCGCTGTATCCTTATATATGTAAGATAGGTCGCTACCCTGTAGGGCACCCGAAAATATATATCGGTACCGAGTGCAACGATGGTTGGGGGGTTCACTTGATGCTCTCGGTGTAACGGTCAACAGCTTGGTCGAGTGAACCGTATAGCCTCTGCGCCACCTCTTTCACCCCGTGCTACCTGTTCGAATGCATGAGAGACTGCTATTTGCTCTGTGCCGTAAGTGTACAGAGTCTATGGTTCAAGACTCGCGCATTCATGAGAACCCTGACGATAGGACTTTCACCGGTACCTGGGTGACGGATGAGGTGCGGAAGGCAATAGATATGGGCTATAAAATCTTAAAAATTTCGATGATTTGGGCGTACAAAACAACAATGTACAATCCTGATATACGCGAGGGTGGACTGTTTGCCGTTTATATAAATACATTTTTGAAGATTAAACAGGAGGCAAGCGGTTGGCCCGAGCACTGTATCGACGAAGCGTCTCGCGAGGAATATATAAATTATTATGAGCGTGTGGAAGGTATCCGGCTGAACGCTAGCAACATTACGCGTAATCAGGGCGTACGCTTAGTTGTTAAGGTTTGCTTAAATTCGTTCTGGGGTAAGTTCGGTCAGCGGGATAACTTGACGCGCACGGAAATAATTAAAACTCGCGAGAAGCTATTGTTGTATTTGTACGACAATGAGAAAGAAATTGAACGCCTGCTACCGGTTAACGACGATTTGTTATATTTAAATTGGGTATCTCGCGAGGAGGCTATTACCCCTAGCCCCTTAACTAGTGTGGTTATAGCTGCATTTACAACGACCTTGGCCCGTCTGAAACTTTATAGCTACCTCGAGTTATTGGACAGGCGGGTTTTGTATTACGACACGGACTCTGTTATTTACGTGAGTACTGGTGATGATGCTTGGGAGCCCTCGGTAGTTAATCTCCTCGGTGACATGACCAACGAATTGATATCGGTGGCTCCAAACGCTTATATCAACTCGTTTGTCTCCGGAGGGCCGAAATTTTATGGTTACGACTACCGAGGATCCCGAAACGGTGGTGCACACTGTTTGCAAAGTGAAGGGGATAAGTTTTAATTATAAAAACTCACAAACAATTCATTTTAACTCAATAAGTGAACTTATAAAATCAGAAATGCCGTCGTTTCGTAATACATCACTTAATTTAAAATTCAAATCAATTCAAAGAACACCCCTCCACAATGTCATCACCCGTACAATGTACAAAACTTGTCGTGTCGTATGTCGTAAACGTCGCCATATTACACACCGGTTATCACTACCGTTTGGCTTTAAAGATAGCTTTCCTGATGATGGCTGGCTAATAACAACTGTGTAATATAAACTTTGTAAATATGTAAATATGTATAAATATGTAAATAGAGCGCGCGCGCATGTGTTCATGTACATGTGCGTGTGCGTGTGCGTGTGCGTGTGCGTGCGTGCGTGCGTGTGTGTGTGTGTGTGTGCGTGCGTGCGTGTGCGTGTGTGTGCGCGTGTGTGCGTGCGTGTGTGTGTGTGTGTGTAAATGCATACATTTATGTATACAGTTTTGTGAATTGTCTTTATTCTTTATGAATATTATTGTAGTTTGTATATCTGTATGTGTGTAAAAACGATCAAAATATGCGGTTTTATTGATATAATTTTGTAAAATAATGAAAAAACACGTATACACAAGCGTGTACAGAACGATATGAAATTACTATGAATAAATTCGAAACTTTGAATTTCCTGTTTTATTATTATTATTCGAAAGTACTCCCACCATACACATTTTCATATTTAACTATGATGGCCATCAAAGAGACGCCAGATATATATATCTAATCGTAACAGCTGTGAAAAAAGTTAGTTGAAATGGAAACGTCGTGGTGAAAGTATCTTTGCCTCTCTTTCCAACCATAATGAATTTATCTATTGACAGTACACTCGTGATCGACTGCTGCAAGGATTCCTGGGACTTGACCAAAGCTGAGCTCGCGTACATACTGAAACCACTGCTGTTGCAACATTGGGGAGGAAAAATAGGAATTGTGTATGACAAACTACCGGAGCATCTGGAGGTTGACCGTGAGGTTTCCTCGTACCTGCCGTGCTATGAACATTACAACAAATCGGGTACGAAAAAACATATTGACGGTCCAGCACCAGCTCGCCGTAACTGTACCGGATGTCGTTGGAAATTGCGGGTGAACAAGAATAATGCATGTTTGTTATACAAGAATGTTAAAATGAAACAGTTTTTTATGAAGCAAAATGATAACTAGCGTTTGCACTTACCATTGTTATAAATAGTAGTTTTAATGAATACATTTTTTAATTAACAAAATTTTTTAAAAAGCTATTGAGGGGGCTTGCTTTTCGTCGATGGGCATGTTTAACCGGTTGATGGGGTACACAATATTATTTACCGTAAGACCCAAACTACTTATCTTCCGTAATTCCCAAAATTTCTTTAGCGATGGTCGGCTACAAACCGACGGTTGACAATCGATCTACTTTACCGATCACCGATACATTTTCTACTTGACCGGCTGCCAACATTCGATGTAAATTTACCGACTGTCAGTAACACGATTACCAATAGTAGATGGCGCATCGGCAATTAAGTATGGATAAAAATCTGTCAGATGGCGCGGTGACGCTGCACTAATCAAAACACTGGGATACTTGGTCTGGGGGTGGGGACTGCTAGGGCCCAATGAGGAACGGGGGTGGGGTGGTGGCGACAGACACGCTCCCTCTACACCCAAGGAACAACCAATGAGAAAGCAGCATGGGTGGGGAGGGGGCGGGGCTAGTCTAAACAAGCCCTGGCGCCAGAGGGCCATGCCCCTGTCTGTCTTTCTATAAAGGGCCTATACTACTCTGAACAAACGTAAACCGCGACGTATCTCCCGTAAAAAGAAAAGCGTAATAAAGAGAAAAGCAAAAAAAAAGAACAATATTAAGAAAGATAAGAAAACGATGCCGAATGGAAGTTCCTGGATTCTCGGCCACAGATTCCGTTATTGTGGTTATATTTTCGAGTGACCGACAAGGACGACGACGAACAATGTTCTTCTGATCCATCAGAGTAAATTTGGTCTTAAATTTTGTAATTAAATGCCTCACTGTCGATTCATTTGGCGCATTATTGCGACCAAAAACTTGAAGTAATTGGCGAACTGTTTTCGCAAAACTTTCACCATTTTTGTAATGTGTTTTTACAATAATTAAACGTTGTTGGTTTGAATACTTCTCCATATTCTTAAATCGCGTGGTCTGTACGTGACAGATGTCAAAAAAAATCACCGTACAACTCGTATTAACAAAATGGCGGCAAATTAAAATCCGGCGCTCTTGCTGGGACGCCCTTAATCTATACACGTGGTCACAAAAAGGCCATACTTTTTCGCGATATTACTAGTTGTGAAATTTTCAACTTGGGGGATGAGGAGGGCGCACCATCGTACGTATTTATGCTGAAAGCTTTCTGAAAATGCTTCAGACACGCTATGATAAGCGATACATCGTCTTCGCACTGTGCAATGCGGCAGGCTTTTTAAATAAAAAATTTGCTTTACGGGCACCCGCTTAATGGAAAATCGTACATGGGTGTTTGGTCGGCAGACGAAGAGGAAGAGAATAAGGCAGAGGGGAAATCTTCAACATGCAGTCGTGAAACGATCGACGATGTTGTGAAATAATATTTGCATATATGTTGAAAAGTCAGTTGGCACGCAGCTACTGTGGTCGTTGTGCGGTAGTTCGATGCTGCAGGTGTTTCGCTGCGCTCGGCTGTCATGCGTACAGCCAGAGGCATCCCCTCATGGATACTCAACAGACGCGAGAGACAACGACCTATCTCTCGCTTGGCAGTAGCATCGCTCAATGACGCTTTCGAATAACTCAGCCATTTTGCTAATTTTCGTTACTCTCGTGACAACCTCCAAGAACGCAACATTTGCCTCTCCTTAGCTTCGGACTTTTTCACTGCTATCATCGGATATTCTCACGCTCAAACGTGCTCAATTGGACTAAAATTGAACCGTAAGCAGGCACCTTGATAATTTACACAAATTAAATCAAGGTTAAGTGAGAAAAAATCATTTTGTTCATCCTCAAATGTTTCACCTCATGACGGGCTTTGCAGCACAGTCTGCTTCATGCTTTCTCTAACGTTATTTATTGGCACGCAATGAATAATATTTTGTATTTCATATATATAGTTTTTTTTGTAGTTCGAGTGAAAAATATTCACCATTTTATCTGTCAACATCGTTCGTCTGGTTATTACACCCTTGTCATGAGTGAGAACTCATTCTTTTTCAATATATTTCCGCTCAGACACCCACATTAGACCAACGGAATCGCAAACAATACGTCTGTCAAGACGTATATGTCATCATTTATTTATTGACTATGTGTTCAGCATAAACCCTAGACGAATCTATGAGAGTCTGCAGTATCTACCGCTTTCAGCCATTGGAGTATACCTGCTGATAGAATTCCTCGTGTATGGTCGTTATCAGCCGGACTCGTAGTTAACACGGATAACCACGACGGATCTGGAGAACAATGGATCGCCATGTACGTTGTCCATCATGGAAAAGGAATGTACTTTGATAGCTACGGCCTACCACCGATTATTATGTGTGGACAATTTTGTATCGTATTTCTGCATCTTATGTCGTTCGTATTCACCAAGTCGCGATTTAATAATCTCTTTAGCAATAATATAATGAAAAACGAAATAAATTTAACGCTCGAGCAATCTCCGAGCGAAGATTACCGTGCTTGTAGGGCCGCTGCATTCGAGGGTAAATATGTAAAGTGATTTGAATAAAATATTGATGAAATAAAAATTAATACCTGGTCTTACCGTGTCTCTTATTTTTACAGTGTAAGAATGAGAGAATTACAATTGAAGTATATTTGTCTCTCGCTGCCGGGTCATATTCTACGCCGTTTACTACAAAGCGAGCGATTCGTGAAGAATACAGTGCAAAGCGACACACACGTGAAAAACCGCTGTCGACGCATTTAAAGCGGTGGACACGTGGTTATGATTCAAAGGAGGTTATTATCTTTAACACTAGAAAGACTGAAACTTATGATAGTATATACCTATATTGCCCCAAAGCAGTCAAAATGACTCCATTGTGAAAGAATAACTAATGTATAAAGAAATTTGTTTAAAATTAATTTTTAATATTTTTTATATTATTTACAGTCATACAACAAGTTATTAGTAAGTATTAACAATAAAAAAAATTTACTTCACTTGGAAAAAAAAAATAATTTATGCATTATTTGTACATTTTCAGCAAATGAAAGTGGAAATCTTTTTATGTGGACATCTTCCGCAAACATACTTTTGACATTTTTCACATATATTATTTGTTTTGTTATTGTGGCAAAGTCGTACTTGACAAATTTTTCGTTTGTTAGAATATGTTGTATTTGATGATGTTGCAGTTGATCTTTGTGGGTCTTCATGTTCTGATGAATTTTTCTGTCTTGCAGCTCTGTAATCGGTGGAAAGCTGTTCTGCTAATTGAAACAAGAACTGTTTTCGTTGTATTCGTATTCCTGTCGCTTCTTTGTAAAGGATCCAAGAATTTATAGCAGCCAAATCTAAAATATTGAAAAATATTTGGAGGGGCCATCTACGAGAACTAGATTTTACTGTATATTTTCTGGCCATCTGATCCGCCACATCAACTCCAAATTTTGTTTTGTTATAAAATTGAATAGAGTCCGGTAACATTTTTTTATTACTTTTATCAATTTTCACAAATTTATGCCTGGAACTTAGAACAGCTACTCTTTTATTCGGCTTGCTTTTATATATTGTAAGGACACAATTGTCTGATTTATATAGGAGAGTGGAAAAACGAGGCATGTTATCCTTCATTTGTTTGGCTGCTTTGGGTAGTTCCCTTTTATTTCCTCTAATAGTTCCAACTAGTGTTGTTTTTTTGGCCAATAATTTCGTCGCGAGTGACATGCTAGTGAAAAAGTTATCGGTCGTGATATTCCTTCCACAGCCTGTATATGGCTCGACAACTTTCAGAACAACGTGTTCACTGAGAAGCATTGACGATGGTCGTTGTTCATCTTTCCCCAAGTAAGGAAAACCATTCAAAACGTACTTGCTACTAACATCTGATGTAAGCCAGAATTTGATGCCAAATTTGTTGGGCTTATTAGGCATATACTGTATAAACTTGCACCTGGCTTTTGTCGGAAATAATTGCTCGTCAACTGTTATATATTGCCCTGGTTGATGGCAAGCTTGACTCTTTTCAATGAACTTGTCCCATATTTCCGAAACTAAGGCAAATTTATTTGTTTGGAGGCGTCTACTTCTTTCGGTTCTTTTGTCAAAACGAATACGACACGTGCGCAGCTCGTGGTTCTCCCACTTTGTCAAAGCGTATCGATTTTACAGTATGTGATCCTACAGTCAGTTATCGTCCTTACCCTCTGAACTACGTTATAACGCGTTCAAGAGCAACGAGGCACTTGGGCAGGCCTGGCATAAAAATTCGAATAACAAGTACTACGAACTGGTCATATAAGAAATTTACTCAATTCAATAATAAAAGTCATTTGATTATTTAAAATTTCCCAAGCAGTCAAAATGACTGCTTTTGGGCAATACAGGTATAACACATATATTTTACCGGAAATGAAGGAGGTGGGAGGCAACTACAATAATTAATAAATGCATTTATATGTTGTACAAAAAGTCACAAAATTCTAAAAAGCTGTATCATTATATATCATACATAATTGTTTTTCTAATTGAAATTGAAAAGCAGTCAAAATGACTTCCTTAGGCAATCTAGTGTTAAGCCTATGTTACCCTCTAGCAGCATCCTGAGCATTCAGTCTGTCTTTGGCATCCTACGCGCAAACATTGAAAAGCAATATGTATTCGCGATACGGCAAGGAGGTTTTAAGCAACGCATTTTGGTGGACAGCGTAATGAGGCGAGTGTGCGTGCGTGCGTGCATGTATTTGTGAGTGCTCGTGAGTGTAATGTGTGCGTGTAATACACATATGTATGTATGTAGGGGGAGGGAGGCGTGAGTGCGTGCGTGCGTGCGTGCATCTGTGGAAAAGGAATTCTCACAGTCGTCACCTTGGATTAGAGAGCCGTCGTAGCAGTCACCAGCAGCGCAAGGGTGAGTTAAAAGTTTTTTTCCAAGTATGTGGCCGACTTTGCTACATCCTGCTCTCATCTCTACTCTTCCTTATTCAACAGCACCCTCACTACCCTACTTTATCATCTCCACGTTACCGACACTGTTTAAGCAGAGTGGGTGGCGTGGCGGTTAAAACTGCGGAAGCGGGGGGGGGGGGATTGATTGATTGATCGATAGTTTATTTATGCCCTGGTAAACCTTTGGCAACATGAGTATAATATGAATTACATTATAATAAAATATAATTAATATATATTATTAATTATAATAAAATTATGAAATAACCAAATAATAACTCAAACATAATTAAGAAATAACAAAGTATCAAAATTCAAATTATAGTCGATGTAACAGAATATTAAAATCAAAATAAAATATAAGAAATTTAAGAAATATAAGAAATCTAAACTTAATCGAGAAATAACAAAATATAATAACAATATATCACTTGTCAAAATATACCATTTAAATATAATAAATAAAAATCCTAGAATTAACAATGTAACAGAAAATATTAGACCAAATCTACATGGTCAAACAGATGAGCATATACACGTGTCTTAAAGATATCTAAGCTAGACGACGAACGCACGGCGTCGTGGCTACTCGTCTCTTGGAAAGTGGAGAAGTACGTGTGTCACTAGGTCAAGGGAGTGGCATCCCGACTTATTGCACTGCGCGTACAAGATTCGTAGGGTATACCTGCGTGGGTGGGACCACGTCAGGGCCAGCTTCCAACTATCCCCTGTCGCGGACTGATACCTCGGCAGATTACGGTTATTCAAGAGGCCGAATCGCAAGCCCCTTTATGACACGATAAAGTACCTTTAAATAAACGCAAATCGATGCTTCAGTATCAGGGGCACAGGACGAGCTAGTTGGTAATCGCTGCGAACCCGGTGTCTTGCGCGAACAGTGAGCTATAGCTAGAGAACCCAAACAATAACAAAGACGAGTACGATAGATAGGTAAATTCACACTCCCTATCTAACATTGACATTCTCGCGACCCCACACGTCAACAAGACAGCGTCAAAGTAGCATACCACCAGCCGATCATCGCCGTCCAATGATTATACAAGGGCCACCGGTATATATGACAATACCATGGGACGCCCCGTATGAGGACAAATGCAGGGAATTAGACCTAGAAGACCTCCAACCTCGAAATTTTAAGATAATCGCGTAAAAGCAAAACGCGATAACCCAAATAGAAAAATTGAGTGTTAAGCTCCGTATGTGCGATATCTCATCGCCATACGAATAATCGAGTCATAACCCCGAAATACCGGAAACAGTTCTGTATACGTAATCTTAAGAGAATCGCGTAAAAGCGAAACGCGATAACCCCGATAGACAAATTGAGTGTTAAGCTCCGTATGCGCGATAGCACATCGCTATACGAATAATATAGTCAAAACCTCGAAATACCGGAAACAGCTCCGCGTACGTAATTATAAGAAGAAGATAGCGTGAAAACGGGACGATTGAGTGTTAAGATCCAAACGCACGTCATACAAATCACGAAATTCCATTCCGATCGGAAATAGGAAGGCGTACAAAGATGTAACATCACAACTTAGTCATTCGATACCACCTCCACCAACCGAGGCCTATTCTTCATCACAACAACACAAAATCAATCAGCGCCTTAAGCAACACATAAGTATAAAATTACCCAACAAAATAAGAACACCAGTAATGAAAGAGTAACAAATCGCACGTCCACCACGGACATATGCAAATCAATAAAAAAAACCCAAACTGAGGTCTCTCAATAAAAACAATAAGAAGTCGAATCAATTACACACACCTTGAAAAACAATAGACTCGACAAAATAAAAAGAACAAACTCCTTCCATCCAGCCCAGAGCATGAATCTGTTTCGAGCTATCAATCCTCTCCCCGATGTTATAGGAGAAACCTCGCTCGAAAAAAATGGATAAACTACGCGATTTCGCCGTGACCGCCGAACATATGCGCATAAACCTCGCACGAAGAGGGATAAACCAAGTGAATAAGACAAAAGGAAATCGCGAAACGTTTCAATATGTATATGCGAGTATATTTCGTTGGATTTGGCCGTATTACGCTTTGTAGAAATATTATATTTTCCTGATCTTTAACTTAATTATTTTGTTGTTCCATATATACCGATAATAGGTGTAACGTGATTATGTTTATATATATATCCTCTTATGTGTAGGTACATATATTTGTTCAGTTTTTGCACGTATCACGCACACACTCAACTCGTGCATGCACTACACTCACAACCATACGACGCCTCGCGTCATATGGTACAGCTCACAGGCATACTCTATCGATGTATCGACCCAGCACACTCAAGCGCATCGTCTATCAGCTCGCATCCTCGATCGAAGCTCACTCAAGCGACGAACGCTAGTAGCGTGGCCTCAGCGGCAAGACCACTGACAGGACTCACTTTCCATCGCGGGCGGCGAATAAAAACTCACGCAAGCTATGACGCACGTCCGCCCTCATGGTACTCTGCCTCGTGGTCAACGAATGTAGCCAATCTTTCATTCTTGTGTCGTTCGCTCTAGATATTCACGTGTCACCTCACTTTTTCTGTTCGTTAGCTCCACTCATTCTTTACCTACTCAGTAGTGTAGTGTGTCAAATTCATTGTCAAATCACTCGTATTTTAATTCAGTGTAAGTGATCATCATTTTCAATCACCAGAAATAGAGAAAACTCACATTATTGTCAACGGCGTGGCGCGTCGTTGTCAGCGTAGACGCCACTCAGCCTCGCACTATACATTGAATAGAGCCCAGTCACCAGTCCATCGTGTGGCTTCGCTACAGAGCTCTACATCAGATCACCTCACCAGGATTATCCACACGAATCAACGAGCCGACTCAACAGCCTAAGCACCTACTCAACATTAGTACATCGTCACACAGGCCAGACCAAATCAAATTACATTTTTGTGTATTCAGCAGGTATTCATTCAATCATTGATAATTAATTCAATAAACGTTGAGTTATTATTGTTTAAATTGAGTGCATTTACTTTCATATACTTATCACCAGGATCCTTAATATTAATAGTCGCAGCTGTCACTCGACGTACTAAGTGCGGATGCATCGATCTTCAACTCTCCGCAACTACTGAGTCGAGACAGCCTTTCGACAGCCTAGCATCAATTCAACTAGTCCAAGTCCACTGCTCAAAGCGTGACACTCATCGATTCTCAAATTTGTTACTTATCTGACTATTTGCCCTCTTTGCGCACTTATCAATGTTTATTATATTGCTTTTTTTCAACTCAGCTAATTTACTCACACCAATTCTTATACATTTTTTAGTCCTTCGAGCCGGATCTACTCTACACACGCTCATTCTCAAACAATATTTCTCTCTCTCTTTTTTTTAAATATTTTTTTTATTTGCTTATTTATTTATTCGTTTCTTAAATTTACTCTATATATTTTTTCTTCGTAATTGCAACAGTATAATAAGCAAAGCGAATTTTTTTCCTTAAGTGTTCGTAGTATGTGTACACCTTTGCTCCATCCCACTCCTTCCCAACCACCACGCGGCTACCCCCACCACCCCACTTTTCCGCCACCACGCTACCCACTCTGCTTAACCAGTGTCGGTAACGTGGAGATGGTAAAGGAAGGTGATGTGGGTACTCTGGAGAACACGGAAGAGTAGAGATAACAGCAGGTTGGAGCAAAGGTGTGCACTGTAATGGGGTATTTGAGCAACCCGTCATAAAGTCGGACCAAGCAGGGCTGACCACGATACACCTGCTCGTTCGGCCGAGAGTCTCCCCGAAGCGATCCAACAGGGCAAAATTATAGCCTACGAAGCGACTAATTTTCATTTCGTGTTTCTTTTGTTTTCTTTTTTTTAATATAATTCCCCCAGAGTGGACCATGGTCCGAGCACGAAATGATCAGCATCGACAGGAAGGTCATCTGCGGGAGCCTGAAGGACGCTAAGATAACAGCTAGAAGAGCGATCTCGAGTATCCGTCACTGTCATGCACACCAGTCGTAGCCCCGTCGATGACGTCAGCGCTCACATCGCGTGAAATACGCGGAGACCATCCCCGCAGCATCTCATGGGGACCGGAATATGCGACGATCTCGAACGGCCTTTTGAATTTCCGCTGCGATGCGATGTCTTTGTTTTTGTATTATCGTATGCTTCTGACTGCTGCTTCATACGAGGCATCGAAGCTCTCGCTAGAGCCGTTGCTGACTCGGATAATAACCCCAGTCGCAAGTACAGTTACCATACCTTCAATTTTCATTGGTGGCTACGATTTCGGGGAGGGAGTTTATCGGATAAACAACGAGAGCCAACGTATTATCGAGGACTCTTGCGCCGTATTTTGTACAACGAGAACGTGTAAATCGGTAACGCTGCGGTGTCTGATCGACGAGAACCGACACCTACCCTCCGCGATTCTAGACCGCTGCTAGAGAATTTCTCGAGAGGATCCTGATACTGCAACCATTCGGTAAGGCCGTCGTTCGTCTCTGGTTTGAGTGTGGGAGTTAGCTCTAGTCATTTTTTTGAGAAAACCCGAGCGATATTGTTGTGACGACACGCTGTCGTGCCGAAAATCCAACGTCGATTCGAAAATAGTGGTCAAACAGCTACCGCCCGGTATTGCAAATTTCCAAGTATTCGCTTCATCAGAATACGGATCGCCGAAGGGGTCCTATTGTTTTGTTTTTCTCTTTTTGTTAAATATTCATTTATTGTAAATTCGAGTGCGTTAAGAGTTCTGTGTGTGAGGGATGAGTGCCGTCGACTTTACGAAGTCAAACGTAGTTATCGTATTTACCGTGTCAATGATTTGTCTTATTGGCCTTACTTTATCGTGATTTCTTCTTTTCCGTCATTACCGCAATTATTTATCTTATTTACGTTCTTTTATCGGGGTTATTTTATTTCCGTTATTTATTCAATTATTCATCCGATTTACGTTATTTTATTGTGATCATTTTATTTTCGCTATTTATTCTGTTTGAGTTATTCTATTTTATTCATTCTGTGCCCTTTACTCTATTTTATTTATTCGAGGCGATTTAGACAATTTTATTTATTCGATTTGGTTTCGTTAATTTTATTTATCATATTCTCTGTTAGGCTCTCTGATTTAGTTGACTATTTCTTCCCGTTACCAATTCTGGGTGAACTTTCATTTCAATTCCGTGTTGACTCTGTGTGAGTCGTTAATGATTTATTTTCATTTATTTATGTTGCGTTATCGAATTAGTTTAACTTAAATGTTGTCGCCAGTCCGGAATTTCTTGTTAAATATTTTGAGGAAAATTGGATAGACGGGAATCCAACACGTTACTGTTTGTCGCTTCCCGACCATGTTTCCGAGCGTGCCTCTTTAGCTCTCGGCTAATCATTTTGTTCATCACTGCAATAAATAATTTCTTACATTTTCTATTCCCTAAATTGACGAGTTAAGATTTTATTTCCGTGCGAACCACCACTGACTGACCTATCCCCTCTACCAACCGCCAAGGTTGATATGGCTCTCTCTCTCACTCTCTCTCTCTCTCTCTCTCTCTCTCTCTCTCTCTCTCTCACTCACTCACTAACTCACCCACACATCAGCATCCGCAGCTCAGTGGCCGAGTAATACGAATTACTGGCACCCATGGAGCGTGGGCATCGTCAGGGGTAGGTATCCGTTAACCGATTAGCGTATCGCTACCGTACGTTTCCTTAATCAGGTCTTGATCTCCGGTCTCGTTAATAGCATGATCGAGGCCGAATACTACGCACTTCACAAGGAACACAGGTAGTGTGCTAATCGGCGGCACGGGGTGAGCACCTCGCAGCACGTGTCATCGATAATCTACGTCGATAATCCCCGCGCATAACCCTTTGATGCCGCATAACGACACACGACGCCCCCGCACACAAGTCCTCAAAGGCGAAGTCGACCCTCTCAACACACCCATTAAAATATAAATTGTCTACATAGTCCTCTAGTTTGATCAATTCAGCACACATAAGCTCCGTGCGTAGGTACGAGGGTCAATCAATAAATAGGCGGCATTGCGCCATCTGTTGTTCGAGGAAAGAAATCAATAGCACCGGTTAGTAGTGCCATCCTTCACATGACTATTGTCAAAGTTTCAGGTCGTTGCGATGTTTAGTTTGCGTTGGACAGCCGTCGAAAGACAAACAACTCTTGTGTTTTTACAAAAATGGAAAAAATTGAGTATCGTGCAGTGATTCGATTTTTATTTTCGAAAAAGAAAACGAACAAGGAAATCAAAGCGGAGCTAGACGAAGTGTATATGGACCTTGCACCTTCGTTATCAACCATTAAATATTGGACAGCTGAATTTAAACGTGGTCGTACGTGCATTGTTGACGATGAACGCCCAGATCATCCAAATGAGGTCGTCATACCAGAAACAATTGAAGAAGTCCACGATATGATGTTAAATGATCGGAGACTAAAAGTGCGTGAGATTGCTGAGGCCACAGGCATATCATATGGTTCAGTGATTTCAATCCTAAGTTATCAGTTGGGTATGAAAAACTTATCCGCAAGATGGGTGCCACGTTTGCTCACTGTCGACCATAAAAGGGAACATGTAGCTGATTCAAAGGCATGTTTGGCGATCTATACGCGTGATCCTGTTGAGTTTTTGCGTCGTTACGTAACCGTGGACGAAACATGGATCCATCACTATACACCAGAGACAAAGGAACAATCGAAACAATGAACTTCACCGACCAAACGTGCTCCGAAGGCGGCGAAGACAGTGCCATCGGCCGGTACGGTCATGGCCACAGTTTTTTGGGATTCACGTGGCATAATCTACATCGATTACCTTCCGCCGAAAAAAACGATTAATGGCGTATACTATGCAGCCGTACTGATCCGATTCAACGACGAATTGAAGAAAAAACGTCCACATTTGGCGAGGAAAAAAGTGCTCTTCCATCAATGTAATGCACGGGTTCACACGTGCCCAGTTGCCATGGCCAAAATTCATGAATTTAAATACGAATTGCTTTCGCATCCACCGTATTCTCCAGATATGGCCCCCTCCGACTACTTTCTGTTTCCAAACCTGAAAAAATGGCTTGGCGGAAAGAGATTTGGTTCCAGAGATGACCTCATCGCCGAAACAGAGACCCATTTTGAGGACCTTCCGAAATCGTATTATTCGGAGGGCATCAAAAAATTGGAAAATCGTTGGAATATGTGTATCGAGCTAAAAGGAGATTATGTTGAGGAATAAATACATTTTTGTCCAAAAAAAAGCGATTTTCTTTACCAAGCGGACTATTTATTGATCGACCCTCGTATATTGCATTATCCCCCGCATCACAAATCGCCCGAAACACAAAAGCCTCGGCTCACTCGAAGTTATCATGCCGCGGATACATTTCCAGATTTTCGGTTTATATTTTCTTTGTGCAGTGCTAAAGACAGACTAAATGCTCAGGATGCTGCTGGTGGAGATCACAGGATTTGAAGATAACAAACCTAACTCTGAATCATAACTAGGTGTCCAGAGCTCTGAATGCTGCGACAGCGATTTTGCACGTGCGTACCGCTTTGCGCTGTGCTCCTCGCGAAGCGCTTGCTCTGCAATAAAAGGCGCAAAATATGATACTGAACCGCGAGAGACCTCGATTATAATTTATATATAATTATAGAATAAGAGACACAGTATGACGATGTATTTATTTTCAATTAATCCATATTTTATTTAAATCACTGAAAGCGACATAGCGACACTCGAGACCAAGCGTTGCTTCGATACGATAAGAGGCCCTTGTCCGCCACGAGGAGGGGCTGACGTAGTGCTGGGACCTCTGGTTGCCATCGATCGGGCGAGCCCCGATTATTCTAGATCTGAGCCGCGACAACGACACTTCGATCCATACTTTCTGTTCGTTTGCCACTAATATTATACCACGAATTGTATTTCTGTTATATTGGGGAGTTACACCAATAATTATTTCTAACAGCTTCAGAAGTGGGATCTGAGCTCAGTTTTTGGATCTTTCATAGTGGATATATTTTAATCGAACTATATTACTTACGTTTTAACGTAACGTTATTGTGCTGGCGGTGGTCAGATTTGAGTGAAATATTCTTAGTGGGTGAATCGAATAATATAGGATAGTTACATTGTGCGTGGTATTCATTCGTTATAAATCACGATGGGACGGTCTCGACAGGACCGACGTAGATCTCGTTCAAGATTGCGCTCTCGAGGACGATCGTACTATACACCTGAAAAACGATATCGTAATAGAAATCGGCACGAAAAGGAACGATCGCCGCGAGGGTCGCGTGAACGAGTACGTGATTCTGCGCACAAAGACTTACGAGAGAGTGGTTTATCTATACAAGTACAAACACCGAGTGCCAGTGATGCTTCGAATTGGCAGGAGGCCTTTCATAAACTAATCGAGACAGTTAACATCGCTGTAGAGCAACCTCTTTCACGTGGACCAAGGTTCTCAGACGGGAAGAAGTCGATTCTCGAATTTGATCCCGGTGTAAAGAGGCAGACCATCGAAGTATGGATTCAAAAGGTGGAAGAATTAAAAGAAATTCATAGCTGGAACGAAACAATGGTCACCAGCTTTGCACTGGAAAATCTTCGTGGAGACGCGAAGACGTGGTACGAGGGGCTACCGACGATCGGTTTCACTTGGCCTGAGTGGAAGGAAAAATTGACAGCAGCGTTTACAGACTACATGGAGTTGCCAGATCGCCTTACAATAATGTTAGCGAGGACTAAAGCTAAAGACGAGGGAATGATGAAGTATTTTTTCGAGAAAGCTGCTCTTGTAAATGCATGCGGCATTACAGGCAAAGACGCAGCAGCATGCATCGCACACGGCATTCCCAATTATTCGCTGCGAATGACGATTAAGCGGAATGATTTTCAGTCACCAGAGGAATTGCGAATTTTCCTGAGCAAATCTGATGATTCTGAGACCCGATACGACAAACCTGGATTTCAAAGGAGCAACGGCAACAACAAAAGCTCCAGTCGTGCTGTACAACACCGGTCTAGTGAGAAATTTCAGGCGACGAAAAATAATGACTCGCTTGAAAAGAATAAACTCGCGAAGACCATAGAAAGCTCTGCGAATAAATTTGCAAAAGTTCGATGTTTCCGTTGCAATGACTTTGGGCACCTTGCAAGGAAGTGCACGAATATGAAGGAAGAATCGAGCAAGAAGAAAGTGATGAGCATCGGTACTTCGGCGGAATCGAGGACTGCGCGATTCTACGAAGTAAGCGTCAACGGCACGCCTTTGCGTGCATACGTGGACGCGGGCAGCGAGTGCGTTACTATACGCAAGATGGAGGCAGATGCGTTGCAGTTGGACCTCCGGCAGACCAACGACGTTCTCCAAGGGTACGGCGGGAGCACTGTACGACCGTTTCGTGTTGCCAAGGCGAATTTGGAGATCGACCTGGCCGAAGGATCGGTCGACGTCCATGTGGTTCCAGATGGGCTTCAAAGCGTGCCACTGCTGGTCGGGCAGCCTTTTCTTGACCTACCAGGCGTGACGACAGTGCAGCGAGACGGCACCTTGCGGGTATTCGAGAAGTCCGTGACAACCCTGCCGGGCCTGGACCTACTACCACCGCAGAAATTGGCGCTATGGGCAACGGAGGCAACAGTCATTCCGTCGGGCCATGCTGCAGACGTCAACGTGGTGGTGAGAAACAATTACACAGGTGACTTACACGTAGAGCTCAGCGTACGAAGCGAGGCAGGTAAAGAGCATTGCATTCCAAGATGCGTACTTAATACAACAACGGGGTTGTTGCCGGTAATTAATTTATCAGATAGACCCTTGGTCATTGCTAATAACAAGGTCATTGCCCGAGCTGTGCTGACTAGAGAGAAGAGTCCTGAGGAAATTAAAGCGATATGCTCCTTAGAAAAAACAACTTTTAAAGAATTACCAAAAGATCAGATTAAAGTAGCCTCGAGCGTATCTCGTGTAGAAAAAGAAAAATTGTTTGCTGTACTAGATGAGTTTCGAGATTGTTTTGCACTAGAAGTAGCTGAATTAGGAAAAACTCGAGCTGCAAAAATTCATATAGAACTCACAAGTAATTCCGTCGTGACGTATCGACTCTACCGACTGTCGTTTGTGGAACGAAATAAAGTCCGGGAGATTATCGATGATCTGAAGAAAAACGAAATTATTCGTGATTCTAACTCTCCGTTTTCGAGTCCGATTCTTTTAGTGCGTAAAAAGAATGGCGAAACTAGAATGTGCGTGGATTATCGAGCCTTAAATACTATTACGAAAAAGGATAGATATCCATTACCGTTAATCGGAGATCAACTTAATAGTCTTCAGGGAAACGCATGCTTTACAAGTTTAGATTTGGCATCCGGATATTATCAAATTCCTGTCGATAAAGACTCCATTGAGAAAACTTCGTTTGTCACGCCTGATGGACAGTATGAATTTCTCCGAATGTCCTTCGGTTTAGCAAATGCCCCCGCGGTGTTCCAACGAATGATTAATCGAATCGTTAGCCCGCTTAAAGGGCAAATTTCGGTATTAGCTTACATGGATGATATTCTTACTCCATCAGAGGACGTAGATACAGGGATCTGGGCACTGAAATTAGTTTTGAGCTGCGACGAGCCAATTTGACTCTCAAATTAAGTAAATGTGCATTTTTAGAGAGACAAATAGAGTATCTTGGGTACGAGGTTACATCACGAGGTGTCCGACCAGGTCAACATAAAATCGATGCTGTTTCAAATTTTCGAGTACCTGCTAATGTTCACAGCTTGAGACAATTTGTAGGGCTAGCGAGTTATTTCCGAAAGTTCGTGCGGGACTTTGCTACAATCGCCCGACCTCTAACACACTTGACAAAGAAGAGTGTCGCATGGCATTGGGGCGAGGAACAACAGCGAGCATTCGGTGAAATAAAGCAGAGACTAGTGTCGAGACCCGTATTAGTTTTGTATACGCAAGACGCGGATACCGAGCTGCACACAGACGCAAGCAAGCTTGGGTTAGGCGGGATAATGTTGCAGCGGCAGGCCGATAGCTCGTTAAAACCGATAGCTTATTTTAGTCGCCAGACTTCGAAGGAAGAACAAGGGTACCATTCGTATGAACTCGAGACACTAGCAGTGGTGGCAAGTTTACAGAGATTTAGAATTTATTTATTGGGTATCAGGTTCAAGATCGTTAGTGATTGCTGTGCGTTGCGAGTGACTTTTGTCAAGCGAGATCTGTTGCCACGAGTGGCTCGATGGTGGATTCAGCTGCAAGAGTATGACTGTTCTATTGAATATCGAGCAGGAAAGAAAATGCCGCACGTTGATGCACTCAGTCGCAATCCAGAAGAATCTGATTTAAATGAAATTAATGATGTCGGACTGCTACACATCGAGTTAGGTGACTGGTTGCTCACTGCTCAGTTACAAGATTCGCGCTTAGCTTATATACACGAAGTACTCGGTAGGAATTAAACGCGATTATACATTAAAAGAGAATCGTGTTTTTAGAAAGACGATTCAGAGGCGGTCCAGATTGATTGTGACGTAATCAACATTAAAATCCAGACTATAACAGTATGAGCCGGTACAGGTGATGAGACCACCAAGCCTAGCCGTCGACAACGGGCACAGTAGACCAGTGACGACTCGTAGTGCATGAGTTGCAATTGGGCCCAGCTTAATGTTTTGCTTACGTGCATGTATATGCGAATACATATTATAAGATAGCGATAGCATGCAACTAATATACGATAATGAAAGCATCATGGGTTACGAAAGGAGGCTTCGTTCAAATTTACAATGTTGCTCTTTGCTTCACAGAAAGTCACCGAAGAGTAACGCGGAGTATGATGAGTACTCACGCTCCTGACGGAGATGCAACACCTTCACGAGGACGTGAATAACATCACGATCGACGACTGAAAGCGACATAGCGACAATCGAGACCAAGCGTTGCTTCTCTGGTATCGCTAACATAAATAAACACCACGAGTCAACAAGGATCTCGAGGAAGGTTCTTGGAGATGATAAGAGGCCCTTGTCCGCCACGAGGAGGGGCTGACGTAGTGCTGGGACCTCTGGTTGCCATCGATCGGGCGAGCCCCGATTATTCTAGATCTGAGCCGCGACAACGACACTTCGATCCATACTTTCTGTTCGTTTGCCACTAATATTATACCACGAATTGTATTTCTGTTATATTGGGGAGTTACACCAATAAATATTTCTAACATCACTTTACATACCTTTACCGTCGTATTCTATATCCCTGCAAACATGGTTATCTTCATTCGGAGATTCCTCGACCGTTAAATTAATTTTTATCACTGTCTGATCGTCCAGAGGCAAAAGCATTATGATATTCACATACTATTCTATCGATTTTCATTACTGTGACGTAGTCACTTATCAAGAGGAGACAGTTAAATAAAAATCAAACACTTGATTGAAAAATCCATTTATTTCATGAGATAGGAAAAATTCATTATACAAAATAAAAGAATTGATCGAATAAAATCCGAGATTTTATGTATTAGAGCGGTGATGAGACACAGCGAAACAGGCTGGATCCTGAATGTTCCCTCACTGCCGAAAAACAGCGGGTCAGCGAACGGCTGGCCTCGCTCGAGCGGTGAGGGGAACGGCAGGACACGGTGGCGGGGCATCTGAAACAAGCAGAAATGACATAAGTCATGATAAGGAGAAGAGTTAAAATAAGAGAGTAGGAAAGACTTGTGGAGGATATAAAAGGCAGCTTCGAACAGAGAGGAGCCTTCTTATACGTTCAAAGTGTCGACCCAGTCAGAACTCGCTTGTGCGCTGAAGTAAAAATATTGCAATATCGAGAAATTCATAGTAAATCCAAGAATTTTAATAGAAAAGGGTGTGAGTGAGCCCAGCAAACTTCTTAGAAGATTGACAAATAAAAGAATACAGTAAAAGTCAGTGGAGGAACTAATAAAAAGATTGATACCGAACAGCATTGGACCATGTAAAAACAGATAATATTCTAAAAAACAAATTGAGAAGAGAAAGTTGGTGGCATTAAAATAGATGAGTAGGGTTTAGTTAGGAGACTTAAGAAAATAGCATAAGGAAGTTTAAATCGGATAATTAGAAATAAGTCGGAATAGTCTGTAAGGAGAATTGTAAGCGCAGCGCATCGACAAATGTGAAAAAAAAAACTTGTTAGTGACACCAAGAGGTTGAAGGACAAAGTAGGGTGGAAGAAGTAGTGGTACAACACAGAGAAAGGAGGTAGAATAATAAATAATATTTAAGGAGATTATAACACACAGGCATGTTATGATAGACTTAAAATATGTAATAAGTCTACGCAACAAGTAGGGATAGACTCTTGGAGTAGAATTGTGGAAAAAATGGTAGGAAAATTAATTAACAATAAGAATTATGAGATCACCAGCAAACCAGACCAAGAAAAAGTTGATCTAGAATTTTAGGACTAATAGAAAAATAATTAGGAGGGAAACAAATTTATTAGCCTTGTCAAGCGCGCCGGATGGGAACGACACTACCCAACAAGACATAAGGGATAAGAAAAAGACAAAATAAAAGCTCAACTCACCAAGACAGAAGCATATCGAGAACGTCTAAGACCAGCACTGAAGATTGTTGAGAGATCCATCGAATTAATCATTAATAATTAAAAACACAGAAAAATAAGGGTGTTGCAACTGTCAGATAACACCACAGAATAAACATCACTCGCGACCCAATAACGATACTACCGCGTGAAAACACACTTGGGATCCACGGGAACGGCACAGAAACAACAAACAAAGAACTCGGACGCGAAACAACTTAAAAAACAAAGAATTTCGATTAATTACGAAATAACGCGGACACGGACACAGACCCGGCGTCTATACCAGCTGACCGACGCGCCAGCAACCGCTCATCCAGCCCAGCAGACCGCGCGGCAGCAGCCAGGCGGGCAAAAGAAGAACACGAAACCTTGAGATCGATTTAACGCCGCAAATTAATTGTACGGCCAACGGCGCCAAAAAGTCGGACACTGCATAATTCTATGTTAATTATTGAATAAACCCTACGTATACCTCCTACAGAAGTCTATAACTAATTATCTCCGTGTTCGAGCCCGAATTCTTCCCCTCGGAAGACAATAATTAATGTCAACATAAAAATATCGTTACATTACATTATCGCTAAAGAGGTTATTAAATCGCGACATGGTGAAGCCGCGCGAAATAAGATGCAGGAATACGATATAAAATTGTCCACACGCATCCGACGTATTACTCTGTAGCTGCTTGAGGCCATACCGATAGAACTTGCAGTTTCTTCGTGGCCGCGTGAGATATTGCGGTATAGTCGGTGGTAGCCCGTAGCTATCAAGGTACATTTCTTTTCCATGATGATTAACGTACATGGCGATTCAATGCTCTCCAGATCCGTCCTGGTTATCCGTGTTAACTACGAGTCCGGCCGGTAACGACCACACACGAGGAATTCTGTCAGCTGGGTATACGTCAACGGTTGAAAGTGGTAGATACTGCAGACTTTCGTAGAATTGTCTAGTGTTCGTGCTAAAGACATAGTCAATGATTGAATGATGACCTATACACTTTGATAGACGTATATATGCAAAATTTATTTCACAGCATCGTTGATCGTGTTACGACTACAAGGCGAAGATTTCTCCTCTTTCTTATTCTCTTCCTCTTCGTCTGCGGACGAAACATCCATGTATGATTCTCCTTGAAACGACTGCTCGCGAAGCTAAGCGAGACTGAAGTATTTTCACAAAGATTTCGGGATAAATGTGTACGATGGAGCGCCCTCCTCATCATCCAGGTTGCAAATTTCACGACTCGTGATATCGCAAAGAAGTATAACCTTTTCGTGACCGCGTATATAGATACGTCTTGAATTTCGCGAAATGTCACGCAAGTTAGCGTATGCTTGTTTACAGCTCACATCGCCCTCTTACCATTCAAGACCGTGAAAATATTTCGAGAGAAAAATAGTCTGGCTTCTCGAATGCTGCGGTAATTGGGCAAAGTGACATGGTAGTGCGACGATCCAATGAGTAGAATGCGGTCTACGCACTGCTACCACGGTAATTTCTTTCGGAATAAATTCCAAGTATTTACCACGCATTCTCTGTATATCCACGAAGATATCCATTTTCACGTCTAATCTGTACAGATGCCCAAGTTTGACAGATTAGTTACTCACAACGACGCGTCTACGTCGCTTAACACGAAATAATTTTATCCCGACATCAGCACATTTTTCGCTTATCCGCTAAAATCCACCATTACTTGCCGAGAGGCATCAATTTCAAAGACATTCTCATATTCCGCATAGATTATACAATTTACCTTTATTCTTACACTTACACTTCCGTGCATTCCCAAATTCCAATGTGAGTTGGTGTTCGCCGAAAGATCGGGTGTCAAATCAAAAGCAAACAGAGAGTATCCATCGTGATAATTATCGCGATCGATCGAATTACCATCGTTCAAGAAATGTATTCCAGTTCCAGAAAACAACGTTTGAAAAGCATCCACGTGCACATGATTTTTCGTGAAATCCGGTTGTAACGGTTTCGAAGGTATTTAAGCACCATCTACATACAACGAGAGATAATTTATCTTGTAATTTTGGAAATTGAATGGATTCATACTGAAGTCGCCGTTAAACGCTTTGTTATCGACAAAACCTATAATTATACGCTTCGGCAATTAACCTAGCACGACATTGTCGATATTCTCTCTATGAACACCGGAGTGTATTGTAACGGTATTAAATTTTTTAGATTAATTAATCAATACGCGGTCATTCATGTTTCTTTAGAGTGGTAAATCTATGCGACAATGTTTTGACCAGATGTTAAGATGGAATATTGTTGGCAAATCGCAACTCGGGGTGTGAGTCAGCGCCGCCTGGATTCCTGTATTATCGATCTCAGAATGATCTGTAACAATAGAATCATTAGTTTTTAGTCAGGTTAAATAATCTTTAATCCAGTACACATATGATCAATAGGATTTGTAATCTATATATATAAAAAGAAAAGTCCTGACTGACTGACTGACTGACTGACTGACTCACTCATCAACGCCCAGCCCAAACCCCAGGGCCTAGAAACTTGAAATTCTAGGGATATGTTCCCTTCGTGTCGTAGACGCTCACTAAGAAGGGAATTTTCGAAATTCCACCTCTAAGGGGGTGTAAAAGGGTTAAATATGTTTTTACGTATTTCTCAATATCTCTTAGGCACGATGAGATATCGCCTTGGTTTTTTCTTGCAAATGTTACTCATACAAATGATAAAAAACTGATTTCAGGATTTTTAGAAATTCCACCCCTAAGGGGGTGTAAAAGGGTTAAATATGTTTTTATGTATTTCTCAATATCTCTTAGGCACGATGAGATATCGCCTTGGTTTTCGCTTGCAAATGTTACTCATACAAATGTTCAAAACCAAATTTCAGGATTTTTGGAAATTTCACCCCTAAAAGGGTGTAAAAGGGTTAAATATATTTTTACGTATTTCTCAATATCTCTTAGGCACGGTGAGATATCGCCTTGGTTTCTGCTTGCAAATGTTACTCATACAAATGTTCAAAACCAAATTGCAGGATTTTTAAAAATTTCACCCTTAAGAGGGTGTAAAAGGGATAAATATGTTTTTACGTATTTCTCTTAGGCACGATGAGATATCGCCTTGGTTCTTACTTGCAAGTGTTACTCATACAAATGTTCAAAAACTGATTTTAGGATTTTGAGAAATTTAACCCTTAAGGGGGTGTAAAATGGAGAAATATGTTTTTACGTATTTCTCAATATCTCTTAGGCACGATGAGATATCGCCTTGGTTTTCGCTTGCAAATGTTACTCATACAAACGTCTAAAAACTGATTCCAGGATTTTGAGAAATTCCACCCCTAAGGGGGTGTAAAAGGGTTAGAAACTGTCGGAAGTGTTTTAACGGTTTTTTTTAATTCTATATATTCTATATATTCGCCTTCACCGATTACAAACAAACCAAGCACAAATATTGTTAAGAGCATACGGGAGGTCACTGGATATATCTCACCCCTTAAAACCACCCCCTTCATCCCCTAAAAAAAGATTCTTTAAAAATATTCACGCGAATAACTGATTTCAACCAAACCTTACACAAATATTGTTGAAGACCAAAGGAAGGCGACTGTATGTATCTCACCCCTCAAAACCACCCCCTTCATCCCCTAAAAATGAATTCTTAATAAAATCCACACGCCTTCACCGATTACAACCAAATCAAGCATAAATATTGTTAAGAGCCTGCGGAAGGTCACTGAATACATCTCACCCCTGAAAACCACCCCCTTTATCCCCTTAAAAAAATTCTTAATAAAATCCACACGCCTTCACCGATTACAACCAAACCAAGCACAAATATTGTTAAGAGCCTACGGGAGGTCACTGGATATATCTGACCCCTTAAAACCACCCTATTCATCCCCTAAAAAAAGATTCTTCAAAAATATTCACGCGAATCAACTGGTTCCAACCAAACCTTACACAAATATTGTTGAAGACCAAAGGAAGGCGACTGTATGTATCTCACCCCTGAAAACCACCCCCTTAATCCCCTAAAAATAAATTCTTAATAAAATCACCAAGCCAAGCACAAATATTGCTTAGAGCCTACGGAAGGTCACTGGATAAATCTCACCCCTAAACCCTACCCTATTCACCCCCTAAAAAAAGCTTCTTTAAAAATATTCACGCGAATCAACTGATTGCAACCAAACCTTACACAAATATTATAGCGGGTCTAAGACGGGTACGACAAAGGTCGTATTGTATACATATCCACCCACTTAAACCCCTAAAAAAGATTTAGTATAAAAATCCACACCCCTTCACTGATTTCAACCAAACTTTACACAAATTTTGATAAGTTCTAATGGAAGGTCACTGTATGAATATAGCTCACCCCTTAAAATCGCGCCTTCATCCCCTAAAAATAGTTAGTTTTTCTGCCTTAACCGATTTAAACAAAACTTCACAAACAAAATAGAAACTCAAGATTTTTCAAAATTCCACCCCTAAAGGGGTGTAAAAGGGTTCGAAACTGTAGAAAGTGTTTTAACGGTTTTTTTTTAATTTTATCCCTAAGGGAGTGTACAGGGGTGTTTTTCGCATATTTCTCAATTTTCCTTGCAAAGGTTACCAATACAAATTCCATATTCCAATATTATAGCGGGGCTAAGACGGGTACGACAAAGGTCGTACTGTATACATATCCACCCACTTAAACCCCTAAAAAAAGATTTAGTATAAAAATCCACACCCCTTGACTGATTTCAACCAAACTTTACACAAATTTTGATAAGTTCTAATGGAAGGTCACTGTATAAATATAGCTCACCCCTTAAAATCGCACCTTTATCCCCTAAAAGTAGTTATCTTTTCTGCCTTAACCGATTTAAACAAAGCTTCACAAACAAAATAGAAACTCACTCACTCTATATATCTCACCCCATATAACCACTCCCAACGAAAACTATCTTTATCCCGCACTGAAAGTAATGTGGTTTTTTTCAACTTTTTTAAACACCGATTTAGCTGTTATTCCGTATATGATGTGACACTCGGGCAGCGCCAGGAAATCAGCTATAAATTATAATCAGAGCTCGCAATTATCTTCTGATGATAATCTCACTCAACCAACAGCTCAATACACTCGAAAACTCTCATACATATCAGGGGTACAAATTGAAAATGCGGGTTTAATAACAGATGGCGTTACTAACGCTATACGCATCAGGCAGTACTGTGACTATGTTCATGTCAAAGCTACGTCTTATAGCTTTAATTTTCAGTATGTGTCAATTTGTCGCAGTGTCAAATTCATAGTTTTTTTGAGCTCTCAATATGTCGAGTTTCGTGCCAACAAAACAGCATTTGCGGGAAGTTTTAATTTACTTCTTTAATTTGAAGAAAAGTGCTGCTGAAGCACATCGATTGGTCTCCGAGGCTTATCCGAGTCATGTTCCATCGGTTTCAACGTGCGAGAGATGGTTTGTGCGGTTTAGAAGTGGTGATTTTGACGTTGAGGACAAAGAGCGGCCGGGCCAAGTGAAAAAGTTTGAGAATGCTGAATTGGAGGCAATACTCAATGAAGACTCGTGTCAAACTCAACAAGAGCTCGCAGATTCATTGGGAGTGACACAACAAGCCATTTCCCATCGTATAAAAGCCCTCGGAATGATCCAAAAGCAAGGACATTGGGTGCCGTATGAGCTGAAGCCGAGAGACGTCGAGCGCCGTTTTTTTGCATGCGAACTGCTGCTCGAACGGCAAAAACGGAAGGGTTTTTTGCATCGCATTGTCACTGGTGATGAAAAGTGGATCCATTACGATAACCCGAAGCGCAAAAAATCATATGGTTACCCCGGCCATGCATCATCATCGACGGCCAAACCAAATATTCACGGCGCCAAGCTCATGCTCTGTATTTGGTGGGACCAGCTGGGTGTGGTGTATTATGAGCTATTGAAATCGAACGAAACCATCACAGGAGCACTATACCGAACTCAATTGATGCGTTTGAGCCGCGCACTCAAAGAAAAACGGCCACAATACGAGCAAAGACACGACAAAGTAATTTTGCAACATGACAACGCTCGGCCACATGTTGCAGCGCCGGTCAAAACATACCTACAAACGCTGAAATGGGAAGTCTTACCCCACCCGCCGTATAGCCCAGATATTGCTCCTTCCGATTACCACCTTTTCCGATCGATGACACATGGCCTAGCTGACCGGCGCTTCCATTCTTACGAAGAAGCCCAAAAATGGGTCGATGACTGGATAGCAGCCAAGCCGGCCGAATTTTTTCGCGACGGTATCCGTAAATTGCCAGAAAGATGGGAAAAAGTTGTGGCTAGCGATGGACAATACTTTGAATAATTCATTTGTTACCATTTTTTCAGAATAAACGTTCAAAAATAGAAAAAAATCCCGCATTTTCAATTTGTACTCCTGATATAAAGAGAGTTTATATTGAAGCGAGCGTAACAAAGAGCGCTGAGCGATTCGATAATTTGCAAAATGAGCGCCACACTTTACTTTGTGTATAACAGCTAAATTGGATTTAAAAAATGTTATGAAAAGCCACATTATTTTTAGTGCTACGATAAAGGGTATTTTGTCAGGGTGGTTTTAAGGTGTGAGATATATCAAGTGACCTTGCTTAGGTCTTATCCATTTGTTTGTGTACCCGGGCAACGCCGGGTAAGACAGCTAGTTGTATATATAACGAGCGTAACAAAGAGCGCTGAGCGATTTGATAATTTGCAAAATGAGCGCCACACTTTACTTTGTGTATAACAGCTAAATTGGATTTAAAAAATGTTATTAAAAGCCACATTATTTTTAGTGGTATGATAAAGGGTATTTTATCAGGGTGGTTTTAAGGTCACTCGATATATCTCACACCTTAAAACCACCCTGACAAAATACCCTTTATCATACCACTAAAAATAATGTGGCTTTTAATAACATTTTTTTAATCCAATTTAGCTGTTATACACAAAGTAAAGTGTGGCGCTCATTTTGCAAATTATCAAATCGCTCAGCGCTCTTTGTTACGCTCGCTTTAATATAAACTCTCTTCATATGTATGAGAGTTTTCGAGTGTATTGAGCTGTTGGTTGAGTGAGATTATCATCAGAAGATAATTGCGAGCTCTGATTATAATTTATAGCTGATTTCCTGGCGCTGCCCGAGTGTCACATCATATACGGAATAACAGCTAAATCGGTGTTTTAAAAAGTTGAAAAAAACCACATTACTTTCAGTGCGGGATAAAGATAGTTTTCGTTGGGAGTGGTTATATGGGGTGAGATATATAGAGTGAGTGAGTTTCTATTTTGTTTGTGAAGCTTTGTTTAAATCGGTTAAGGCAGAAAAACTAACTATTTTTAGGGGATGAAGGCGCGATTTTAAGGGGTGAGCTATATTCATACAGTGACCTTCCATTAGAACTTATCAAAATTTGTGTAAAGTTTGGTTGAAATCAGTGAAGGGGTGTGGATTTTTATACTAAATCTTTTTTAGGGGTTTAAGTGGGTGGATATGTATACAATACGACCTTTGTCGTACCCGTCTTAGACCCGCTATAATATTTGTGTAAGGTTTGGTTGCAATCAGTTGATTCGCGTGAATAATTTTGAAGAAGCTTTTTTAAAAGGTGAATAAGGTAGGGTTTAGGGGTGAGATATATCCAGTGACCTTCCGTAGGCTCTAAGCAATATTTGTGCTCGGCTTGGTGATTTTATTAAGAATTTATTTTTACGGGATGAAAAGGGTGGTTTTCAGGGGTGAGATATATATAGTCGCCTTCCTTTGGTCTTCAACAATATTTGTGTAAGGTTTGGTTGAAATCAGTTGATTCGCGTGAATATTTTTGAAGAATCTTTTTTTAGGGGGTGAAGAGGGTGGGGTTTAGGGGTGAGATGTATCCAGTGACCTTCCTTAGGCTCTTAACAATATTTGTGCTTGGTTTGTTTGTAATCGGTGAAGGCGAATATATAGAATATATAGAATTAAAAAAAACCGTTAAAACACTTCCGACAGTTTCTAACCCTTTTACACCCCCTTAGGGGTGGAATTTCTAAAAATTCTGGAATTGGTTCTTAGACATTTGTATGAGTAACATTTGCAAGCGAAAATCAAGGCGATATCTCATCGTGCCTAAGAGATATTGAGAAATACGTAAAAAAATATTTCTCCCTTTTACACCCCCTTAAGTGTTGAATTTCTAAAAATCCTAAAATCAGTTTTTGAACATTTGTATGAGTAACATTTGCAAGTAAGAACCAAGGCGATATCTCATCGTACCTAAGAGATATTGAGAAATACGTAAAAACATATTTAACCCTTTTACACCCCCTTAAGGGTGGAATTTCTAAAAATCCTGAAATTAGTTTTTTATCATTTGTATGAGTAACATTTGCAAGCAAAAACCAAGGCGATATGTCATCGTGCCTAAGAGATATTGAGAAGTACGTAAAAACATATTTAACCCTTTTACACCCCCTTAGCGGTGGAATTTCGAAAATTCCCTTCTTAGTGAGCGTCTACGACACGAAGGGAACATATCCCTAGAATTTCAAGTTTCTAGGCCCTGGGGTTTGGGCTGGGCGTTGATGAGTGAGTGAGTCAGTCAGTCAGTCAGTCAGGACTTTTCTTTTTATATATATAGATTGGCGGTCTTACGGGCATCATTTTAGCTAATTCAGCTATTGATATTATTCTTCATGACACATATTATGTAGTAGCCCACTTTCATTACGTCCTATCTATAGGTGCCGTATTTGCAATTTTAAGGGCATTTATTTACTGATTCCCATTAATAACACACACACACGCGCGCGCCCACCTTCCCACAGGTTCATCTCGACGTGGTGGGGCGGCCGAGTACCTAGCCTGCAACCCAGCAGGAGGGGAAACTAACGAACCCTAGGGGAAGAAACCCCGACAAAAAAATCAAATATGGAAATGTGCGACATAAACAACATACCCCAAGTGAGTACCTCCCCTACAGAGAGTAATCTCACCGCCGATTCCGATCGGGTGCAAGCCCCGGTGGTCAGCACCGGCCTCACGGATTTTGGGGGAGGCCAGGAGGACAGCCCAAAGACTAGCTCAATGGAGATTGACCCGTTACCCTCCAATGGGCATAAACCCGCAAGTGATGGAAACGTGACAAATAAGAAAAAGTGGTTATCTATTAACAAGACGAGCAAACACGGGGCAAACGAGCACCCACCGAACTAGGAAAACATCGTAGAACAGTAGGTACACACAAGCAACCGCGAGTACCCACCCTAAAGAGCATAGCGTCAATATTAGGCCCCACCTAACTCAAAAATCACCATCAAAATAAACACAGCCCGCAAGCCGCGAGCAAGACGAAAGGAAGGACGGCCAGCAAGACCACGCGCTGTAGAACGGACCCCAGCGTAGTAGCCCCCGCCCTACGAAAAAGCGGGCGGAACCACGCGTAAACCCAAACGCCGTACCATGCAAAGAGAGCACAGTTGGCCCTACCCCCCACCAATGGCAATAGAGCTCCGCACAGACGAGATCCTGAAAACACACAAATACTCGATCAAAACCTAAAAAGTCCGCATCTGTAATTTAAGAAAATCGCGTAACAGCAAAGCGCGATAACCCAAATAGAAAAATTGAGTGTTAAGCTCCGTATAGGCGATATCTCATCGCCATACGAACAATCGAGTCACACCCGAAATAATCGGAAATAATTCCGCATCCGTAGTTTCAGAAAATCGCGTAAGAACAAAGCGCGATAACCCAAATAGAAAAATTAAGTGTTAAGCTCCGTATAGGCGATATCACATCGCCATATGAACAATCGAGTCATCACCCAAAAACAACCGGAAATAAATCCGTATGTGTAATTTAAGATCTCGCGTAAAAGCAAACGCGATAACCCCTAAAAGAGAAATTGAGTGTTAAGCTCCGTATGACCGATATCATCGCCATCCGAATTATAACGTCAAAACCTAGAATACCGGAAACGATTCCGCATACGTAATTGTAAGAAAAAACAGAGCATAACAACCGGACGCAATCGAAGGTCAGAATCCATACAAACGATACTAGATCATCCTATTCGACCATAAAACTTCCATTCCATCCTCCTCACAAACATAACAAAACAGTCAGTGCCTTACGCACAAACAAAACAAAGAATTACCCTACAAATACAAAAGACCAATGATGAAAGGGTACCAAACCGCATGTCCACCACGGACATATGCGAATCAATAAACCCAGACAGAGGTCTCTCAACAAAACCAATAAAAAGAAAACATAACAATAGAAGCAAGCACCTACACTCATCAAACAATAGACACAACTCATCCCATCCAGCCCAGAGCACGAACCTTTTTCGAGCTACGATTCCCCTCCCGATGGTCTAGGAAAAACCGCGCTCGAAATAAAATTGTAATCTACGCAATTTCACGCAGCCGCTTAACAGACGCGCATAAACCGCGCCCGAAAAGAGAGATAAAATAAAGTGCATCAAGTATTAAAAATCGCGAAACGTTTCGATATATATATATATATATCATTTTTTTTCGTTTTCTTTTTATTATTATTCTGAGAAAAAATGCAACACCCTTTTTTTTAAGAGTGCGAAAAGACACAAATGAAACAATTCTGTGTATTATGAATCAAAAAATATATGTAAGGGTATGGTTATATAGTTTTAGATCAAAATAGATTCACTTACGTGAGTATTTAGTGTTGGGAGAAGTTTTTCTTGCATTATTCTTTTGCTTATACATTTTTTTCATATTTACAATTTGTGTAGCGAAAGTGGTACCAGTGTCCCATTATGGCGTTTTTGAATAGTCACACGACTTGTCGATACGAGAGTGTATACCGTCGGTGTGTGCTTGTGGTTGGTGGCGTAATGTAGAGTCGCTTTCCAACAAGTAGTCCACCAAGTTTTGGATGGTAACCTGTTCGGTACTACGTGGGGTTTTGGAAATAGGAAGGGTAGGTATTGGAGACACAGCGGTAGAACTAGTGACTGGCCTTCCTAAATTAGAAAATATGTTCGGTATCAATACTGCTAAGGTTTTCGGTTTTCCATGCTTTGGAAATGGAAGGAGGTGGGACTGAGAAATAAGGCGGAGGGGTATTTGACGTGATCGTAGCGCAATGTGCAAGTTGGGTAACTGGAGGTAAAGCATTTTCAGAAGATTCTTCGAGTAAGGGATTCAAGAGATTCAAGGGCGGGAGTGTATTTCCTTGAAGATCCGTTGGGTTAGTTTCCTTTGCCCGGATTGCTTCATATTGGATTCCAAAAGGGTGTTGCGTAACAGGTGCTAGTGTTTTACCGATCCATGAATATGGTATATCTCCTAATTCGATTTTTCCTGGTGCTCTGGAAATTGCAGTCTGGATCCATGAGGACATTTTTTTCTGGGTGAGGCTTCTCCATTCGGGAGGGACCCAACTGCCCCTCTGGCCTTCGACATCTGGTTGCCAATAGTGCGCTAGGATTTGCAAGTTGAACGCATTAGGGATCGCTCTGCGGTTCGTACTGATGTGTAGTCTCCTGCCCTTGGGTCGTGCGTCGCTCCACACGTGTGGCACGTCGGAGGAAACCGGCCATCCATCGAGGCCCGGTAAAGGTATTAGGGTTATATCTTGCTTGATTGGGACCAGTATATCGATATGCCATTAGTAATAAATATTTTCCAACAATATTTCTTCGAAAGGTTTGTCTCGGAGTTGAAGTATCCAGGACTTGAGAGTAGAGAAGTCGATGTCTCTCCACTCGAGGGGCACGTATAAATCAAACGTTCTTTTGGCAAGATCCAACCATAACCTGATCCGCCAGTAGCAGTAAATTTTTTCTGCTCTAGGTATAGTTCGTCGTAGTCTGAAGAAATGTAATCGCATGGGTAATGCCGGTTCTTTCGGGTCGTTGTGCTTTGGTTGTAGTTCCTTATGACGGAGCTCTGTGTTCCCTTCATAAATCCATTGAGACATGGTGGTGGCTAAGGTGATTAGTATAGTTGTGATTACTGGCTTTCCAATAGTAATTTATTAGAATTATTTGTTAATGACCACACGCTTATGATTATTCATTATTAAATTCTTTATTAATAAACGTTAGTTTGTTATTGTTACTTCATTGTGTTATTAGTTCTTTTCGTGCACTCACACACACAGAAAGAAAAATTATCAAAACTCGTTGTTAAATTTTATTTATCCATAGATTTTTATGTATCATACTTCATGCGCACTTGCACTTGTTCATACCATATCTTAAATATATGTATATATTTAAAACATGCGAGAGAGAGAGAAAAGGAAAGAACAACAAAAACCTATACATCCAATCAAAGGAAAATTTGATATTAGGTGGGTTTGTTGTTGGATTGTTGGTCATCAAGTTCTTGGTCGTTTGTCGTCGATATTTCGGGGATAGAATGGGATGGGAATATATTCATAGGCAAGGCTGCACCCTTGGGAGCCCACACAAATGACAACGGACGCATCGTCTGTCTTTTACTGAGGTGTGGGTAATATTAGGAGGGGAGTAGTCTGCTGGAAAACTTGGTACCGCTGTAACGTGAGGGTCTGCCGCGGGGTTACTACGAGCAGACTCGTAGAATTCTCGACCACGTGGTTCGGGTCTGGGGATCGTATTTTCGCTGAAATACTGTTCAGGTCTTCCTGAAGGAGGTATTATACCTTGGTTTTTAGTTAATTGGGTAACTCCTAATTCTTGTAAGGGAATAGGTGCTTCTGTTGCCGAACCTTCGTTATTTGGTCGTACATGGGGTCGTTTATTGAAATGTAGTAAAAGATATGTAACTGAATTCCATAGGGCTCCTACTAGGTAAAGAGACCGTCGATATATAGTGTGCAACGAATATCCGCGTATAAGTGTCAAAATGTCCGCGTGTCAAAAATAAATGTTATTATTTGACCTACTAATAACAGTCTGATTAAACCCGCGCTAATATTTCCGAATACCGATAAGTATCCCCACGTTTTATTCCAGGTTGACTCAATGATTTTTTTAATAGATTGGTCGTCTAGTAAATTGGAGATTGATTCTCCTTGTGTGATAGTGGGCTGTCCTGCTATTCCCCGCGCGATGGAGTTAAGGATAGCGGGTCGTTCCGCGGGAAACATAATATGGTCTTGGAGTTCATCAAGATCCTTTTGGGTGTATATGCCGCTGGTAGCCAGGCTGTGGGGATTTCGATATTGCCACGTGGGCATGGTGAGGCGTTTTATGACTACGGGTGGCATGACCTGTACTGGCTCGGAACCGAAGCTATACCAAGCACCGTCTAGTCTGTACATGGGCGAAACTAGCCTGTTACAATTAACTTGTAAACCTATCTTTGATAGAATGTGTGTGCGTGGTGATACGTATAGGGCATTATTGCCAATGGATACGGGCAATTGGTCGTAACATTCTTTGGTTTAAGCAACTTTTACTTCTACCGGGATGCATTTAATGATGTGGGCTACTTCCCCGGCTAGAAGGGCCATGTAACCCGGTCCTTTAATTATATTGTAAGCAAACTCATCAGGGGGGCGTCTGGCAACGGTCAGCGCGTTTTGAAGCACTTGGCGTTCCAGGTTGCATCTCTGGACTAGTATATCTCGATACATCGGTTTCATTTCCATCCGGACATGTTTTTCCACGTAAACGAATTTGGAATTTACATAAGCGAATATATACAGATTATTTACGTTAATAACCTCGTTTTTTACAAATGGGTTTCCTTTTTCGATTGCGACGACCAGTAATTTCGGGTGTTCAGTACGTGTCAGTGTATATCCACAAATAGTGGTTTTTCCTTGGGCCGTCAGTGCGAATATAATGTTCCCTTTCGTTACTGAGTATACGGTTTGTTTTAAGTGTGTGTGTAAGTCTACAGTCTGGTCAGCGAGTCCTTCGTAAAGCAACCCGTATCTTTTTGTTCTACACCAGTCTATAAGTAAGGGCTCCCAAAAAGTGTCTCCGCCGTCTATATCCGAATATTGGCCTGTATTTAATTCACAACTGGTACCTGAACGTAAGTGTACTTTATTTGCGTCTACATTTACTTCTGCTGTATAGTCTCGCAATGTTATTTTTACAGTTCCTTTTACTATAACGTTTTCCCAATTGCCATAGGGGTCCGAATAGTACACGCCGAGGCACTTACCATCAGGGCCTAAATCGCTTGCGAAGAATATTGGTCGCGTGGTCGAAAAATTTCGAGAAATTCCAGCAATTTCTGTTTTTCCTATTTTTATAGTTCCATCGCGGTGCATTTGGCGGCAATTATCGTGAGAAATTACATCTACATATGAATACTTCCCATTAGGTACATCCATAGTATGTGAGAACATCTCACATCTTCGAATTGCTCTGTAAATTTCTACTTTACATTGCTTTACGTGGGTAGACCCATATTGGTTAATTTGCAATAGTTGAATGTATTTTTTGTTACGTTTACTTCTTGTTGAGGGATGTCACACTCACCCACCTCTATTAGT
This sequence comes from Cylloceria caligata, assembly GCA_963942595.1. Lineage (NCBI taxonomy): Eukaryota > Metazoa > Arthropoda > Insecta > Hymenoptera > Ichneumonidae > Cylloceria > Cylloceria caligata. The sequence goes on from OZ012708.1 coordinate 32,347,256, forward strand.
GACAAAGTGGTGATGTTGGTCCCAACCCCTCCACAGTCATAACCAATCAGGTCCGTAACCGGGAAGGTGTGGAAAATTGCCACTACAAAACTCCACAGCACGGCTGTAGTTATTCTTTTCCCGTACACCATGGCAGCTACTTCGCTCAAGGTTCGCGCTCTGACGGAGAGGCTGTCAGCCTTGGCGGTGACGCTCAAGAAGCCTGGTAAATATATGTTTTTATACTTTGTTATTATTAGTAAATTTCGTTCCATGCCTACACTTTTCTCATTGGATATCGATTGTATATATTTATTATTGTATTTAATTAACTAATTTCTATGGATTTGGATAATGTTGATTATATATATATGTTTTTTTTCTTTCTTTAGCAGATTCGGTTATTTAGCAGATACTTGATCCTCCAGAACGCGTTCGTCGGAGCAAACGGCCTAGGGAAGAGTTGGGAGAGGAAGGGGATGACGAGGGAGATTCACATCGCCAGGTGCGGAGGCCATGCTTGGGTGAGTCTCTTCTTTTCGTTTTTTTTTTTTTTTTCAAATTGTCGTTCCCCTTTCGCAAACTTTTAATTTTTCTCCTTCTGTTTTCTCTTTTTCTTTCTTAGAACCAGTCATCATCATGACTCAGGAGGAACTCGAATTCTGAGGCGATCCAGACTTCGATCCGACGACCTTCCGGCCGGTCCGACTCCCTCCCCTTTCACCGTATAGATGAAAGAACAGATACAACAAAAACAAAATAATAATAAAGACACAAAAATGTATCTTCTTTTTTTCTATTTCTGTATTAATCTAGTTTTAAGAGTAAAATGGAAACTATTTTTATTCCCCCTAGTGTTTCTTCATTCCTGTTTGCCGTGTTTTTATTTAGATTATTATTATTATTATTATTATGATTATACTAATACCAATATTATTATCAAAATTATATTATTAACAAAAATATATATAATATCCTTCGTTTACATAACTATTATTAGAAGAAAAAGAAAAATTTTGTTGTTTGAAACTGCTGTGCAAAATTCATACACAACAAATCTTAAACTCGCGCCGCGATAATTAAATATGCACACACAAACAAAAAAATAAAAATAGTATCAGTAGGTTATTGCGATATATATTATTCCTTTTTTTTTCTTTTCTCTTTTATTTTTCTTTTCGTTTCCTTTTTTATTATTTTTATATATATATACTATGTACATACGTAAACCCCTTTACAGGTTAGAGACCTATCGTTTTCCTTCTTTTCATTCTGTTTTTTTCTTCCTTTAACTAGTAGGAGGGGTCAAAAGGACCGTGAGGGGGGGAAAGCGGGGACTTGGTGCCAGACCGAGACCTGGGCTACCCGCCAAATTTTCCGGCCCACTAGGCGTTGACGTAATAGGTCGCGGCTGACGAGGTGTGTTATAAATATCATTGGTTTGCGTGGGAGGGAAAATTTGTGTGGTCGGTTGTGGGCGCGAAGGTACGTTGTATACAACTTCACTAAACCGAATAATCAAAAGGGGTGGTTCCGCCCGCTGGGAACTGTAGGCAGGGTACCGATCCTCCTGTACCTTTGAAGAGAATAGTTTGTAGAAGACGAAGGCTAGATTCAATAGGAGGTGGCTGCTCGTTAATATTAACAATATTATTTTTCCGATGAAGAGGGCTGCGGTGGCGGGACCATACCTTGCTTCTTCATCGGTCTGATTGGTGCGTTCGCTCAGTAGGCGTTCCACTTCCTTTAAACTGATGTCGTGGGCCTCTTTTCCTGTGGTTCCTCTGATGATTATACTTGGAGTGGGTGCTCCTGCTATATCAATAACTTGCAGGGGCTGGTAGTTTATTACAGTGGGCATTAACTCTGTGATATTTAGTGAGGTTAATGGTAAATACTCGCGATCAATATCTATTTTTGGGTTCCGAAATCCAATAATTGTCACGTAATCGGTGCATGCCATGCATCCTGATGTTAATTTTTAAATTCCTTTTCCTGATAGTTCTATGGCTCGAGTTTCGTTGGCGCAGGTGAGGTTAACCTTTTCGGTTCCTGGGAGCGAGAATAACCATCCTTTAGTTCACTCGAGTTGCTTCCAATACGATTTTTGTTTTTTCTTAATTCTAATGTCGCAATCTTTATAGTCTTGAATATTATCTTCCATTAATAATAACATCTCACAGGTGGGCTTTACGGATATACTAAGAATAGAATATGATGGTATATAAATTCTGTCATAGCCAAGCTCTTGGCATTGGGTAAAATCGTCCCTTGTCATTAGTGCGTACTTGTCTTGAGTCCATGATATCGCTAAGTATGGAATCTTAGGATATATATACGTGGCGGCGTTTGCATTGATTCCAATAATTTGAGAAGTAGGACAGGGATGAAGTTCATACAATGTATATCCGGTTGGTTTGAGCAGTGGTATGTGTAAAACGATGATGATTTTCCCGTCATGATAAACTTCAGAAAATCGGGACATTTTCGATAATATTTCTGGATACACTTCTCCTGTAGGTAGTGGAAAGCATAGTTCGTGATGGATTTTTGCGAATCCTTCGGCAGCTTCTTCTAAGTTCTTTCGGCTTGATAAATCGGGATGCAGTAATCCCAATTTAGTGAATACGATGATGTCTTCTATTGTCTTCAGATTAGTCAAATAGATATCGGCAACGCGTTCCACGTTATATCTCCGTTCCAGGAGGCGCGTCACATAAGTATCTTCAAATTCAGAATCATGCTTCCAAAAAACCTTTATATCTGTTTCCTAGGTTAAATTGTGCATGAATTCCACTTCATCAAGTCGCAATTCGAAAGAGTAGAGTTCGGGAGTCACTACCTGCGTTTTCGTTTTTCTTTTGGTAATAGAGTCGTTTTTCCCGTGGTGCAATTGACTTATTAGTTTATTATAATAAGTTACGTCTTCTTCGCTTATCGCGCCATGTAACATTTTGCTGGAGGTGTTTGTGGGATTTATAGCCTTTCTTTTGGAAGAAATGAAAGTTTCGTTCTTTAATTCGCGGATTATGTCTAAGCGTTCGTTAGTCTGTGTTATTCTGAAGAAAATATCCTTTTTGTTGATTAATGTGGCGCAACGATCTCGTAGGATTGGAAAGCATTTGTCCATCATAGCGTCCAAGGGCACTTGGGCGAAGCTTGGTTGTCTGTTTCCGAACGGTTGTAATTCGATGAACGTAACGAGTCGCCATTCCGCTTACGCGAGGTGAATCGCTTGCATGGGTTCATAGTACAGTCCAGCTTCGTTTTTTATTTGTAGAATATCGCTGGATGGGGACCCGAGGATTCTTCCGAGTGAGAAAAGGATGAGAATTTGATGCATAGTGCAGCCCCGTGGCTCCTTGAATCATAAAGGATTAATTGTTTGCTAGAGGTTTCGTTCATTTCTGTTACAGGATAGACATGCGACTAGAGAGCTGTTACTTAATCCTGTTATTTATGGAAGGTGGAATAAATACCGTTGGTGTATCTTATTTTTCCTACCTATACTTACCTTTATACTAGTATTTGCATGCGTGTTTGCGTTCCCGCCTTCTACTAGTGTATACTCCCATTAGTTTCTTTCGTGTGGAAATTGGGCCATAGAGACGTGGGCAGTGTCTTAACAGGGTATTACGGATACTCCTTGTTTCTAGGGATATGTGTAAAAAGGGAAGGGGGAGAGGGAGAAAGGAGGTCACTCGGGGTTCACAGTTTGGGAAGAGGGGTGGGGTGGTTCCTTTATATACGCTCGCTTTTGCATTTTTTGGGATCATTTCTAAGTTTCGTAATTTTGGACCAATTTTCTGTTAATTGTAAAAGAAATGCGGTGTGTGCTGGAGGAGCATATTTCCCACCTAATGCGGGACCCGCGAATCGATTTGGAGAGAAACGAAGCGTACTCCCTTTTGACAAGGGAGTATACTTGTACTCTTCGGCCAATGTTGGTGTGTCTACTTGGGGTTAGTACCTTTTATATATACAATTATTTTATTTTTATTTGTATTATTTTCATTTATTTATTTATTTATTTATTTATTCTTATTATTAGATATATCTATATATGTATATACTTGAATTTCATTGCTACGTCCGTTTTTTTTTTTTTTTTCAGATGGGAGGACCAGTACACGGAGGGAGAGGACGTGTTTAATTTAAGGGACCTGTTTGAGATGGGCCCCTTTACTCGGGAGTTGCGAGTCGGTACATTGACGAAGTGGATACCGGCCTTCTACGACATGGACGGCCCACAATTAGAGAGAGCTTCCTCCGTGACCTGGACGGAAGACATGTTGTCTTTTCTATTGAGGGAGATCAAGAAGGGCCTCTCGGAGGAGGAGAGCGTAGAGCGGGCCATCGCGGGGGGCGTCAAGCAAGGCGCAATGCCAACTACGAGTGAGTAACGATGAAACTATTACACGTTTATTTTGTCCACCTACCCTTTATGTGTGCATCAATTCCTAACTTTTTTTTCTCTTTTTTTTATGGGTTTCTTTAAGGAGAGGATTCGTAGGGGTTGCGCCACTTCTTTGCGCAAGACAGGGAATGACTGCTCCCTATTTCAGTGTTTTTTTTCTGAATTTTTTTTATGTTTGAGATTTACGTTATGTCTTTTCATGAAATTTATATCATGTATTTTTATGAAATTTATATTATGTACTTTTATGAAACTTATATTATGTATTTTTATGAAATTTATATTATATTTGATTTATATTATATTACAATATATATACATATATTGTAATGAAACAGAGAGAGGGGAAAAAAGAGAAATTACGAATGTTTTTTTTTTTAAATAAATCAAACAAAAAGATCGACACACGCGTTTGGAGTTATAGCTTCAAACGAAATCCCCTTAATCCAAAACATAAAGAGAAGAAAAAATATTATTCATTATATTCTGAAATAATCTCTGCATAATCAGGGTTTTTTTACTTTTTTATTGTAAGTGTATTGAGATTTTCGAGATCCATCAATAGTTAATTTGGAACCGTACTTTGAGATTTGGCAATTTATGCTCGAGTGAAAGAGAATTAATTAACCCATCCTGAGTTGATTTTAAACATCATATACAAGTATGGTTCTAGCTACTTATTGTTGACATCGATATAATTTTTCGTTTTTCTCTTCGTTATCGTTATCCTATTCGGGATCAAGCACGATGCACTGTATCTCTGAGTTGCATTCATCGCATGTTTCTCTATTCTCGCCGCATTTGTAACAATTATTCGCGTGGAGACAAGGGAGAAACGTTACGTTTATAGGTTGGTGATGGCAGGTTTGGCATAACTGAGAGGCGGCATCTTCCTCGTGGGAGGGTGTCAGTGATAGTGTGGATAGGTCCAATGACTCCGCCTAAGGGGTAGGAGGCCGGGAGTTGCGACGACGTGAAGTAATTTATTTTTCGTCTGACTTTGTCCGTTGTATCGGAATGTTGGTTCGGGATACTATCATGGTTACCGGGCGATGGAGGGGCAGCGGGAGGTCTGCGAAGTAATGATGTAACTGAATCGGTAAGACTGGTGGACAAAGAGGAACATGGGAACGTATTCGTAGTCATGCTTAGGAATCGACAACCTGGATTTAGCAAGACGTGTAAGTGTAAGGGGTTTGGACCCGTTCCCCAACGCTTTATTTTAATTCCGCAATAAAAACAAGTTACTCTGTCTTTTTCCCCAGAATAAAAGAATCCAGCATCTACTAATGTTACTGGTTTTATCGGTAGCGTCTCAGGCCAGGAAATGAAGCTTTCCATGCGGTGTGTATAGTTTTTGTAGGTGGAGTACGAGGGCTGTAGGCCGTGGTCCTTGGAACATGCCCATTCTAGACAGCCGAGGGTGGCTCGGAGCCTTTCCAATAGTCTGGCGACAAATCTCTGATTGCAGATAGGGGGGCTCTCGTACAGTTCTGTCTGAGAGGCGGGGGTTAGCGAGGAAAAAGGATGGTGACGAGGTGTTTGACCGGGTGGTCGGCTTCCTATACTCATTATTATGTAACGACAATTAGGGCCCCATATAGCATGCTTTTCCCAAGGGTCGTCATAAATTTCGGATTTTCTAATGATACTCCGCAATGAAAACACCTGATTTTAGTCTGACTGCCCGTGAAAAAGAATCCGGCTGCTGCTAATACTGCAATATTAATTTCACAATTTCCAAACCAGTAAGTGAAGCTATCTACTCGTTTAGCATAATCTTCGAATGCGGGATACATGGGAGTCAAATCGCTCTTCTTTGGAGACATATCCTCGTGGCAATCAGGGGTCGCGTTTACTCTTACTTCTAGTCTGCAATCGTGGCGTTCTTGTTCACAAGAAAGGAGTACATCTCGTAGATCGGAGTAGATAAGGGCCAAGATAGAGAGACCTGTGGGAGTGGTCTCCCCTCTTTCTGATGGCTTGTGATTCACCCCCCCCCCCCATCCATCCCCCTCGCCTCGCCCCCACCTCGCTCCTGCACCTAATTGGTCGCCCCACCCTGAGCCGCCGACTGACGCGCCACCTAGACGACACGTGTGCCATCTGTCGGACGCTTGTTACCGGTGAGCCATTTATTGTAAATATTCGACAGGAGGTATGTTACTGACGGGCGGTAGTGTATATTTGGTGCAGCTATCGATACCGGCGAAAAAGAAGATGATTGTAGCTTGACATCGGTAAAAAGATTTGCGTCCGGTCGTGTCCTACACATCCGAGGTTTTGCTTTTTTTACTATTTGACACTAATTAAAACCAGCTAAAATAATTATGCCAAGTCAAAACACATGTAATTCTTTTGAAATTTGATAAAAACTGTTTTGTTAATTAAAAAAGATTGTCAGACATATAAGAAACGCTTCTCTCATTTTCGCGAAACTCATGGTTTATAATTACAGCCTGTACAGTTCCTGCGAGCTGGTGCTGGACCGTCGATATGCGTTCTCGAGCCTGGTGTGTTGTGATGTAAACGGCACGGCAGGTACGTGGAAACCTCAGGGTCATTCTTGAGGTGTTCAGGTAGTTTTGTCGACCCCGGCGTTATGAGGCCAGGTGACAAAGGGAGCGCGGGTGATGCTCCTTTTGGTGTGGCGACGAGACGAAATGATTGAATTATGATGAAAAGTAGGCAGAGGGGAATGAGGCGAGGGGAGGCCTATAAAAGAGCCTGCACGGGGAGAGAAGCTCTCTTGGCCTTTTAGCGTGAATAGAAGGCATGTAAAAGAGAAGTCGAGGAAACTAAAACGATCTGGAAATTACAAGAGAAAAGTTCATCATCAGTATCGAATAGATTTTGAATAATTCGGGTTAAAAATCATAACAGAACATCGGATTAGTGAAAATTGAAGCCGGCGGAACAATAAGAGATAGGCGAGAGTTTTCAACGTGTGACGTAGTCACGACCTGGAAAGGATAAAGGAAAAAAAAGAATAAAATAAAACAAAAATCAATGCAAATAAAATCATTTATTGGTAGCACATACAGAAAATAAGAAAGATAATAAAGGATAAATTCACAGTAAAATCCATGCGAGACCGCGAAACAGGCTGAATCCTGTTAAATTCCCTCACTGCCGAAAAACAGCGGGTCAGCGACCTACTGGCCTCGCTCGAGCAGTGAGGGGAACGAAGGGGCAAGGTGGCGGGGCAATCTGAAACAATAGAAATCACATAAGATATTAGTATAAGAAGCGTTAAAATAAGAGAGTGGGAAAGGAGAAGAAACTATATAAGCCAGCTTCAAACAGAGAGACCTCTCTTATTGATTTTGAACGGTCTACAGAGTTAGAGCTCGCTGGTGCACAAGTAGAAAATCTTTTGAAATATCGAAAAATCCATTAAAAATCTCAGGACTTCAACGGGAAAGGGTGTGAGTCGGCCCTACAAAGTGATTAAAAGCTTGACAAATAGAGAAACACAGTACAAGTGAGTGGAGGAAATAATATAAAGATTAAGAGCGGACAGTATCAGACCGGGTGAATAAAACAGGAAATATTCTAAAAAACAGACTAAGAAAAGGAAGTTAGTGGCGTTAAAATAAACAATTAGGGTTTAGTTTAGGAGAATTAAGAAAATAGTATAAGAAAGTTTAGGTAGAATAATTAGCAATAAGTCCGGATAGTTGTAAGAAGTATTGTGAACGCAGGGCATCGAGACGTTTAAAAGACTCGGTTGTGGCACCAAGAGGTCTTCAAATCAGAGCCTTGAGAAAGGAAAAAGTGAAATAACACAGAAAAAGAAAGGAGAATAACAAACAACATTGGGAAAAATTATAACATAAGGACAGGGTACGGTAGACTGGAAATTTGTGATAACTCACCGCTTAAAGAAAGGAGAGACTCCTGGAGTAAGATTTTGAAACAGAGCTCGGAAAATTAATTAATAAACAGGATTAGGAGGGCACTAGTGAGCCTGACTCATAGAAACTCGATTTAGAAATTTAGGATAAGTAGGAAAATAATCAGGCGAGAAACAATTTCAAGAGTTTTGTCAAGCGCGACGGAGGAGAACGACACCACTCAACAGACATAGTGAGGATAAGAGAAAGATATATTAAAAGACCAAACTCACCAAGAGAGAAGAACAACAGGAACGTCCACGTCCAACACTGAGATTTCTTGAGAGATCCGATAACTAATTGATAAATAATTAAAGGTCCCTGGAGAAATTGCGAGACGGAAACTGTCATCATTCGGAATACAAAGTCTATTATTCGCGAACCGGGATCACTATCACTACTATAAAGCACACTAGAAATCTCACGGGGACGGCACAATTATAACAAACAAAAAGCCCGAACGCGAAACAACACGAAAAACAAAGTATTTTTACTAATTTACAAGAGAACGCGGACACGGACATAGATCCAGCGTCCATACCAGCTGACCGACGCGCCAGCAACAGCAAATTAAGCCAAGCGGACCGCGCATCAGCAGCCAGGCGAGCGAGAGTTCAAGACGGCCAGGCTCGATTCTCCTTAGTTGGGACATCCACCGCTGAGCGCAGGAGTCGGAATCCAATAACACCACGGGTAAAGAAGAGCGTGGAACCTTCAGAAAGATTACACGCCACAAATAAGTTGTACGGTTAAAGGCGCCAAAAAGCCTAACACTGCAGAATTCTCTACAAATTGTTAAATAAATCCTACTTATACCTCCTATAGAAGTCTACAATTAATTATCTTAGTGTTCGAGCCCGAATTCTTCCCCTCAGAAGATTAAAATCTAATGCTAACGTAGAAATACCGTTACAAACGATAAAAAGAATTGTTTAGTGAAATTAAGTAGGATTAATGAATACGGTTAAGTGAGTAATTTATAAGAGAATAGAATTAAGGGGACAATATAGGTATCGGAAAACAAACGCATCAAACTAAGTGAGTCGTGAATAAGAAAATAAGATTAAATAGTGTGGACCTTTAAAATCGGAAATATAAATGGGAATCGCCCGGTTGCGTGAGTGGGAGTAAGACAGAGAGAAAGTTAAACAAGAGTGAGTGAGAAAGAATTGTAAACAGAGTTGATACACTCTGTACAAGGAGTGAGCTGGATGCGTGTGGCGGTGTGTGTGCGGGTAACGAGTCAATACCGAGGCATCGACACGTAAACCAAGCTCGAGCCCGAGAATACCGAGAATTGGTGCCCGAATAATAAGAAATAACATAGAAATAATCGCCGGAATTCCCGACTTTAAAGGCATAGATGATATAAAGAATTGGTGCTAGTGAAGTAAAAAGGAAACGGGAAATATATTAAGATATAAATAGATAACCATAGAATTAAGTGCGTAGGATTAATTAATACGTTTAAGCTAGTAGTGTATAAGGAAGAAAAATCATCTCAAATCGACAGTCAAAACGGGAATCGCCCGGCTAGACGAGTGGAAGAATGGAAGAGAGAAAGCGTAACGAGAGTAAAAGAGAAAGAATTGTACACCGAGTTGATACACTCTGTCGAAGGAGCGAGTGCGAGGCGAGTGACTGGTGGTATGAGCACGTCTGTGTATCGAGCGAAGAGCAATACTGCCGTACGAAACGAATAATAAACCTTCGAAGATACCGGGAATAGGTGCACACCATTATAAAATTATAATCGTAGAAATAATCGCTAAAATTACGAAGTTAAAATGGTCATTATGCAGAATTCGAGTGACCGTAATTAAAAAGTGACATTTTTTTATGAAACTATTTTTCTTGGAGTAAAGCCTTACCGTCAACCACTACGAAGTCTCAATTAATTAGTTATGTGATCGAGGCCAAATTCCCACGATAAATAAAATTATTGTGAACGATAAAAAAATTTACCGTTACAGTGTAGAATTTATTCATAGTATTTTACAAGTAGCAGCCAAATCGTTCTGTACAAGTTTGTACACAGGTGTTTCTATTACGTCCGTATCCCTTTATATTATTGTTTTTTATATTTTTCATACATTTTATTTTACGGTTAGAATATTTTAATCGTTTGTAGTATTGTGCGGCGATGCGATCATTTTTCAACCTGTTTGTCGTAAAATGTTCAATAAAAGCAACCAGAGTATTACCACGAGCCATAAAATCAAGAAACATAAGGCTGTATTCGCCACACACTTTAGACTTAAGTGATTGAAGGGGTTGTGTGTTCCACTCGTAGTTTCGACAGTTTCGCCGTAGACGGTTATGGTGTTGCTTGATGAGTGGGGGCAATCCATAACTATCGAAAAAGATTCCATGGCCATTTTTATCAACGTAAGCAGCCACCCAGTGTCGACCCGGTAGATTATGATCGTCTGTGTTTAATACCAATGCTGCGGGTCTAGACCAGCGATTCGGGATGCGATCGGCCGGGAATACTCCTCTCGTCTGAGCAGATATTCATTGTAGAGCATCGAATATCTGTAGACTGTTTATACTGTTTGTACAGCTGCTGTTGACGGTGGGGCTGCGATTGGCGACGTCTCTGCTGATTATCATGACGATGGTTGTGTGGTGGTGGTGGTGGTGGTGGTTGCGCTGGTTGCTGGTTGTGTGCGTTACGTGGTGGTGGTGATGGTAGTGCAGTAGGTGGTATGACTACTTGTTGGTCTCGGGTTTGGTAAAGTACCGTTATTTCATCGTTAGCCGGCACAGTTCCACCGTACAACGGTACCTCGGTACTGACACATGACGGCGTAATATCGTTGAATATATACTCTACGCTTGAACTTTTATTTATAGCACTTTCTTTAATCGATGTGTCGGAGTTCGGTGATTTTTGGTTATTTTTAATCAACGTTGATTTATCGAGAGGTTGCGAATAAACGAGGCCCACTGCATCGAGTTCTTTGAAAAGGAGCCACGATCGGATTTTTGCCACGTTATTTAAAGCACACTTCACATTGTCTTCTTTCGAAACACCATGATGGATACAGTAAACGTTATTGACGGGCATATTTTTTAGAGATGGTCCCTCGTATTCTTTCAGATTGATGATTTCACGGCCCAGGACATCCCGTAAAAGCTCTGCTTTCTGCAAGCCTCTTGTATAAATACGTAAGGCGTAACGACACATCGAACGCAGATTAGCGTAGACTTTTTTCAATGGTGTATCACCGTTAAGCCATTCCAGTCCATGTTGAAAACACGTCAGTTTATTGTTGCTCGTACGTACTTTCCTTGGCAGACCACCAAAGTCGTATGGTGGTGCGACAAGCCAGTGACCATAATGTTTCTCTTGAAGAGTTGTCACAGCTATCTCCCTTGGTAGAAAACAGTTGTTTGCATCGTAGAGTGCTTGAATATCTACTATAACGTCCATTATGAGGGTTTGATGTAGACTGATACAAGCTGCGGCTGCGTAGACGCGTTTTAAATACTGCAGTGGCGCGCGCGTGTGGTGCCCTCTCACGCACTAAAATCTGTAATGACCCGCCGTGTGGAATCTATTTCTATTACATTATCATACTCGGCGTATACCACACAATTTAATGTAGATATCAACGGTGCTGCAAACCGTACTTCAACCCTTTCACTGTCGTGTCTTACGAGATTCCAATGACCGAAGCAACTTGCTGATGAGTCTGGTGTCAAATCAAAGACATACAGGCAGTAACCTTTTGGATAGTCACTCCTGTTAATATCTAGACCCTCATTCTGAAAGTGTATACCGGTACCGCTAAAGAGTGTGTGTGATAACTGTCTATCCAGTTTTCGTTGCCACCAAACGACGGTTGAAGAGGTTTGCTAGGTATTTGTTTACCATCGACGTATAAAGACAGGAAATTTATCGAATGATTATTAAAGTTAAATGGGTTTAACGTTGTACTGCCGTTGAATGCACGGTTATTCACAAACCCAAGAATTATTCGTTTAGGCAATTGGCCTAGAATAACGTTATCCAGAGTATCGTCAATGATACCGCTATGGTGACACACCTGGTGCGATTTTTGCTCGACGGACGAGTAATGTTGCCTCGGTGATATGTACTTTATGTGTCACACTAACAGCAGGAGCCTCCATAACACAAAATTCGTCTTTTGAGCGTACAAGGCGTAGCCGTTCCTCCACACCGTTCAACAGAAATTTATCCTGATTAAATACATCACAGTGTAAATGTCCAATCATATCTAGAGTCCGCCCATTCTTTATGTACTTTTCACGATTATACAGACCGCTATTAGGGGTATTCGATGCACCTGGTAGAGTGTTAAACATACCGGGTGTGTCAGCGTACCAAAGTGCGGTCGTTAAGTGTGAATTCTTAGCAGCCGGTCCATAATTGAGTAACGTTTCAATATATGCTCTATAGGGGTATGCATTGTTCGGCGGTGCCACGAGTTTCTGGTTAAAATATACGTCTACCTGATTAAAAAGGCTATGTAGAAAGTTATTAACAGGTGCTACGTTGTATTGTGATTCACCTGTTGGTATAACCTTAATATTTACAATAATCATTGTATGAGCCAGATCCAGGTATTCTTCACCGTAACCAGGTATGACAAATTCCACGGGTCCGTCATCCGCGAGGGTTGACACAGGCTTGTTGTGTATCCATTGTGATGCTTCTATAGCAGTCTGCGTTGGAGGTATGGTAAATAAGTCGAGATCCGACTTCATACATTCGCACGCGTGCGAGTGCAAGAACGACATTGTTAGACACTTCGAAAATATCACTGGTCTTTACTCGTTTATGCCTACTGCTGCTGCTGCTGCTGCTTCCTACGCCTCTCTTCCTCTTTGTTGTTGTCCTCTTCTTTTTATTCTTTGGGCTACCACGATGTTTCTTTGTAGTAGTAATACGTCTACGTCTCGTTGACTTTTTCTTCTTCTTCTTTATTCCTAGCGACTTTTTCGAAATAGCAGTACGTCTTTTTAGCGTCGTCCGCGCAGGTGACTGTCCTAATAACGACTACAACATGCGCGCTGCGCCTACAGCGTTATATCCTGAACCATTCTTGAGAAGAGAAATTTTTTCATTGGCTTTTCGTTGTAAATTATCTCCAGATTCGGCTGCACGTCGTCGCAATGACTCCCTGAATGGTATCAGGGGTACAAATTGAAAATGCGGGTTTGATAACGGATGGCGTTACTAACGCTATACGCATCAGGCAGTACTGTGACTATGTTCATGTCAAAGCTACGTCTTATAGCTTTAATTTTCAGTATGTGTCAATTTGTCGCAGTGTCAAATTCATAGTTTTTTTGAGCTCTCAATATGTCGAGTTTCGTGCCAACAAAACAGCATTTGCGGGAAGTTTTAATTTACTTCTTTAATTTGAAGAAAAGTGCTGCTGAAGCACATCGATTGGTCTCCGAGGCTTATCCGAGTCATGTTCCATCGGTTTCAACGTGCGAGAGATGGTTTGTGCGGTTTAGAAGTGGTGATTTTGACGTTGAGGACAAAGAGCGGCCGGGCCAAGTGAAAAAGTTTGAGAATGCTGAATTGGAGGCAATACTCAATGAAGACTCGTGTCAAACTCAACAAGAGCTCGCAGATTCATTGGGAGTGACACAACAAGCCATTTCCCATCGTATAAAAGCCCTCGGAATGATCCAAAAGCAAGGACATTGGGTGCCGTATGAGCTGAAGCCGAGAGACGTCGAGCGCCGTTTTTTTGCATGCGAACTGCTGCTCGAACGGCAAAAACGGAAGGGTTTTTTGCATCGCATTGTCACTGGTGATGAAAAGTGGATCCATTACGATAACCCGAAGCGCAAAAAATCATATGGTTACCCCGGCCATGCATCATCATCGACGGCCAAACCAAATATTCACGGCGCCAAGCTCATGCTCTGTATTTGGTGGGACCAGCTGGGTGTGGTGTATTATGAGCTATTGAAATCGAACGAAACCATCACAGGAGCACTATACCGAACTCAATTGATGCGTTTGAGCCGCGCACTCAAAGAAAAACGGCCACAATACGAGCAAAGACACGACAAAGTAATTTTGCAACATGACAACGCTCGGCCACATGTTGCAGCGCCGGTCAAAACATACCTACAAACGCTGAAATGGGAAGTCTTACCCCACCCGCCGTAGAGCCCAGATATTGCTCCTTCCGATTACCACCTTTTCCGATCGATGACACATGGCCTAGCTGACCAGCGCTTCCATTCTTACGAAGAAGCCCAAAAATGGGTCGATGACTGGATAGCAGCCAAGCCGGCCGAATTTTTTCGCGACGGTATCCGTAAATTGCCAGAAAGATGGGAAAAAGTTGTGGCTAGCGATGGACAATACTTTGAATAATTCATTTGTTACCATTTTTTCAGAATAAACGTTCAAAAATAGAAAAAAATCCCGCATTTTCAATTTGTACTCCTGATATATTATGGCCGCTCACATTCTCGATAACATGTAAACCCGTGCGAATGACTTCTTTCCCTGTAGCCTTAGCACCTCTGGTCAACAGTGGTAAAACACTTCGAAACAAACCCCCGAGAAAACTACCGATACCGTGACCGCGCTGATGTGGGGAGCCCGCAAACACGTTACCTATATAACCGTTTCTACCCCCTATTCGATTCTCATAATACGCCGTATAATGAGCACACATATTGTCTAATTGAGTCGTTTGAAATGGAGCGTGAGCGTTAACGTTCCATACTCGAGTGCAATAGGATTACCCAGATGATCTCTTATATCCACCTCGATCGTCCTGAAGCAATTGTTGAGTAAACCTATGTAATTCGACGATGCGAAACTTTTCACTTGCGTTGTACCATACGTGTAGTTTTTTGTATTTAAATTTACAATCCTGAGTAGTGCTGTCTATGTATCACCTACCGTATACGGTACACAAATATCGGTGTAGACAAAAAGCTGATCAGGTAGAGTTCTATTTATACAGGCGGGCACTTGTCCTACGCGTGGAACGCCCCGCATAAGCTGCAGGTAAAGACCCCCTGGGGTTTCTCGGTCAAGCAGCAGTTCTTCGTGTTTCTCGAAGCCCAGTATGCTCGCTATTTTACTACTCACTCGTAATACACCGGGGTAGCCTAGAGGCTCAGGGCACGACTCTGTTACCTCAGCCTCAATGGCAACGTAGCCTTTGGCCCGTCCAACATTTACAATTTTTATGCCTGCTTCTCGCAGCCCTGGTAAATCATTGATATTTTCCACAATTTCCTTATGATTTTCGTACAACCCTCGAGGTATTCGGTTTGTAGTAACTTCTTTATTCTCACAAACCACCCAACCGATTATCGTATCGTCTTCTTGTAAATGCGTCATTGTACAGGGTATATGAATTTCCGATAAGCCAACAACCCAATGGCCCTTTAACGATATTTTGCGTGGCCATTGAGTTGTAAAATGTGTTGTCGTATTTTCGGGAAAATACTTCATACTACTGTTGCTCGGCAGAACGAGAAAAAAATTATCATCGTCATGCATTTTGCACAAATTTCCATTTATTCGAGACCGTGAATGCTTGACGCTGGTATCGACGAGTTAAATTTTGCCGGATATCCCACCCAACTCACGAAAATTTGTTTTTTCGCACCGCGTCCTGTTGTCCGTAAAACTTGATCAATGTTGAATTCTTTATTCTTCTCCATACGTTTCTCATGAACACTCGTCAATTCTTCGGGGTAAAAGAAACCATCGATAGTCTCGTCTTCGAGATCGCACAATACATACACATACAAATCCTGGCAATGAAAACTTTTTTGATACGGAAAATTTCTTCACTCCAATTTTTCTCGTGACACTTTTCGAAGGTGCCTTTAGTTCTACTGATTCGAACGTAATCCCCGGGTTTGTATTTATACGTTGTGAAACGTCTCTTTTCACGTCACTTCACAGCACTAATTGTCATATTACGCATTGCTGTATCGGCATTATACAGTGTCACGGCAACCGGCTGCATTTTTATGGTTGAATGTATAGCATGATTGTACGCATAAACCATTTGTTGTAGTATATCGATGTAACGATGAGTATTACGATGTGTGAAGTAACGCCACATCCGTTCCTTGAGAGTGCGATTAAAACGCTCGAAAATCGAGGCTTTTACATCAGGATTACGAGCGATGCGAAATTGTATGTTTTCATCTTTGAGAAATTTTTGGAGTTCACTGCCGAGAAATTCTTTACCGCGGTCGGTTTGTAGTGAAACAGGTGTACGCCCCTCATTACGGTCGAGAATACGTTTAAAGGCCATTGTTACCTCGCGCACCGTTTTGTCCTAGTTTTGTCGCAGGCGTTTTTGCTGAGGACGTCGATCACCATAAGCAGGTAGGAGACGTTGTCGTTATAGCTCCTCAAAGAACGTAGATCCACGAGATCAGCCTCCCAGACGTCGTCAATATTTGTAACATTATAATACAGCCGTGGAAAGACATGTCGCACAGGTCTATGAATGGTATAGCTATCCTGCTGAGTCAACCAGTCGTACACGGCGTCTGCTTTATTTGTGCCAATGATCAAACGTCGCACGCCAGCGTATCCAGCTAGATGCGAGGGGTCATAGTATACTTTTTCGAAAGTCATCTTTCACCTCTCGTTGTACAACTTGTTCTAAATCTTTATGCACTTTTGAAACGCTTTTATTACTTTTGTTTTCCGTCGTTTTGAAGAAGGGTGTATTTCGCCGCTGTCGTCGTCGTCTTAGTCGTCGTTAGAATTATCGTCGATCGCACTCACATCCATAGAATGCGTATCGTTATGCTGCAACATCTGATAATCTTTTCTTGGTCGTTTAGTACCTCTGAATATACCTAAATCCCACAAGGCACTGTTTCCTATGAATTCACGTGGAACGGTCTTTGCTCGTAGACTAACGATGAACTCACGTCTACCTGTTGCTTTAAAGTTTTTTCTACTTCGTGCAGCATCGTTTATAAGGTCGACAATATTAGAATTTGTAACGAGAACACTGTCTATTGTCACACAACCTTTTTTGTCCCATCTTATGCTTTTTGATTCATCACTCGTGGGTTTGCGTAGAAACTTTAATAGCGCAGTCGCTCGACGTTTATACATATTTGGAACGCTATTAACGATATCAGCATCATTCGTGGATTCTGTATTATTCAGCTCAGATGATGTTTCAGGTGTGGATGATGGAGTCGGTAGTGAAAACAATTAATTTTTCGAACCAACGAGACATAGATAACGCTGCAACACTTGTAAATACTCTTTCCATTTACTAGCGGCATCTTCACCATACTTGTTTGATTTAAAAATTTTGTATAACTCATTATCCAGTCTTGAAACAGGATCACCCCGTGTCTGCACTGTTTTCTCGTTAGCTGCTGGTGTACGATCATTGCCAGAACCGCTCATAGGAATTTCGTCGCAACGACCGTCAGTATCGGTATTACCATCGTTTACCTCGGTCATTGGCACTAAAAACCAGTAAAAGGGAGCTAGTAAAAGTGGTAAAAAAACGCCACTCCCTTTTTGAATTATTAAGCGCTTCTTCGCTCGCCAATTATATTGCCGTTTTTTACGACCACCTCTACTACAACCACCACCACTCTGCTTTGTCACACACCCTGAGACAAGCTGTCGAAGTATATTTTTATATTTTTTAAAACGTTTTTTAACACTTGACTTGACACAAATGACTCCTTGTAAAATGTTTAACGCACATTCACAGATACAATTGATTAAAGGTTTATCGGCATTACGCAATATTGCTTTTCGCTGTTTTTTATTCGAATGACACATAGCGTTAAGCAGGGCTATACAGCGTTCATCGAATGGAATGTAATGCGTATTATTTTTCTTCTTTTTCTTCTTCTTGCTGCTGCTGGTGCTGCTATCCATCATTAGCGTAGTTTCACAATAGATGGGGTTCGTTGAAAAACAACTCCTTGTATGATGATTATGATGCGTACACGAGTCATCCCCATTACTGACTGATGCGGTTTCTACTTGCGCTTCCAATTAAATACGTTGACGAGAGTTTTTCGGCACGTAGACCAACATTCGTGGATCATCGGGAAATATCATTGTGCGACAACGAGAATAATCAGGCGTCGATTGTTTAAGATCCAACAGTAGATATCCATGCGGCTGTGTGGTAGCATCGTGATATAACTCAGTTAAAAAGCGTGGGTTTTCTGGGTATACTTGCCTCGCTAAATGTCTAATTTGCCCTCGATCACGTGGGTTTTAAATATAACGATATAATTGGCGTTTAAAGATATATCGCGTTGTCCATGACCCTGATGGAAAATATTTTGTGTGATAAATATTACACTAATATTTTTATGATGGCTACCTTTTGTGAAAAGGTCGACAATTGTATTATTTAAGGATTCACGCATTAAATCATCGATGATAACCAATTTTTTCAAATTATTATCACCCGAATAATCGTCCTGTTGCGGTAGGCCCTCGTGAAATTCAATTTTTGGTATTTTACATTTTTTATTACTGATGTTCTTAGTAATTAACGACGACGACGACGACGACGACGACGGCTGTTGTTGATATATGGAATTCAGAGAAGCGGTATCAGGTTCGAGAGAATCGCCATAATAAAATATAATTCGATCAAATTCAACGTTACTCATTGAATTGAGAAACTTTAGAAATTTTCGAACAAAAACTATTTTCCCACATTCTGTTGAGCCAGAAAACAGCGAAGTCCACGGATGTTTCCAGCGCACATCCATTATTTTCACTTATTCGAATCTACGTTGTTAAGATGCAAAACTGTATACAATAAGCTTATTACCCTCCTGGGCGGCGCACAGTGGGGTCGATTCCCGAAAAGCTGGTCAAAAGTCGAAAACGTAGTTCATTCTGTTTGAGATATAGTATATAAAGGTTTTTGGGGTCGCTGATTACGAATCTGAAGTCAAAATTGTAAAAAAACAAAATGCCGGGTTCAAAATGGCGATAGTAAACCGAAAATACTCAGTTATAATACGAAATGTTCATCGAATTTGTATGAAACTTGGTTTCTGTAAGTTTTCGAGGTCGCTGAATACGAATCCGGTGTGAAAAAAACAAAATTCAAAATGGCGGATCCTATATGGCGGACGCAATTTTCGTAATCGGCCGGATTCGCTTGAAACTTGTTATTTGGGGATTTTCGAGGTCGCTGAATACGAATCCGGTGTGGAAAAAACAAAATTCAAAATGGCGGATACAATATAGCGGACGCAATTTACGTAATCGGCCGGATTCGCTTGAAACTTGTTATTTGGGGGTTTTCGAGGTCGCTGAATACGAATCCGGTGTGAAACGAACAAAATTCTAAATGGTGGATCCAATATGGCGGACACAATTTTCGAAATCAACCGGATTTGCTTGAAACTTGTTACTCGGGGGTTTTTGAGGTCGCTGAACATGAATCCGATGTAAAAAAGACAAAATTTAAAATGGCAGATCCAAAATAGCGATTATAAAAATTTATTAACTTTTTATAAATCTGTAAGTAAATTATATATTTGATAAAAAGTAATAAAACATCTACTTTTACATCTATAATTGTATTGATTAAAATCACTTTTGAAAGACTTATTTTATACTATGTACAAGTTACATTTCCTTTTTTTATTGAAGTGAATGTACTTCAGTTACATGCAAGTAATTTTTTCTTTGAAACACATATGTATTTCTTAAAATCATTTTCTGAAACAAAATAGATTTTGTGAAATAAAATTAACATGTTCAAACAGTTAATTTATAATTATTTTAGTTTAAGTAAACATTTTTTAAGATTACTGTATAATAATTTGATTTACAGTTTAAAAATAAATGTATCTGGATTACAGAGTAATGATTTTCTTGTTTAAAAGAAATATTTTGTACATATTTCAGATAAGTAATTACATTTTTAATCATTTATAAAAATATTGAAAAATGCATAATTAAATATATAAGAAAGTGTAATAAGGAACACGATTTTTTAAATACTAACATATTTATTTGAGAAATACAGTACAGAGCCAAATTCAAAAAATACATTTATATTAACAAGAATATTGTTCTAATATTAACAATAACTAGTCTTCATCATCAGTCGAATTGTCTGTATAAAAATCTGAAGAATCTGACGACATCGAAAAAGAAGAGATAGAATCATCAGTAGACACATGAACAGTTGGTGAAGTAAGCAAAGCAATTGTTTCCGGAAATAAGGATTTTAATTTCTTATGTGGCAATTTCTTTAAGCTTGATATATACGGATCTGATGCCACTAGCAAGCGCAAGAAAAGATCTTCCATCGATTTTGTTTTGCTGCATTTTCGTGCAAAATCTTCACGGTATCTTTTAATATATTTATTACAAGACTCCTGTGCATCTTCAGACATTTGTCCGATTGGCAATAAAGCAGATTGTATTATCTCAGAGCCGCGAATTAAAAGTTTGTGAACAGAAGTAGGCATGTAGAACCAGGGATATAAGTCGACGAATTTTCGAGCTGTTTCTATTGTGTATGCTTGGAAATGTGGTACATGAATTTCATGACCACTTGAAATAGCTTGTAAAATAACATGGAACCTTTTAATAACATCTTCGTCAACGCCCGTTATAGTAGCGGAAATTGATGCATTTTCGAAAAATCGTCGAGCAGTGTTCCCATCATGCGTACTACCATATCCAGGCTTTGGTTGATCCACAATAAGTCCTAACTGTTGGCGAAAACCTTTTTGAATATTTTTTTTATTATTAAAATTATGAAAATTGCTGAATTAATTTAACTACAATTTTATTAAATAATTATTATGCAAAATAAAAAAAAATCACCTACACGAAATTTGAACCGAGAACAATAATGTACGAGTCCAGCGTGTAAGCCACTACGCTACGGAACTATTCACGTTGCATAGCCAAGAAAAAACAAAATTAAAAATGGTGGTTTTATTTCGGAAATTATGTTCGCCATATTAGATCCGCCATTTTGAATTTTGGTTTTTTGACACCGGATTCGTATTCAGCGACCCCCAAAACCCCCGAGTAACAAGTTTCAAGCGAATCCAATCGATTTCGAAAATTGCGTCCGCCATATTGGATCCGCCATTTTGAATTTAGTTTTTTTGACATCGGATTCGTATTTAGCGACCCCAAAAACCCCCGAGTAACAAGTTTCACAAAATTATATTCATTTGAAAAAAACGTGCAACAAGTGGTTAATGTGAAATTGTAATTTTTTATATTCAAATGTGCACTAAAAACAAAGTTGCAGCTAGCTGCAGCTGATTTTTACTATTTTTGTTACATAACAGTACAAAATTTAATTTAAAACTTGTTTCGTTGTGGAACACTGCGGAACTTTTAACTTTTTCTCTGTTATTCTAAAATGGTTGCACATAATTTTTCATTTTTTTCTACCTTAGACATTGTTTAGATATTAACTTATATGTATCTGTTAAAATTTTCGACGCATATGATAATAAACTACTTTCTTCAACCTGAAACCTCCATTTTGCAGAATTAAGAAACACCAATTTTACGATTTTCTGCGAATTTTTTAATATGACGCTTGAAAATGAGCTCGAACGATCGAGCTATTACTTGCGCGAAGGTCTCTTTTGTACTGGCTTATACTTGCCAGGTATACTTCACTAGCCCTTATAAAATGTTCCATTATATTCTTTAAACATTACTCTATCCACCTATGTACTCTAAATCCTATAAAATGAAACTTCATTTTTCGACTTTTGACCAGCTTTTCGGGAATCGGCCCCACTGTGCGGCGGCGGCGGTGGCGGCGGCGGTGCGGCTTCACACGTAGTTATTAGCTTATGAGACGTGTGCGCGAATGCGGTTCAGCTTATACAGGCACACATTCGCCAGCTCATAAGCTTATGAGCGAGTGTGTGCCACCGCGACACATGCGCACAATTCAGTTTACACGTCGCATGTGTTGTTAGCTAATTACCGCAGGTGATTGGGACAGTGAATGTAAAACAACAACAACAACAACAATAACAACAAAAACAAAAAGAACAACAACAACAACAATAACAACAACACCGTAAATATACACGAATTTTAGTTTTTATGGAAACATCTATAATCGTATACACATATTAATACCAACAGCATTTGCACGTATGAATTTTAGTTTTTAGTGAAAATCGATAAGTGTGTGCACATATTTATACGATGAGCATTTGCTTAACATAACTTTTTTAATAAAATACATTTAGGTACCTGGGTATAAACACTTTTGATTACATTTTGTTACATTTATATACGTATTTATGTAATTTCGTTTATTTTCAGGCAAAACACATTTTTCAAGAAAAAATATATACATACATTACAAAGATATATAATTCACGCACGCACGCACGCACGCACGCACGCACGCACGCACGCACGCACGCACGCACGCACGCACGCACGCACGCACGCACGCACGCACGCACGCACGCACGCACGCACGCACGCACGCACGCACGCACGCACGCACGCACGCACGCACGCACGCACGCACGCACGCACGCACGCACGCACGCACGCACGCACGCACGCACGCACGCACGCACGCACGCACGCACGCACGCACGCACGCACGCACGCACGCACGCACGCACGCACGCACGCACGCACGCACGCACGCACGCACGCACGCACGCACGCACGCACGCACGCACGCACGCACGCACGCACGCACACACACGCACACACACACACGCACACGCACACACGCACGCACGCACACACGCACGCACGCACACGCGCGCGCGCGCACACACATACACACACACCTTAATATTTACATTGATATTTACAATTTATACATGTGCTTATATACCATAAAAATATAAAAAATAATATATAATATATAATATATAGTATATAATATATAATATATAATATATAATATATAATATATTGTAACATAGTTACACGCCAGAGCGTAGGAATAGATGCAGCGATTATGATCGTGTAGTATAATCGAGTTATACTCTCGAATCCACGTTATTAGGTCGAACGATTATAAGAGCCGGTATAGTTTTCGAGGCATAAAAACACCTGAGCGACAGACTCGGTACAAATGTACCGAGGTTCGCGGGCAATAGGCCATCGAACTCGCGTGAAAAACATGCTACGTCACGCCATCGGAATTCCCTCGCTGACATAACAGCAGGACAGCGACCAACTGATTTTGCTAGGAGGTGAGGGGAAGGCGGTGAGCGCGGCGACGGTAGATCCCGAAAACGAAAAAGACGCGTTAGAATTTGAATATGATGACGTAGATTTCAGGGGAACGAGGGGAAGCGTATAAAAGGCCGGTGCGGGGACAGGGAAGCTCTCTGGTCTCTCTTGTCTTTAAGGCAGAATAGCGAAAATCAACCAGGTATAAAAATTGTGAGAGAAATTAGTCGAGTGAAAAGCTCATGAGAGCATTAAAATATCAGGGAAACAGTGAAGATCATTACATGATCACTCATTAGGAAGATAATAGGGATAATCGAGTGGATTTATAGATAAATTAATACATAGAATTCAGTAGTCGATAAGTATTATTAATTTAAAATAGTGCATAGGAATAAGAAAACGGGATATATAAGAATAAATTAAACAGTGCGGTCTTTAAACGAGCGGTAATCAAGGGACCGAATTCCTTGTGTGAGTAGAAGTGAGAAAGAACGAGAGCAGAATAAGAGCGAAAAGGAAAGAATTGTAAACAGAGTTCATACACTCTGTACACTGAGAATCTGAGGTGTGTGTGTGTGTGAGAAGTGAAACACCGAGGCGTAGCGACGCAACCATAGCCCGAGTACCGAAATTCCGCGAATTTATGTGCAAATAAGCCGAAATAATCATAACTAAAATCGAGGGAATTCCCTGATTTTCGAGTCCAAGAAGATAGAATTAAGTAACGTAGTGGATAGGCTAATTTTAATTAAATCTAGGATAAGTAGCATTAAACATAGAACAGCTAAGTACTAGCGAATGAGTGGAAGAAGGGTGAGTGACAAAGAATTGTGAATAGGGTTCATACACCCTATAAAAAGAGCGAATGCGAAGCGAAATAGCAAAGAGTGTGAAGAATCTGTGCACCGAGCGTACGATAACTCAACGGCGCGAGAACAATAATAAGCCTTCGAGTGTACCGAGAGAGGTGAACATAAAATAAATTAAAATCGTCGAAATAGCTGCGACAATTGCGGAATTAGAGGTATATTCTGTAAAATTCGATTAACAGTAATCAAAAGTGACGTTTTTACAAAAATTGTTTTTCTTAGAATAAAGGCCTACTGTTAACCACTAAGAAGTCTAAATTAATTAGTCCTGTGATCGAGCCCAAATTCCCACGAAAAATAAAATATATGCTAACGTGAAAAATTACCGTTACAATATAATATATAATATATAATATATAATATATAATATATATCATAATATATAATATATAATATATAATATATAATATATAATATATAATATATAATATATAATATATAATATATAATATATAAAAATATGTACAATAGAAAAAATGTTAAAATTTTTAAATATTACATTGATATTTACCATTTATACATGTTTTTATATACTACAGGAAAATACATACAATAGAAAACGGTTTCAACTTGTTTTTGTTAAAGGTTACTTTTACGCGGCCTCGATAGTCTACATCTCCTTTAATTTTTATAACCAAAAGGTAAAGATAATTTATGACTAAGATGTCGGCGTTTACGACATACGACCTGACAAGTTTTATACATGGTTCGGGTGATAACATTGTGAAGGGGTGTTATATTTATTGCCGAAAATTGTAATTTTAGTGGAGTTTTATTAACGATTGGTAATTCGGATTTTAGGAGATCGCTAATCGATGTGAAATTGATTACTTTAGAATTTGTATAATTTAAACTCAAACCCTTCACTCTGCATACCGTGTCTACGATTGTTCCAGTGTCCTCGGTAGTGGTGACCGTATAACCATAGAATTTCGGATCCCCGGAGACAAACGAATTTATATAAGCATTAGAACCCAACGGGAGCAATTCGTTAGTCATGTCTCCAAGCCAGTCGCCTACCGAGAGCTGCCAATCATCACCCTTACTCACGTGAATTACCGAATCGGTGTCATAATATAAAACACGTCTATCTAAACGCTCGAGGTAACTGTATAGTTTTAAACGTGCTAAAGCTGTCGTAAACGCTGCAATTACTACGCTAGTTAATGGACTAGGAACTACAGCCTCATCACGGGATACCCAATTAAGATATAACAGATTATCGTTTACCAGTAGCAAAGTTTAATTTCTTTATCATTGTCGTACAAATACAACAATAGCTTCTCGCGAGTTTCCACAATTTCCGTACGTGCTAAGTTATCCCGCTGACCGAACTTACCCCAGAA
Organism: Cylloceria caligata; assembly: GCA_963942595.1. Classification (NCBI taxonomy): domain Eukaryota; kingdom Metazoa; phylum Arthropoda; class Insecta; order Hymenoptera; family Ichneumonidae; genus Cylloceria; species Cylloceria caligata. The sequence continues at coordinate 32,372,959 of OZ012708.1, forward strand.
AGAATTTAAACAAAGCTTAGCGACCGAGCGCAGCCCTGGATTTTTCTTTATGTTATCAGCGTTCAAGCGTTATATACTGTTTGTGAGACGCCTCGTCGATACACTGCTCGGGCCACCCGCTAGCCTCCTGTTTAATTTTTAAAAATGTATTTACATATTCTACAAACAAGCCACCCTCACGTGTATCAGTGTTATAAATTGTCGTATCGTACGCCCAAACAATAGAAATTTTTTATATTTTATAACCGCAGTCTATTGCTTTCCGCACCTCATCCGTCACCCAGGTACCTGTGAAAGCCCTATCGCCGGGATTTTCACGAATGCACGAGTCCTGAGTCACGTCCTCTGCGCATTTACGACATACGGCGAACAATAGTTTCTCGTGCATTCGCACAGGTAGAACAGGGTGAAAGAGTCGGCGCGGCGGCAATATAGTACACTCAATCAAACCATTGACCGTGACGCCTAGAGCATCGTACGAAGACCCTAGCAAAGCCTCGCACTCGGCACCGAGGTATATTTTAGGGTGCTCCACCTGGTAGCGACCTGTCTTACATATATACGAGTACAACGAGCAAATGTCGATGCACGAAATCTTCTCTCCCGGCGCGACATCGTAGGACGTGACTATATTACCCGTACGACCGCCATAGAACGCTGCACGAGGGTTTAGTCTCTCTGTGACACGTCGTGGATGGTTATTTAAAAATTCGTTGATACGTGGTTCGTCTTTACGGAGGGTATTAAAATTACACTCCCACATCTCCACCCGTTCGTAACCGTGTGAACGAATTTTCAAACTCGTTGCCACAGTGCGCGCATATCGCGAGTCTAAACTCTCGTTTCCAGCATGAGAATTTCTCGCACGATCATTGGGAACACAATGAGTGACAATGTGCTCGTGGGCATCACCCGATGTACCTGTATATAACTTAACTTGACGCTTTCAAAATCATAAAATATGAAAAGCGTTTCAGGGTGTTTTGCAGCGGTGGTGGGTTCACGTTTTTTTTTTTGCGCTGTTTGACTATTTGCATATAGCATTGCTCGTTGAACCCATGCGAACGATGGCACAACCGGCAAAAACCAACACCGCATTTGTGTACATCGTGATCTCTGCGAATGAGTTTTTCACAAGTTTTACAAACACGGTATAACTCACAAATAGACTTTCGTACACCTGTCATGACTTTGGTACGTCTTTCGAGAGGTTTTAGATGGTTGGCGAAACACACAGCACCGAAGAACGAGCGACCACAATCGTCACACGAGCGCTCATTGTTTACCGGTCCTGCAGACTTTACTGCTTGCGCAGTCACCGCTACGGAGCCAGGTACGAGCTCTTTGTCGACTGTTGGGACAACCTCAGTAACGCAGGGTGGTACACAAAAGCACTGGGGACACTACCTTGTACACCGATGCTCCGAGACACGACGGTAAGATTTATTGCAGGGTATACAATAATTCTTACCACCCGCTGCACCCATTAGATTGGTAATAGGTGAATAGTGCTATAAAATAGCACTATACGCTATATTAACAATCTCAGATGATGCCCTTGTTTCAAAAGACGAATATCCATTGAAAATCGGCGGCTCGCCGCAACCGAGAGCCTCCCAATCGTAAACTACAATTGCAACCCTCGAAGGTGTGAGGTATCGTTGGAATTTCTGTATTTCCGAAATACCACAGCCTTCTGCAGGGATTTGCACTCGAGCCTTTTCAACTAGAGCACGTGCTTTCTTACGTTGGTCTAGCGACGCCTTATGCCTTATAAGGTTCCAGGCTTTTGTCGACGCTGCAGTACGGTCACGTTTGTGTTTATTGTTCCCAAGGGCTACAACGAGCGACCGTGGAAAACACAAATTGTCGTCGTTTCGAATAATATAAACCGATTTGCTCTTCGCCATAGATACACGTATCCCTCGACCACTTGGTACTGTTACGTATGTGACTGTGAATCGCAGCGTGTGAGATGCAGCGAGCACTCTTGAGCTTTGATTCACAGCACACATCAAACCCCATAGGTGGTCGTCGGTGAACCGTGATATACTAGTAGGTCTGAGCGATAACCTCGCTGCACCGTCAACCATATCATCCGTGACGAATCCTACACCTATCAAATCCGCATCACGATCCTTAATAAAATGATGATAAATATCGTTCACTGCATTTCGGATCCATGTGATGGGATTTATAGATGTAAGAGGTGGCACTAACGCGAGATCAACTTCCCGTGTTAAAACCCCAAAACGCTTTAAATACCGATTTCTTTCCGCGTTTACGATTGTAAAACGATTTCCCGGTGGTAATGTGATGTTAATATCGTCTAAGTGTGATTCAACGATGGTTTCATTAGCCGTGTTAACGTTTTCAATGCTATTATCGTTGCGACAACGTTTATTACCGCCTGCTACCGTGTTTGACAACCTCCTCCTCCTCCTCCTCCTCCTCCTCCTCCTCCTCCTCCTCCTCCTCCTCCTCCTCCTCCTCCTCCTCCTCCTCCTCCTCCTCCTACTACTACTACTACTACTACTACTACTGCTACTACTACTACTACTACTACTACTACTACTACTACTACTACTACTACTACTACTACTACTACTACTACTACTACTACTACTACTACTACTACTACTACTACTACTACTACTACTACTACTACTACTACTACTACTACTACTACTACTACTACTACTACTACTACTACTACTACTACTACTACTACTACTACTACTACTACTACTACTACTACTACTACTACTACTACTACTACTACTACTACTACTACTACTACTACTACTACTACTACTACTACTACTACTACTACTACTACTACTACTACTACTACTACTACTACTACTACTACTACTACTACTACTACTACTACTACTACTACTACTACTACTACTACTACTACTACTACTACTACTACTACTACTACTACTACTACTACTACTACTACTACTACTACTACTACTACTACTACTACTACTACTACTACTACTACTACTACTACTACTACTACTACTACTACTACTACTACTACTACTACTACTACTACTACTACTACTACTACTACTACTACTACTACTACTACTACTACTACTACTACTACTACTACTACTACTACTACTACTACTACTACTACTACTACTACTACTACTACTACTACTACTACTACTACTACTACTACTACTACTACTACTACTACTACTACTACTACTACTACTACTACTACTACTACTACTACTACTACTACTACTACTACTACTACTACTACTACTACTACTACTACTACTACTACTACTACTACTACTACTACTACTACTACTACTACTACTACTACTACTACTACTACTACTACTACTACTACTACTACTACTACTACTACTACTACTACTACTACTACTACTACTACTACTACTACTACTACTACTACTACTACTACTACTACTACTACTACTACTACTACTACTACTACTACTACTACTACTACTACTACTACTACTACTACTACTACTACTACTACTACTACTACTACTACTACTACTACTACTACTACTACTACTACTACTACTACTACTACTACTACTACTACTACTACTACTACTACTACTACTACTACTACTACTACTACTACTACTACTACTACTACTACTACTACTACTACTACTACTACTACTACTACTACTACTACTACTACTACTACTACTACTACTACTACTACTACTACTACTACTACTACTACTACTACTACTACTACTACTACTACTACTACTACTACTACTACTACTACTACTACTACTACTACTACTACTACTACTACTACTACTACTACTACTACTACTACTACTACTACTACTACTACTACTACTACTACTACTACTACTACTACTACTACTACTACTACTACTACTACTACTACTACTACTACTACTACTACTACTACTACTACTACTACTACTACTACTACTACTACTACTACTACTACTACTACTACTACTACTACTACTACTACTACTACTACTACTACTACTACTACTACTACTACTACTACTACTACTACTACTACTACTACTACTACTACTACTACTACTACTACTACTACTACTACTACTACTACTACTACTACTACTACTACTACTACTACTACTACTACTACTACTACTACTACTACTACTACTACTACTACTACTACTACTACTACTACTACTACTACTACTACTACTACTACTACTACTACTACTACTACTACTACTACTACTACTACTACTACTACTACTACTACTACTACTACTACTACTACTACTACTACTACTACTACTACTACTACTACTACTACTACTACTACTACTACTACTACTACTACTACTACTACTACTACTACTACTACTACTACTACTACTACTACTACTACTACTACTACTACTACTACTACTACTACTACTACTACTACTACTACTACTACTACTACTACTACTACTACTACTACTACTACTACTACTACTACTACTACTACTACTACTACTACTACTACTACTACTACTACTACTACTACTACTACTACTACTACTACTACTACTACTACTACTACTACTACTACTACTACTACTACTACTACTACTACTACTACTACTACTACTACTACTACTACTACTACTACTACTACTACTACTACTACTACTACTACTACTACTACTACTACTACTACTACTACTACTACTACTACTACTACTACTACTACTACTACTACTACTACTACTACTACTACTACTACTACTACTACTACTACTACTACTACTACTACTACTACTACTACTACTACTACTACTACTACTACTACTACTACTACTACTACTACTACTACTACTACTACTACTACTACTACTACTACTACTACTACTACTACTACTACTACTACTACTACTACTACTACTACTACTACTACTACTACTACTACTACTACTACTACTACTACTACTACTACTACTACTACTACTACTACTACTACTACTACTACTACTACTACTACTACTACTACTACTACTACTACTACTACTACTACTACTACTACTACTACTACTACTACTACTGCTACTACTACTACTACTACTACTACTACTACTACTACTACTACTACTACTACTACTACTACTACTACTACTACTACTACTACTACTACTACTACTACTACTACTACTACTACTACTACTACTACTACTACTACTACTACTACTACTACTACTACTACTACTACTACTACTACTACTACTACTACTACTACTACTACTGAAATAAAATAGCTCCTGCGGACCAAAACACAAACCCAAGCCAAGGTGTGTGAAACCGTGCCGAGGGCTGCATGGCACCTGGGTAGAGGTGTCTTGAACGTTTAGCGGCCTTACCCCAGCATCCAGGCTCTGCTGGGGTGGACCTATACTTCCTAGGCTACTCGTGGGAATAATATGGAAGATACAAATATTAAACTGCAAAGCAATGAAAAACAAAAAGAACAAAAAAGCCAAAAAAGAGAAAATCAAAAAGAAGAAAAACCAACGGGGATTCAAGGTTACATCAGGATCGTTCCGACGGAAACGATCGCTTCAACGTTGGTCTGTACACCGCCGATGCATACCCCTGCTACAGCACGCGGAACGGCAACGGACCGCTCAAGTCCGTCGCTCACTCAGTACGCGACTTCACGTGATACCGCTATTGGCTTCGAGGATGACAAGCTGGGAGAGATCAAGTCACTTCTATCAGAGACCCTCAGAACGATCAAGGTGAAAAGGACTGTCCCCACGGAGGTCACAAACAACATCAAGGAGGCTCTTGCTCTAATCACTGAGTCGCTGACGTACCGCAAATCCTGAAAAGTAGAGCAACGGAAGCTCTCCCTCGCAGAGGCCAGGGAGCGCGCGGCGCTGCAGCAGGATGCCTTACCAGGCACCCCAAGGAACAAGCGGCCAGCGGCTAGCCCGCCAGTCGGCCCAGAAGAGAATAGCCACAACGGCAGCAATAGTGGATTCAATCAGGTAAACCGACGTAAGAAGAAACGCACTGGATCGGCAACGGAGACGACAGCTGCGCAACAGCTGGCGGTGAGGCCACTGAAACCTTAAACACCAGCGCCAACCCCCGCGCACCGCAAAACAAAGAAGAAAAAGACAACGCTCCCAAGAGCCCGTGCTAACGTAGTCCTGATACAGCCTGCGCAGGGTAAGTGCTACGCAGACATACTCAAGGACCTCAAGGCAAAGGTAGACCCCGGACAACATCAGACGGCGATACGCTCCATCCGCGAAACCAGGGATGGAGGCATCCTACTAGAGCTGGACCGTAAATCGGAGAGCAGCGCATCCTTCTCTGACGCCATAAGGGCGGCGGTTCACGATTGTGGGGCGGTAAAGAACCTGTCCCCCACGGTCACAATCCAGATCCGAGTCATCGATTCTTCCACCGATGAATCTGACATTCACAGCGCCCTTATCCAAGATCTCGGCGAGACAGCTGAGATAAAAAGGATCGGACTGTCAAAGACGGTCTCTCGAGGGCTGCGTACAGCCTTCGTTGACCTCGACGCGAAGAGCGCTCACAAACTGTTAGTTTGTGGCCGCATAAAGATAGGGTGGTTAATCTGCCGAATGAGACAGCACGAGTCCATCCCGCGATGCTACAGGTGCCTTGGGTACGGCCACCTATCGAGCAGGTGTTCCTGCCTCGACCGTAGCAAACTATGCTATAAATGCGGCGAGGATAATCACAAGGCAGTTGCGTGTAGCAATCCACCTCGCTGCATACTGTGCGCAGAAGCCAAAGGCGAAACACTCATCGAGGACCACATACCTCGATCAGGAGGATGCGTCATATACCGGAATGCGCTGAAAGGAGCAGTTAAGAATCAGCGATGACGACCATCCTACAATGCAATCTCAGTAGGGGGTGGACTGCTCAGGCGCTGCTGCACCAGCACGTCTCCGAAAGCGCCATCGATATATGCGCCATATCGGAGCAGCATTCGAATGCGCCAACGGCCTCTTGGTTTTCGAATACGACGGGCACGGCAGCTATCTGGGCGGCCAGCCCAAGCCAGCACACCTCCAGCAGCAGCAGCAGCGACGGCATTGTATGGGTGAAGTTTCGCGACTTCACCCTGTTGAGCTGCTATTTCTCTCCCAACCGTGGTATCTCCACATTCCGGAGCCAACTCAGCAATCTTGAGGATACTCTGCGACAAATCGACGGGGAAATCATCCTGACCGGCGACTTTAACGCCAAGTCGACGGAATGGGGCATGAGCTGGAGCGACAGTCGAGGGAATGAACTGGCGGACATGGCCGCCGCCGCCCGACTAGACATGGTCGTCCTAAACGAGGGTGGCGTATCAACTTTACAACGCCAATGACCACCAATACATACAGTTCTCGACTAGCAGTGCAACAACCCGCGACACGAGCCATAGGGATAGGCGCCAGCGCTGGAATGACAGAAAGTTGGATGAACCAAAGCTCATCAACTTCCTGAAAAACCAGCTGCGGCCGTCCACCAGAGTAGTAGCCACCGAAAGAACGGACGCAGAAAACATCGTAGATCAGACAATGACTGCCATCGTGGACGCCTGCGACGCGTCAATGCCCGTAAGAAGCACCAGAGGGAACAGACGCCCTAACTACTGGTGGAACAAGGAGATCTGCGAGCTGCGGAAAAAGTGCCTGGCGTTGCACAGTAGACGCAGAGCCCGAAATCGTGGCAGAAAAGTCAGAAAAAAATTTTTACAATCGGGATATTTGAGCAGGCAGTCAGGTAGAGGACTAATGGCTGCGTTAAATTGTAAAAGGGGAACCTTTTTCACCGTATACCTTCGTCGCTGCGTCAGTTGGAAGTTAGCCTTCGAGACGAGTGTTCGCATCGCGCGCTGAACGAGCGAAAACTACCGTGACTTATAAAATCGATAACTTTAAAGTGAAGTGTTTTAAATCAATCCGGAGACATGGATACGACTTCTGGAGGTATGTAGAAGATATTTTTACATTGGTTGAGTTTGAAATAAATATGTAAATTATTGAAGTGTAGTATAAACTACTGCATAAATAAAGTGAAAGAATTTTGTAAACTTATATTTTCAACTATCCGAAAAGTTATACTTTCTGCCATATTCTGCGACAGCCAATGTCTAGGCCTTTAGTTTATTATATAAGCTTGCGAAATTAACAGGAATTAGCTGCCTAGAGCTGCCTAACTTTGTCTGTTATGGTTTTTGGCAACGTAAAACAGGCGGTTGCCGACCGTGCACGCGCGCGCGGCGCCATACGCCATGCCATGGGGCTATTGAACAGCTGCTACTTGAGCAATAGGACTATATCCATACATATACCATATAAAATATATATATATATACATATATATATACAAAATACAAATTCAAGTAAATCATTTATATATCTATTTTTGTAGACATACAACAATACATATATATGTAAGTATATACTAAAGTAATTAATTTGAATCGTCACATTTTATTTATATTTGATACATTTTTATTATATATATAGGTATATATAAGGCATTCCACGCCAAATCGGACAGTTCAATTTTTTTTCCCTTGATTTTGTCATATTTTCATGTACTCATCAAAAATCGGCTTCTGGTACATTTTGAGATGTTTTTGGTCACCCGTTCAAAAAATATTTGTTTATGTTTTTTTGCTCATAACTTCTTTCATAATAGTCTAAATTCAATTTTTTTTTCATAACTGTTGTTTTTTATGTACTTTTCAAAAAAAAATACGAATAATTATTGCGGCTACTTATTTGTTACAATAATTAAAATTCATTAAAATTTTGATCTGATCCTTCAACACAAATTCTATACAATTTTATGTCTTTATTACAGGGTCCCATTACGAAGGAGTACATTTGACGAGGAAAGAATTATATCTTATTATAAAGGATAATTTGAACGATAATTTCGCTACGTTATTGTTTGGCTTTCTGATTCGCAATCAATCACTTTCACAACCCGCGTATATCAATTTTGTTCAATTCAATTATAATAATTAAAATTCAAATAACTAATGCAAGTTATATATCATTGTATACGAAAACGTCATACTAAATAAGTAAATTATTTCATCCTTTTTTAAGTGGTACGGCAGGAGGGAGTTTTTTTGAAAATTTTTAATTTTTTTTAACATACTTGTCCGCCATATTGGATCAGCCATTTTGTTTACAATAATTTGGCTTTCGGATTCGTAATGAGCGACCCTCAAAACCCACATATAGCAGTTTTTGTCAAGATCAGACACCTTTTTAACATTCATGTCCGCCATATTGGATCGGTTATTTTGTTTACAATAATTTGGCTTTCGGATTCGTAATAAGCGACCCTAAAAACCCGCATATACCAATTTTTGTCAAGATCGGACACCTTTTTAACATCCATGTCCGCCATATTGGATCGGCCATTTTATTTACAATAATTTAGCTTTCAGATTCGTAATCAGCGACCTTAAAAACCCCTGCATACCAATTTTCATTCCGATCGGAGGTTATTTGTATTTACTGCCACGATTTCGGGCTCTGCGTCCACTGTGCGATGGTTCGAAAAGCCTTTCACCGTAGACGTCGGCAGAGCGCTCGTCGAGGCCAGGAGATCAGTCCGATACCTCAGGCTCCAACTCGACGAAAAGCTCACCTTCTGGGATCACTTGACAAAAACAGCCGACAAGGCCAACGGCGCTGTAGCCAAGCTGTCAAGGATCATGCTGAATGTCGCCGGCCCTTGTTACGCGAAAAGGCGGTTACTGATGAGCACGGTCAACTCGATCATGCTTTATGGAGCGGAATTCTGGGCAGAACAGCTCGCCCACCAAAAATACCGGTGCAAACTTGCATCGGTGCAGAGGCGGGCCGCACTCCGAGTTGCATGCGCCTATCGCACGGTCCCGGAGGCTGCAATACTAGTTATCGCGAAGGCTCCCCCGATCGACCTAATGGCGCAACAACGGAAACGGTTACACCGACTGCGCCAAGCAAACGCCTTAAACGAGGAAACAAGGAACGGCGAACAACGAAGAACCATCGAAGACTGGCAGCATAGATGGAAAAACGGCAATACCGGAAGGTGGACAGCCAGGCTCATACCCGGCATAAAGGAGTGAGTTGAGTGCGAGCACACAGAAACCAACTTTTATCTCACGCAATTTCTCACATGACACGGGACGTTTAATGCGTATCTCCATCGGAAGGGCCTACGCAATAGCCCCCTGTGTATCTACTGCACCAACGAGATCGACGACGCTCGACACACGTTCTTTGATTGCGCCAGGTGGACGGAGATGCGAAGAATAGCAGCGGAGAACATCGGCGACACGCTATGACCAGAAAGCGTGATCCCTCAGATGATGAGCGCTCCGTCGAAGTGGGAGGCCATCATGAGGCTCGCCGAAGACCTGCTGAAAGCAAAAAGGCAAGAACAGCAACACGAGGTAGGCGCTTAGTGGCGCATCAGGAGTTAGGCTGAAGTAATGCGAAAGCGGTTTCCAGTCCAACCACCTCCACCACGATGTAGGTAAGAAGAGGAGGTGGTTTTAGTGGGTAGGGTCATGCATAACATCCAAGCATGGCGAGCCCCACACTCTGTGCGTAAATGCATTTCCACCTTCTCTTGGTAGAAAAAAAAAAAAAAAACTACTACTACTACTACTACGACTACTACTACTACTACTACTACTACTACTACTACTACTACTACTACTGCTACTGCTACTGCTACTGCTACTGCTACTGCTACTGCTACTGCTACTGCTACTGCTACTGCTACTGTTACTGCTACTGCTACTGCTACTGCTACTGCTACTGCTACTGCTACTGCTACTGCTACTGCTACTGCTACTGCTACTGCTACTGCTACTGCTACTGCTACTGCTACTGCTACTGCTACTGCTACTGCTACTGTTACTGCTACTGCTACTGCTACTGCTACTGCTACTACTACTACTACTACTACTACTACTAATACTAATACTAATACTAATACTCTTACTATGAGTGCGCCTACGAATACCACTTCCACCTACCTCGTAGAAATGAGGAGTCTTCCGAGGCTGAAGAATACGACGACGATGACGATGTCGATGACGATGCTGATGATGATGATGATGATGATGATGATGACGATGACGATGACGCTGACGATGACGATGACGATGACGATGACGATGACGATGACGATGACGATGACGATGACGATGAAGATGTTGATGATCATGACACGTATACCGTGGCGAGCGGCGTACGATCTGTAATTTGAGTAATTAATCTTCAGATGGTCCAGCACAGGTCTCGTATAAACGAACGGCTATCAAATCGTCGTCGTCGTCGTAGGGGTCGGATTCAAAACCGACATCTCCATCCGCGTTGATATGCGGCACAGTGACCAACCGAGCCACATCCTCATTATTAGGTATAAAAATACCCCTTTCATGAGGTGCTGATGACTCGGGGCTGTCCGGTATTCCGTCCCCCTCGCGATCGCCAAACCATCCGTGTGGCTGTTGCCATACGAGCAACTCTGAATTTATAAAATAATTTTATTATATATGTGTATATAAAATTATTTTATATATATAATATATATATAATATATAATATATATATAATATATAATATATATATATAATATATAATATACATATATAAAATTATATATATGCAAAAGTAAAAGAACATTTTTTACTTACCATTGTCTGAAGCATCATCGTCGTCGTCGTCGTTGTTCTCAAACTCCGTGGACGCCTCGTCGATGTTGAACGGCCGCTGAATTATAGGTTGTTCCACCAGCTCAGCGGCCTCCCTGTCGCGGTCGTCGGCGTCGGCGCTATCCTCGTTCGCGTCCTCCTTCTTATCCTCCGTGCTATCGCTGTCGTCGTCGTCGTCGTCGTCGTCGTCGTCGTCGTCGTCGTCGTCGTCGTCGTCGTCGTCGTCGTCGGTACTTTCACCGGCGACTGCAGGCACGTTGTCGTCGTCATCATCGTCGTCGTTGTCACCCATGTAGGCATCGTCGTCGTGTTCGTCTGCATTATCGTCATCATCAGCGATGCTGTCGGTACCGATAGTGCCAGACGCCACTGCTTCATCGACATCCATTTCATCCTCCGTTGTGTCGGCGTCACTGGTGTCACTTGAAGGTAATAAATTGCGTCGTGCTGTAACGAAAATTATTTTCTATTAGAAATATTATTTGTAAACATGTTATTTAATAATATACGTTTCAAAACATAATACACAATTCACAACATAGTTAATGTTTTCGGTATAATTCAAAACGTGTTCACTACACACCATAAAAATTATCGACTCTCATTATGAGGTCCCGCAGTGGTGGGTGAAGCATCCCTCCATGGCTCGCTCGATGCTCCACAACGAAACGTTGTACAAACACCGATCCTGAGAAGACACCCCTGTTGAAGGCTACAGTGATACCTTCAACACCACCTTGACGAAGCACTTGTAAGATACAACAATTGTATTTTCGCGCCGTAATTGTAAGAGGTGCGTGTGAATCGATAGATCTCGAAATCGATAGATTCCCCCTCTACTCTCACTCTGTGCTGCTTGCCGGCATCGACCGGGATTTCGCCTTCTTTCTCTCCGGGACCGTCAACTAATCAATACCAAAGGAATCACCCTGAAAATATTATTGGAAACCGTCGACCACGTCAACCTGTGGACCTCGGGTCCTGGAGAAAAGGAAAGAGCCAACGTGGGAAACGCAAGGCTAAGAAAAGATAAGTCGATCATACATCGAGATATACAACCTCCAATATTATATATGTATATGTCCGTGATTGAAATTTATATAATGACAAAATAATAATTATAAGACGCAATAAATAGAAATGTTACACACACTTTAGTGAACTTCGTAGTCAACCGATCGAACGTAAAGTTCGAGATATGCGCAAACCATCGCACCGTATACCGTCGCACAAATCGTCGATCATGTATGATAAAAGCACGAGCCGTTGCACGCACTACTTCCAAAAGTGAACGACGCGAAAAAACCATTTTTAAAAAGCGTGATAAATTGAAAAATACAAGAGCAAAACAAAACTGTGGTTGCACTGTTGCGTTTCAACACGGAATTAGACGAAAATTTTGATTCCGTTCACTTTTATATTTTGACCATAGCCCCCTCTTGTCTATAAATGCATTTTGACTTTTCACCCTATACACTGTATAATCTAAGAATGGTGGCGAAAGTTCTTTTAAGAATGGTCAAAGTTAAAGTCTACGATGTGACCTGGTATATTCGGGTTTACGGTCATCCCTGGTGTCTATTCATAAAGATACCTTCATATCGTATTATGCATTACACAATTCTGTGGTAACCATATTGAAAACCCTCTAAATACGAGTCTTTGCATTTCTACGTTTTCTGTAACAAGCTGTTGGTGGGCGAGCATTAGTTATTTCAATTTTTATATACATCTGTTCACAAGCCAGTAAATACGAACTCTCGTACTTCTACATTTTCGAAAGCAACCTGTATTGTCAGAACGAGCATCCCTAATTTATGTATACACCTGCACTTTCTGTCTACAGTAGCGTAGACTTGTTTACATAACAGTCAATACAAGCCCTCGAACTCCTTCATTTTCGGTAGCAGTCTGTATTGTCAGACCTCGTATCCCTAATTTTGATGTATGTTTACACCTACACAGTCTGTCTACAAGACAGTTCACATAACGTCTTGGACTCTTGCATTTTGGAATCAAACTGTATTGCCAAAACGAACATACATAATTTAAAATATTCATCGGAACAGTCTGTTTACAATATGACTAATACGATGCTAGCAGAGGGTTGCGCAGGAAGCTGTACACCTGTTTTCATCCGCCCCTCCATTCAATAATATACAATAGGGTTATCCATACTTACCTATAAAATGAATCGTTGAAAGGTCTAACCGGCAGTCAGGCCCGTGACACACTAGAAACCATAACTAGGATCGATGGATTTCCGACCACCATCTCATTCGTCAAGTTTACGCGTGTTGCTCAATATGAGTTCCGCCGATATAGGTGTGGCCGCCATGTATCGGCTTATATCTGCCGATGAAAAGAAAAATCTCGAGATACCACTGCTTCTTGGTACAACATACAATCTGAATTATTCAGAAACAAAGAAGATAAGTGTGGGACTTCAACCGCGTATAAACGGCGATGTCGTACCGATCATCAAGCTACAGAATTATAACTTATCGGGAGGAATCATCCTCGATATCATTACCTGGGGTAAACTACAAGATGCACTACCTGAAATAGACTCATATTTGAAGGATTGTAGGAATTATGGTAAGCGGACCGCTTACCGTACCCCAAACACCATCAAATTTGGAGACTTCGAGGTATACTTTACAACATCGTTCGGGTCCAAATCCATTGTGTTCGATCGGTGCATTGATGAGCCAACCACTGAGGACAGTGTCGACCAGAACGAAGAGAGTCAAGTGGAACTACCGCCAGCGAAGAAGAAGAACATCTATTCACCGGTGATGCAGAAGAAATCATTTGACGGGTTATGTGCCGTAACAGTGTGCGTCGATGAGCGCTTGAGACGCCTCCAGCGCTACACCTCTTATGTGAAAAACTGTATCGAAATTCTATGTGCTGAATTACTTATTCATATACCCGCTAAAGAGTTAGCCAAAAATGTGGATCAAGTGCGCATTAGAGAACTCTTAACACAGAATAGCTCTAATCTGTGTGAGGCTGTACGTCATCGAGTCGATCCTTCATTCATTGAATATTTCGATATACTGTTCCTGGAGTTGAAGGTATTTCGTATTCCATTCATAACACATGAAGTGAAAAAAACACTCACAGACATTTCACTAGTAGCTACAAATCCGATCGAATAATAATCGGAGAACGAGTGTACAAACTAGTTAAAAAGTAGTATTTAATCATTCACATAATAACACATGTTTATAAAAGATAATAATTAATTTTACTAATTGTAGATGATAAGATAATTATTGTATGACTTTGTATTAATTATGTGCTGCTCCGTCTCGTCGTCATCCTATGTTTCGCTCAATCTAAATTAGAGTTATTAAAGCTGTATACATAATGCTATTGTCAATAAAAATATTTGTTCTTCAAATGTTTTTACCTATTATTATTACTATTAATATCAATAACTGGTTTTAAAGTATCGAAAGATTTATTTTCAATTAGTGTCAAGTAGTAAAAAAGTAAAACCTCGGATGTGTAGGACACGACCGGACGCAAATCTTTTTACCGATGTCAAGCTACAATCTTCTTCTTTTTGGCTGGTAGGGCCCAATCTGTGGTATCGCGTGTAGGACCCAATGTACTTATCGATAGCTGCACCAAATATACACTACCGCTGTCGGTAACATACCTCCTGTCGAATATTTACAATAAATGGCTCACCGGTAACAAGCGTCCGACAGATTGGGGGATCAATCACAAGCCATCAGAAAGAGGGGAGACCACGCCCACAGGTCTCTCTATCTTGGCCCCTATCTACTGATCGGCCACGATGGGAACGTTCCCACAGGGTATACCGTGGACAAAACGGCTTTGTTCTTGCCACCTACGGTAGTCAAGCATTGGGATATCACCGACTTCCCATTCTTTAATAGTAACTCTGCAATCAAAACAACTGACCTCGTCGTCCTGCCCGGTGTAATAAAATCCTGCAGCGGCAAGTTGCCGCGGGTCTACAAAATTTACTGGCCAACTCCGGTAACTGTCGAGACGCACTTGTTCGTATGAGTACATGCCGCGTGGGCTTTTTGATGACATGCTAGTGGTGATATACACACTTTTATAATTAATCTTTTTCAAGATGCAGGTATAAAGAGTCGTTTATTTATTTAGTTATGTCAATAAAAATATTTATGCGTATATTTACTGGTATATGTTAATGTTCTTAATATGGTTATTATGGCATTCTCTTTATATTTGGTTGTACTCTCTCTCTCCTTTGAAGTTTAAAACTGATCGGGGTGCACTAAGATATTTTTTTCTTCAAAAGGTTTTATTTAATACCTTGTCTTTGAGTGCGTTTCCTGATATTTCGTTTGCGTTGGCGTATTGGTAACTATGTTTGCCTGGTTTGAAACATTTAAAAAAAATTTCTATTCACTAAAACTTAAACACACTGATCATTGTTATTATTATTATTGCTATTACTATTATTACCATTATTATTATTACTATTATTGTTATTACTATGATTATATGTATGTATTATTTCCTTTCATATTTAATATGTTTGTTTATCTGATAGAGTGTAACATAGTTACAATCAAGTAACTTATTTCATTATGTCGAACGGCTATAAGAGCCGAGAGTATGCGAAATTAGACTTAATACAATAGCATCGAGGTTTGCGGGCACTAGGCCATCGCACCCATGGATGAAAAAGTAGCTACGTCACGTCTTCGGAATTCCCCCGTTGACATGAACAGCAGGTCAGCGACCAGCTGGCCTTCCTGGGTGGCGAGGGGAAGGCGGTGAGCGGGACGACGACTGAGCTACGAAGATAGGAAATGCGTTGAATTTCAAAATTACGATGCAGAGGGGAATGAGGCGAGGGGTGGCCTATAAAAGGCCGCTGCGGGGAGAGAGGAGCTCTCTTGGTGTAAACGCATAGACAGTGGAGAATAGGAATTGATTACGAAAGAATTCTAGCTAAAAGAAAAAAAATTCAAGAGTTATTTTTAATATTACATATCGTAGAGTCTATGGTCATCCAGAAAATAAAACGAGTGTGTGATACGCAGAGGCTAGCGAAAAAGAAAAAGGACAGGCGAGAAAAACTTATATAATTAGCGATAACCCGTTGTAGAGTAGGTAAATTCTAAAATAATCAAAATTAAGCTAGTTCATAAGGTGAACAGAGTAGGTGCATAGGATTAAGTGATACGATTAAGCGAGTAGTTTAAGAGAATAGGATTAAGGGGATAAGTTTAGCCATAGAGACTAAGTGCATCGAATTAAGCAAATAGTACGTAAGTAAATAAGTAAAATAGTGTGGATTTTAAACCAGCAGTATGAACAAAAAATTGCTCGATTCTGCGAGTGTAAGCGAGAAAGAGCGAAAAGTGAAACAAGGGTGAAAGAGAAAGCATTTCAAACAGAGTTTGTACACTCTGTCAAGGAGTAAGTCTGACGCGAGTGGCTGTGTGTATGCATGTTAGAAGCTACTGGGTCAATACCAACTCATTTACACGTAACAGACATTCGAGCCCGAAAATACCGAGAATTTGAACGCGAATAAGACGAAATAATGTTAAAATAATCGTCGGAATTCCCAAATTCGAATGCACCGTCCTAGATATTAGAGGCCGGGAACAGTAAAATAAATTGTTATGGAATAATTTCTTTTATTAATAAACCCGATTCTCACTCACCTCGAAATCTAATATTAATTAGTCCTGTGTTCGAGCCCGAATTCCCACGATAAATAAAAATTATTGTTAACGATAAAAATTACCGTTACAAGAGGGTTATTTGATTAATACGTTATGGCACGGTATTTGGTAGACGACTTGGCATCGTTTATGCCAACATTGCCTCCTAGTATTGGAATATCGTTGATAAAAATAAATATGGAGTGTTATTAGAGATTATTGTAGCTTTATATTTACTCCTGTATGATATATATGTTTTTATTTTTACTTTTATTTTCTGATTTTTCATTCGTATACAGTATATCCATTTTATTATGTAAATTCTATGTTTATTATTACATGATATCCAACAAGAAAGTGCCGCATAAGTGCGTACCATCTAAACATCGTATATTTTTATGCAAAATGTGTTTCTGGAAAAATTATTTCGAGAATCTTAGTATGCAATTCTCGATTTTTTAAATTGATTTGAATGTACAATAATGTCTCTGTTTGGGAGTTTAATACGTACGTTACCGTTCGTTAATATAGTCTTTATTTCGTGCGGACCGGTGTAGTGGTCACCGAGTTTTCCTGGTTTTGGTCCTTTAAACAAAAATACTGATTCACCCACTTTAAATGCTATAGGATTAATTTTTTTGCCTTGATATATTTTGGAATTTTCTTTAGCCTTTATCAAATTTTGTCGTCCCAAACCCTGTATTTCATGGATTTGCGTGACCAGTTGCGTTAGATATTCATCGTACGTGGCGAGTTTCTCCATCTCGGCAAGGTGCATACTAGAAGGGGTATGAGCTATCTTGCCAAAAACCATTTCGTATGGAGTATGCTTAGTACCTTCGTGTACCTTCGTGTTGTTATTGTAAATAGTCATTTCAACTTATTCGTCCCAATTATTTTGTTTAGTGGTGAATTGTTTAAGATATTCACCAAGAGCATGATGCGATCTTTCCAATGATCCATTGGATTGAGGGTGAAATGCTGTAATTCTAACTTTACGTATTTTGAACAATTTTGCAATTTGTTTCAAGAAATTACTCAAAAAATTACTATCTTGGTCAGTGAGTACCGCTTTGGGTGAGCCGAAATAACAAATGAATCGTATGACAAATGCTTCTGCTATCGTTACTGCTTTTGCATTAGGTAAAGGGATTGCTACCGAATATTTTGTTAATTGATCTTGAATTGTAAGTATGTATTCATTTTCTTGCTTAGTTTTTGACATAGGGCCTACTATGTCCATTGCAATTTTATAGAAAGCTATTGCTGGAGTATCTGTTATGATCATAGGCTGTTTAGTTTTTACGCGGACTAATTTTTTTAATTGACATTCTAAACACCGTTGAATATACAATTGGACGTCAGTTTAAAAATTTTTCCAATAATACACGTGACGAATTCGATTATATGTTTTACTGACACCTCTGTGTCCGCCTATGGTTGACGAATGCATTTCTTCAATAATCTCATTTTGTCTTTCCACTGGGGGTTGTCTAACTAACCCGTGACAAATAATGATTTTAACATCGCTTTGCGCGAATATTAATCGAATTTGAGTCATAATATTTCCCCATGGCACATTTAACATAAAACTTGATTTTGCAATACTGACGGTTTGTAATGATAACTTGTCAATTAAATAACGAGCACTTTTTAAAGCTTCTACTATATTTTCCAAAATTAATGTGGGACCTTCTCCAGAATGATCTGTGATAGGCAAAGCTATATTGAATCTGTGAGCTCGTTTCATAATAGATTGAGCTTTCTTTAATTCTAGATTCTTTAAGTGTGGAAAGTTGTCGTTATCTCGAAGAATAATAGCTCCAGTGTCTATCGGTGCTCAGTCGGTGGAAACAAAATAAACTAGATTATCTTTTCCAGTGTGAAATAAGTCTCGTGATTGTTTGACGTTGGAAGCAATAATCCTACCCTTCGTAGTTTTATGCAGGATGGTGGCGGGCCGTATAAGTCAATTATCAGGTTCTACGTCGGACATGTTGTCGCTTCGGGGTTCTGTTTTGCTACCTTTAAAGAGTCCACATGCATGTTTTCCCTGCACTGTTCTGTCGGAGTTTCTCGAGGGTTATGGTCGTTGAATTCGCTTTCGTCGCTAGATTCGTTGTTCTTAAGAGGCACATCAATGTGGGATAGGACTGGTAACGGCACATGTGTTTGATTCCTCGGTCGATCTGAAGAGGTGTCGGATGGCAGAGGAAAGTTCTCAACACTGTAGGTTACTTGCTTATTCTTAGTTTCGATGTTTTTATTCTTGCGTGTCTCCCGAGGCATATTAACTTTCATTTTTACGGTGGGTTTCTTTAGTGGTGCCTTGTTCGCCGCAGGCGTCTGAAAAATTTCGGTTTCGTGACCAGTGGTCGTTGATTTGTATGGAGGGGCTATGTCTTCCAGCTGTTCGAAAGGATCAACCGACTCACGTACCCAGTCACATTCTTCTACATCGTTAAGATAACCGAAATTTCCAGGGACATCGTTGCTTAGATTTGCCTCCTCTTCTGAATCTTCTTCTAATAGCCGAGATATATCAGTATCTGATAAAATACGTTGATTCTTTTTACGGTGACTTTTTAAAGGATTCGTGCGAACCATGTAAATATCGTCTGTGGTAGTTAATGACTCTGTGGGGTTTCTTGAGGGTGCGTCGGCGTTAACGTTAGTTTTTCCGGCCTTGTACACTACATCGTATTCGTACTTGGCGAGTTTCAGTCGCCGGCGCAGGATTTTAGAATTTCCATCTGTAGCCCGTCGGAACCACAACAGCGGTTTATGGTCGGTTACTACAGTGAAATGCTGCCCATACAGATATGGCCGAAAGTGAAGTATAGAGTAAACTATAGCCAATGCAAACTCAAAGCTCGCGAGGCGTAAGCGCATGGATGATCATTGATAATTTCTCCTTGTGAAAGTATACTACCGATAGCATAACCCGATGCATCTGTTATTAAAATAAAAGGCTTGGAAAAATCAGGATATCGCAAAACTGGAGCCGTACAAAGTTTATTCTTTAAAATTTCGAATGACTGTTGTTGTTCGGGTCCCCAATCAAATATATTTTCTTTGCGCAAGAAACTCGTGAAGGGTTTTGATATCTTGGCGTATCCTTCTATGAACCGCCTATAATAACCTGTTAATCCCAGAAATTGTCGAATATTTTCAACATTTTTGAGTATGGGATATTCACGTACAGCTTCTAATTTCTTTGGGTCGGGTCGGACTCCACTATGCCCGATTATATGTCCTAAATACGTGACTTTTCTTTTTAAAAATTCGCATTTATCTGGTTGTAATATTAAATGTGCTGCTTCTAATCGTTCAATTAATTCGCGATATACAGGGTGGCCGATTTATCTGAAGACATTGAAATATTTCGAAAACTACGCATCGGATAAAAAAAAGTTCTCAACAAAATTTGTTCGCCTGGAAGAGGGTCGTCCAATGATACCAAAGTAGACCCGTCACCCCTACCCCCTGGGGTGGGGGTGGGGGCAACTTTAAAATCGTAAATGGGAACCCCTATTTTTTATTGCAGATTCGGATTCCCCATAAAAAAATAAGTAACTTTTATCTGAAACATTTTTTTTCGATTCGTGATAGATGGCGCTGTAATCGCAAGGGACCTGATTTTTGCAAATATCTCGAGAAATTACACATCGGATCGAAAAAAGAAAAAAGACATGTTTCATTTTTCAAAAAACTATTCAGCGATATGAAACTCGATCCACCCTCCCCCCATCCCGGCCCCATTGTGGTGAAAATGGAAGTTGCTTCAAAATCGTGATTGGAAAACCCTATTTTTTTCCTGGTTTTCTATGATAAAATCCATTGATTTGACTTTATTGTTGATATGAAATTTTCTCACACATGGCGCTGCAATCGATAGCATGTATTCGTTTATCAATAAGTTAACAACTACTTTTAGCGTTACCCAGGAACAACGATGTGGACGTAGTAGTTTTTGTTCCCATCGGGGTGCTTGTTTTAGATGAGTCCCCGTGCCTCTCACTGTTCAATAAATTAGATTAAATGTTCGAAATTGTGACCTTGAACTTCTAGACACTTATTTATACTTTCCTCGAATGATTGTACACAGGAGAGGAGCATATCTGCGGGAATTTCAGCGCAAGCGTTTCTTATGCGCTGCATCATGTTTTCACGAGTTGTTGGTGCTTGTTGAAAAACCTTATTTTTTAGACGACCCCACAGAAAAAAATCCGGCGATGTCAAATCAGGCGACCTAGCAGGCCAATTAATCGGGCCAGCTCTGCCGATCCATCGGCCATTGAAATCACGGTTGAATACTTCCCGTGCTGTTATTGAGTAATGCGCTGGGCAACCGTCATGCTGAAACCACATAATTTGGCGAATGGGCAATGCAACATCCTCAAGTAGAGGTTGTAGTTCATGTTCCAGGAAATTTCGATATTTGATTCCATTTAAAGTACCATCAATGAAATAAGGATCAATGAGTTTGTTACCTACAATTCCACACCAAACGTTAACCCACCAGGGACGTTGATGTTTAACTTGTCGTAACCAGTGGGGATTTTGCACACTCCAGTAATGCATGTTATGCCGATTAACGGCACCATGGTTTGTGAATGTGGACTCATCTGAAAATAGTATCATTGATACATTAGCGAAGAAATTGGAATTTATTTGTATTTGCTGAACTGCCCATTCACAAAATTCTACTCGCAGACGAAAATCATCGCCATGAAGTTCCTGATGAGTGAAATGTGGTATGGGTGATACTTGGAACGATGCAATATTCTGAGAATACGATCTCTAGTAATTCTGGAATCCCGATGTAATTGCCGAGTGCTTACATGAGGGTTTTGTTGAACAGCTGCTATCACATCAATTTCATTAGCTTCTCCTGTGACAGTGATTCTTCGTTTTCTTTTTTTAGGTTGTACACTACCGTCAGACATAAAGGATTGAACAACTTTGTAACAAAAAGAACGTGAGCGAACATTATCTGGAAAACGCTCAGGATACAAGGCATCAACATCGTCAACATTCCGCCTACATTCACCGAAAATCAGAATCATTTCAGTTTTTTCTTCTATGGTTTCTTCAGTTTAAGGAATGAAGGCTAGATATAGTCAAGTGAATTGACAATGTTGGAGGTGTTTTCAGTTAAAATCGTTGATATTGACCTTGACGCGCCACTGTAACCGAATGGTGAACTACGGGCTTGTAAAAGCCAGTGCAGCGTTGTCAAAGATGACCATTTACGATTTCAGGGTTGGGGTGACGGCCTCTCCTGTGTACAATCATTCGAGGAAAGAATAAATAAGTGTCTAGAAGTTCAAGGTCACAACTTCGAACATTTAATCCAATTTATTGAACAGTGAGAGGTAAGGGGACTCACGTAAAATAAGCCCCCTGATGGTGAGAGGCAAGGGGACTCACCTAAAACAAGCACCCCGATGGGAACAAAAACTACTACGTCCACGTCGTTGTTCCTGGATAACGCTAAAAGTCGTTGTTAACTTATTGATAAACGAATACATGCTTTCGATTGCAGCGCCATGTGTGAGAAAATTTCATATCAACAATAAAGTCAAATCAATGGATTTTGTCATGGAAAACCAGGAAAAAATAGGGTTTTCCAATCACGATTTTGAAGCAACTTCCATTTTCACCACAATGGGGTAGGGATGGGGGGGAGGGTGGATCGAGTTTCGTATCGCTGAATAGCTTTTTGAAAAATGAAACATGTCTTTCTTCTTTTTTCGATCCGATCTGTAATTTCTCGAGATATTCGCAAAAATCGGATTTCTTGGGATTACAGCGCTATCTATCACGAATCGGAAAAAAGTGTTTCAGATAAAAGTTACTTATTTTTTTATAGGGAATCCGAATCTGCAATAAAAAATAGAGGGTTCCCATTTACGATTTCAAAGTTGCTCCCACCCTTACCATAGGGCGTAGGGGTGAGGGGTCAGCATTGGTGTCATTGAATGACCCCCTTTCAGGCGAACAAATTTTATTGAGAACTTTTTTTGATCCGATGCGTAGTTTTCGTAATATTTCAATGTCTTCAGATAAATCGGCCACCCTGTATATTCTCGTGTTCTTTGAGATTATAGGCATAAATGGCAATATCGTCCAAATAAACAAATAATCCTTTCCCGAGGAGCCCACTTAGCGTGAGGTCCATTGCTCCTTGAAACGTCGGAGGGGCGTTCCGAAGGCCGAACGGCATTCTAACGAATTCGAAATGGCCACGTGGCGCAGTAAATGCGGTCTTATGACGATCTTCTGGAGAGACTTCTATCTGATGGAATCCTGATGCTAAATCGAATACAGAAAAGTATTGTGCACCGCCTAATTGATCTAATATATCGTTGATATTGGGTATGGGGTACGCGTCGGCGATCGTTTTTTCGTTCAGCGATCGGTAATCGAACACGACTCTCCATTTTTTATTACCCTGAGAGTCGGCTTTCTTGGGAACGACCCAGACAGGACAATTGTATGGCGAGGTAGAGGGTATTATTACTCCTTTACCGAGCATATCCTCTATTTGCTTGCCTATTTCTTCTTTACTACATTCTGGCCATCTGTAGCCTCGAGTATTTTTAGGAAGATCATCAGTAGTAGGAATGTGATGTTGCAATATAGTGGTGCATGTCAACGTATCTCCTTGGATTTGGTATAAATGTGCGCTTTCCTTTAAAAGCGTCTCGATACTTGCTTTTTCTTCTCCCTTCAATTCGACGAGTCTTAATAATTCCTTAATTTGATTATAGCGGTCGATCATTACCGATTCCGATATTACGTAACATGATTTTTCGCGAATGAAAGGTTGAATTTCTCGAGTGATGTTAGCTATACTGAGTATTTGTGTTAACAAAACGTTCATCATTTTATACTTTTTTGGACTATGTTACGTCCTGGGTTTCAACGAAGGGACGCAACGAAGGAATAATATTTTATTTTCTCCATTTTGAGCCGGAATGTGCTAGCTCGGGATTGGAGGACGCTGGTGAGGGGCGAGTTTTATAAATAAAGCATTCAAGCACAGAATTTACCACAATATTCACTATATATATATATGTATATTCAGTTCTTATTGGATAAAACACATCGTAGAATTATTAGATATTAAAACGGTATTGAAACAATATATATATTAAACAGCGCGCATTCAACATTAACATAAACTTTTAAACCACTAGAATTAAAGTCATTAAAATAGTATTCACTTTTGGTATTAAAATAGTAAATACATGGCGCAAGACAAACACCAATAAATGTTATTGTAATAAACAGTTAAACAAAGTTTATTGGAGCACAGACATTCTGAAGCTATTAATGATAAATACGGGGAAACAGTCAATGAATGGCGCGCGGCACAACACTATATATATATTAAAATAGTCAATATTTAAATAGTATTAAAACAGTATTAAAATAGTAGCACGTATTAAAACAGTATATATATTAAAACGGTTAAGTTATATAAAGTTATTGTTAGATATTATTAAAACAGTAAGTGATTGCGCACTTATAATTAATTTATGCTGTTGCGAGGGCCGACCGGTGTGGTCGACCCCCGGAGATGGACTGACTAATTAGCGCTGTGCTGAAAGTACCGAGCCTATAACAATAGAGAAAGTTTGGCGGGGCGCAGCGCATCTCATCGATGCGCTGCGTCTCGCTGGCCAGCGTGTGAACGCTGATCTAAGCAAAATGTGTGTACCCAGCAGCGATAAGCGCTACTGAGTTGCGCCAGAAATACGTGCATGGAATAAATCATATATGAAATAAAAATTTTTAATTATACATGAATCGGAAGACCCAGGACGTAACAGACTATATTTCTCGCTTCTCAAACGTGTTTCTTTGTCTTTAATATTTTCTATAATATTTTCCTTTTTTGACGGTTCAAGTGTACAAGTTGTTCGTAAATTCTTCGGGTCATCATAATTTTTAAGATTGACAGTTTGATCGCAATGATTCACAGGCACGAAAGGTTCAACAGGTGTATGGGGAAAAACTTATTTATTTTCTATCGTTCTTACTTGTTTTATTGACTCTGATGCTTTGGTAAAATCTGAATAATTGATTTTTACTGATTTTATTGTTTCAACGTTTCTATTCTCTTGGAGTATTTATTCTTTGGTTGACTTTCTAAATTCCTTTTTGTAATTATTGACATCTTCAAAGGGTTCTGTCCTTTCCATAGGCACAGATATCCCTATAAAATCTGGATCGAGTTTTCGCATATCTCCAACAAGTTCTGTCCATTCCGTCGGCACAGTTAATCTGTGTAGCTCGAACGACCCGCATAATTAACACAATTAGACTCGCTATCTTTTGCCGATATTTTTGTTTTTATTGGATTTGAATTAACGACGTTTTCTTCTTGAACATAATTTTCATAATCTTGAGGAGTTTCTGTCCTTTCGATAGGCACAGATTTTTCCGAAAAATTTGATCTGAGCTCCCTTAATTCTCCAACGAGCGCTACCCATTTCGTCGGCACAGACACCCCTGTGGAACCAAGGCAAGTCTCCTCATTAACACAGTAAACTTTCGTGTCTATCGAATTCAGATAGACAACGTTCTTTTCGTTTTCACAATTTAATTCGGTACATCCCATTGGTGTCTCTGTTTTTATCGAATTTGAACAAATAACACTTATTTCATGAACACTATTATCAAAATATTGAAGGGACTCTATCCTTTCCATAGGCACAGGTTTTCCCAAAAAATTTGAGCTAAGCTCCCCCAATTCTCCAACGAGCGCTGTCCGTTTCGTCGGCGCAGACACCCCTGTGGAGCCAAGGCAAGTCTCCTCATTAACACAGTTTACTTTCGTCTCTATCAAATTTGGATAGACAACGTTTTCTCTAGGTACAATAAACTCTTCAAGTTCAATATAAGTGTTCCCCTTGCTCGAATCCGACGTACAAAGTTCCATAACATTTCGTGAACTAGACTGCGAATTTTCAACTTGATCTTCTACTTTTACTTTACCAATTTCTTTACTTGATTTTTCATTTTTGACACGGTTTTCGTAAACTTCCCCAATAATTTCTGAACAATTTCTTATTTCTTCTTTTATAATTGTTTTCACAAAATCGGACATAGTCTCTAAAGAAGTTTCTGTATCTTCGCGGGGTAATGTCTCTGATAAGAACGCATTCTTTCCCGTCGGAAGGAATTTTTTTCAAATATTCTCACTTGAATTGACTTTATCTTTATTAGTTTCATAACTCAGTCCGTCCAAGGACTTATTTTCTTTTATTAATTCAACTTTACTTATTGACTGTCGTTCCTTTTTCGTCTTTGGATCGTTAGTAGATTCCCTTGCTCCCGTACTGTAAGTTAATTCCTCCGATGACATTAACTCTAGTACTGGTACCTGGACTTGAACCGAATACCTATTGCTATTTGTCACATAAATGTAAGCTTTACCATTATTATTAATGACAAACCCGCTTTCTATGTTTATACCTTCACCTGCATCCAGTGGAGGCAGATAACCTTCTCGTAAATCCAAATTCTTTACTCTCACGAAGCACAATTTAATGGACTCTGCAGGGATAGCAATAGTTTCCTGAGTTGCCAATGGTATTCTTACATTCTGCATTTTCAATTGTCTTTTCTTATAATCAATTTTCACGCGATTGCCGTCAAGGTATTCCGAACCCAATATACCAGCTTCCTTTATGGGGAAGTTGTTATCTACAATATAGAAAGTAGCGAAACGTCCGAAGGCTTGTATGGTAATATGACCCAAAGTAAAAATTGAATTTGTTGTTAATCCATTAAATTGTAGAATTTCTCCGTGATTTATAGCGATATGTTCATTTACAAATGGTTTCTTTAAAATATTCGGCCCGGCTCCTATATCAACCATAAGAGTGATAGGGGATATTACTTCCGATGCTGTTATCGTAACCGTCGGAAGACCCGTACGCGGAAGACCACTTCGGTTTCCCGTACTTCCATATGTTCCTTCATTCTCCCTTCGAGCGGGACACTCGCGGATAAAATGACTGGGTTGTTTGCAATAAAAACATGGTCCTGTTGAATTGATGGGATTATTATTTAAATTATTAATATTTCCGCGATTTTCCGATCGATTAATATTTAAAGGCTGGGAATGTTTGTTACGATATGGACAAATATGAGCCCCGTGACCTTCTTTTTTACATATTTGGCACCGAATATCGCTAGGATTTTGGTATCGGAGGATGGCTGGTACCTGTGTTTGCGGTAAAGACATTAATTGGGGGGGGGGGGGGGGGGACTGAGGGTGATTGAGGACATCTATTCGCTGTGTGTTCATGATTTTTACAAAAGTGACAAAACATCGATGTATTTCCCGACTCCTTCCTTTCAGGAGGAAAGATTTTATAACAACGGTCGGCAGCGTACCCGCGGTTATTACATACCTGGCATATACTGAGCGGAGGACCGTCAAAGACGGATTTATTATTATTCGAAGGGGGGAAGATTTTAAGACATTTGTCAGCTGAGTGTCCTGTTTTTTTTACAGATCTGGCATATAATAAATGAAGGAGCTTCGAGGCTGGGTTTATTGTTATTTGAAGGTGGAAAATTTTTAAAACATTTGTCTGCCGAGTGTCCAGTCTTCTGACAGATCTGACATATGCTGGATCCTTTATCGACATTTTCCGTATTTTGTAACAGCTAACGCTTAGCTAGTCTTCTGGGTCGAACATTCTTTACCATTGTGCCCTTTTTTATTGCACAACTGGCAATGCACTTTTTCGCTTGCTACCACGTGCACACCTCATTTCGCCTCGGGCTTAGGGACCCTTGGACTCGACGTTACTTTCTCACCGCTACGCAAGGCTGCTTGGGACACTAAACGCTTTTCGGTCTGCACTGCTAGCTCTATTAATTCTTCGAAATTATTATTGGGATTTAGTCGTTGCTCAATTTCCGGTCTTAAACCGTGTAGAAAACAAGCTGGAAGGCTTTGTCTAGTATTATCAATAAATGCGCCAGCCAAGGGATTATCCTCGCACGCATCATAATTTTGAAGTATCAAATTTCCCAAATCTCGTACACGATTCAAGTATGCAATAACAGACTCACTTTCTCTCTGGTATATTGATCCTAATTCACCTTGCAGCTGATATAGGTACGTTTCGCGTGGGTGCATAAATATCTTTGAGAAATTACCCAAGTCTTCTATTGTTTTAAAAGTTTACCCTTGTATAGTGCGACGGGGTTCGCCGATTATTTTTATGCGAACTGCTTTTACTAAATTTGATTCGGCGCCTGGCCCCATCATAGCCAAGGCTTCCTTGCATCCTTGGATAAACATTCCCAATGACAAAGTATGACCGTCATAAATCGGTATGACAGCCAGTGTATCCCGAAGAGACAACGTTTGGTTATTATTAATCATAATGAGAGGAGGATCGGGAGCAGGGTCACTAGTTTCAAGAGAAAAATTCACTGGCGGTATTTTACTGGGTTTTTTTTATCTGGACTCGACCTTTTTCCCATGGGTCGGGAGGAGCAACCAGGAATAGCAGGTTCGTATTCAGATAACAGGTGTAAATTTTTCAACAAATTCTGTGGCACAATGTGGGAGGGTTTAATTATTGATTTTAATTTAGATTTTTCACAAGTATTGCTTCTTCCAATTGCAGTAGACAGTGTTTTATTATGACTCACGAGGGGCTGTGTACCGATGGGTGAGTCGAATGGGGTATACCCCACCCCCCTGCAGGAGTGTAAAATATGTCGCTGGAGTTCGAAAGGCCTAACGTGGGCGTGGTGCCTACGGGGTTCGGGGTAGCTGTGACTGGTGTATCCGTACCTGTTGTCTCGTGTGTAGCGGGCTGCAACTCGACGCCTTTTACAGTATGATCGGAGGATGCGGGAATCTAAACTGGAATTTCGTTACAGGGATCTTTATATATTACAAGTGGTAAATATTGGTGACCAGGTTCTTCCAAAAATCCAACCACAGACAATAAATTATTTCCCGATATCGCCGTAAGTGTTTCCTGCACTCGGTTCGCGAATTGCTCAAAACTTTCTGAATTCTTTGAAATTTCTTGAATCTGTAAGGGACTATTTGATGTATTATAATTATCAAGATTGTCTGATAACATTTCTTCAGTACTTGAAGAATAACTTGCTTCCTCGCAGTTTATTTCTGTTTTTGTAATAATTAAATGACTTGACGTTAATTCCGAGGATAGTATATGGCTGTCTTCGTCTACTTTAATTAATTCCGGATTTTCTCGATTAAACTTGCTACTTTTCTCTGTATCCGCAATAATTTCTCCCTTTGGATTCGTTGTGGAGGGAGTCTGGGAATGCGAACTGCCAGTACTTTCGTCGAAAAATTCTTCAACTGTCTCAAATTGGGATTTCGGAGGGCTATATATTCGAGATTTATTTTTTCGGTCTTCAGGATAATTATGTATTACTTTATCGTCAAGTTTTACCTTTGATCGAGTTGAACGCATACCCACCTAAATAATATTATTGGTTGGATCTAATCGTTCCTCGTTGTTCCAAAGGCCCTTGCCCTTTTAGTAATTATTTTTATATCTATTTCTTAAAACAATAAATATACCAGCGTATTACAAATGCTTCAATTCTGCGAGAACAATAAAACACCATAAAAAAAAACTTTATAACGGAGTGAAAACACAGTAAATTCTTTGGTAGGACCTGGGAACGGGAAATTCTTTATTATTATTACTCACACAATGAAAAGGGAATGCAAGATTATTTCGTAGAAGAGGGAGAGAGAGACCAATTTTCTTACTTAGAGGTAGGCTTCGTAATCTTTGATTTTCCTTGGAGGATAATAATTTGATGGTCATTCTACGATTCGATCTTAGTAATGTGAGGCTTGCAAGGTATTACAATCGGGTGATAGCGTATCCCTAGTCTCGAGTGAGCTTCGTAATCAGCAACAAGTTCATCTAGAAAATGTTTCCGCTCGATTTCTCGGATTTCCATAAGGCGGTTTATTTGAGATTTATTCGACATTTCAGTGTCGACACCCCATATGATTTCACTGCTGCTTGCTGCGTACGTAATTTCCCTAATAAATATGGTATCTCTTCGTTAGAGAGGGTCGCGCAATCTGCCTTTCTACTGTCTGAATGATTTTTATACTTCACTGTTTGTTCACCTAAGGGTCCCTGAAAAACTATTGTTTTTTCTAGGTTAAGGAAAATACCTTCGTTATCGTTTGTAGATTTGATGCTAGAGACTCCAAAATTTTGCTTGTTATACGATTTACTCGCTGTTACCGTTAAAGGACAAGTCGTTTTACTAGATTTTAAATTTCTATTCCTTCCTTGCCTCGAGTAGCCGTTATGTACTGCAATTGTGTCGTCGCAATGTTTCTTATATTCTGTTATTTCTCATCCTTCGAGAGGGATAGTTTTATTATGGCTTTCTATTTCAATGTCAAAGACTCTAGAATTTTGCTCGTTGTACGATTTGTACGCAATTATTGGAACTTGGTACTGGGTTTTTAAGAGTTGCTGTTTTAATTTCTGTGCTTGAATTTTTCTCCTTTGTTTGTAGATTAATTAATTAATCATTTTGTATGCGGTCATATGTTTCTTCAGAGTGATAAATCTAAACGACAATGTAATTAACCAAGTATGATGCAAAATATCTGGCAGTTCGCAACACGGTTAGAGATAGCGCCACCTAAATCCCTGCGTTATCGATCTCAGAAAGATCTCTAACAATCGAATCTTTAATTATTTTTTGTCAACTCTGCTTGCCTCACTCATTCATTAAGAATTAATGAGGCAACCAAACCTGACGATTTTTAACTTCTAAAGAAATCGTGAAAAAATATTGCTACAGCCCGGGTTCGAACCGGGAACTCCAGAATTCTAGCCTGGTACGTTACCAATTACGCCACCGCGGCTCTAGCAACATTAATTCACGATCTCAATTTTTAATGTCAAGGATTTCTCCCACTAGTGTCATTGTGTTTCGTGAGCGACCCTTGATAGCCCCGAACTCACTTGCGCGAGGAGCTAAAGCATAGGATTTCTCCCACTTGTGTAATGTGTTTTGTGAGTGAACCTTACTAGCCCCGAACTCACTTGCGCGAGGAGCTAAAACATAGGATTTCTCCCACTAGTGTAATGTGTTTTGTGAGCGAACCTTGTCAGCCTTGACCTCACTTAAGCGAGGGGCTAAACATAGGATGTGTTGTTAGTGATACGTGCGCGGGCAAATCTGGTTGCCGATGTGTTAGGTTGAAAAGTGGATAGTTGAGGTAGTGTTTTTAGAATGCTGACCGCTGGTGTAAGCGAGCCGGCGAATTTCTTAACGGCCTATGACAGAAAGAGTGGCACGTGCAGGTGGAGGTGCAATGTTACGAGGGATGAATGGAGGTGAACGATGCTATTGATCGCTCGAGAGGATTGTTAAGATGAGCAACGTAGGAGTGAATAACAGAACTGTTTGTAATTTTATTAATATTTTCAGAATTGTATGCCCACTGTTTTAACGCCTGGTAGTTTGACAGAATTGATGTAAATGATAGTACAAAGAAGTTAATGTTACGGCGCAAATCGTATAGAAACAATATAAGAAGTCTGATGGTTGTCTGGTTAAAACAAATATAATATTACTTTCTATAATTAATATTCGGGGAAGCTATTTCCCTTATAGTTCTCCTCACGTATGTTTTAGCAATTATTCTTTCTTGCTGTTTTATTCGTTCTAAACCGAGTTGATTTAGGAAAATTTTTGGCGTGACTTCTTCAATGAGTTCTTGCGCGAGAACCTCGAGTTCTCTTATACGCACTTGAAGTACCAACAATTTTTCCAATGGTCCCATGTAATGGAGTACAACCTATGAATATATATATATCCACGTATATGTCCGTCAACAGAGATTTTATCTTCTCTCTTTTTTTATTCACCAGTCATTATCGAATATTAGCTTCCACATTTGATTTCCACAAGGTCAATTTACTCACGAAAAAGATTTGCCGAATAACTTGAATAATAGCGCGTATTCTTCTAAAACGAGTCAATTTTTGCAATGATGTCGATCAATGGACCTGAACCATATTAACGAACGTTCTTAATTTGTAATTTTTTAAGGGGAAATCCGATCATCTAACCCAAATAAGAGTGTCACCTTTAACCACATTAATTTTTATAAATAAAATCGATTTATTAAAACCCGATAATAATAATAATAAAAACAAAAAATCAATTTTTACACGATAAATTCACCCTCGGCAAAAAAGGCAAAGTTAGATTTTATGAATTATATTGTTTTATAAAAACTCAGTAGCAAAGAATGACAATTTTTCATGAAATAGATTGAATCGTTAAAATTCAATAAAAAGTAAAAAATCAATTTCTTTAAAATAAATCAATTCTCAAAAATGTGGTAAAAAGGGAAAAGGTTGATTTTATAAATTAAATCGTTTTACAAAAACTCAGTAGTAAAGAATGATAATTTTTCATGAAATGGATTGAATCGTTAAAATTCAATAAAAAGTAAAAAATCAATTTCTTTAAAATAAATCAATTCTCAAAAATGCGGTAAAAAGGGGAAAGGTGGATTTTATGAATTATATCGTTTTATAAAAATTCAGTAGTAAAGAATGATACATTTTCATGAAATGGATTGAATCGTTAAAATTCAATAAAAAATAAAAAATCAATTTTCGAGGATTAAATCGACTTACAAAACCACGGTAAAAACGGAAAAGATAGAATATTTTCTTTTCAGTTGATTCTTTACTAAATTAGTTTGAACAAAACTAACACTCTAAGATCCCGGACGAGCCCCCAGAATTTGTTACGTCAAAATCGGAGCCTATCTTACGAAACCCACGAATTGAACATAGATGCACGTTTCGGTGTATATTTTCCGTGCTCTGGTCAAGAAGAATAAATCCTCCCTTTACCATACCCGACGAAAAAATACCGAAGACGCAAGCCCGTTTTTGAGTCTAACCTCGTGGAAAATTACTCGGGATAGGGCTGGAGTACGTTTTGTTCTTGGTTGGGGATAATCACTTCACGAATAATGGGGTGGAAATTGAATGACAATTTCACGCGGAGAAAAACTTTAATTGGTAAAAGAAAATTGTACTTACGGTTGTTTGTTGCTGTGGTTCTTGCTGTTGAACGTTGGTTGGACGTAGACTGTTGTAGTCGGACAAACTCAAAATCGAACGTTTGCGTTGGTGCGTATTAATAATTATTTATCGAAATAAAACTACATGAGTAGTCGAATGTTGCACGTTCAATATTCCCGATTTCGCACGCGTTAATAATTATAAGTACTGTACTCGTACTCTGTACTACTTGAAACTATACTTTGTGAAATTGAGCCGCGGTGAAAAACTATCGAACTGTACTACTTCACTCCCCGGCAAACAGTACTACTTGCTGCCTTGGGAAACTGTGGCTCCTTTTCTCCCCCGTGAAACTGTCCTTCTTGTTTCCCTGGCAAACAGTACTACTTGCTGCCCGGGAAACCGTGCTCTTTACTTCCCATGAAACTGTGTCTCCGGCCGATTTTCGCGGCCTATTATAGGGCTTCTGAGCGTCGAAAAATCTTGTCGTCAAGCGCGTTAAAAGAAAAGAAGGGATAAAATCCTATCCTGATTATAAGAATTTCCCTGTAATCCATCGCAACCATACACGTATTCATTTCCCTGAGCCCGCAGAGTAGCTTCCCGACATGCAGAGCCATAGATCTATGCAAGTGCATCGGCATGGCGCGCTCTGATATGTCCGCGCGATGTGATACACAGAGAACCACGCGATTCGGTGAGGGAACGCGCTCGAGGCGTTTTTCCCCTGAAAATGAGGCGATTTTTACCACCCCGCTTCTTAGCCTACTCTCGATAGAGTTTCTTAGCCTAGGTAATATCTTTATGCTCGCTTCTATGTAGATGTGTCTATGGTAATGGCTCAGAATTTCAGCGTTTGTACGGAACTTAATTAAATCCTTCACATCAAACCACTAGTAATAATTTTGTTACAGATTGTTTGAGAAATCCGTCCGATGGTGTAGTTTGACAGATCTTGAACCTGTGAATGTATTGGAATTAATGAGTCTTCACTCAAGACAGGGTGAAATAAAACCAGACTTGTAGATGGAAAACAGAGAAAGTGGTTTATTTTGTACCATCCGCTTGCAATTTACAAAGTATATAAAAAAGGAACAAATAATATAAAAAATGAACAAATTGAATTTTGAATCTAAATGTGAGCAGCACACAATTATATTAATTGCGTGCTAAATTTAAACTTGAGACAGCGGTGCGTGCAACGTAGCGAGAGCTACGCAGCACGACACGCTGATACTATTGAGTGCGAAAATGTTTGTGCGTAATTCACTGCAACCACTCAGCAGTGTATTGCAAAGTGGTTGCAGTGAATTAATGAGAGCATTTGCAATAACCTTTGCTTGAGTGCTATTGCGGTGTGAACTCAGCTACGCAGTCAGGACTGCGCAGCACAATACAACATATATTGAGGATGCACAAGTGAGCAGTGTATAGTCACTGTGCTTTCCCAGCAGATTTCCGGGAGGAAAGCACAGTGAATATAAACACCAGCATAATTGTATTAATTATCTGGCAAAAGAATTGATGCAAAACGTGGTGCAGCATGTGCTGCAGCGCACGCCAAGAGTGAGGCCAAGTGCTGATGTACCATATTTTCTCCGCACTGGTATTGAATTACGCATAATTGTGCCAGAGCACTCTTACCTTAAGCAATGAGTCCTGGTGAGTGTTGTTGAGCGATGCCGATGTAGAAGGTTGGTGAAAAGGTCCGAGAAGTTCAAAGATGCGCGTGCTGTCCGAAGGGATGTGTGTCGCCAAAGTGCCAAATTCTCAAGATGGCTGCGAGTAAGAAAGTTTCGTTGGGCGCTGGAGTCAGTTGAGCGAGATAGCCGGTGAGCGAAACCGAAGTCAAGCGAGAGAGACATCCTCTCGCTCGACGCGGCGTGCCAACGAGGCGCATCCTCGGCTTCGCGAAGCCCATGCCTCGGCTATCTTCGACTCAACCGAACAACGCGTGGTAGAGCAGCGCAACAGGTAGGCGCACGACGATCATCGATCGCCGTGCGCCAGCTGATTTTCCAACACAGATTCTGTAGTTAACTCGTCGTATGCAAGCTGTTTTTTGCGTTAATCTCTTATGAGTATAAATATTTTTGTTGAATTATGGCTTATTCTAATCATTATTGGTTATTCGTTTAATTAGTAATTACTCTACTTATAGTTAATAAGTTTTCTTAAATAACTTGTTAGTTAGACAATTATTCTCGTGTTATAGAATCGAGAGCGAGAGAGAGAGAACGTATTTTACTTGAGAGTGACTCGCCTAACTCGGTTACTCGTACATATCGTTCGTACGCAAGTCGGCTATATCGCCGTTTAGCCCTCGCGTGAAGGCGTTTGTCGTGGCGCAGAGAGTCGGCGAGCCTCGCTTTCCTGCAGAGGAAGCTTTATCGAAACATGTTACAGTTTTCTCTTTTTCTCGTTGGGTCTTACTTTTGGTATTTAGCTGTAAAATTATCTTAACATTTCATTTTATCCTTTCTATATTCGTGTAACACATATATATAACTTGCTGGTAAAACAAGTATTTTTATGCATGGTGTTCGATAATCAGCAGGCGCACGGCGATCGATATTCGCCGTGCGTCGATCTGTTGCTATGCTCTAGCACGCTGCGTTCGGTTGGGCCGGAGATAGCCGAGGCAGGCCTTCGCGGAGCCGAGGCTGCGCCTCCCAGGCATGCCGCATTGAGCGAGAGGATGTCTTTCTCGCTTGACTACGGCTTTACTCACCGGCTGTCTCTCTCAATTGACTTCAGCGCCCAACGACGCTTTCGTATCCCGCAGCCATGTTGAAAATTTAGACACTTTTCGGAACAATCACGGGAACAGCGTATTCTTCTCTGCATCTCTTGGACATTCTTCACCACTTTTCACCGGATCTACTCAGCTATCGTGCTCAACAGGACTCAAAATCAGGTTCGAGTACATCGTTAAAATTTTCTCATAGATTCAATGACGATGATGAGTGATAATCTCATGGGTACATCAACTTAATTGTCTCACTTTGTGGCGTGCGCTGCAGCACGGGCTGCACCACGTTTTCCTCACTCTATTTTGCCTGCTTGCTTAATATAATTACGCATGTGCTTTATATTCACTGTAGTTTCCCCCAGTAAACCTACTGGGAAAATACTGTGAATATTCTCTGCTCAATTGTGCATCCTCAATCTATGTCTGTAAGGTGCTAGGCAGTGCTGACTGCGTCACTCTTCTCATTTTTCTCTCACAGCACTTAAGCAATCAAATTGCGAGTGCTCTCACCTATTCACTGCAACTTCTCTCAGATAAATCTGCTGAGAGCTCGCATTGAATAATTGACACATTATATGCACTCATTTTCTCATTCCGTGGCGTGCTCTGCAGCGTTCACTGCATCACGTTCACTGCGCACGCACCGGGCAATTAATATAATTGTGTGCTGCTCAAGTCTGGAAGTCAGAATTCAATTCATTTTGTTTTATTTATATATTTGTCAGTTCTCTGTTTTTTTTGGTGTATTTATTTATATCATTTTTATTCTTTCCAAATTTAACCGATTTTTGCATTTGTTCTTAACGTTATATTTTTCCAAATTATATTATTTTGTAAGCCAAATTGGGGAAGGGAGAATAAACCGCTTCCTCAAGATACCATCGACGTGTCTGGTTATTTATCACCCTGTCGTGAGTGAAAACTCATATTTTTCCAATATATTCACAGATCGGTCAAACTACATCGGACGGATTCTCAAACACATGGAAACGAGAGAGAGCGAGAGAGTACTTTTTCTTGAGAGCGACTTGCCCGACTCGGTTACTCGTATATTTCGTCCGCACGCAAGTCAGCTAGATCGCTGGTCAGACCTCGTGCAAGGCGTTGATGGTATCGTTGCGTGGAGAGTCGGCCAGCCTCGCTTTCCTGCAAGAGAAGCTTCATTGCAACTTAATTTTAGGCGTATCTCTTTTTCGTTTTGTCTAATTTTCGCTATTTTATCAGGGGTACAAATTGAAAATGCGGGTTTGATAACAGATGGCGTTACTAACGCTATACGCATCAGGCAGTACTGTGACTATGTTCATGTCAAAGCTACGTCTTATAGCTTTAATTTTCAGTATGTGTCAATTTGTCGCAGTGTCAAATTCATAGTTTTTTTGAGCTCTCAATATGTCGAGTTTCGTGCCAACAAAACAGCATTTGCGGGAAGTTTTAATTTACTTCTTTAATTTGAAGAAAAGTGCTGCTGAAGCACATCGATTGGTCTCCGAGGCTTATCCGAGTCATGTTCCATCGGTTTCAACGTGCGAGAGATGGTTTGTGCGGTTTAGAAGTGGTGATTTTGACGTTGAGGACAAAGAGCGGCCGGGCCAAGTGAAAAAGTTTGAGAATGCTGAATTGGAGGCAATACTCAATGAAGACTCGTGTCAAACTCAACAAGAGCTCGCAGATTCATCGGGAGTGACACAACAAGCCATTTCCCATCGTATAAAAGCCCTCGGAATGATCCAAAAGCAAGGACATTGGGTGCCGTATGAGCTGAAGCCGAGAGACGTCGAGCGCCGTTTTTTTGCATGCGAACTGCTGCTCGAACGGCAAAAACAGAAGGGTTTTTTGCATCGCATTGTCACTGGTGATGAAAAGTGGATCCATTACGATAACCCGAAGCGCAAAAAATCATATGGTTACCCCGGCCATGCATCATCATCGACGGCCAAACCAAATATTCACGGCGCCAAGCTCATGCTCTGTATTTGGTGGGACCAGCTGGGTGTGGTGTATTATGAGCTATTGAAATCGAACGAAACCATCACAGGAGCACTATACCGAACTCAATTGATGCGTTTGAGCCGCGCACTCAAAGAAAAACGGCCACAATACGAGCAAAGACACGACAAAGTAATTTTGCAACATGACAACGCTCGGCCACATGTTGCAGCGCCGGTCAAAACATACCTACAAACGCTGAAATGGGAAGTCTTACCCCACCCGCCGTATAGCCCAGATATTGCTCCTTCCGATTACCACCTTTTCCGATCGATGACACATGGCCTAGCTGACCAGCGCTTCCATTCTTACGAAGAAGCCCAAAAATGGGTCGATGACTGGATAGCAACCAAGCCGGCCGAATTTTTTCGCGACGGTATCCGTAAATTGCCAGAAAGATGGGAAAAAGTTGTGGCTAGCGATGGACAATACTTTGAATAATTCATTTGTTACCATTTTTTCAGAATAAACGTTCAAAAATAGAAAAAAATCCCGCATTTTCAATTTGTACTCCTGATACCATAAATTAATCCTAATATTTCCTTTATCCTTTCTATATATGCATAACATATTCTATATATATATGATGGTATTTTTACTATAAATTCCAATATTTCACGAAAGACTTATTAATATAATCTCAAGAGGAAAAGAAAATTAATCCTGATATACTGATCTTTCTTCTATTACCCGATTACAACTGGTGAGCTCATTAATTCAATGTGGGTTGTACTCGTTTTCGAGTGACAGCTCCGGGTAGTTTCTATATGGAAGCATAATTGTTCTTATTGCTGCTGATATTTTACCTACAGTATTCGTTTGAACACTTTAATAGTCATAAATCTTTCGTTTAAATCAACAGTTCTTCCACTTTTGTTTATTGTTTCGCTTAATTAATAATTGTTCACGATTTCATCATCTTTGTAAAGCGAGAGAGAGAGAGAGAGAGAGAGAGAGAGAGAGAGAGAGAGAGAGAGAGAGAGAGAGAGAGAGAGAGAGAGAGAGAGAGAGAGAGAGAGAGAGAGAGAGAGAGAGAGAGAGAGAGAGAGAGAGAGAGAGAGAGAGAGAGAGAGAGAGAGAGAGAGAGAAAGAGAGAGAGAAAGAGAAGATTTCATGCGAGAGCGAGAAGAAAGGGTGTGGTCGCCTGGTCACGTGGTAGCGTTCCCTCTCACCGCTCCCCTATGACCAACAACGCCCCGATGGCGACTAGCCGAACCCCTGGTCTAGGATTGAGGGTAAGGCTGCGCTGAATTATAGATCCATAAATGGCAGTGAATAACCGGGTCTACGCAGTAGATCCCATGTTTTGAAAGTTTGCCTTTTGACCGGGAGCGCTGAAAGATTCCATCTTTTTTTCCGTAGATATAATTATAAAAATGTTTAAAACCGAATACAATAGCGCTAGCCTCCTTGTCGATTATCGCTCTATTCAACTCCGTGTCTGGTATAACTTTTGACGCGTATGCAATCTGCCTTTCCGCTTTATCTTTATATCTATGCGACAATATCGCCGATGGACCGTATGCCGATGCATTGCAAGCAAGTAAAGGGTGATTTTTTAAGAGCTTGAGAACTTTTTTTTAAAAAAAAACGCATAAAATTTGCAAAATCTCATCGGTTCTTTATTTGAAACGTTAGATTGGTCCATGACATTTACTTTTTGAAGATAATTTCATTTAAATGTTGACCGCGGCTGCGTCTTAGGTGGTCCATTCGGAAAGTCCAATTTTGGGCAACTTTTTCGAGCATTTCGGCCGGAATAGCCCGAATTTCTTCGGAAATGTTGTCTTCCAAAACTGGAATAGTTGCTGGCTTATTTCTGTAGACTTTAGACTTGACGTAGCCCCACAAAAAATAGTCTAAAGGCGTCAAATCGCATGATCTTGGTGGCCAACTTACCGGGCCATTTCTTGAGATGAATTGTTCTCCGAAGTTTTCGCTCAAAATGGCCATAGAATCGCGAGCTGTGTGGCATGTAGCGCCATCTTGTTGAAACCACATGTCAACTAAGTTCAGTTCTTCCATTTTTGGCAACAAAAAGTTTGTTAGCATCGAACGATAGCGATCGCCATTCACCGTAACGTTGCGTCCAACAGCATCTTTGAAAAAATACGGTCCAATGATTCCACCAGCGTACAAACCACACCAAACAGTGCATTTTTCGGGATGCATGGGCAGTTCTTGAACGGCTTCTGGTTGCTCTTCATTCCAAATGCGGCAATTTTGCCTATTTACGTAGCCATTCAACCAGAAATGAGCCTCATCGCTGAACAAAATTTGTCGATAAAAAAGCGGACTTTCCGAATGGACCACCTAAGACGCAGCCGCGGTCAACATTTAAATGAAATTATCTTCAAAAAGTAAATGTCATGGACCAATCTAACGTTTCAAATAAAGAACCGATGAGATTTTGCAAATTTTATGCGTTTTTTTTTAAAAAAAAGTTCTCAAGCTCTTAAAAAATCACCCTTTATTACTTCTTCATCCGGGTCAAAATGCGCAAGCTTTTTCGGTAATATAAACTCAGTTTTCACCCACCTAAAAGCAGTTTCGCAATCTTTCGTCCATTCAAATTTCTCTTTTTCCGCGCACTCGTGAAGTAGTTTTAACTCTCGCGCCCTATCCGGTAAAAATCGCCCATAGTAGGTAATTAAACCGATGAATGAGTCTAATTGTTTCTTATCTGCCGGAGTGGCTGCGTTAATCATGGCTTTTACCTTTGTGGCTGACTTATGCAGCCTATTCTTATGACGAATCCTAATATATCTAGTCGATCTTTAAAAAAATCACATTTCTTGAAGGAAACTTTAAATCCACTTTTCTCGAGACGTTTGGATACTATGTTAAGAGCTTGCAAATGCTCTTCATCGTTTGCGTCTGTACAAAAAATATTATCGAGGTACGGTATGACGCCTTTGATGCCTGTGAGGCATTGTTCGATTTTTCTTTGGATATCGCCCGGACCCGATGCTATTCCCTCGGTCATTTCCGTATATTTATATACACATCTTGCGAACAGATCATAAGCCTTCAATCTATATTTTCGGCCCAAAACAAGAGATCCCACTGACAGTGGTAAGCAGACTTCAGAGATGGGCTTATTTTCTGTCAAGATTTCCTTACGACATCGAATATATACGGTCAGGAAGCAATGGAAATTATGACGCGCTATCGAGACTTCCTGTTGACGACAAGACCCCTATTTTTGATAACGAGTTCATTGCGATTAATTATGTAGAGGAAGCACTCGTAACTCTAAATGCGTTGGAGATTGCAAAAGAAACGAAGCGTGACAAAGTAATAAGTAAAGTACTACGATACGTAAATTACGTACGGCCTAGGGTAAATACATTGAACGATATGAACAGAAATTGTATGCAAAACGTGACGAGTTAACGGTGGAAAAGGGTTGTTTATTGTGGGGGTACAGAGTGATAGGGCCGGAAAAGTTACAACAAGGTGTCCTTCGTGAGTTACATGCATCGCATTTCGGCATCGTGAAGACGAAGATGATTGCGCGTTCATACGTGTGGTGGCTGGACATCGATAAAAAAATCGAACAAGTGGTCGCGACGTGCACAATATGTGTGAGAGAGAGGAAGGCCCCATCGAACGTACCGTTAAACCCGTGGCCATATCTCGATAAATTTTGGAGCAGGGTCCACTCAGCTTTTCTAGGCTCTTTTCACGGACAAATGTTCATGTTGATTATTGATGCTTCCTCAAAGTGGCAAGAGATAATAAGGATGCAAAATTGTATACAGGCTCCAAGAGTTATCGAAGCATTTAAAAAGGTATTCGTCAGACACGGATTACCACGACATTTGGTAACCGATAGCGGAACTCAATATACTTGCCAAGAGTTCCAAGATTTTGTTAGGCGTACCGGAATTAAGCATAGCTTCAGCGCCCCGCACCATCCTGCAACGAATGGTGCAGCAGAACATTTTGTAGAAACATTTAAAGATAAGGTCGGCAAAATAGTTGTTAAAGTCACTTGACTATGCGATAAATTTATTTCTGTTTGATCACCGTACTACTGAGCATGGCACGACTGTTATAACCCCGGCATACTTGGTTTATAAAAGAGAACTTAGAACGCGTTTCGATTTATTAAAACCAGATGTTGCTGGCGACATGTACGATAAACAAATGGCTCAGTCGGTTGCAAAACGAGGCAGTCGAAATGTCGAGTTCCAAGTCGGAGAGTCGGTAATGGTTCATGACTTCAGCGTGCGCAATATGAAGCGCATCAAGGGCTGAACAGTACAAAAGTTGTCCCTGGTAACGTTTAAGGTAGAGGTCGAGAAAATATTTGGGAGCGACACGTCGATCATATCATTAAACTCCCCGAGACAAACAATCATTTTGTTGAGAATTCCTTCCTGGTGTCGTTGGAATGAATCTGTAAGATATTGAAAATGATGAGTCTTCACTCACGGCAGGGTGTGAAATAACCAGACTGTCAGGTGTTATTTAGAGAAAGTGGTTTTTATGATATTATACCATCCACTATTGATTTACAAAAATATATCAGAAAGTGCCAATAAATATAAAAATATTAATTTAATTAATAATTTGGAGA
Organism: Cylloceria caligata; assembly: GCA_963942595.1. Lineage (NCBI taxonomy): Eukaryota > Metazoa > Arthropoda > Insecta > Hymenoptera > Ichneumonidae > Cylloceria > Cylloceria caligata. The sequence continues at coordinate 32,415,851 of OZ012708.1, forward strand.
AGCATATAATTATATTAATTGTGTGCTGTCTTTTTAATTGTGTAGTGGACGTGGTGCAGCCAACGCTGCAGAGCACGCCACGGAATGAGAAATGTGAGAGCGTAGAATGTGTCACTTATTCCCAATAAATTCTCATTATGTTTATATGAGAGTGTATGTTAATGAGTATGAGTACATTATATCCGGCTCGAAGGACCAAAAAATGTATGATAATTGAGTATGATATTGAGTATGAGTACGTTATATCTAATCTATCGACAGGTAGCAAGTCGATACATTCGCACGTAGCATGTCGAGTGACAGATGCGAATAGTAAGATTAAGGATCCTGGTGACAAGTATAAATAATTAAATGAACTCAGTAAATTAACAATAATAATTCAATGTTTATTGAAATTATGAACATTGGTTGCATGAAAAATACCTGTTGATTATGATAAATATACTACTGTGATTGGTCTGGCCTGCGTGTTGATGTACTGTTGGTGAGTGGGTTCTCAGGCCTCTGAGTTGCCTTGGTGATTCCGTGTGGTTGATCCTGGTGATAAGGTCTGATTGTAGAGCTCGAGTAATGCCACACGGCAGGCTGATGAGAGTCCGGACGCCGATGATCGGTGCTAAGCAGAATGGCGTCTGTGCAGCCAACGAGCGAACCACGCCGTTGACGTTTATGTGAATGGTTCTATGGTTCTGGTGATCTGCTGTGATTTTCACTAACACTGAGTTGAAACACGGGTGATTTGACCAAGAATGTACTACACTACAGAAATGAATGCGCACTAAAGTGATTAGAACGAGTGAATATCTCTGTGAGTTTTACGCGGGAACGTGTACTGCGAGCGACTCGAGTGAGAACAATGGCCACATCCGTCGACCACGCGGCAGAGTATCAAGAAGACGGACGTGCGTCACAGCTTGCTTGTGATTTGCTGTCAGCGATGGAAGGCGAGACTTGTGAGTGGTCTTGCCGATGGGGCCACGCTAACAGAGTTGGCCGCTTGAGTGAGCTTCGATCGAGGATGTGAGCAGATGGACAATATGCATGAGTGCGCGGTCGATAAATCGATATAGCATACCTGCGAGCTATACCATATGACGCGAAGCGTCAGATGATTGTGACTGTAGCGTGTGCATGAGTTGAGTGTGTACTTGGTAAGCGTGAAAACTAAACAGAGAGAAAATACAGAGAATGAGTGAAAGCACTTGCAAATATATTGCTTGAGTGCTGGAAGTGTGATGTGAAAGAACGGGATGCAGTAAGCGCTGCAGAGCACGGTACAGTGATAGCTTGAGGATGCACAAATGAGTGGAATACATTCACAGTACTTGCCCAGTAAGCTTAGTTGGGGGAAAGTACAGTAAATTAATAAGAACACACGCAATTATATTAATCGAGTGTGCAACAAGTGATGTGAAAACGTGGTGCAGCCCACGCTGCAGAGCACGCCACGGTGTGAGACCTTTATATTGATGTACCGATGAGTTTTCTACTCCTCACCGTCATTGAATTACGATAAATTGTAGCGGTTTACTTTTACCTGAGTTTTGATTCCTAGTGAGCACGAATATGTTGGGTGGATCCGGTGAAAAGCGATGAAAAGTCCGAGATGTGTGCAGATGCTGCGCTGTCCGAGCAGGTTTTCACGAAAGTGTCGAAATTAGCATCATGGCTGCGCTTTACAAAAGCGTCGTTGTGCGACGCTGAAGTCAAACGAGTGAGAGACGATGAGCGATGCCGAAGTCAAACGAGAGAGAAAGCCTCTCGGTTCAAGCAGCATGCTTGTGAGGCACTGCCTCGGTTACCTCCGGCATAGCCGAGCGCAGCACGCTACCCAGCAGCAACGGGTCGACGCACGGCGAATATTGATCGCCGTGCGGCGGCTGATTATCCGACACATGTAATGCGTCCAAAATTGACTAATGTTCACGGGACAATCGAGAAACCGGAAGTTGTAGTGCCACGCCCAGGAAGGTTAATAAGTAAGATTCAAACATAAGAAGGAGGAATTGTAATGTATTTGTATGAGTACACGCGCTCTATCATGTTCATGGTGCGTGTCTCGTGGTGGGAGAGTGATAACGCTGTGTATGCCGACGGAATCGACAGTCGATCCCGAGTCGGTCTCCGATGAGGTATACGTGTGTCCTCATATCACGCTCTATTTGTACTACTTAAGTAAGTCTTAATTGAACTGTATGTTTGACATGACCACTCTGTATTACCTCACCGCTAAACATGAAAATGTGTAACAGTCAATGTTTCAGTACCTCGCCCAAGAAGTTTCAAATATCGCGAATAAAATATGAAGGATTTGGAGGGGTAAATAAAGGAAAAATGTATGCTACATACTTTTATCATATACGTTTCAACCACATCAGTCGAGAACGTGATGCAGGACAGACGTAATGAACGAAAAGTACGATTTGGACTACTTTTGACAAATATTCAGGAAGTGAAAAATCTGATTCGTACAAGATCAAATCTACACCTTATCATTAAAAGGCTTTAAATTCTCCGAATACCTGAAAAAATGGATCTGTTAGCAATCAACAGGGCGGGAAAAATGACCGAATTCCGTCGAACGAAGAAGCTAGCCAATGTGGAACTTCAGTAAGACCATCCTATCACTGATATTAAATTTGCGCAGACATAGTTCGGAAAGAGAATTATCATTGATGTGGACAACGAATTCGCCATCTTCCTACCCCCAAGATTTGTAAAAGATTTCGATGGTGATATAGAATTGTTTCAGCACATGGTCAAAGCGTCGCACAGTGGTCAACTCTACATGAACTATTATGATGGAGAATACTACCTTAATCAAAAAGTCTTAGGACCGACCGCCGTGTGGCGCTGTCACTCACCCGATTGGAATTATTTTTTGAATAGTTTACCACATCTGTCATTGACACTGCCCTCCTAATTCAGCATCATAACTTGACATTTGTAAAAATTACGCTGAACTGAGTACATCTACCTTTGTGCGAGTATTCGATTTTTTACAAATAAAAAAATGGCATCAACTGTGCATCATCGAGTTTACATTATATTTTTAAAAAATGTTTTTGAGTAACACAAACGCTTCAGAAGTTTCCGTGAGTCGGTCGAGGATGACGAACGCAGTGGCAGGCCGTCGACGTCGAAAACCAATGAAAACATCGATAAACTTAAAGAAATGTTGGCTGAAAGCCGGAAATTGACCATCAAAGAGCTGCCAGAGGACTTCAACATCGCTGGTGGATCCGCTCAAGACATTTGGTAAATGATTTGGGCCTCAGTCGTGTGGCTGCGAAACTAGTTCCGAAATACCACAATTTCAAGCAAAAAAAGGACCACGTTGAAATCGCGAAAGACATGATTCCACGACCGAATCTGACCCAACATTTATCAAAGGGATCATCACTGGAGACAAGACCTGAATTTATGAGTATGTCACGCAATCCAGACTTCAAGCGAGTGAATGGTGTGCACGGAATGAGCCGAGACAGAAAAAACCTCGTCGTTTTCAGTCAAAAAAGAAAGCAATGCTCACGGTTTTCATGGATTATAACGGTGTTGTGCATCATGAATTCTTGCCAGAAAAACAGGCAGTCAACAAAGAGTATTATTCAGCCGTTATGAGACGTTTGCGTGAAGGAATTTGCCAAAAAAAGACCGGATTTGCAGGAAAACAACTCGTGGATTCTGCACGACAATAAACACCGTCGCACAATGCGATCCTTATCCGTGAGTTTTTGACCAAAAACAACACGAATATTATCCAGCAGTCTTCAAATTCACCTGATCTGGCTCCCTGCGACTTTTTCCTAATCAATCGACTTAAAAAACCGCTTTGCGGAACGCGTTAGAGCACCCGAGAGGATGTTATGAAAAAATCGAAGACGGCTCCGATGGACATACCGAAAATTGAGTACCAGCGGTGTTTCGAGGATCGTATCAAACGCTGGCATAAGTTCGTTGCAATCGATGGGGAGTACTTGAAAGAGACCATATCGATTTTGATGAATAAATTTTTATTTTCGATTTTATGAATAAAATCCTAAAACTTTTTGATCAATATGGTATATCCCACCACCACTACCACCACCAGCACCAAGCCGAACTACTCGGACGCCTCCGGAAAAAATCATAGCACTGTCGCAAGGAGGGTACGGGATCTTGAGGGACTCCACGAAGAATAAAGCTGCAGAGTCGGCAGCCCGGACTCCTGCACCAAAGTCTATAAGTGGCAGTGTCGAGTCACCAAATATCGTAACCAGCCAGCTACAATCAGAGGAAGAAGGTTGCAAACGAAGAACCGTTACAAAAAGCAGGAATAAGGCTCGGGTGGAAACTGTGTCTGACCGCGACAGATGCAAAAAACATGAAGAAGAAGAGGAGGAGTACCTCAGTACACTTTTAGAGACGATTTAGTCGCTGAGGTCTTACTGCAAGAAGTTTAAGAACCTCCAGAAGACCATCACGGGAAGGCGAGAAAAGGCGGAAGACCTCATTGACCTCGCGAGGCGAAGCTGGAGAAGCTGGAAGGAAGCAAGAGAGTTCCTGCGCGTCCAAAAGGCTGTGCGAGGGCAAAACAAGCCTGACAAAGAAAAGGCTCCAGCACCGTCAGCGAGTGAGAGCACCCGGAGCAAACCGATACCGAAGCATAAGCGACCGACAGATGCTACTCCCAGCCCTGAGGTGCAAGGAGTTTTGAAGCCGATACCTGAAAAGCCGAAGGAGTCAGAGGAGGGTTGGACAAAAGGGCGAAAACGTCAACCCAAATGACCGAAACCTCCCCACGCGGATGCAGACTCAAAGAGGGACGGCAGAGAGAGCGCCGCAAGGCCTTCAGCGAGGCTTAAAGCAGGAAAAGCATGACCAGAGACCCTGCTTATCCGGCTCGCTGCGGGAAAAAACTATACGGACGTCCTCAAGATGGTTAGTAAAAAGGTAAAACCTGACGAACTTGGCGTCAAGGTCAAATCCATTAGGAAAATAATGAGTGGAAGTGTACTGGTCGAGCTAGAAGCAGCAGGGGCCATCAGGGAAGAGTTTGGGAACGCGCTGCAGGCAGCCGTCGGTAGTGAGAGTAACGTCCGGCAGCTCGTCCCTAAATCGACTATCGAAATCCGTAATCTTATGTGCTCATAAGATCATAATCTTATGTTCTAGCTTGCATTTGAGCGCAGCGCTGACCTGTTCATGATTAGCGAACAGTATAAAGATCTGGACGGAGGCAGCTGGTTCTCGGACACCACAGGCAAAGCTGCAATTTGGGTCAAAAACCGCTTTGTCTTTCCGATAAGCAGCAGTGGTAGGGGATGTGGTTATGTATGGGTCAAAAGCGGCAGACTTACGTTGGTGAACTGCTACCTCTCCTCAAACGAAGTCCTGACGGTCTTCCGTGAGAAACTTGCTGCTATCGAGGATACTTGCCGTACTATTGGGGGAGGGAGATCTTCGTGGTCGATGAGTTTAACGCCAAGTCTCGAGAGTGGGGGATGAACTGGACCGAAACGCTTGGGAGCGAGGTCGCGGACATGGCTTCGAGACTCGACCTTACGGTTCTAAATGAAGGCACGACATCAACCTTTAGGAGGAGTGGGTACCACAGCACCATAATCGACATTACTCTGGCGACCCCTGGTACGGTGACCAAGGTTGCTGAATGGAAAGTTTTGGAGGACTTTACGGCAAGTGATCACCAATACATATGCTTTCGTCTTGCTAAACCAGACCGTAGGGCAAATGCAGAGCCACGGAGGAACGAATAGCCGCAACAGATGCAATCGGAGAAGCCCTACACCCTGAGAACCTGGTCTCCCACATGATCAGTTCCAAACCAAAGTGGGAAGCCATTATGAAATTCGCGGAAGAGGTGCTGAAGGCCAAGAGGCTTGAGGAAGAACTAAACGGGGCGGGCGCTTAGGGGCGCATCAGGGATTGGACTGAAGTAATGCGAAAGCGGTTCCCGGTCCAACCACCTTCACCACCGTGAAGGGAGGCAGAGGATTGTTTTTAGTCAGTAAAAATCTGACACTACCAACAACACAACAACTTAAGTTGGTGTCTTTCCGAAGATTTTTCAACCTCTGAACAAAAAAAAAAAAAAAAAAAAACTACTACTACTACTACTACTACTACTACTACTACTACTACTACTACTACTACTACTCTACCGGGGGATGTCTGTAACCCCTACGTGGCGCGTCTCTAGGTGGCGGATAGGGGAACGCTCTCTAGATAAAGAGGGTAGGAGGCAACTAAACTACCTCCCGCGGACCAACAGACACGGGGAAGAAACCTCGTCAACAAATCAACATGGATAGAGGTGAACTGAATATTATACCCCAAGTGAGTACTTCTCGTACAGAGAATAATCTCACCAGCGATTCCGACCGGGTGAAAGCCCCGGTGGTCGCTGCCGGCCTCACGGATTTTGGGGGAGGCCACAGTATCACTGAAGTCGGCGAATTGGAACAGAATAACGAAAAACAGAAAAGAAAACACGAAAATAGGAACAAAAACCAAAAAGACTCACAACAGACGGACACGCGAGACTCGGAGTGGCCACCACTGGCCAACGTGCCGCCTGCTTGTACCCCGGGCGGCGCCCGCGGGTTACCGCCTGACGCGCGAGCTTTCCTCAGCCAGCCCCTGGTCCAATGTACGATCTCTCGGGACACGGCCATCGGACTGGAAGATGGCAAACTCGGTGAGCTCCAGGAACTTCTGATGGAAACCACCAGGCTGATAAAAGTGAAACGAACCGTCCCCACGGAAGTTACGAAAAACGTTAAGGAGGCCCTTGCTCTGATCGCAGAGGCCCTCACCCACCGGAAATCTTGGAAGGACGAACAACGGAAGCTCACCCTCGCTGAGGCTAGGGAATACGAGGCGCTCCGGCAAGCAGCGACACCATGCACGCCGAGGAACAAACGCCCGGCACCCAGCCCGCCCCTCGGCCCTGAGGAAGACACCCGCTCAGGCTACAAGGGAGGCTTCACCCTAGTTAACAGGAAAAAGAAGAAGCGCATCGGGTCACCCACTGGAGCCACGGCCATACAGCAATCCACGACGGGCCCATCAAACTCGCAGGCCTCGGCCTCCGCGCACAGGAAAGCAAAAAGAAAAAAGTCAACAGCCCCGGGCGCTTGCGCTAATGCCGTACTGATAAAGCCCGCGCAGGGAAAGACCTACGCGGACTTACTCAGGGACATTAAGGCCAAGGTAAACCCGGAGCAGCATCAGGCGGCCATCCGCTCCATCCGCGAGACCAGGGACGGAGACATCCTGCTGGAGATGGATCGCAAGTCGGACAACTGCCCATCTTTCACCGATGCGGTAAAGGCGGCGGTCGGGGAGCAAGGCTCGGTCAAGAATATATCACCGACTCATACCATAGAGATCCGGGATATTGACACCTCCACGGATGAGGCAGACATACGCGACGCCCTAATGCGAGACCTTGGCGACACGGCGGATATTAAAAGGATCGGGCTCTCGAAGAAAGCCTATCGAGGGCAACGCACGGCATTCATAGATCTAGATGGGAAAAGCACCCAAAAAATGCTTGCGAGCGGCCGCATAAAGATCGGGTGGGTCATCTGCCGAACCAGGCTGCATGAGTCCATCCAGAGGTGCTACAGATGCCTCGGATATAGGCACCTATCCAACAGATGCACTGGCCCTGACCGCAGCAAACTGTGCTACAAGTGCGGCGAAGCGGACCACAAAGCAGCGGCATGCAGCCGACCATCACGCTGCATACTCTGCGCGGCAACCGATGGACAAAGTCTCGACACCGACCACGTGCCCGGAGCGGGACGGTGCGCAACTTATCGAAGCGCGTTGAAAGGAGCATCCGCCGGTCAGAGATGACGACCTTCCTGCAATGTAACTTGGGAAGGGGGTGGACCACGCAGGCGTTACTGCACCAGTTCATCTCCGAAAACCCCATTGACATCTGCATCATATCAGAACAGTACTCGAACTTGCCGAAGGCATCCTGGCTCTCTGATACGTCGAACACGGCAGCGATCTGGGTAGTTAGCCCAACCCTGAACTCTCTGAGCAGCGGACGCAGCAATGGTTTTATCTGGGCGAAGTTCCGATACTTCACCCTGATAAGCTGCTACATCTCGCCAAACCAAGGCATCTCGGTATTCAGACGCCAGCTGATCTCGAGGACACCATTCGACACTTTGACGGCGAAGTAATCGTGGCTGGTGACTTCAATGCCAAGTCAACAGAGTGGGGAATGGAGTGCACCGACACCAGAGGGAACGAGCTGGCAGATATGGCTGCGCGGCTCGACCTGACCACGCTCAATGAGGCAAACGTCTCGACCTTCCGAAGACCGGGCTTTCGAGAGTCGGTCCTCGATATCACCTTCGTCTCACGGAACACCGCTGCGGCCGTATGGGACTGGAGGGTCCTGGAGGATTATAACTCCAGCGACCACCAATACATTAAATACTCGACCGGCAATATGCCAACCAACGGTGCGAGACAGGAGGACGAGCGGAGACGATGGAACGATAGGAAGCTAAATGAGGTAAAACTCATCAACTCCCTAAAGAACCAGGCCCAACAACATGCTATCGATCCAGCCGATACGAGACAAAACATGGAGAATCTTGTGGAAAAAACAATGGCAGCAGTTTCAGCCGCCTACAACAATTCCATGCCAACCAGCAGCACCAGCGTGAAAAGGCGCCCAAACTACTCGTGGAACGACGAGATCAGTGAGTTACGGAAAAAGTGCCAGGCGCTTCGGCGCAAGTCCATCAGGGCTAACCGCAGGCGACAAGCTGGCCAACCAGACAGAAGTACTTCTTACTATGTACGATGCCTGCCTCGCCACAGGCATATTCAGCCGCCGATGGAAGCGTCAACAACTGGTTCTTCTAGACAAAGGGAAGGTCTCATTAGTGACGTCTTCCTCGTATAGGCCACTTTACCTGCTGGACGTCGCAGGCAAGCTACTAGAAAAAATGATCAAGGGCCGCTTAACTGGAGCAATAGATAGGGCTGGAGGCCTAGCGAATAACCAGCACGGCTTTTGCAAGAAGAAATCGACAATCACCGCGATCGACCAGGCTATCACCATCATGAAGAGAGCCTGGTCTGGCAGCTACCAAACTCGTAAGACGTGCATCCTGCTCACCTTCGACGTGCAAAACGCGTTTAACTCCGTGGGCTGGGAGGACATACTGGACGCGCTGAAGACTGACTTCAGCATTGACCAGTATGTACTCGACAACGTGTACGACTATTTCCGAGATCGCCAACTCGAGTATAACACAACGGAGGGCGCCCGAACGGTGGAGGTCACTGCCGCCGTTTCACAGGGCGCCGTCCTGGGCCCTGAGTTTTGGAATGTACGTTACGACGACCTCCTAGCCACCAACTTTATGCGCGAAACACACCTAGTCGGATACGCTGATGACATCGCCGGGATGGTCATCGCTGATAGCACCGATGACGCGCAGCGGAAAATTTGTCACCTCGTCAGTCGAATAGGCGCCTGGATGGGCAGCCATGGGCTCAAGCTAGCAGCCAGCAAGACGGAGATAGTGGTCCTCATGAGACAGCGTTAGTTTGAGAAACCCTTTTCTATAAACATTGGCGAAGCGCTTGTCGACGCCAGGAGATCGCTCCGGTATCTCGGCCTCCAGCCCGACGAGAAGCTTACTTTCGGAGAGCACATCCAGAGAACAGCTGACGAAGCCAACGGCGCTGCTGCCAAGCTCTCGAGGATCATGAGGAACGTCGTCGGCCCCCGTCACGCCAATCGGAGGCTACTGATGAGCACGGTCAATTCCATCATACTGTAACGCAGAAATCTAGGCGGATCAACTTGCGTACGAGAAGCATCGACGCAAACTGGTCGCAGTACAAAGAAGCGCTGCCCTCCGAGTCGCTTGCGCCTACCGCACCGTCTCGGAATCAGCGATCTTGGTCATCGCCAAGCCCCCCCTCCCTTCCCCCCGCGACCTCCTGGCGAAAGAACGAAGGAGTCTCCACCTATCGCGGATAGCAAATCCCCTGGTCGACGGCGCCAGGAAACTCGAACGGGCGAAGACCACCGCAGAATGGGAGCGCAGGTGGCAGAACAGCGACACCGAAAGGTGGACGGCAAAACTCATACCCAGTATCAAGACTTGGGTCGGCTGTGAGCATGTAGACACCAACTTCTACTACTTCTAGTACTTAACGCAGCTCCTCACAGGACACGGTGCCTTTAATACGTACCTGCACCGAATGGGCCTCATCGACAGCCCACTGTGCAACTACTGCCCGAGTGAACGCGACGACGCCCAACACACATCCTTCCATTGCGACAGATGGACGGAAGAACGAAGGGCCGCAGCAGAGGCAATCGGAGAAGCCTTGCACCCTGAGAACCTGGTCTCTCACATGATCTGCTCCAGGCCAAAATGGGAGGCCATAATGAAGTTTGCGGAAGAGGTGCTAAAGGCTAAGAGGCTCGAGCAGCAACCAAAGGGAGCGGGCGCTTAGGCGCATAACAGGGGTTGGCACTGAAGAAATGCGAAAGCGGATTCCGGGCCAACCCCCCTCACCAGGCTGAGGGGAGACAGAGAATTGCTTTTAGTCAGTAGAAATCTGTCACTACCAGCAACACAACAACTTTCGCTCGTGTCTTCTTGAAGATTTTTCAACCTCTGAAAAAAAAAACAACTACTACTACTACTACTCTACGGGGGAAGGCTGTAACCCCTACGTGGCGCGTCCCCGGGTGACGGATAGGGGAACGCTCTTCAATTATGGAGGGTACGACCGATAAAGTAGGCCCCGCGGACCAACAGCACGGACGTAGCACCTTGTCAAAAAACCCAACTTCTCCGCACCATGGACACCGGTAAGGAAAAAACGATTACGGTGCAGGGGCACGGGTCCCTAGTACCAGCTTCGATAGGGAGTGAGAAAGCGGGCTCCCAGACGTCGTCAGTATACGACCGCAGTGGTTGGAGAGTGGTTGACTTGGCTCTCAAATCATCAAACGCTACAAGAAACGTCGAAAACATCGAAGACATTATTTGCAGCACCGCGGCGGACATAATGGCTGAATGCATCAAGTCCGGCACAGAACCGTTGCAGCGGCTCGAAATACTCAGGCAGCAAGTATTGGAGTATCAAAAAAACGTAGAAGAGCCCATCAAAACGATCAGGAAGGTGCTTGCTCCATTGATAGGACTTTGCAGGAAGCATGCCAACACAAAGTCAGAAATTAAGGAAGGCATCGAGCAAATCGAAGATGCCTTACAAAAGAGTGAATGAAGCAGATCCGTATGGAAAGACGCGAGTCAAACGTATAAAGCACTGCTGTCAGTCACCAGGATGAAAGAGACCCGCAGGGAAACGTCACCTCGCGCTACACCAAAAATAGCACGTTTAAATCCTACGCCAGCAAATAAACGGAAAAGGGCAGACCGAGAAACCCCAAGCGCACAGGAGTCTAACGCACCATGGAACATTAGGCGAAGGAAAAAGGACGAAGAAGAGACCTGGACCACGGTCACAAAGCGACCGCCCAGAAAGCCTCCTAAGGCAAATAGTATGGGACCAACAGCTAGCACAGCTGATACACCCGGAGTAACCGCGGCCCCAAAAAACAGGAAGTTTCCGAAGGTGCTGCCAGAAGCCGTTCGAATCAATCTTAATGACGGGGGAAAATATGCTGACGTCCTGAAAGCGATTAAGAGTAAAGTAGATCCCTCAGAGTGTGGAGTCCATGTCAGGGCGATTGGGGAGACGAGAGCTGGCGACGTTCTCGTTGAACTAGGTGCCGTGACTGGAGACAGAATTAGGTTTGGCGAAGAACTCCAAGCGGCCGTTGGGAATAGAGGAAGTGTCCAGAGACTCATCCCAAGAACGGAGATCCAAATTAGAGACATCGACGCTGCCACCAACGAAACGGACATAAAAACTGCTCTAATCGTCGTGCTCACCGACAAAAACAGCGCCGAAATAAGCATAAGGCTACAAAAGAACACCCTTCGTGGCAATAGAGTAGCTTATGTTGAGATGCAGGCCCAAGTAGCAAGGAAACTACACAGTGCGGGGCACGTGAAAATCGGCTTGTGAACTGTCGCGTGAGACTGAACCAGCAAGCCACCAGGTGCTATAGATACAATGGATTTGGTCATCGTGCCACTGACTGCAAAGGTGCTGATCGGACCATGTTATGCTGTGGGTGCGGCGATTCCGAGCACAAAGCCTCCGCGTGCAAGAATAAACCACGTTGCCTCCAGTGCGAAGATCTGGGGAGCGGAACTCCGATTGACCATGTACCCGGGTCCAGCAGGTGTAGTGCTTTCTTAGCAGCAGCTAACTCAACTAAAACGCGATGGCGGTAATTCTGCAAGGTAACCTCTGACGATCTCTGCTCGCGCAAGAGCTCTTGAAGCAAATCGCCTCTGAGCACGAGGCAGACCTACTACTTCTGTCTGAACAGCACGTCAGCTGGGAAATACAGAACTGGTATAAAGACTCCTCCGGTACTGCTGCAATCTGGGTGCATAAGCCAAACAAGCTACCAGTCGTCGACTGCGGCGCTGGTATGGGATTTGTCTGGATTAAAACGCCCGACATCACGTACGTTAGTTGCTACTTTTCGCCAAACATCCAAATCGGAACATATTGGGAAAGACTCAACAGCCTAGAAGACGCAATTGTAGACATGGAAGGAGAGCTGATCGTTGCCGGCGACTTTAACGCAAAGGCGATTGATTCGGGCATGCAATGGACGAATACCAAGGGCAGAGGCCTTATTGAGATGGCAGCGAGAATGGATGTCACGATTTTAAATTCAGGGACAACGACGACGTTCCGAAGAGCAGGAACTCGCGGCTCGATTATAGACGTTACTATGGCTACTCCAAGAACCACGGCTGTAATAACCGAGTGGACAGTACTGGAAGAGGTAACGGGAAGCGACCATCAGTACATAAGGATCAAAACTGGACGAAGGGACGGTCTCGCGAGTAAGCAGAAACCTGTTCGAAAAGGGTGGAATGCTGCAAAACTGGATCGGTCTCTCTTAAGCGCAAAGCTCCGCAATTGTCAGGCACTTCTTCAGGAAGGTCACCTGATAACGGTTAACAGAGATGACGCTGAGGAGCTAGTGAGCCGTACGACGCAGCTCATCGTCAAAGGATGCGACGCATTGATGCCAGCACGAGCCCGCAACAAACACCGAGCTCCTGTATACTGGTGGACGGAGCAAATAGCGGAACTGCGAAGAGAGTGTCTCTGTCTCAGACGGAGATCACAGAGGCGCAGACTAATCCAAAACGCTCAAGCCGCTCTAAACCTGTATAAAGCGGCTAAGAAGAACCTCATGGAAGCTATCAAAAGAAGCAAAGCCCGATGCTAGATGCTGTTGTGCTCGGAGATGAACGAAGATATGTGGGGGCTGGGATACAAAGTGGTCACGAAGAAGATAGGCGTATGCGGGCCAGTAAGCCCCAAGGACCCCGCGACAATGGAGGAAATCATAAATAGTCTTTTCCTCGAGCACTCGGAAAGAGAACATGTAGAGATACTGGTCGAAGAAGAAATACCCCCTTTTACTGTACCCGAACTTGTCGCGGTAATGAGTACCCTAGCGAATCGAAAGGCCCCAGGACCCGACTGTGTGCCTATCGAGGTTTTTAATGCTATTGCGGAGGAATTTCCTTTCCTACTGCTAAATATCTACAACGCCTGCCTGAAAGCGGGGATTTTTAGCACAAAGTGGAAAAAACGAAGGCTCGTCCTTCTCGATAAGGGTAAAGGGCCACTAGTCACGCCGCACAGTGGACGCAGAGCCCGAAATCGTGGCAGTAAATACAAATAACCTCCGATTGGAATGAAAATTGGTATGCAGGGGTTTTTAAGGTCGCTGATTACGAATCTGAAAGCTAAATTATTGTAAACAAAATGGCCGATCCAATATGGCGGACATGGATGTTAAAAAGGTGTCCGATCTTGACAAAAATTGGTATATGCGGGTTTTTAGGGTCGCTTATTACGAATCCGAAAGCCAAATTATTGTAAACAAAATGGCCGATCCAATATGGCGGACATGAATGTTAAAAAGGTGTCCGATCTTGACAAAAACTGCTATATGTGGGTTTTGAGGGTCACTCATTACGAATCCGAAAGCCAAATTATTGTAAACAAAATGGCTGATCCAATATGGCGGACAAGTATGTTAAAAAAAATTAAAAATTTTCAAAAAAACTCCCTCCTGCCGTACCACTCAAAAAAGGATGAAATAATTTACTTATTTAGTATGACGTTTTCGTATACAATGATATATAACTTGCATTAGTTATTTGAGGTTTAATTATTATAATTGAATTGAACAAAATTGATATACGCGGGTTGTGAAAGTGATTGATTGCGAATCAGAAAGCCAAACAATAACGTAGCGAAATTATCGTTCAAATTATCCTTTATAATAAGATATAATTCTTTCCTCGTCAAATGTACTCCTTCGTAATGGGACCCTGTAATAAAGACATAAAATTGTATAGAATTTGTGTTGAAGGATCAGATCAAAATTTTAATGAATTTTAATTATTGTAACAAATAAGTAGCCGCAATAATTATTCGTATTTTTTTTTTGAAAAGTACATAAAAAACAACAGTTATGAAAAAAAAATTGAATTTAGACTATTATGAAAGAAGTTATGAGCAAAAAAACATAAACAAATATTTTTTGAACGGGTGACCAAAAACATCTCAAAATGTACCAGAAGCCGATTTTTGATGAGTACATGAAATTATGACGAAATCAAGGGAAAAAAAATTGAACTGTCCGATTTGGCGTGGAATGCCCCATATATACCTATATATATAATAAAAATGTATCAAATATAAATAAAATGTGACGATTCAAATTAATTACTTTAGTATATACTTACATATATATGTATTGTTGTATGTCTACAAAAATAGATATATAAATGATTTACTTGAATTTGTATTTTGTATATATATATGTATATATATATATATTATATATGGTATATGTATGGATATAGTCCTATTGCTCAAGTAGCAGCTGTTCAATGGCCCCATGGCATGGCGTATGGCGCCGCGCGCGCGTGCACGGTCGGCAACCGCCTGTTTTACGTTGCCAAAAACCATACAGACAAAGTTAGGCAGCTCTAGGCAGCTAATTCCTGTTAATTTCGCAAGCTTATATAATAAACTAAAGGCCTAGACATTGGCTGTCGCAGAATATGGCAGAAAGTATAACTTTTCGGATAGTTGAAAATATAAGTTTACAAAATTCTTTCACTTTATTTATGCAGTAGTTTATACTATACTTCAATAATTTACATATTTATTTTAAACTCAACCAATGTAAAAATATCTTCTACATACCTCCAGAAGTCGTATCCATGTCTCCGGATTGATTTAAAACACTTCACTTTAAAGTTATCGATTTTATAAGTCACGGTAGTTTTCGCTCGTTCAGCGCGCGATGCGAACACTCGTCTCGAAGGCTAACTTCCAACTGACGCAGCGACGAAGGTATACGGTGAAAAAGGTTCCCCTTTTACAATTTAACGCAGCCATTAGTCCTCTACCTGACTGCCTGCTCAAATATCCCGATTGTAAAAATTTTTTTCTGACTTTTCTGCCACGACTTCTGGCTCTGCGTCTACTGTGCGCCGTCGTCTTTCCGACCGTTATGTATGCTCGACAATGCGGGCAAGATCTATGAAAAGCTCCTGCGCACCAGAGTACGCAGAGCTGTCGATGCCGCCAGGGGCCTGGCGGACAGGGCCTGCGAAGGCAGATCGACTATAGGGGCAATATATGAAGTCATCGAGGTGGCAAAACTGGCCTGGCAGGGATCTCAGAGGACCAAAAGTGTCTGTGTCCTCGTGACCCTAGACGTCAGGAATGCCTTTAATTCGGCAAAATGGGTTGACATACTCACAGCTCTGGGTGAATTACGAATGCCAGCGTACATTATGAGAGTGATGAATGACTATCTCCGCGAACGCGAACTTCTCTACGACACGACGGAAGGTCAGCGTAGCAGGAGAATCACATCTGGTGTTGCGCAGGGTTCAGTGCTAGGACCAGGTTTATGGAACATCAATTACGATGAAATTCTGCGAATTAAAATGCCTGAAGGGGTAAAAATTGTCGGCTTCGCTGATGACATTACTGCAGTGGTCACTGCAAAGACGGCAGTGCAAGCAAAACGGAGAGTTGCGCAGATGGCCAAACGGGTCGGGGATTGGCTACAACAACACGGCCTCGAACTGGCGACAAATAAGACGGAAATGGTTGTATTGACGCGGCGGAGAAATTTCGAGGTGCCTTTCACAGCGGATGTCAACGGGACTACCATCGAGGCCACGCCAGCAGTAAAATACCTGGGGGTAATAATCGACAAGAAACTAACATACTACGAACATATACGGAGGACAACGGACAAGGCAACCAAAGTCGTATCAGCACTCTCGCGTCTTATGCCCAATATTAACGGACCAAGGACAAGCAAACGAAGAACGCTCATGAGTGTTTGCCTCTCGATTATGCTATATGGAGCGGAAATATGGGTAGAATCACTCAACGGGAAGAAATACCGGAAAAGAATGATCTCTGTCCAGAGATCTAGCGCACAACGCGTGGTCTGTGGATACCGTACAGTTTCCGGCAGCGCAATAATGGTAACGGCAAGCGTAATCCCCATTGTGCCACTAGCGAGGGAATGGAAGCGGACATATGAAAGGAGAGGGGAAGGTAACCGGAACAGCGTTCATACGGAAGAGCAAACACGAACCCTTCAGGAATGGCAGATATCGTGGGAGCGAGAGACGGTTGGAAGATGGACCCATCGACTCATACCGGAAGTGCTCCCATGGGCAAATAGGAACCACGGCGAAGTGAACTTTTACCTCACACAGCTACTGACAGGGCATGGACACTTCGACGCTTACCTGTTCAAGTACACAAGGAAAACGAGTCCCCTGTGCGATTATTGCGCAGACAGCGTTGACGATGCCTACCACACCTTTTTCGAGTGTACACGGTGGTCAGTACCAAGAGAACCATTAGCAAGCGAAGTCAGATTAATCTTGACTCCGGAAGCAATAGTGCCGCTGATGCTGCAGGACGAAGCGACGTGGATGTCCGTCGCACAGTATGTTAAAGACGTGCTACGCAGTAAAAGGATCGAGGAGCACGAGAGAGAGGCGTTCCGCCCATCACCACTCTGGAGACGTAAAGGTGCATAGATGTAGCGAGGCATTTAAATGAAGACGAAACGCGCAATTTAGCGTAGAAAACTCAGGGTCCTGAAGTAATGCGAAAGCGGTTCCAGGGCCATGGGTTAGGAGTCGCGGTGGGTGCTTTTAGTGGGTAGGGTCCCGTAGGTGTGCTGGTGTGCGTAAATGCATTTTAACACACACCGCCAAAAAAAAAAAAAAGTACTACTACTACTCCTCCCAGTCCTTCAGGGGAGGGTGCCTTGGCCCCTGGAGCATCAAATGTCACAAGCAGCAGCAGCACCGGGATGACGGTGACTCGTACGACTACTGATGTACAACGTCAGGAGCGGTACGAGGAGGTGTTGGCAATCAAAAATCAGAAGCTCGAAGACCTTACGAACATCATCGGGAGCATGATGGTTTTCTGCAAGACCAAAAAGAACATGTTCTTGGAAATCAGAGAAGGTCTGGAGAAGGCAGATGACGGCTTGGATGAGCTAAAGCGAAATAGGAAATCACTAAGCAAGGAGCAACCATCCACAACCATGAAAGACCATAGGAGGGCGACACCGCGGCAGATGATGGAGAGGCGCAAAACACTGAACAGAACGCAAGTTCTTGCGACACCAGAAGCGAGCCGGACCCCTTTCGTGACCCCTGAGATCAAGCGGAAAAAACAAGGAAATTTTATCCCCAGACGGGAGGAGGGGGAAACCCCAAAGCCGAGTGCCAAAAAGCTGAGAGAAGATGGAGGCGTGTGGACGCAAGTCCAGAGACGTGCTTAAAAGGTGCGAAAGGGCCCATAGGCACAATATGCCTCCCCGAATCCACAGAGAAAGGCTCCAACCGAAAAAAAAAAAAAACAAAATCACCATGAAGGAGCGCTCCGACGCAGTGCTGATCAGACCTGCTAAAGGCAAGAAATATGCAGACGTCCTCAAGGATATTTGCAGCAAGGTTAAGCCTGAAGAGCTGGGTGTCAAAATCAAGTGGATCAGAGAAACCCAGCAGGGCGATGTCCTTGTAAACTTAGAGCGACGGCAGAAAGCCGAAACCAGTTAGGCAGTGCCATTCAAGAAGCCGTCGGTGTAGCCGGCAGTGTGCGCCACCTAACACCCAGAGCCCAGATCAAGGTTAGCGACATCGATGCAGTCACAGTCAAAGTGGAGGTCATCGAGGCCATCCAAAACTTCCTCGGAAAGGAGAAAGGCAGCGACATCAACGTCTCGATGTCAAAAAGCGACCTGAGGGGCAATACAATGGCATATGCGGAAATAAATGCTACGGCAGCTGTCAAACTGGCCAACGCGGGTCACATCAAGATAGGATGGGTGAACTGCAGAGTGCGATTAAAGATCAGGACAGTCCGATGCTATCACTGTCATGGGCATGGACACATAGCAGTTGAATGCCAGTCCAACGACCGTCGAGGCCTTTGTTGGAAGTATGAAGGGGAAGGACATAAGGCAGCACAGTGTACAGAAAATGCACCAAAGTGCTACCTCTGCGTAGAACGGACAGATGGGAGCAGCGCTGACCATATCTCCGGCTCAGCGAGATGTGCAGCCTATGTTGAGGCAGGAAAGAAAAGCACGGCACGGCGACGGCGGTAATTCTGCAAGGAAACCTACAACGATGCAAGCTGGCTCAGGACCTGCTCACTCAATGGGCGTTCAAAAAAAGTGCTGATCTCATGATCATTAGTGAGCAGTACTCAAAACCGGAGGGGCGATGATGGTTTGCTGATAACACCGGGACGGCAGCCATATGGGTAAAAAAACAGCAGGAAGGCCCAGATAAAAGACTGCGGAAAAGGTGGCGGCTATGTGTGGATCCAAAGTGGAGGCGCCACCTATTTCAGCTGCTATCTGTCACCAAACGAGGGTATTGGAGCCTTCCGACTGAAACTCGAACTCCTGGAGGAAGAAATTCACAACACCAATGGGGAGGTTATGGTGATTTCAATGCCAAGTCCACCAAGTGGGGTATGACTCGCAGTGATACGTGAGGAACGGAGCACGCGGAAATGGTGGCCAGGCTGGACCTTACCATCCTGAACACAGGAACCGCAGCAACTTTTAGGAGGAGTGGACAATGGGAGTCGATCATCGACCTAACTATGGCTACCCCGAATATTGCAGAATGGATCACCGGATGGTAAGTGTTTGTGGGCTTCACGGCCAGCAATCACCAGTTTATCGGGTTCCAAGTAGGCAACGCGGACGCACCAGGAGACGTGAGACGAAACCAAGAGTTGGCGACTGGCTGGAACGTAGCCAGATTGTACAAGGATGCTCTCCTGAGGGTATTAGAAGCAGGAGGCAGGATGCTGGACGAAGTCGAAAATCCATTGGCCTCCAGAGAGGAGACTGAACAGCTTATTGCTCACAGTATGAGACTCATCGCAAAAAGCTGAGATGACTCCATGCCGAGAAGGTCCCGAAGAGCTCATAGGAAGCCTGCGTACTGGTGGACGGAAGACATCGCCAAGCTCAGGCGGAGCTGTCTGAAGCTAAAGCGCAGAGCCCAAAGAGCACGGAGAAGCAGAAGCACACTGACCTGCATAACGAGGCATACAAGATGGCCAAGAAACAGCTTGGAAAGGCAGTCAAATACAGTAAAGCTAGATCATGGAGATAATTGTTCTCGGAAGTCGACAACGACACCTGGGGGCGCGGTTACCAGATTGTCACACAGAAGCTAGGCCGATTGGGCCCGGTGGGACCGAAGGACCCTGAAGAGATAGACGAGATAGTGGAAGGACTCTTCCCAGAACACCCGGACAGAGAACCTAAGGAGTATCAAACTGGCGGCGAAGTGACAGCCTTCTCAGTGGCAGAGATGCGTGAAGCCGCTGCATCTGTTGGAAACCGCAAGGCGCCTGGCCCTGATGGAATACCAGTGGAAGTCATAAAGCTCATCGCATAGGAGTTTCCGTACCTTCTGCTGAACATGTACAACACCTGCCTACGGGCAAGGGTGTTTGGCTCAAGGTGGAAACTCCAACGCCTTGTGCTACTCGATAAGGAGAAGGGGCCGCCGATCACTCCCTCCTCGTACAGGCTGAATTGTATGCTCGATACGGCGGGAAAAGTCCTCGAAAAGATGATCCGTAGACGGCTGCGGACAGTCATAGAGACAGCTGGAAGCCTAGCTGACAACTAGCACGGCTTTCGAGAAGGGAGATCGACTATCAGAACCATCGCTGAGGCGTTGGAACCAACTGAGAGGGCGTGGCAAGGAAACCACAGGACGAGAAGTGTCTGTGTCCTGGTCACACTTGACGTCCGAAATACATTCAACTCCGTGAGATGGCTGGACATTGTTTGCGCGCTCGAGAAGCGGTTCGCGGTTCCGTGGTACATCACTAGGATCATCAGTGACTATCTCGACAACCGGGAGCTGATCTTCGAGATTTCGGAGGGGCAGCGTAGAAAGCAACTAACGTCCGGGGTAGCGCAAGGCTCTGCGCTGGGCCCGGTTTTGTGGAATGTTGTCTACGACGGCATCCTATTGCTGCAGATGCCTGAGAGGACGAAGCTCGTTGGATTCGCGGATGATACCGCCGCCATCATCACAGCCAGATACGAAGAGCAGGCTAGAATACTAGTCCGGCAAGTATCGCGGCGCGTTAACGATTGGCTGACGGAACATAGGCTCGAACTGGCAGCCAGTAAGACTGAGATAGTCGTACTCACTCGGCAGAAAACCTTCCCAGAGCAATTCCCGGCTGAGGTGGACGGCGCACACATCGAGACTGTGAAGGTGCTCCGATACCTGGGGTTAAAGCTGGGTGCCAAACTGTCGTTTGCTGCACACATTCAGGGGGCCGCTGACAAGGCGGCAAGCATGGCGGCTATGCTTTCGAGGATCATGCCAAACGTTGCGGGCCCAAGGAGCTCCAAGAGGCGGATTCTCAAGACCGTCGTCCACTCGATTTTGCTGTACGGGGCGGAAATCTGGGCTGATGCGCTTGAGACTGAACGGAGCAGGAGGAAGATGGCCTCTGTGCAAAGAAGGACTGCCCTGCGAATCGCCAGTGCGTACCGCACGGTATCGCAGGCCGCGGTGCCGGTGATCGCTAGGGTAATACCTATCAACCTTTTGGCCAAAGAGCGTTCACAAGAGAAAGCAGGAGGCGCAAACCGAAAACAACAGGAAGGAGGAAAGGCAGCGTACTTAACGAGACTGGGAACAGCGATGGCAACTGGCAACGTCTGGCAGTTGGACCGCCCAACTCATAAGGGGTCTCAACTCGTGGATTAGCCGAGAACACGGGGAGGTAAACTCCCACCTCACCCAGCTACTCTCGAGGCATAGCGTGTTCAACGCATACCTCTATAAGTGCAACCGGAAGAGAAGTGCCCATTGCGACTACTGCCCAGGACAGGAGGACGACGCGCGGCATACATTTTTCGTCTGCGAACGATGGAGTGGTATAAGGGATGCCCTGACAGCTGCCTTGGGCACACCCTCCTCCGTCGAGAGCATTGTTGCGCTGTTGGTACGGTCCAAGGCAAATTGAGACGTCGTAGTGCACTACGCGGAAAGCGTAATCCGCGCCAAGGAGAGAGATGAGCAGGAAAGGGAACGTGCACGACGAAGACCGTAGACAAATTGGCATGGACCCGATCAGCTGGAGAGAAGAGAGAAATCACGAAATTTGTGAGAGGACGCGAGAGTAATGAGGATGAGCGCCACGGATAGCGCAAAAGCTCATGGCCCTGAAGTAATGCGAAAGCGGTTCCGTGGTTATGAGTTGGTGCAAGGGGGGCGGGGTGGGTTTTTCAGTGGGTATGACAAAAATGGAGGAGTCCCACACAATCGGAAGGCGTACGCCAACCGGTGTGCGTAAAGGCATTTTTCCACCTGAACCCTAAATGAAAGAAAATTAAAAAAAAAAGACTACTACTACTACTACTACTACTACTACTACTACTACTACTACTACTACTACTACTACTACTACTACTGCTACTGCTACTGCTACTGCTACTGCTACTGCTACTGCTACTGCTACTGCTACTGCTACTGCTACTGCTACTGCTACTGCTGCTACTCTACAGGGGGAGGTGTACTTCTACGTGTCGCGTCCTCAGGTGGCGGATAGAGGATACTCAGTGTTCGTGTCTTCGGGATAACAGGCCGCCTCCCGGAGTACTCTAGGCCTTACCCCTGCAAGCGGGGCTCTGCAGGGGCGGACTTACTACTTCCCTAGCTACAAGTGGGATGAAAATGAATACAAATTTTTTACATACAACAAACAAAAGCAACGGTGAATACGGGACGAACAATTCTGCCAGCAAGGACATGAAAACACAGGCTGTGACAAGAATAGACCACAGGAGAGGGCTTCTGGAGGAGCGACTGAAAGAAGCGCTGGCCAGAGAAGAGACCGTCATGGCGACACTGAAGGATTGTATTGAGGCAATCATTAAAGTATCAAGGAGCGTCTCAACAACGCCCAAGAAGATTAAAGAGGGAGCTGACGCCGCGGAGGATGCACTGGCGACGACAATGCAGAACCGCCAGGCATGCAAAAAGATGCTAACGACCCTGCTGAAGGAGAGGAAGAGGCCCATCTTCTTGGGTCCACACCGAAGCAGATCGGAGTGCGGAAGCGCAAACATCGTGGTGGATGAGGTCCTCACTCCAAATGCGGACAGCAAGAGGAAGAGACTGGGAAATGGCACCCCCAGCCCGCAAGAGGAGAGTCAACCAGTCCCGCCGACGCGGAAGAAGAAGAAGCCTCGCGAGGACAACGAAGACTTGGTCAAGGTGCAGAAGCGCCTAAATAGGGGGAAGAAAACCCCAAAACAATCAACGGTGGCGGCTAAGGAGGGCCATAGAGAGGAAAAGCGTGGCCCTCAGCGGAAACAGTCACGCAGGGCCCGATCAGAGGCAGTATTGATTCGACCTGCCGCGGGGAAGAAGTACGCAGACGTGTTGAAGGACATACGTACAAACGTCAATCCTGGAGACACGACGGTCGAGATAAAGGCCATCCGGGAAACAAGGGTAGGAGACGTCCTGGTTGAGCTGGGCACAGCCCTTGGAGATAGGAAAAAGTTTGGCGAGGCGCTGCAGAAAGCCATCGGAAGAAGAGGAAAAGTCAGGCAGCTGGTCCCGAGGACGACGATCGAAATTCGGGACATTGACGTGGTCACGGATGAGGAGGAGGTAAGGCACGCACTCCAGGGTCTCATGAAAGAAGAGAACTGCGCGGAGGCAAGAATATTCCTGACGAAAAAGGCAGTCAGAGGGTCCAAGATGGCCATAGTGAAGCTCAACGACACCGCAGCCCAGAAACTCATGCAGGCCACGCACCTGAGAATAGGGTGGGTAAACTGCGGGGTGAGGCTGAGGGTTCAACTGACCTGCTGCTTCTACTGCCAGGGCTTTGGTCCGTTGTTAAAATGAGGCGTCCGTTGTTAAGACGAACTGATTTTCGAAGTCTGGATACTGCAATATTGGTGCTGTGGTAAGCGCCGTCTTCAGTTTCTCGAAGGCAGCATCTCTTACTGCGTTCCACTCGAATTTAACCCCTTTCTGGGTTAATTCTGTGAGTGGTTTCGCGGTTTTCGAGAAATCCTTAATGAATTTCCGGTAATATCCAGCTCGTCCGATTAAAGATTGTACCCGCATTACGTCTCTCGGCACCGGGAATTCCCATACCGCTTCTAGCTTTTTGGGATCAGCTCGCACATCCTCTTCGCAGATGATGTGGCCGAGGTACTGCGTTTTTTCGCGCAGGAACTGGCACTTGCTCGGTTGCACTGCCAATCTGGCTTCTCTTAGCCGCTGCAGTACCTCTCGCAGCCTGTCATTGTGCTCCTTGAAGGTTTTCTCGTAATTACTATGTCATCTAGGTACACACAGCATTTAACTCCCTGTAGTCCAGCTAACGCGGAGTTCATTAGCCGCTGGAAAGTCGGTAGTGCGTTTCATTGACTCCTGGGCTGGACTATTCCTTCCGCTAGTATTTTGTCTCTCGGCCTCTCCACTTTTCTTTCTCGTGGGCGAGTTCAGCCTCTCGTTTCGACGAGTTATCTTGGTCGCCTTGAGTATCTTCGACTCTCCGCTTTGTGCGGCTGTTTGTATACCCGATTGCGCTATCTTTCTCTTTCTTGTGGAACTTTCTTTCCTGTCCCACTTGGGCTCGTGTGGTCGTGTATACGCGACTCTGATCGTCTGCATCAGTATTTCTTTTTCCGGCTTTCTGCATTTTACCCGGCCCATGCCGCGATTTTACGGTCTTCCCAGGCAAGGGTTGCGATCCTAGGTCCTTCGATGCGACCTTAAAAGGTGCGCGATGTGGCACCTCGTGCGTGCGCTGTCGCTTGTTTCCTTGTAGATGGAATACACCCTTATATTCGCACATTATTCCTGCGTGAGCTGCTTGCTTTTCACTGCTGAGGGGCACCAAATCGGGCTTCCGTTGTTGCTGCGCAAAGCGTTTGGCCTTCTTCCCCGTGCTCCCTGAGCTTACGCACAGTGTCTTGACCTGTCGGCTACGTACGGCCTTCGCTATCTCCGACGGCTTAAGTGTTGCCGTCGGCTGTTGCACTTCCCCGTCGTGTTTAGAAACTTCTAAACTCATTCTATTGGTTTTTGACGGTGTGACACGGGATCTCGCTACTTTGCCTCGGCTGATTCTGCTCCTTATAGGTAGTTTGACAAATTTATTTCCTTTGGCGGCATCCATACTCGACCCATTTCCGGAAGGAAGCTTTATCTTTGTAAGCAGGCCTATGTACTTGCATGTAGCGGCAGTTCTACTGCGTGGTGACGAATATATCCTCGTCGCGTCGTCCCGTAGCGGCATGCAGTGCCCATATAACTTAAGCATCTCGCCATGCAGGATGTCCGCGTTATGCTGCTTGATAAAGTCCATGTCAAGTAGTCCGTTGACCTTCAACGGCACATTGTTCGGAACTATGTAGAACCAATGTTCTGCTTTTAAAGCCGGTGTCTCCAGCACAATTTTAGCTATACCGAGGGGGGGGGGGTGAATTTTTCACCTGCCACGCCCTGCAACTTCACGGAGCAACTACTCACAATAGTCTCAGGCTTGAGGCATCCTTCCTTCAGTATACTGCACTGGGTCCCTGTGTCCGCCTTAAAGGTGAGTACCCCGGTCACGGCTAATGATGCAACTATATCAAAGTCACTGGCCGTAGCGCTGGACGCCGGCAGCGTTACCTGCAGTAACTGCTGCATCGTTTTTCTCCTTCTGCGCGCGGGTCTCTGCTGGGCCGTGAGTGTATTTAATCTCGCCGTATCCAGCTGGCTAGCATCGGTATTTGATTGACCTGTACCTGCATTCAGTTGACTTTTAACTCTGGCCCCCTGAGTCCCTTGGACGTCGGGGATGCTGTGAGGACTGCGCAGGCTAGCATTTGTTTTGCGACAATCTCTTCCTGCAGTCTTTCTACAAGTGGCCCCTTTTTTGGCAATTATTGCACACAATGTCGACGTGGTGTATGGATTTATCCTCACTGGGCATCGGTAGGCTCACTCTTCCCGATCTGCGGGTGCAGTCTCGAACCATGTGTCCAGCTTTTCCGCAGGTGAAACAATTCTCGCCCTGCCCGGATGATGCGCTTCGGGACCTTCTGGAGTGGCTTAGTGCTCCACCTACCCCTTCTTTTGGCTGTACCATATTGGTGATTTCGTTGGCTCCCGTTACTGACTCGTGGAGAGTGGTGCAGTTACCAGATCTCACCAGAATTTGGACCTGCCCATGCAGTCCATTTTCGAAGTTGGCATGGGCGCTCTTCCGTGTTATCTTCTCAATGATGCGCATTTCCGACATCACAGCGGCTTCCTCGCAGAGCTTTTCTATAATATCGACGGTGATACGCTCTGTCCTGGCGGCGTATACCGCGATATCCTCGCCCTGGCCCTGCCGGAGGGAGTTGAATTCTACCTGTAACGCAGGCAGCAACTTCCGCTTCCCATACAGGGCCTCCAGCTCGGTCTTGAGCTGTGCTACCGAGAGGATGGTTTTATGCTTCATTTCTCGGGCCGCCCTACCCTCGAGCTTACTACTCAGTACCAATTCCAACAGGATCTCGTGGTCTCTGGGCGCAGCTCGCTTGAAAATGGCCTCACAGGAACGTGTGAAGGTGTCCAGCTCGTCAGCATTGCTCCCGTCGAAATGTTTTATATTTTTCAAAGCTAGCCCTAGGTCAAGCGCCCGACCCTGGGTTACTGGTATCTACGGTTGCTCCCTTTGGAACACGAGATCCGCAGGAGGGTACTCCGGCTTCTCGAATCGGGTTTGCCTCGGCCGCGGCCGTGGTGTAGTGTGTTCTGCCAGCCCAGCCCTTTCCAGTCTTTGCAACAGTTCGGCATTTTGCTCCCGTAGGGATCGGATGAGCTCGAACTTATCTGCTCCTATCTCGTTGAGTGTGTCCGCGAGGTTTCGCCTTGCCGACGGAGTGTCGCGGCCTTGGAGCCTGAGCTCTAGCTCGAGCTCTCGCTGAGCCCGCTCGTACTCGCGGTGACTCCTATTGACCGCCTCCAACCGGTCTCGTACTCGTGCTGGTACCGATCGGGCTGCCGTACCGGTAGCGGGTGGGAAACCTACGCGATCTATTGTTCACATGTTTTCGAATTCCCGCTCGACCATATCCTCGGTGATGTGCTCAGGTGTTCGTTCGCCAGTAGCCATGTTGAATATGTCGTCGCTATCGATACTGTCGTGATCTCCGAACGACGCACCCCTAAGTGGGTTCACGCTAAACTGGGCTGTCAGATGGCCGGCAAGGGCCTCTTGTCTGGCCGCGGGGATTCGTCCCGTCAGCGAGAGCTCTGATAACGCCCTGCGCGTTTCGTAAACGATGTCCCCTACAGCCGCAGCTAATCCGGCTGTGGAGTCTACCCCTGCGCCAGGCAACGTCGTGTCTAACGAGTTGCCCCTACGTCTTGATCGGGCTCGTCTAGATTCCGACATGTTGCTTATTTCGCGATAGGCTTTACTTTAATATTTCCAAAAAATCTCACGAGAGATATATATATTGTAACATAGTTACACTCTTTAGCCCCTTTTTAATATTTCAAAAGGCGATAAGAGCCTACTGTATTATTCCAAATGTACCGAGGTTTGCGGACAATAGGCCACCGAACCCGGAGATGTGATAAAAACGAGCTACGTCACACCTCCGGAATCCCCTCGCTGCCGTAAACAGCAGGTCTGCGACCAGCTGGCCTCGCTTGGCGGCGAGGGGAAAGCGGTGAGCGCGGCAACGGCAAACCGAGAAGTTAACAAATCTCGATAGATTTAAAAATTACAGCGATAATGAGAGAGAGGGGATCCGACCGCGGGGAAGGCTATAAAAGAGCCTGCGCGGGGGGAAGGGGCGCTCTTAGCACTGAAAGCACAAGTATCACTGTATAAAGAAATTAACGTTGAGATTACGGATTAATTATAAAAAGTTATTTTCAATTTCGTAGTGAAAAATCCGTGTTTCTGTGAAAAAAGAGACCACAAGTGAATGGGAAACGAAGGCCAGCAAGGAGGAAAGAAAGGCGAGATATTTCCAAGAAATAAACAATAATTAAACGAACATTGTAGGAATTATCGTTAATCAAGATTGAGCTAGGTTATAAGTGAATAGAGTAGGTACATCAAATTAGTCAAATAGGATTAAGCGACTGGTTTTTGAGAGAATAGAATTAAGTGAATAGAGTTAAGTGTAGAAAATCGATTAAATAGATTTAGGTCAGTAACATTTAAGGAAATAGAAATAGGTGAAATAGCATTTAAACAGGAAGGATGATCGGGAAGTGTAAAATCAAGTAAGAAAGAAAGAGATCGAAATAGAGTGAACAGTGTGAGAGATAGAGAGGGATAGAGACAGCAGCGAGACATCGGCTCGGAAAGCGAGGCAGGCGTGTGCGTGTGCGCGCGCGCGCGCGCGCGTGTGTGTGTGTGTGTGTGTGTGTGTGCGCTACGAGCCTACAGCTCAATACTAGCGCTCGAAACAATAACAGATTTTCAAGCCGGGTATATCGAGAATCGAGGTAGAAGAAAAATAAGATAAGAATTACGAAATAATCATCGAAATTACCGGATCTGAAAGCAATGTACTGGTTATCGGTGCCATAAAAAAACCGACCACTGACATTTTTATCTGGATTGCCCTAGTTAATAAACCCTACTCTCATACACCTCGAAGTCTACATTAATTAGTCCTGTGATTGAGCCCGAATTCCCACGAAAAATAAAAATAATTGTGATCGATAAAAATTATCGTTACAATATCTGTTGGAATATTTTCCCAATTTATGGATCGACTGGCTTTGAATCTACAAGGCTATATGTATATGTGTAATGTAACCACCACTTACAGGAAGTTGATCTTGCTTATGGTCCTCTCCATGGCGATGTTCCTTGGGTGCTGTTCCTTCGGTGCTGTATGACCTGTTGTCTCGTAGCTCCCCTCAAAGGTTGGTCCAGTTGTCCTCCCTGACACCGTTGACCCGTTTCTTGATGGTTCCTTGGCTCGTCTTCTGTATGTCGGCAATGATTGCGCGACGGCTTCGTCACAAGTAGCCGCTTCGGGTACTTGGTTGCACACTTTGTGCGTTTTTCCGCGACTTGACGTGACACCGCCAATCGGGATTTTAAACGGTTGACCGATACGTCATACCGCACCGACGTTCACTTCGCGACTTCGCGTTAGATTAGCCGGATTTTCACGAACTACACTAGTGTCCTTTGCACGAGTCATAGTCGTTACTTCAGAGTCGCTCTTATTACTTTGTCCAAAACACTTTTTGTCTAAATAAATGACGTAGCACTTATCATTTCAGCAGATCCCACCGCTGCCACCAAATGTTATTTCATTTGTGTGTGTATCTATCCAGCTTGAAAATAAATTTCAGGATGCTTCCGAAACCGAATCCGAATCCAAATTACCTTCAGAACTCGTGGCAAGCTATGGCTGTTACTGTTACCTTCATAATAATTACCGTTCCAACCTTGCGATGGTCTAGCTAATTCATCAACGATTTGAATGAAATCATCTAGGTGTGGAAACGAAGCATTCTTCAGGATTTTTTTGTCTTCCGCAGCCTCGCTGTCTCTTCGCTATTGTCTTCGTGATTTCGGTTAGAGTCGAGTCTTCCCTCACATCCTCTAGCCTACTGCTCACGTTCTGACCATTTCTTACAGCATTGCGCTGGGCAAAAACGAATATGTATATATATACAGGGTGACCGATTTATCTGAACACATTAAAATATTTCAAAAACTACGTATCGGATCAAAAAAAATTCTCAATAAAATTTGTTCACCTGGAAGGCGGTCATCCAATGATATCAAAATCGCCCCCCTCACCCCTACCCCCTGGGGTGGGGGTGGGAGCAACTTTGAAATCGTAAATGGGAACCCTTATTTTTTATTGCAGATTCGGATTCCCCATAAAAAAATAAGTAACTTTTATCTAAAACATTTTTTTTCGATTCGTGATAGATGGCGCTGTAATCGCAAGGGACCTGATTTTTGCGAATATCTCGAGAAATCACACATCGGATTGAAAAAAGAAAAAACACATGTGTAATATTTCAAAAAATTATTCAGCGATACGAAACTCGATCCATCCTCCCCCCCCTCCCTCTATCCCTACGCCCTGGGGTGGGGGTGGGGGCAACTTTGAAATCGTAAATAGGAAACCTTACTTTTTATTGCAAATTCGGATCTCCATAAAAAAATAAATAACTTTTATCTGAAAATTTTTTTTTTCGATTCGTGGTAGATGGTGCTGTAATCGCAAGAAACCTGATTTTTGCGCATATCTCGAGAAATTCCCACCCCCACCCCAGGGGGTACGGATGGGGGGGGGGGGGGTGGATCGAGTTTCGTATCGCTGAATAGCTTTTTGAAAAATGAAACATGTGTTTTTTCTTTTTTCGCTCCGATGTGTAATTTCTCGAGATATTCGCAAAAATCAGGTCCCTTGCGATTACAGCGCCATCTATCACGAATCGAAAAAAATGTTCCAGATAAAAGTTACTTATTTTTTTATGGGGAATCCGAATCCGAATCTTTACGATTTCAAAGTTGCCCCCACCCCCACCCCCTGGGGTGGGGGTGAGGGGTCGACTCTGGTATCATTGGATGAGCCCCTTCCAGGCGAACAAATTTTATTTAGAACTTTTTTTGATCCGATGCGTAGCTTTCGAAATATTTCAATGTATTCAGATAAATCGACCACCCTATATATTGGGTCTGGGAAAAAGTTCGTGGCGTTTTTCCCGTTAGATGGCATCAATTGCAAATAAGTCAGGAAACACAGATCGCAGCGACACCACTAAAGGCTCGTTGGGAAGGTGACGTGTCGATATTGGTATGGAGCTAGGCATTGACCACAAAACTGTTTTGAACCATTTACACAAAGCTTGGTACAAAAAGAAGCTCTATGTATGGGTTCCCCATGAGTTGAGCGGGAAAAACTAGATAGATTAAATTAACATCTGCGATGCGCTGCTGAAACGCAATGAAACCGAGCCATTTCTGAAACGTGTCATTACCGGTGATGAAAAATGGATCACGTACGACAATCGGAAGCGTCAAAGATCGTGGACAATGGATGGTGAGCCGTCACAAGTGTTTGCGAAGCCAGAATTGACGGCGAAAAAGGTGATACTGTGTGTGTGGTGGGACTGGAAGGGTATCGTCCACCATGAGCTACATCTAGTTGGTCAGACGATTGATTCTCAACTCTAATGTGGACAACTAGAGAGATTACGCCAAGCAATTAAAAGAAAACGGCTCGAATTGATCAATAGGAAAGGTCTTGTCTTCCATCATTACAACGCCCGACCACACACTTCTTTGATGACCTGTCAAAAATGGCGAGAGCTTGGTTGGGTAGTTTTGATGCATCCACCGTATAGTCCAGACATAGCACCCTCTGACTATCACTTATTCCGACCTCTGCAGAACTCTCTCAATGCAATTAAAATGCTTTCAAAAGAAGCCTGTGAAAACAACTTGATTTATGACGCATCGCAGATGTTAATTCGGTCTATCATGTTTTTCACACTTCATTCATGACGAACCCATACATCGAGCTTCTTTTTGTAGCCAGCTTTGTGTATATGGTTCAAAACAGTTTTGTGCTCAATGCCTAGCTCCATACCGATATCGACACTGCTGATATGCTTATCTTGCTGGACTTTTTCAAGAATTTCATCAGTTTTTTCAGTGATTGGACGACCAGAGCGTAACTCATCTTTCGTTGTCGTAATAATATTGCAAAATATAGCGCAATTTTCCATTACTTTTCTCCATTTTCAAACGCAAACAAGTTTCCAACCACTGCATCAATTTCGATGTTTATACACTCAAAGAAACGCTCGAAGTGTCACCTTCCCAACGAGCGTTTAGTAGTGTCGCTGCGATCTGTGTTTCCTTACCTATTTGCAATTGATGCCATCTATCGGAAAAAACGCCATGACGTTTTTCCCAGACCCAATATATTCTGAAATGTATTCATTCCCTCTTCCATTCATCTTATTCTCGACAGTTAAGGTTTTCCACATTTTGAAATATCATTTCTACGATTCACAACCCCCTGGAAGGGTGTGTGTAGAGCCAGGATATAACTTCCTTTTATCATCACTTCAACTTAGTGCTAATTTATCTTGGGTGATCGTTTGTAACGGTCGGCCGGCGAGGTGTCCGCTGGATCGTGTCAGAGCTCTGAATCGTTGCTTGTGTAATAAAGTGTATGACCCATAGATGGCAACGTTTACCGTCGCACCGTCTTCAATGACTTTGAACTCGTCATGTACCTGGATAACTGTGTACGATCATTATAATTGCAGTATGCGCATCTCCCGCTAACGCGTTTTGCGAAAGGGATTGCGTACCCCGTAGGAGCTCTTCCCAGTTACTGTAAAGGCGCGTCGGATGACACTACTTCCTCACAATACAACGTCGCGTAATTAACGTGAATGATACATCTGCGATAAAAATCTCGCAACATACAGTTCATTAATTGCAACACGGCTAGAATGCGAATCTCAACCATAAAAAAACAGGTATTTATCTGTTCTACGGTAATATATCTCCAAGGATGCTAAACATTAAGTATATCGCACTGTACGAGGGTCGATCAATAAATAGTCGGCTTGGTAAAGAAAATCGCGTTTTTATGGACAAAATTTTTTTTATTTCTCAACAAAATCTCCTTTTAGCTCGATACACTTATTCCAACGATTTTCCAATTTTTTGATGCCTTCCGAATAATACGATTTCGGAAGGTCCTCAAAATAGGTCTCTGTTTCGGCGATGAGGTCATCTCTGGAACCAAATCTCTTCCCGCCAAGCCATTTTTTCAGATTTGGAAACAGAAAGTAGTCGGAGGGCGTCAAATCTGGAGAATATGGTGGATGCGAAAGAAATTCGTATTTAAATTCATGAATTTTGGCCATGGCAACTGGGCACGTGTGAACGCTTGCATTGTCTTGATGTAAGATCACTTTTTTCCTCGCCAAATGTGGACGTTTTTTCTTCAATTCGTCGTTGAATCGGGTCAGTACGGCTGCATAGTATTCGCTATTAATCGCTTTTTTCGGCGGAAGGATGTACTACGAGGTCTGTTCAAAAAGTATCGCGAATTGGAATTTCTGCGGGCTACGTATATTCGATTTTCGATTTTTTTGTTGCGTTAGGTTGGTACTCATGTCCCTCACTTATGGTGACAAAGTCGACCATTTTTAATGTTTAGTTAATTGTTGACAGCTATTTTGGTTGGACGTGTTTTGGCTTGTCTTCGATTTTTGCCCATTCCAAAAAATGGATCAAAGAATCTGTATGAAATTTTGTGTGAAAAATAAAATTAAGTGCGCGGACGCATTTCGAATGTTGACTGTGGCATATGGTGAAGCTACCTTGGACCAAAGCAACGTTTATCGGTGGTACAAAATGTTCTCAGAGGGCCGAGAAGATGCGAACAACGAAAAGCGTGCCGGACGCCCGAGCACATCAAAACAGACGAAAACATTGATGAAGTGAAGAAAATAATATTGGCCAATTGTCGAATCACCGTTAGAGAAGTTGCTGAGGACCTAAACATATCGATTGGCTCGTGCTATTCGATTTTTACCAATGATTTGGACATGAGACGGGTCGCCGCGAAATTCGTGCCAAAATTGCTCAATTTCGAACAAAAACAGTGTCGCGTTAACATTGCTAAGGAGCTGTTGGACTCGGTCCGCGACGACCCAAATTTGCTCCAGAGGGTCATAACTGGTGACGAATCGTGGGTTTATGGTTATGACGTGGAAACCAAAGCTCAATCATCGCAACGGAAGCTGCCACATGAGCCAAGACCGAAAAAAGCGCGCCAAGTTCGGTCGAATGTGAAGGTTTTGCTCACAGTTTTCTTCGATTGCAGGGTGTGTTGCATCATGAATTCTTGCCACAGGGTCGTACAGTCAATAAGGAATATTACCTGCAAGTTATGCGCAATTTGCGCGAAGCAATCCGCCAGAAACGCCCGGATTTGTGGAAGAACAAAAATTGGCTTTTGCACCATGATAACGCTCCTGCTCACACATCGTTGCTTATGCGCGTATTTTTGGCCAAAAAAACACTCTAATGATGCCGCAGCCACCGTATTCCCCAGACGTGGCCCCCTGTGACTTTTTCCTGTTCCCAAAACTGAAGAGGCCCATGAACGGACGACGCTACGCCACGATTGAAGCTATAAAAACAGCATCGAAGGAGAAGCTGAACAAGATCACAAAAAATGATTTTTTTAAGTGCTTCGAGGATTGGGAAAAACGTTGGCATAAATGTATTATATCCGAGGGGAATTACTTTGAAGGGGACAAAATAGATATTAATGAATAAATGAATACTTTTTGAAAAAACACAAAATTCGCGATACTTTTTGAACAGACCTCGTATATGCCGCGTGCATCCCAAAAAACTGTGGCCATGACCTTACCGGCCGATGGCACCGGCTTCAAACGAGCTTCGATTTATCTATACATATTTATTTACGAAAAACAGAACATTAGATGTTAATCTTTGAAATCCACTACGCTATTATTTTTAATAAAATTTAATCCACCATAATGTCCGAACAAAAAAATGTTGCTTATAAAGGGTGATTTTTTAAGAGCTTGAGAACTTTTTTTTAAAAAAAAACGCATAAAATTTGCAAAATCTCATCGGTTCTTTATTTGAAACGTTAGATTGGTCCATGACATTTACTTTTTGAAGATAATTTCATTTAAATGTTGACCGCGGCTGCGTCTTAGGTGGTCCATTCGGAAAGTCCGCTTTTTTATCGACAAATTTTGTTCAGCGATGAGGCTCATTTCTGGTTGAATGGCTACGTAAATAGGCAAAATTGCCGCATTTGGAGTGAAGAGCAACCAGAAGCCGTTCAAGAACTGCCCATGCATCCCGAAAAATGCACTGTTTGGTGTGGTTTGTACGCTGGTGGAATCATTGGACCGTATTTTTTCAAAGATGCTGTTGGACGCAACGTTACGGTGAATGGCGATCGCTATCGTTCGATGCTAACAAACTTTTTGTTGCCAAAAATGGAAGAACTGAACTTAGTTGACATGTGGTTTCAACAAGATGGCGCTACATGCCACACAGCTCGCGATTCTATGGCCATTTTGAGCGAAAACTTCGGAGAACAATTCATCTCAAGAAATGGCCCGGTAAGTTGGCCACCAAGATCATGCGATTTGACGCCTTTAGACTATTTTTTGTGGGGCTACGTCAAGTCTAAAGTCTACAGAAATAAGCCAGCAACTATTCCAGTTTTGGAAGACAACATTTCCGAAGAAATTCGGGCTATTCCGGCCGAAATGCTCGAAAAAGTTGCCCAAAATTGGACTTTCCGAATGGACCACCTAAGACGCAGCCGCGGTCAACATTTAAATGAAATTATCTTCAAAAAGTAAATGTCATGGACCAATCTAACGTTTCAAATAAAGAACCGATGAGATTTTGCAAATTTTATGCGTTTTTTTTAAAAAAAAAGTTCTCAAGCTCTTAAAAAATCACCCTTTACTTGGCATATGCTTACGTATCATAAAAATTAATGAAAATATCCTTTTATGTGTCATTTTCAATAATCTGTATATAATTAAGACTACTTTTTGAGAAGAGCTAGTCGTCTGTAATGAATCATGTGTCCAAACAATATCATATAAAAATGAAAGTTATTTATCGAATTTAGTCATAGGGTTGTATGAGCTTCTCATGCGAAATTTACATTACATCATATGCAAATAGGAATAATACCAGTTTTCATCAAAATTTAATTAGAAAAATCAATTTTGCAGTAGAGATGCAATCTAAAAATGAAGTGAAACTCCGCCAACCTTTATAAGCAAGTTCATCCCAGGAATACCATTGCTCACCGAGGATTTTATATGTTCCCGGAGATACCAATTTTTATGTGGAACAATAGACTGGGTAAGTGGAAGTAATCGACCGGGCAAGGCCAGTGCGGGTGACATAATTTCATGCGAGACAATGTGACTTTTTTCTCTGCAGAGCCCAACTGTTCTTCTTATTGTTAGTGGAAGAGAACAAGCGCATAAGAGAGTGGGAACAAAATGACGTGCGACAAGTGAATGTGCGATGGAAAAGTGCAAAAAAAAAGAGAAAAATGGGAAAATTCCATATGTCTATATTAGAAAGGAGAGCGTCGCAAAGGGAAAGCAAGGGAGTAAAAGAAAAAGCCAAGGCAACAAACGGTGCAATGGCGTACGTCATCCTCGTATATAGTAGTTGCGGGCCAATAGATGTAGACAAGCGAGGGGAAAAAATAGCGGGGCGGATTGGAATGAGATTTGCTGGTAAACCGACAATTTATCGAAGGTATCCGCAAATGCATCCCTTGACGTTCCTCTGACCATAGTTATAATTAATACGCTCTCGTCACAAAGCATCCAACCAATATCCCAGAGCGCAGCACACATATGCATGTGTATATCTATATTATATCGATATGCACTCATTTATCTGGGTACGGAATGTGTATTCCCAGCTTCTCTGGCGGTTTCTGCAGATAGCTACATACGAAAATACAATAAACACGTACATGGACAACTATCCACAGCGTTTCGGATCTTTAACTCGTTGCTGATTAAGTCTGAATGACTGGCGCCGCAAAAACACATTAAAACTTGAACGAGTGCAGATGCAAAATTTGGTTGCCAGGAACCGCAAAGCGAATGGCCTGGAGGCCGCACATTCTCCATTTCTCTAACCAAGGCGAGGATCGCTTGTGATAGGAAGCCCATCAAAATATCGCCGTGCGGAGAATATACCGGCAACTGTAGAGTAGACTGAGATAGATATGCAGCACACGACAGTACAACCGGAATGCGTATGACTTCTTTACTTGTATGCCGTGCGATCGTCCACAGATCGCCAGGGTGGAAAATCCCGTCGACTCTCTCTCTCTCTCTCTCTTTCTCTCTCCCCCCCCCCCCCCCCCCCCCATGAATATAGTGAAGATTCCAAGCGTATGGGAAGGAAAAAATGGTATTCAGAAGACATAATAGTAGCTGCAAAAAGAAGAGATAAGGCATACGGAGTAGCAATTACTACTGGTTTGGAGGAGCATTGGCAGCAATTTAAAGTAGAAAGGAATGCAGTAGTTAAATTAATAAGAGAAAAGAAGAAGGAATATTATGAAAAGATGATAGACGATAATAAGAAGGATCCGACAAAAATGTGGAAAACGTTAAAAGAAGTAATTAAAGGAGAATCAATGGGTACTAGAGAAGTAGAGAATATATATTTTGAGATATTCGATGACATGATGGGAGGTAGTATAGCTGATAAATGTAATGTGTTCTATGTGCAAAGTGTAAAGAATATAGTTAATTCAATACAACGGGATACGTCTGGAAGTCCAAACCGAAGAAGAATTATAACAGGGATAAAGATGAACAATAAGAGTATAATGGAAAACTTCAATCATATTGAAATAAAGGATCTGGAGAAGATAGTGATGGGACTCCCGAAAAAGAAGGGAACGGAAGAAGGAATATAAAGTGATATACTAAAAATGGCATTCGGTGCAATAAAAGAGGAATTTGTCGAAATAATAAATGGATCCCTACGGGAGGGATGTTGTCCGGACAGCTGGAAAACTTCTACAATTATACCGATCCCAAAAATAAACAAAGCCATAAAGCAAGTCATTACAGACCAATTAATATGTTGCCATTATACGAAAAGGTGCTCGAATTAGTAGTAGAAAATCAAATTGAAAAATATTTAGAAACCAATGACATCATAACGGAGCATCAGTCAAGATTTAGAAAGCAATATTCGTGTGAAACGGCGATGCAAACTGTTGTAGATGAATGGAAAGTGTACATTAGTGAAGGAAAGATAGTAGGAGTAATATTCATGGATTTAAAACGAGCGTTTGAGACAATCGACAGGGATATATTATTAGACAAATTATACCAATATGGATTTAGAGACAGGGTATTAGATTGGTTCAGAACGTACTTAAGAAATAGAACACAGCAAGTTCGATTCAATGATAAATGGTCTGAAGTTATTCCCAACGAATGTGGGGTACCGCAGGGGTCAGTACTAGGGCCGTTGCTGTTTATTATATATATAAATGATATAGTTAATTTGTGTCCAGAGGAATGTGCAATAAAAATGTTTGCTGATGACACAGTGATATATGTACCTGGAAAAGGCAGCGCGGAAGTGGAGAGAAAGATGAATATGTTATTGAGTATAGTAGAAAAGTGGATGGAAACAAATAAATTAAAAATGAATGTAGAGAAAACAAAATATATGATTGTCAGCAGTGTAAGGAAAGTCGTGAGTAGGAATATTGTACTAAAGTGTTTGGATGGAACGAAACTTGAGAGAATAGAGGCAATAAAATATTTGGGTATTATTATTGATGACAAGCTACGATTCAAATACCACTGTGAGTATATGTTAAGAAAAATAGGGAAAAAAACGAGCTTTCTAAACAGAATGGGGAATTATGTCTCTGCGTATACGCGATGTGTGATATATAAAGCAATCATAGCACCTCACTTTGAATATTGTGCAACACTGTTAGTAGCTATGGGTGAAACAGAGTTGAAGAAACTGCAGATCGCGCAGAATAGAGCAATGAGGGTTATATTACAATGCAACCGCTATACGAAGGTAGAAGATATGCTCAGCGCGGTACAATTTATGTCCATAAGGCAAAGATTGTACTATAACGTTTGTACATTTATCTTTAAAGCCGTGAAGAATCTACTGCCGAAAGAATTTAAAAATCGGCTACAAGTAGTAGGAACGAAGAGTGGTAGGGAAACAAGGCAAGCAGAAAATATAGTTATACAATTTAGAAGAACGAGAAGTGCACAAAAGAGTATGTACTATGAAGGAGTGAAAATATATAATGCATTACCAACTGAACTGAAAGGTTGCGAAAAAGTA
This sequence comes from Cylloceria caligata, assembly GCA_963942595.1. Classification (NCBI taxonomy): domain Eukaryota; kingdom Metazoa; phylum Arthropoda; class Insecta; order Hymenoptera; family Ichneumonidae; genus Cylloceria; species Cylloceria caligata. The sequence goes on from OZ012708.1 coordinate 32,454,542, forward strand.
GAACAGGTTAAACGAATGTTAAAGGAGTATGTTGTGTCAACAGTAAAGTAAGATGTATGTAGATGTAAGAAAAATATGTAACACTGTGTATAAAATCGCTGAGAAAGCTAATAAATATCAATCAATCAATCAATCTCTCTCTCTCTCTCTCTCTCTCTCTTTCGCTCTCTCTCTCTCGCTCTCTCTCCCCTCTCCCTCTCTCTCTTTCTCACTCTATCTCTCTCTTTCTCCCTCCCTCTCTTCTCTTCATGGAAAATAGACGTATGAAACATCGCTCCGCAAAAGTAATAACTTTTAGACTATAAATAGTGTCGGACAGTGATAAAAAATTGGTCAAGTCATAGTGACATAGACTGAGAGTAGCCATGTGTGCTATCTAGTCCGGATGTGCTGTATTGGAGCGTGAGAAGTACACTTTTATTCGGAACATCGAAATTCGTGCGGCAGGCAGACATTCAAGGTGTTTGCAACATTGCTGACGTGTGTAAGTGGAATAAAGGTGACTGACTATTCATGCTGTTGTTAGCGGGTCCGGTTGGCTGTAATTATCGATATGGTCAATGTTCGCGATGAATATCGATGTTCAGTAGGTAAGAAGCCGATAAAAAGTACAGTGGTAACATAAATTGTGTGATAAACTCGTTTATCACCCAGGATGTGCAAGCAAACAATTGGTGTCGTCTCCTGGGGCATTTGCAGAAGTTACAATTGGAAGTGAAAGAGAAGCAGGTATGAAGAAGGCAGCGCGTAAGAGCAGAGCCATACTAGGATCTATAGTATTGATATAAAAATAGTTTGACTTTTAATCACTATGAGAGAAATAATGGACGAACCAGCATGTAAGAAGGAAGTAAAAATGATTATAAAGGAAGTAGAGTAGTTAAGCTAGGCCAGTTCAAGCACACCACCTGGGCAGGTGTAAATTTACCTGTGCTCGGTCGACAATTATCCTACAAACCCACTTTACCCACATATGGTAATGACCGCCTGTCGATAATTATCTTATGTCGAAATTGTTGTCTGCTAGATGGTGCTACAGTCGAATAGATCAAGATCGATATTTCCATAATAGTTGCATGGTATCCAGTTGGATGGCGCGAGGTTCTGTGTATACTTACTGTAGTCGTGTACTGACCCAGCCTCCCCTACGGTCGGTAACTCGCTAGATCACGATCGATAAATGCGCCTGCATCTACCGCACCAACGAGCACACTGTACCGATCACTGTAGATAAATGACCTACTAACTCACAGCGAGACCTCGCGGGGTATTTGGGATCGGGATATCCTGATATCGGGATATTGGGAGATTAGATACCTTTGTTGATATTTTACCGACAGTCAGAAATTATCTTACGTCGGTACTGTTATAGATGGAGTCACAGTCGGATTCTATAGATCACGCTCGATATCCATGGTAAGGGAGACTTTATCATGAGAAGACAGACTTTTGCTCTGTCGTCATCGCTTTCGGATAGAGTGCGCCACAGGAGGATTTGAAAGAATTCGAGATAAATACATTTGCTGTATAAAAACTTGTTTTTATTTTTTAATGTTACAGATAATGCATTTAATCTAATAAAAACTCTTAACGGTAGATTAATATATATATATATATTACAGGTAATACATTTAACCTTAAAAATTCTTAACTATAGATCTTAAATATCTAACTATGAGATTGATGCTGACTGGGATACAAATGTTTTATACACGTTTGATTACATCACCACTTATTACATTATGATCAACCATTCGATCATGTAAGATGAAGCAGTAGGCTGTGGTTCCCGCTGGAAAATTTGTCTTAGACTCAAATTCTAGACGGACATCTACTAGCGCTTGTTTTAATGCCTCATTCTGTTTTGAGCAATCAATTACAATTAATGGAGCATACTCGATAAAGTTTTTCCTCGTTAGCAGGGGTTCTCGATCTCTGTTGTAGTATACGGCTTGAAAATTGGCATACATGTTGTACAATACAGAGTATTCATTGTGATTCACATCAAGATTGAGGTTACCGTATGGATAATGTTGTGAGTTAAGAAATAGCTTCACATTGCCAATGTTGCAGTGATCGAAGTAACTAGCATTTGCATTTTTAACCATTCTCCGATTGGTTTAGAAAGCTATAATTGCACAACGCGGCTTTTCCAATTGATTCGATGTTTTGACTGTCCAATTATGTTTCGTTGTGCTTGGAAGCATGGGATACTCATACATTTCCCAAGTGCGAAAACTCATAGTGATGTCTCTTTTAATCTGACTATATAAACGTATTTTATACTTGTCTGACAACATCACATATGGCATCAACGACTCAATTCGTGTAAGCTCAATCTTGAAATCCTCGTAACCGCCAGCTGCAAGAGCAGTCTGCACAACTGCGTCAGTATCCGTTCGTGATCTCGTGAGAATGAGCTCATGTTTTATATTGATAATGATTTTCTGATAGTCTTCAGCAAATCCAAGTATCATGGAGAGTGGGATACAAACATCAAAGTAGCCAGTATCATTAGTGAGCTGTTTGGTTTCCTCGACGTCAAGCCAACCAGTATTTTCAATCATTGCGCTTCCACCAGGATTGAAGGATGTGTAGCCTTTCATGAGGCTAGTTATACCAACATTCTTACATCTATCAATCTCAATGGCATTGATCTCGTAGCGAATTTCCTCAAGCAGATGTAAAATAGCATTGTTCACCAGCTTCGTTGCTGCCACAGCAGCACCGGTCGCTTTCGACAATTTACCACACACATGTAGAGTACTTCGCGAGGGCAAGAGGCATAGATCTTGATGTTGAATGGATATGCGGATTTCATCACTGTTATTGAAGGTTGATAAAATATAATACATTTATAATATAAAAGGAAAAAGATTTAAGTTAGTGTTGACGTCCAAAAGAGCTGTATCGCGTAAAGCACAGGTATTCACATTTCGGCTCGTATTGCAACCGTTCTCGAGCATCACTCTGGCCTGTTTAGCGCGTGTCATCTGCTACCGCTTGGGCCCGGATTGTGTCGAGCTAAATTGAACGGCAAGGGGTTAAAGGAACATCATTCCAGATAAACCAATTTAACCAATGTTGTTCCCGCTGCGCAAAATAAATCTGAATCAAATAAATATTTTATTGACAGCTTGTGACATCGAATGTGATGAATTCAAAATTTTTTTAATTGTGTCATATTCTTTAACGAATTTTAAGATGATTTTTCCTTTTGAAAAATGTTATCCGATATTTAGTTTAATTATTACGGAGCCGGTACAGATGGTAAGCAAGGACGACACAACTCATTGTATGCAGTCAGGTGTCATTCTCAAGATTAATTTTAAAAAAAGAATACATTGAATTGTGCCCCTCTTGCCTATCGAACCTATATTCGATCCGTAATAAATAAATTATTTTGTCTTTATAAGTGAAAGACTAAACTTTCGATGACATTTTGCAAGAAGAGAAATCTTCTTAGAATTTGTTGGAGAGTATATCATTTTAAGGACAGGAAATGGTTTTAAATCACACCGTATATCCAACACGTAACAGCTAAACTATTTCGAGTAACAAATTCTAAAATAATTACCGAATATATTGGAAAAATCGCCGAAAAACTTACCGCTTATTCTTTGCGTTCCTTTCGTCCTCCATCACGATCGCTAGCTCCGGATAACCAACGACTCATCACAGTTTTCATTTCTTTATACTCGTCGCTGCTACCGTACTTGTCCAATAACACCTCTAAAATACATAAATCTTTTGTAACATAGTTTAACAACTATTAATGCCTCATCAACTGTACTTACGATTCAAACATGAATAGGTGTTTGTTGTGCTAAAATTTCGTTTGCCAACACCGTGCATCAGTTTCCCGAAAGTGGAATATTCCATTTCAACCGTTTTGGAAAGAGTTGCCATCATTATTTTCTTCACACAGTTTTTGATGCATGTTTCTCCGCACACCAAGATTCGGTAAAATTTTATCTAAAAATAGAAAAGAGTTGTAAAGGTGCGTATATTACATCAGTGCATAATATTTAGAGTTAAACTTTTACTTACCAAAGCTTTCTTCTTCTCCTCTGAAGTGGCAATCATTTCTTCCAATGATAAAAATTCTTCGATTGTTTTGATAGGGAGTGCTACTGCCAATTTATCTTTTATAGAATTTAAATTTTCTTTCGGCATCTCTATACTGGCCTCAATGGCATTTTAAATATCGTTTACTTCTTTATCTACATTGTACAAAATACTCCTTTTCTTCGAATTAATTTCTGCTAATACGAGATTGCGCGTTTCGTGGATATACTCTTTTATTCCTAAAAATTGTTTAATGAAATAAATGTTTGCCTGGTACCATTAACCGAAAGGTAAGCTAAACTAGTCCAATCATATACAGGGTGATGGAAATGACCGTGAGTCTTTAAAATGCCATAATCTTTACTAAATTCTAAAACGATTTTTTCTCTTACAAAACTTTATTCAAATTCAAATTTTTTTTAGTTATTGCAAGAAATTGTATATTTATACTATAAGATAAATTATAGCAGATGGGCAGTATCGGTGCAACTCATCATCAGACTAAACTAAGAGCCTCATCACGTAAATGCTCACATCTGACAATAAGTTACGTCGACACTGCTAATTTTCTATATTCACCTCGTATAAGAAACAATTTCTTTTAATAATGTAAAAAGAAATTTAAGTTCGGACATAGTTTTGCAGAGGGGAAAGTCGCCTCAGAATTTAGACAAAATTATGTAATTCTATAAGGTTATATTCGATCACTTTGTATGTCTGTAGTAGTTTTTTATTAAAAAGAAAGACGTATCTATGAAGTACCTGGTATTGCGTTACCAGCAGAATTTTCTTCGTTGCCTATAAATAAATCATTTTTTAACACATGTAAAAAATACACATTATATTAAGATAGTGAAAATACTGACATTCTAATCTGGACTTACCATATATCGTTGCTGCTTCTTGTAACGTTTCAGCGATGGTGTCGACGTTATCGTCTATCAATGGATCCACGTCCTGCAGTTCGCGTAGCAAGTCGCCCTTGTTTAGCATGACTGGCATCTTGCTCCCTGCTGCGTCTTTCGATTCTGTGTCCTCGGATTCGGTGCTATGTACATCGGTTGTTTTATAAGCGCGTTTTAGTCGACGTTTGCCTTGCTCTAGATCACCTATTAATGTTTCAATTAGCACGTGACATTTTTCTCTATGGTTTTTTTTTTACAATTTTTAGAACATATATTCGCTTACGTACGTAAGAAATTATCTCGACAGGAAAACGTTTCCATTCTTTCTTAGCTTCTTGCAACGAAGATACCATTTTCGGTAATTTTTTATATTCTTGTTGGCCAGGGTATCTGCAAGTTGCTTCATGTTCCTTGTTGCTAACCCAGGAGGATGGTACCAGATCGATTAAATTTTTCGTTTCTTTTTGTGGTAGAAACAGCACAATTCCGTAAATATCCTTCTCCTCGTCACTTGCCATCTACAAACGATATTTAATGAATACACGTACGTATATGTTAAAATTGTAATTATTAATGTCCAAGTTTACCTCTTGAAAACGATCTTTTTGATGACTTTATTTACAGCTTGTAGACCAGAGGAGATCTGTAGATCAGGAGCGATTATAGCAGGGTCGTAGACCAGATTTTTGCAGATCAGAAGAGATTATTGAACCTCTGGTTAAAAAGTGGTTTGCCGCATTAACACCTGTATTGCATGTGCAGGTGTTAATGCGACAAATACTTAATGAAATAATTTGACTACATTTGTTGCAAATAAACGTTTTATAAGAACACTAATGAAAATTAAACATATAGAAAAGTACAAAAAATCAACGCAGTACGATCTGTAGAGAATATGTTATGATTTTTTTATGCAGAGGTTACAGCAATTATGTATGAGTATCATGTATCATATGTATGTAATAGAGAAATTATGTTAAAATTGTTATTAATACGTAATGAAATGCATTTGCATTGTATATCCTTAAAGGCAAACATTTCTTCATGTTCTATAAATTCTGTGCCAACAAAAATTCCAATTTCTTTCGATGAAATTGGATAATTGAAAGTTTTGCGTGGATTAGCCAGTTGATATCCCAGAATATAAAAATTTTGCGATTTTATCCTATTCTCAGTATCTTGTTTTTTCATTAAAATTGTATGGATCTTAACAATCTTGTTATCGCACAGCTGAACTACATTGTCGGGATGGCGATATTTCAATATAAATTACATTAATATATTCTTTCTCTTTATAAGTACGCGGGTCAGAACTGTCAAAAACACAATTACCCAAATGCCGTTTCTCTTGTACTTTAAATGTTTTTCCGGATTCTAATTCGGACAGTCGATTAATAATTTGTGCCAGAGGTTTGTTGGGCGATTTCACCAATTTTTTGAAGAGACCTATGTAACTTTCACCCCAGAATGCGGAGAGCTCACTCAATGACATTTGGAAATTTTTAACATCGTCAGATAAATGAATCAAATTATGCATATTTAATACTTGGGACTGTTCTCCGTATAAAGATGGCAATAAATAAAAAAATTTTGTTAATAACTTGTTAGCATAATCGCAATATACTGAGGTTACGTTTGACTTATGTAGAATACGGCATGCTACAAATAAAAGTAAGAAATGCTTATAAAAGTCCTCAGGAAGTATATCGCGTAATACTGTTGAGCTACAATAAAGTAAAAAAAATCTATATTGTGTCGCTTTCCATCTAGGCATAACGTCAATGTCAAATTTCTTACGCTGGAACTCACATGGTATGTCTGCACTGATCGAAATCATTAAATCTTTCAATTGCCGTATCTGAAGTCTTCTGAGGCTTGCAACACTTCTTTTTATCCATTTTTCCAACAAACTTTTCATCACACCGAGATATAATAAGTGCATTGAATCAATAACTACGGAATTTATTATATTAAAATGTGGTAATTGTAACAATATAGAATTTACATCACCTTCATGATGTTCCATCTGTTCCCGCTTTTCGAATGATTCTTTGCTTCGCCTCTTACTATTAATTTCGGGATAAACTCTTTTCATGGCATGCTTTTTCCCTACCGATACTCCCTTTGTAAAACATCTCTCACAAGCATAAAATGCATTTGGTGGTTTACAATATTTTATGAATGCTCTCGCGGGAGCATCTGTAATAATAGCACGTATTTTAAAGTAATATCTTTTTCCATTTATATCAACGCCGCCGCTTATTAATCTTTTAGCTTCAGATACAAAATCATTGAGATAATCATTACAGTTTCAGGCTTTGAGTCTCCGCAATAAATGCCAGCAATAAAAGGCAGACTGACATACTTGACATGGACAACTTTAACACTAATTGGCCACACTTGCATCGGAGAATTATTGTAAATTTGCATTCCATCTATGTGTATAAACACGGAAATCTCATTTTCACGATACACGTCGGGTACGATAATTTTATTCAATCCTTGTTGTATACCTAAGTACATATATGCACCTTGAGTATCTCTATTACTGCTCATAGCTTGTAATATTCGATAATGATTGGTGCCTAACAAACTTTGAGCTGTTTTTGGCAACGACTTGTGTCCCTCTTCTTTTAACAATACTAACAAATCTGTCATCACATTTAATCTCAATGTATCTAGGTTGTTTAATTCTTTGTTTTCCCATTGTTTAATTCTTTCGTTAATACCTTCTTTACATTGCGATAAATCTTCAACTATTGCGAGGTCAACGTCACTAACACATGGCAATAAATCATCCTCATCTCGCTCTATCTCTTCTTCAAAATCAACGATATTATTGCTTGCATCGGCTATTAAGTCATCATTGTTTGCATCGTCTATTTCAATATCATTGCTTCCACTTGCATCTGCGTCATATATCCTACGAATACTTTTATTTTCGCGCGCGTCCCGTTTCCTCTTTAAGTCGCGATATTGCTTTATTCTATAATACTTCGACATATTCTCCACATATATGTATGAGATACAATATATATATATATACAAACACGAAAGATTAAATGAAATAAAGGAGGATGTATTAAAAGTTACTTAACTTCGGAACCGCTTTATTTCCCGCGTCGACACTATGCTCAGGAAAAAGTATTGCGTGAAGACGATCGCTATACTCCCTTGGAGACCGCGCTATCTCCAGCGTGGACACGCCGTTTGTTAATATACAAAACCTCTCGGGCAAGGACGACCGTCGCAGGCACACAGAGATTTTTTGCTTCAGAACTGCTGTGATGCGACTACGATGAGCGAGGTACTAGTGAATTCTCGACGCTTCGCTAATCTTCCTGCATGGACGCGGGTGGGGCAAAAGGCGCGAAATTGTTACTTGAGTGACGTCCGTTAATTCGCCCGCAAAGGCGCGGAAGTCTCCTCGCCCGCCAACAACAATAACAAAGCCTCGACGTATCACTGAGCGCGGCAGTCGCAATCGTCTCGGTCTTCATTTGTTCTCCACGCACCGTGTCCATGCAGGAAGATTAGCGAAGCGTCGAGGATCCACTGATAGTTCGTTCATCGTGTTCGTAGCAGTTCAGAAGCATAAAATCTCTGTGTGCCTGCGACGGTCATCCTTGTCCGAGTTTTGTATATCAACAAACGGCGTGTCCACGCTGGAGATAGCGCGGTCTCCAAGGGAGTATAGCGATCGTCTTCACGCAATACTTTTTCCTGAGCAGAGTGTCGACGCGGGAAATAAAGCGGTTCCGAAGTTAAGTAACTTTTAATACATCCTCCTTTATTTTATTTAATCTCTCGTGTTTGTATATATATATATATATTGTATCGCATACATATATGTGGAGAATATGTCAAAGTATTATAGAATAAAGAAATATCGCGACTGGAAGAGAAAACGGGACTCGAGCGAAAATAAAAGTATTCGTAGGATATATGATGCTGATTTAAGTGTAAACAATGATAAAGTAGTAGCCGATGTAAGACACAATAACGTTGATATTGAAAAAGAGATAGAGCGAAGTGAGGATAATTTGCTATATTTTAGGAACGTAGTACTAGCAATATTTGAAGATTCATCGCAATGTGAAAGAGGTATTAACGAAAGAATTAAATAATGGGCATTGAACTTAGAAAATTTATGATTAATTATGATAACGAACTTGTTAGTATTGTTAAGAGAAGAGGGACAAAAGTCGTTGCGAAAAAAAACCCATCAGGTTCGTTGTGTAGGCACTAATCGTTATTGAATCTTACAATATATGAACAGTTACAGAGGTACTTCAGGTGCATGCATGTATTTAGATATACAATAAGATTTGAATAAAATTATTGTGCCTCATGTGTACTGTGACAATGAGATTTCCATGTTTATACACATAGATGGAATGCAAATTTACAATAATTCTCCGATACAAGTGTGGCCAATTAGTGTTAAAGTTCATGTCAATTATGTCAGTCAGCCTTTTATTGCTGGCATTTATTACAGAGACTCAAAGCCTAAAAGCTGTAATTATTAATGATTTCGTGTACTGAAGCTTAAAGATTAATAAGCAGCGTTGATATAAATGGAAAAAGATATCGTTCAAAATACGTGCTATTATTTGCAGATACTCCCACGAAAGTAGTTATAAAATATTGTAAACCATCAAATGCATTTTACGTTTGTGACAGATATTTTACAAAGACAGTATTAGTAGGACATGCCATAAGAAGATTTTATCTAAAAAATGATAGTGAGATGCGAAGCGAAGAATCAATTGAAAAGCGACAACAGATGAAACATCATAAAGGGGTGTAGATTATATATTGTTACAATGACTTTTTAGTATAATAAAATCTGTAGTTATTGACTTAATGTACTTATTATATCTCGGTTGTTGAAAAAGTGGATATTAAAAAGAAGTATTGCGAGTCTCAGAAGCCTTCAAATAGGGCAATTGAAAGATTTAATAAATTCTATCCGTCCAAACATATCATGTGAGTTTCAGTATAAAAAACTTGACAGTTCTTACGCTTAGATATTCCAATCAATCAATATAGAGTTTTAGTTACTCAATGTCATCGAAGGAAATTGGAATTTTTGTTGGCACAAAATATATAGAATAAGAAGTTTGCCTTAAAGCTTATACAATGCAAATGCATTTCATTACATGTTAATAACAATTTTAACATAATTTCCCTATTGCATACACATGATACATGATATTCATATATAATTGCTGTAATCTCTGCATAAAAAATCAACATATTCTCCACATATTATGTGTATCGTTTGGATTTTTTTGTACATTTTTTAATCTTTAATTTTTATGTTGGTTGCAAATGTAATCGAATCCTTTCAAGTATATGTCGCATTAACACCTGCACATGCAATACAGGTGTTAATGCGGCAAACCACTTTTTAACCAGAGGTTCAATAATCTCTTCTGATCTGCAAAAATCTGGTCTACGACCCTGCTATAATCGCTCCTGATCTACAGATCTCCTCTGGTCTACAAGCTGTAAATAAAGTCATCAAAAAGATCGTTTTCAAGAGGTAAACTTGGACATTAATAATTACAATTTTAACATATACGTACGTGTATTCATTAAATATCGTTTGTAGATGGCAAGTGACGAGGAGAAGGATATTTACGGAATTGTGCTGTTTCTACCACAAAAAGAAACGAAAAATTTAATCGATCTGGTACCATCCTCCTGGGTTAGCAACAAGGAACATGAAGCAACTTGCAGATACCCTGGCCAACAAGAATATAAAAAATTACCGAAAATGGTATCTTCGTTGCAAGAAGCTAAGAAAGAATGGAAACGTTTTCCTGTCGAGATAATTTCTTACGTACGTAAGCGAATATATGTTCTAAAAATTGTAAAAAAAAAACCATAGAGAAAAATGTCACGTGCTAATTGAAACATTAATAGGTGATCTAGAGCAAGGCAAACGTCGACTAAAACGCGCTTATAAAACAACCGATGTACATAGCACCGAATCCGAGGACACAGAATCGAAAGACGCAGCAGGGAGCAAGATGCCAGTCATGCTAAACAAGGGCAACTTGCTACGCGAACTGCAGGACGTGGATCCATTGATAGACGATAACGTCGACACCATCGCTGAAACGTTACAAGAAGCAGCAACGATATATGGTAAGTCCAGATTAGAATGTCAGTATTTTCACTATCTTAATATAATGTGTATTTTTTACATGTGTTAAAAAATGATTTATTTATAGGCAACGAAGAAAATTCTGCTGGTAACGCAATACCAGGTACTTCATAGATACGTCTTTCTTTTTAATAAAAAAACTACTACAGACATACAAAGTGATCGAATATAACCTTATAGAATTACATAATTTTGTCTAAATTCTGAGGCGACTTTCCCCTCTGCAAAACTATGTCCGAACTTAAATTTCTTTTTACATTATTAAAAGAAATTATTTCTTATACGAGGTGAATATAGAAAATTAGCAGTGTCGACGTAACTTATTGTCAGATGTGAGCATTTACGTGATGAGGCTCTTAGTTTTGTCTGATGATGAGTTGCACCGATACTGCCCATCTGCTATAATTTATCTTATAGTATAAATATACAATTTCTTGCAATAACTAAAAAAAATTTGAATTTGAATAAAGTTTTGTAAGAGAAAAAATCGTTTTAGAATTTAGTAAAGATTATGGCATTTTAAAGACTCACGGTCATTTTCCATCACCCTGTATATGATTGGACTAGCTTAGCTTACCTTTCGGTTAATGGTACCAGGCAAACATTTATTTCATTAAACAATTTTTAGGAATAAAAGAGTATATCCACGAAACGCGCAATCTGGTATTAGCAGAAATTAATTCGAAGAAAAGGAGTATTTTGTACAATGTAAATAAAGAAGTAAACGATATTAAAAATGCCATTGAGGCCAGTATAGAGATGCCGAAAGAAAATTTAAATTCTATAAAAGATAAATTGGCAGTAGCACTCCCTATCAAAACAATCGAAGAATTTTTATCATTGGAAGAAATGATTGCCACTTCAGAGGAGAAGAAGAAAGCTTTGGTAAGTAAAAGTTTAACTCTAAATATTATGCACTGATGTAATATACGCACCTTTACAACTCTTTTCTATTTTTAGATAAAATTTTACCGAATCTTGGTGTGCGGAGAAACATGCATCAAAAACTGTGTGAAGAAAATAATGATGGCAACTCTTTCCAAAACGCTTGAAATGGAATATTCCGCTTTCGGGAAACTGATGCACGGTGTTGGCAAACGAAATTTTAGCACAACAAACACCTATTCATGTTTGAATCGTAAGTACAGTTGATGAGGCATTAATAGTTGTTAAACTATGTTACAAAAGATTTATGTATTTTAGAGGTGTTATTGGACAAGTACGGTAGCAGCGACGAGTATAAAGAAATGAAAACTGTGATGAGTCGTTGGTTATCCGGAGCTAGCGATCGTGATGGAGGACGAAAGGAACGCAAAGAATAAGCGGTAAGTTTTTCGGCGATTTTTCCAATATATTCGGTAATTATTTTAGAATTTGTTACTCGAAATAGTTTAGCTGTTACGTGTTGGATATACAGTGTGATTTGAAACCATTTCCTGTCCTTAAAATGATATACTCTCCAACAAATTCTAAGAAGATTTCTCTTCTTGCAAAATGTCATCGAAAGTTTAGTCTTTCACTTATAAAGACAAAATAATTTATTTATTACGGATCGAATATAGGTTCGATAGGCAAGAGGGGCACAATTCAATGTATTTTTTTTTTTTAAATTAATCTTGAGAATGACACCTAACTGCATACAATGAGTTGTGTCGTCCTTGCTTACCATCTGTACCGGCTCCGTAATAATTAAACTAAATATCGGATAACATTTTTCAAAAGGAAAAATCATCTTAAAATTCGTTAAAGAATATTACACAATTAAAAAAATTTTGAATTCATCACATTTGATGTCACAAGCTGCCAATAAAATATTTATTTGATTCAGATTTATTTTGCGCAGCGGGAACAACATTGGTTAAATTGGTTTATCTGGAATGCTGTTCCTTTAACCCCTTGCCGTTCCATTTAGCTCGACACAATCCGGGCCCAAGCGGTAGCAGATGACACGCGCTAAACAGGCCAGAGTGATGCTCGAGAACGGTTGCAATACGAGCCGAAATGTGAATACCTGTGCTTTACGCGATACAGCTCTTTTGGACGTCAACACTAACTTAAATCTTTTTCCTTTTATATTATAAATGTATTATATTTTATCAACCTTCAATAACAGTGATGAAATCCGCATATCCATTCAACATCAAGATCTCTTATGCCTCTTGCCCTCGCGAAGTACTCTACATGTGTGTGGTAAATTGTCGAAAGCGACCGGTGCTGCTGTGGCAGCAACGAAGCTGGTGAACAATGCTTTTTTACATCTGCTTGAGGAAATTCGGTACGAGATCAATGCCATTGAGATTGATAGATGTAAGAATGTTGGTATAACTAGCCTCATGAAAGGCTACACATCCTTCAATCCTGGTGGAAGCGCAATGATTGAAAATACTGGTTGGCTTGACGTCGAGGAAACCAAACAGCTCACTAATGATACTGGCCACTTTGATGTTTGTATCCCACTCTCTATGATACTTGGATTTGCTGAAGACTATCAGAAAATCATTATCAATATAAAACATGAGCTCATTCTCACGAGATCACGAACGGATACTGACGCAGTTGTGCAGACTGCTCTTGCAGCTGGCGGTTACGAGGATTTCAAAATTGAACTTACACGAATTGAGTGGTTGATGCCATATGTGATGTTGTCAGACAAGTATAAAATACGTTTATATAGTCAGATTAAAAGAGACATCACTATGAGTTTTCGCACTTGGGAAATGTATGAGTATCCCCTGCTTCCAAGCCAACGAAACATAATTGGACAGTCAAAACATCGAATCAATTGGAAAAGCCCCGTTGTGCAATTATAGCTTTCCAAACCAATCGGAGAATGGTTAAAAATGCAAATGCTAGTTACTTCGATTACTGCAACATTGGCAATGTGAAGCTATTTCTTAACTCACAACATTATCCATAGGGTAACCTCAATCTTGATGTGAATCACAATGAATACTCTGTATTGTACAACATGTATGCCAATTTTCAAGCCGTATACTACAACAGAGATCGAGAACCCCCGCTAACGAAGAAAAACTTTATCAACTATGCTCCATTAATTGTAATTGATTGCTCAAAACAGAATGAGGAATTAGAACAAGCGCTAGTAGATGTCCGTCTAGAATTTGAGTCTAAGATAAATTTTCCAGCGGGAACCACAGCCTACTGTTTAATCTTACATGATCGAATGGTTGATTATAATGTAATAAGTGGTGATGTAATGTTACGTTTTGCGAGATCCTTCTCTTTTGCTTTATTATTCTGCAGGTATAAGCCGGTCACGATGAGTGAGCGAAGTAGCCAGGGTAGCTATCTTTTCTATTTGAGTCATCCTTGTGTTTGACAGTAAGAAGGCAGACCCGACCTCTCTTTGCGGCGGGTGGCGCCTAGCTGGCATTAGTCATAATAGATAAGCTCTACGATTGCCTCTGCACCTGATCTTCTGCGAACTCCCTAATCGTGACTCTCGGCACTAAGGGTGAATAGAGATATGATAAGGAATAGGCTCAAAAGGAAAACTCGTTAACAAAGATAAACAAGTTGAGTCATGCTAATACAGAGGGGAGAATAGTTAGTCATAGAACTAGACCAATGACTCACGTCTCTCAGAAAAGGGAATCACCTTTCGCGAAGGTAGATAAACTGAGTCATAAGAACATGGTGGGGAGAACCAACCTTTGAAGAAAGGGGTTCGTAACCCACGATAGCGTTTCATCCTAGTTCACGGGGTTTTCCTAATCAATACTTTATTACAATTTAGGGTATATAAGGAAGAGTTTTCACTGCACGAGTGCTCAGTTTTCCATCACTATTGCCCGCGGTCACGTCGCGTAACATACTTTAATCACAACGGCCAAGGTGCCTCTTCCACGATATCTTTTTGAACATTGTATAACTATAACTTGCGTCTTGTGGATTGCGTACGGTGTAATTGTCCGCCAATATATATATATATATAAACTAACGTGTGTCGCGAACGAGCCATTCTTCGGAACTGTATAGGCCAAGTTGTCTTTTCTTACGACATCGTTTAAAACCTTGTGTATGTTTAACTTGTGTTTCGTGAATTGCGTATGATACGCTTTGAAATAAACATTACAACCAACTAATCAATTACGGGCAGCAAAATATTTCTCCTTCCATCATCAACAAAGAAGTGCGAGCCAAAGAGAACCACCTGCAACGGAGATCGAGAACGCGACAAGGGAAAAGAACTACTACAAAGAGGATATGTGACAACTATATATCTTCGAGCCCAACTATATCCGAAGCTCACCAGGTAAAATTCTCCTATTTCTAATTGAAAAAGGCGAGGTCTCCGTCCCCGCTGTAAAGGGCTGCCAAGCCTTGACGCATAAGCGAGACCGACCGTGTTCGCCAGACCCTAAATCTTGGGCCCGACGTAACAGTAATCAAACGTGTAAAAAACATTTGTATCCCAATCAGCATCAATCTCATAGTTAGATATTTAAGATCTATAGTTAAGAATTTTTTAGGTTAAGTGTACCTGTAAGATATATATATTAATCTACCGTTAAGAATTTTTATTAGATTAAATGCATTATCTGTAACATTAAAAAATAAAAACAAGTTTTTATACAGCAAATGTATTTATCTCGAATTCTTTCGAATCCTCTTGTGGCGCACTCTATCCGAAAGCGATGACGACAGAGCAAAAGTCTGTCTTCTCATGATAAAGTCTCCCTTACCATGGATATCGAGCGTGATCTATAGAATCCGACTGTGACTCCATCTGTAACAGTACCGACGTAAGATAATTTCTGACTGTCGGTAAAATATCAACAAAGGTATCGAATCTCCCAATATCCCGATATCAGGATATCCCGATCCCAAATACCCCGCGAGGTCTCGCTGTGAGTTAGTAGGTCATTTATCTACAGTGATCGGTACAGTCCGCTCGTTGGTGCGGTAGATGCAGGCGCATTTATCGATCATGATCTAGTGAGTTACCGACTGTAGGGGAGGCTGGGTCAGTACACGACTACAGTAAGTATACACAGAACCTCGCGCTATCTAACTGGATACCATGCAACCATTATGGAAATATCGATCTTGATCTATCTGACTGTAGCACCATCTAGCAGACAACAAATTCGACATAAGATAATTATCGACAGGCGGTCATTACCATATGTGGGTAAAGTGGGTTTCTAGGATAATTGTCGACCGAGCACAGGTAAATTTATACCTGCCCAGGTGGTGTGCTTGAACTGGCCTAGCTTAACTACTAAGTAGTTAAAGAAGAATAAAAAATTATGAAGCAAGAGCTGGAAGACTTATGAAGAATGATGGACAGAATGATGACAGGGAGGAGCTCTTAGACTAGCAGGAGAAACGCAAAGGAGCTATAGTACAGCTTTTAAAGAAAAGAATCCGAAAAATTTGTCCATTTTCAAACCTATGACATAACAAGAGAGTGAAATCACTAAAAAATTTATTTATAAAAAAGTTTATATCAAGAAAACGGCTGTGGGAATAACGAAACTGAAAAAAAGAAGCTAGACAACTGTGACACTGGGTTGTAAGACTTGAGAAAACATTTAATTCAAAGGCTACGGTACAGTCCAAACTGGACGAAAACTTCAGTCACAGCATCACAGTAGATGAAGCTTAAGATTAAAGTTATCAATATTCGCGAAAAAGAATTAGAGGTAGATGATGATCTCATAACTACAATCAAGAAGTAGAATATAATTAACCGAGTGGACACTCGATTCCATGTCTGAATAGTTGAGAAAATAGTTCAAGAAAAGAAAACCGATATTCAACTTAGAAGCAATTTAGGCACAGAAGGTTCTGTAATAATTGAAGTAGATGAAGAAACGCACGAGATGATAATGAGGAAAGAAAAATTGAATGTAGGATGGAAAAACTGCCCTGTCTTCAATCATTTAAATGTTGTAAATGTTTTCAAATGATGTGGCTATTATCATATAAAAAATAATTATTAAGGAAAAGAAACATGTTATAAATGTGCAGGAAGTCATATAGTAAGTAAGTGTACAGCCGAAAAGCAAGTGTGAGTGTGAAAAAGAACCCACAATCAATGTGAGCGAAGAAGACGTAAACACCTTAGGTCTACCTCCACCCCTATCAACGACTGGAAGGGCAGGAACAACGAGGAGGAACTCACAAGAAAATACAAACCCACAGGGACCCATAAACACCACGGTATCAAACAATAACTTGAGACTAGAAGCACCTACGTTCAATGGGAGGACGCAAGAACAACCCATGCAATTCCTATGCGATCTACGAGCATATCGAGACGTATACGTCCCTCGCTACCATTTCAAAATAATAATTAACCAGTGCATGACCGGAATCGCTAGAAGTTGGTGGAACATAACAAGAGACACCATCCGACAGTGGGGAGAATTCGAGGAAGAATTCAAGCGACGATTTTGGAACGAGGAAGTACAAAACGCCATAAAACTAAAACTAGACTATGAGTGGTACGACGAGACGAAAAAACAAACTCGCATAGGATACGCACTCCATTACATAAGCCTCGCCCGCGATCTAAGGCCTAAACTGACAGAAGAGGAAATAGTACAGAAAATTAAAAGACATTTTCCAGACAACGTCCGAGCAACCATCAAAACCCTCGGAATAGAGACCATCGCCCGCCTACTAGATCTACTATCATCCTACGACGAGGAGGGACCAGGCAACAAAGAGCGTACCAAGCCACCCAAACGCGAACTGTATCATCTACCGAACACAAGCCAATCAAACCCACCTCATCGAATGAATGAGAGAGGCAACATGAGCTCACGCGAAGGACAACAAAAATTTTCTTATGACCGCGGTCATCCCACTAACCCTACACCAAATGGAAAAATACAAAAAAACGGTTTCTAGGATGGAAAAACTGCCCTGTCTTCAATCATTTAAATGTTGTAAATGTTTTCAAATGATGTGGCTATTATCATATAAAAAATAATTATTAAGGAAAAGAAACATGTTATAAATGTGCAGGAAGTCATATAGTAAGTAAGTGTACAGCCGAAAAGCAAGTGTGTAAATTGTATGTTTAAAAACCAAACATTGAACCTGAAGATAAATGTTGGACATGATCGCAATGCCCAACATACAAAGAGCGATCCAAGAGGTGAAGAGGAGATCAGGATGGGAAGTATAGCGGCCACAGAAAGAATAGATGATATTGTACACAAATGCACGAAGCCTTATAGCACATAAAGACAAAATACGGTAACAAGTAATAAGCAGTATAGATTTTTTGTCACACGTACATGAAAAGTCGTGCTTTTGTTACGTTAAACACGCGCGGTGATTTTACAAAAACCGATAGATTTAAGACGTGTGAGGCGTTTCGGCGTGAGTTTTTCGTACTCTGGTCAAGGAGGATGAATTCTCCCTTTACCACACCTGACAAGAAACACCTAAGATGCAAGCCCCTTTTTGAATCTAACCTTTCGGAAAATTACTCGGGACAGGGCTGAGAATGCTCGTTGATTGATCGCGTTAATCATCACTTGACTCGATGCACTTGCTATATATACCATTAACCCGCGGAAGGGGTTCTAGGGGAAAGGAAAATGACAGGTTACTGACACTTGGGGGAAACAATGTACGAAGACATCAAACAACATAAATGGGAGAATTGTGTTCATACTTACAGTTGACTTACAGTTGGCTTCCGTATCTGCCAAAGTAACTAAATATTAATTATTGTTACATTCTTTTACCATTGAATTCTTATTCTAATAGTTCTAACTATTCATTTAAACACTATAATGACCTCAATCATCACTAATTGTTTGTTTTCATAATCATAGCTATTTCTTGCATGCATTTGATAAATATTTCTTTTCTGAATTCTTATAGTAGTTTTATGTTTAAATTGTTCGTGTCTCCAAATTATTGTATATAAGATGAGTGCTTGAATTATTATTCTTGCAATGGACCACAAAGTATGCGTTTATAAATACGCATTATTTCACGGGAACATCGGTTCGTGTGCAAGGTGGAGCGTTGATAGATTAATTCCCCCACCAACAACCGCTACCGTAGCTTCGTGCCGGCTTTGTCGTCGCTCTAGTAACTAATATGCGACGTTTTTATTATTTCGTCCTATTTCAACTCTGGTTATTCTATATGATATTATTGCTCAATATTATATCGAAATTGCGTTCAAATGTTTTATTCCTTTTAAATTATTGATTACTTAATGTATTGTAACATAGTTACACACGCTAGCAAGCTTATTATATTTCGCCTCTATAATAGTGTATGAAATTTTCTTTTCATCTATGATTGTTTCTTATTATTTGCTTGTTTTTGTTTAATCTGGGGCTCGAGAGGAATATTGTAAACAGGAACAGAGTCGAACCTATGACTGGCAATAATATCTTTAATTATCATACTATAGTAAGTAACAATCTAATCGATCAATGTTCTCATTTGAACCAGAAAATATAATTTCGGAGTATTTGACTATTCTTTTTATATATTGGAATCCGCAGGATGTGAATGTATAATTCAATTGAGGCACATAGACGCATAGCATGCGCGAAACATTACACCTCAAATCATAGACTAGAGTGTCCTTTGATGTGTCGCTCAGTTAGACGAATCATAATCTCACAATCATCAATCACATAAATTCGTAATTTCAACTTATACACAACAAATTAGACAAATATGTGGGTTAACCATATATAGTTAAACAATGCACGCGATCAGATCATTGATATATAGAGACACGACTCATTGACAAATTGTACATACACGCGATCAGATCATTGATATATAGAGACACGACTCATTTACAAATTGTACATACACGCGCTATTTCTGGCTAGCTACCCAAAATAAGCATTGAATTGTCACACGCAAGTGACTTTTACATAATAACGAGATGTCACACAAAAAAAAAAATGAACGATGAGAAAATATAGTTTATGTATTTAGAATGGATTTCGGCGTTAATTTTCGCAGCAGAGTAAAATTCTATTAGCGATACATTACAATCCGGAGAGGCACAAATCAAGCAAATGATAACGCGAATGGTAATTCGGAATACAATCGCGTTCTACAATTATATATGACAAAAGTGTTTACTTAACTTAGAGGCGCGTTGTTGGTATTCGACAACGCTTCGATGATGTAGGAGGTGTGCGGGGAATGTACTGGAGCTTCGTTCGCGGCGACGGTTGACAGATTGCCGTAAGCTACCAACGGCCCGGTTTTTTCCTTTGGCCAACCACTGTGTTCCTCCTCGAACATTGGCATGTACCGATGACTGGTCGAATCGGAGAACAGTAGAAATTCGACCCTGAAGCCTTCTCGCTCGCTCTTCTTGCGGCGTTATTGAATTTAATCGAAAGATCCCCAAATTCAATCCTCAATCTCTGTCGTTCGTCGATACCAATATTGATTTTAATAAAGAAATTTTTTGTAGCGGGATTTCGATTTGTCGAAATACCCTCGACTCTTAATCACTGATATTTCTTCAGAGTAGTACAATCAGTGTTACAATTATGTACCCTTTCAGGATATATATATATATATATATATATATATATGTAGGCCACTATTTGAGGAACTTCAATGAAGGGAAGGTTCGGCTTAAGAATCAACACGCATGATGCAGTAATCAACTGTAATATTAATGATATGCACACATTAGAACAGGCCAGAAATATTACAGTAAACGAGTAAACTTAAAACTAACCTGAATCAATACAATTGCCGATAGCAAACCTTTATCTATCTCCGTACGATAACATCAATGCTCTCAGCTCGGAGTCTTGTTACATACTGACTCTCACGCACAAGTCGACAAGCAGCGACAAAGCCAAGCTTGATAACCTACAAGCTTACATATATATATTGTAACGGAACACCATCATGGCGCTCCGCTACCATGATAAAACCATAATCACCACCCACACATCTAGCCTACGCAAGACAAAAAGAACGCCAGTAGGACTAGGACAACATAACATGAGAATAGGTACACACCGCCAAGCGAAAGTACCCACCCTAAATCAGCATGGCGTCACATGCAGGCCCCACCTAGACACAAAATGTATTATCAAAACAAACAGAGCTCGCAAGAAGCTCGCACAAGAAGAAGAGGGGCCGGCCCGATCAGCACGCTACAGACCAAAGATCAAGCGCAGTACACCCCGCCCAGTAGGAAGCAGGCGGGACGACACATAACAACAAACGCCTTACACAGCTAGGAAGACATAGCCCGCTTCATCCATTCAAGCCAACCACACCACACCTACACGATGCGCGGAGAACGCCACGATACGGCAAGATTATAAAAGAATTTGTGGAACTCAAGAGATTCCACAAACTTGCACGAGTAAAACGACAAGGGGATTTCACATGAAACCTCACCACCTGCCCCCACTCAATGATCAAACATTAATAACCAAATAAAGGAACAAAACGTACCTAAACAATACAACAAACAATTAACAAATCAATACTAGGGCAAGCCCTAACCGGATAGAATACTCTGTAACAAAATAACACAAAAACCAGGAAAAGACAGCTAGAAAAAACGTGGTAAAATACCAAACTCACGATTATTAAACAAATCTAGCGTAAACCAAATCAGAACATAAACCAGGAAATACATACGAAACATCAGCAAAACCGCACATAAAAATAAGTGGTTAAAACATGCATTAGATAATAAAAAGCTCTCAGGAAAAGTTTGAACCTCCTGCGGGTAGCAATTTAACACAGGCCAACAAATTCAACCTCGCTAGAACCGCGGTCCAAACTCAGAGAAGGCAAAGCCCGGCTAAATATAGAAATAACGGTATACCGATACACCGCCCCGCACCTCCTTCACCTAGTGATTGAAGGGCGACAAACATCACGTGACATACCCAAAAACACCC
The DNA here is from genome assembly GCA_963942595.1 of Cylloceria caligata. NCBI lineage: Eukaryota > Metazoa > Arthropoda > Insecta > Hymenoptera > Ichneumonidae > Cylloceria > Cylloceria caligata. Next base: position 32,476,597 of record OZ012708.1, read on the forward strand.
ACGCGGGGCCCATCCTCTAAACTATATAAACCACAACCGGACAAGCCTCGAGGCTCTTGTTGAAAATCTGTTCTTCAAGACGAAGCGCTGCCCGACAGCCACTATAATTTCATTTTAAACTCAGAATGTAACACGAAAAGCAGGCTTTCGATCAAACGATTCCCCTGCATCGCGCCTTGGCCATCGTTTGACCGAACGCAGCTATCTTGATAAAACTAACAGTTTGGGAAAATTATTGTCATAAAAAGTATTCATTCTCTCAATCGATTCCCTGGCATCGCGTCCTGGCCGTCGGTTGAGTGAACGAATTATATAGGATACACTGCGAGGAAAGGGCTCCCCTGCATTGCGCCTTGGCCGCCCGCAATCGCAGCGTTAGGGCACTCTGCATTAACGTGTCCCCACGCATAGCGCCGTGGCTACTCGTCTTCTGTAGAGTGGAGAAGCACGTGTGTCTCCAGGTTCAGGGAGTGGCATCCCGGCTTGTTGCACCACGCGCCACCGATTCGTAGGCTGTACCTGCGTGGGTGGCACCACGACAGGGCCAGCACCAACTACATCCTGTGACGAACGAATACCTCAGCCAATTGCATCAATTAAAAAAACCTAATAAGGTGGCTTAATTGAGAGCAACTAAAGGCTCCAGTATCCGGGGTATAGGAAGAGCTAGTTGGTCAAGCTGCGAACCCGGTATCGGTTGCGAACAGCGAGCTATAGAAAGGAACCCAAAACAATAACAAAGACGAGTAGAGAAAGGTAGTTGAAGTCACACTTCTTCCCCCCCCCCCCCTCGCACTACACTCGAGTCCCTACTAGACACTCACTGCGTAACCATCAGAAAGGCGTAACTTCACACAGCGGATCACGTATACGGGCGTCTACCAAACAATAACACCCTCTAGCACGACAACTAGCTAGACGTCCAATGATTAAAAACAAGGCCGACCAGTACTTCTAACGAAGGTCCAAAGGAACGCCCCGTATGAGGACCAAGCCGGCAACGAATAAAGATAGGCCACACACCGCACGCCTCACACAAAGACACGCGAAGCTCTGACCAATCAAATCCTAGAACTTCAAAATTCAAAATTATAAATTCTTTAGATAAATTGAGTGTTAAGCTCCGTGCAAGTGGTGTCTAATCACTTCACGAATGGTAGAATCGAACCCGATTTGAGACTGGAAATAATTCCATTTACGTAGTTTTAGAACTATGCGTTTAAGCAAACGCGACAACCCATATAGTAAAACAAATTGAGTGTTAAGCTCCGTGCAAGTGGTGTCTAATCACTTCACGAATGGTAGAATCAAACCCGATTTGAGACTGGAAATCATTCCATTTACGTAGTTTGAGAATAAGGCGCTTTAACGAACGCGACGACCCATATAGAAAATAAATTGAGTGTAAAGCTCCGTGCAAGTGGTGTCTAATCACTTCACGAATGGTAGAATCAACCCCGAATTTAGACTGGAAATCATTCCATTTACGTAATTTAAGAAAGCGCGTCAAAGAAAGCGCGATGACCCATTTAGGAGAATAAATTGAGTGTTAAGCTCCGTGCAAGTGATCTCTAATCACTTCACGAACGATAGAATCAAGCCCGAATCAAGACTGGAAAATATTCCATTTATTAGAAACCCAGACACACCTAGAGGAAGCAATTCCACGTGCAGGAAAATTTCTGTGAGATCGTACCACCAGGATCATCCCACCAACACCCTTCCTACCTTGTCTGAACTAACAAAAAAATCAAAATATCAAATGAAATCCGTGCCCTCAGCACCATACACAAAAGAAAGAATTACCCAATCAATCGAAGGACCAATGATGAGAGGGTAACAAAATCGCCGGTCCCACGAGGACTAATGCGATACGATAAAAACCTAAACTGAGGTCTCACAAACAACAACAATAAATAACTAGAACCAAATAAATTCATCCCAGATCCATAAAAAACACAGACATCTCTTACTCCATCCAGCCCAGAGCACGAATCAGTTTCGAGCTAACTCCTTCGTCCACACGATCTCGATGGAAACCGCTCGAAACGAAAGTAAGACTACGCGATTTAACGCCACCTCACGGGAAAACGCGTTTAACAACATACGTTGAAAAGTGTGCGAAAATCGCGAAACGTTTCAATATATATATATATGTATATAATCACAAGATACTGGATAGTTATGTTTCGGAATAAATAGGCTACTTGATTTATACAATAAATTGGAGCAAGAGGACTGCTCAGCTGCTTCGCAGCGACTAACTTTCTCTCAATCACGCAAAATCGATTACTCTTATTACCATATGCTTGACCGCCAAGGAGTAGGGGATCACCTAGGTGGATCCACGGTACGCATATGATTAACTTATTTCTAAAGCTAATAACATTGACCAGGCAGCCTACATGGCCGATTCGTTACAGTTATCCCCCTTAATTTGGAGGGTCGTGATTTTTTCCTAAATCGATGACCACACAAATTACACATGCATAACCCATATCAGACAGAATAAAATCATCTCTCACACACGACGAGACCTGTAATGAGACTAAAGGTGTTATCAAAAATATTTTATACATGCTGTTCGGACTCATAGTATTTGCGGAGATTGACTCGATTGTAAATACCTTTAATTATTTCTGGTGAATCTTCGTGAACAAGTTGGAATGCGTTTTCACGAATAATCTTTGCAATCCGGTAAGGCCCATAGAATAAATGAAAAAACTTGGCGGTTACATGGTCAATCGCGCAGGAAGGGTATGGGACCCTGAGGAGGACCAGATACTCGACAGCGAGAGATATTGAGGACACGTTCCTTTGCGATTTACTACGTCGTTCGAATGCTGATTTAATACGGTCATTGGCTAATATTATCTTCTGTTCATGTGAAATTTCATTATTTGCAGGAAATGCGACAAGTTTTTCCACTTCCGCGGTGGGGGCCTTCCCATGGTGCAATTCATACGGTGTATAGCCAGTGCTCAGATGAGTGGTGAGATTTAGAAGGGTTTCGATTCGTGGAACATATCGGGCCCAACTACTGTGAGAATCATGTCAGAGAGTCCTAAATAAGCGTCCTAGTTCCTTCATGACGCGTTCTGTCGGGTTACTTTGGGGATGACGCACCGAACAAAATCGTACAATAATACCTTTTTCCTCCAAAGATTTTCTCCATTTTGGTGAAGTGAATTGTGTGCCATTATCAGCGAGGACGTTACGGGGCTGGCCTAGTTCAGGGATATAACGTTCGATAACCTTATTAAGGACTATCCGAGTAGTAGCCTTTTTAATGGGATATAACTTAACATATTTTGAAAATGCATCTAGTAGGACAAAGATGTATTGCACTCCACCGACGGAGCGGGGGAGAGGTCCATAAAAATCGACTGTCACCAAATCTCTGGGTCTTTCGGCATTGATCAACTGATATGGTCCTTGCATGGAATAGTTCAAACTTTTCACACGTTGGCACAAATCACATGAACGAACATACTGCTTGACTTGGTGGTTTAAACGATCCCAATAAAAGTATTGGCGTATATGGAATAGAGTTTTAGCCGCTCTCGGGTGGCCTAGCCTTTCGTGGAAATGGCTAACGATTTTATTAGTAGTCACCTTGGGGATGACGAGGAGCCAACGGTCGTTATAGAGATAATAGCGAAACAAGATGTCGTTGTGGATCGTGTAAATTTCAGTCATTTCCCCTTTCTTGACTCGGTTAACAATTTCTCTAACAATCGAGTCTTGGGATTGCAAGTGTCGAATAGTGCACAAGTCTGAGCGTAATTCGGGTGGTATTTTCTCAAAGTTTTGAGTTAGTTCCCGGAGGAGATTGGCAGTAAGTTCCATGGGGATGATGCTGAGTATCGAGGAAACCATTAGTGTGGTGGGGTCTTCCTTTTCAAATTTTCCAGCAGGATTGCGGCTAAAAAAATCAGCAACGATGTTCTCTTTACCAAGGCAATAAGTGACAGTGAATGTGTACCGCGAGAGTGCGTAGCACCAGCGACGGAGCCTGGGAGTGTGATATTGGGTAGAGTTTAAGAAGCTGAGCCCTTTATGGTCCGTAATCACCTCGAAGCAGCGGCCAATCAAGTAAGTATGACAATGCAAGATGGAATACACAATGGCCAAAAGCTCCTTCTCAGTAGTTCCATAATGAATTTCTGCCTGGTTCAAACATCGGCTGACTAGGGTTATTACACATTTCTCTCCTACGTCATTTGTTTGGAATAATACTCCACTAATCCCCCTATCCAAGGCATCAGTTTGTAATTGAAATTTCTTACCCGGAATCACGTGACTTAGCTGAATGGAGTTAACGAAATTGTTTTTTAGGTTACCAAATACCAAACTGTGCTCTGAGGTCCATGTCCAAGGAACTTTTTTCTTGAGTAGGGCACGAAAAGGATCAATTGCATCTGCGTGTCGGACACTGAATTGTCGATAGTAATTGCAAACACCCAGAAATTGTTGTAATTGCTTCTGGTTCTCCGGTTCTGCAAATTTCACTATGACGTCTAACTTGCTGGGTAGGGGACGAATACCTTCAATGGATAATTCATACCCTAAAAATTCCACCGATCGCCGACAGAAATACGATTTATCGAGACGCAAGGTAAAGTTGTTATCTTGCAACCGAGAGAAAACTGCCTCTAGGTTTAATAGGTGCTCATCGAACGAGGTTGAGGTTACGAGTAAATCGTCGATGTAGACGGTGAGAAACTTATCAAAAGATCTGTCGAAGATCTGACTGATGGCGCGGATGAAACCACTTCCAGCAGTCTTCAGTCCGAAGGGTATACGACAAAATTGGTAGAGTGTCGACCCATACAAAAAAAGCGGTATATGGGCGTGACGATTTTGCCAGTGGGATTTGCCAGTAACCATTTGCGAGGTCAGATGTTGACATGTATTGGACTCCATAATAGCGCTGTGTCAGTTCGCTAATTAGTGGGGGCGACTCGTTGTCTGCGTCGATCACCTGATTGATGAATCGTGCATCCAGACAAATGCGCAACCTTCCATCTTTTTTTTGCACAACTTGCAGTGGGTTGCAATACGGGCTATTAGACCTTTCGATTATTCCATTCTGCAACATTTCATCCAACTCAGATTCAACGGCCTCCCTTAATACATGTGGTACGGGGTATGATCGGCGGACTACGGTTTTTGGAGTAGTCAGTTTTATTTCATGTTCGTAGGACCCCGCGGGAGTCACCTTTGAAGAAAAGAGTTTTTTATAGCAAGATATAAACTGGTTTAACGCATATTGTCGTTGACTTGACAAATTGGGAATGGTTTGGATAAGCGTGCGTATATCAGCAAAGAAATTCTCGTCTTCGCCATCGACATAAAGTCGGCAAGATCGATAGGTGTCGATGTCTTCTACTGAGGCTAAATCCTCGAATTCCTCAACACTCACAATTTCGCATGATATCTCAATAGGTGCATTGACATCTTTTGAAGTGTCGTCGCTATAAACAGATTCAACAGGTATTTGGTTACTCTCTTCCCACGAGTCCTTATACAAAACATTTAGGTCGGAGATTCCTAAGAATTCAACGGAGCTGGATTGATCAACACAAATCAGTGAATTATCTTGACTTATATCACCCGAAGGTGGAAAATTGGTGACGATGCCAGTATTATCGTGCGGAGACGTGACAATAACTTGCGAGTATGTCTGACTCGGCGTTATCTTTGCCACAATTGACGGTGCAAGTGACGGATCAAGCGATCCTATGACATCGGGTTGAAATTCAATTAAATGACGATGGTGATCCGAGTTGGATTGGTGTTTTATAACTTCCTTCGGTGATCCCCCTGATACTGATAATATTTTATTTCGGCGATCCACTGCCGGAATCTCTTCACATTGTCGAACGGACAACGCTTGTAAATATTCGTTTCCCGATATCACATGAATGTATGTGATCTCGCCATCCGTAGATGAAACTAATTTTTCCGAACAAGCAGAGCTGAAACATACGAAATCTTCTGGTACTTCATAATCTTGTATGCTAAATGTGAAGTTGTTGTAATCTCGGACAGCTTTATGACGGTGCAGCCAGTCGTTGCCCACGATCATATTCTGGGTAAGATGTGGAATGATTAAAAAAATGGCTTCTAATTTACACTGTCCACAGATAATTTCTAAAAATATCTGTTTTTTGACCTGCGAGGGTTTTTTGCCAATAGCAGTTGTGATAATCAGATTGGTGACCGGTAACTCTACGAATTTAAAATGCTTTTTTAGGTATTCATAATATAATTCAGACACGCACGTGACCTGACTACCGGAATCGATCAAGGCAGCAATCGGAATTCCAAAAACGCTAAACATTATTTGTGGGCACTTTCAAAACCTGATTGTATCAACAGCACGATTTGGCTCATCTCTAATCTCTTTCACTAAGTCCTCGAAAATATCAAATGGGTGTGGAGGCGTTGGCGGACCCGTACTCAACGCACCCATCAATAGTTTAAGTCTGCTGGTTGGCTCGATGTGGTATGATCCACGATCGGTGGTGGTGGGGTGGAAAAACATGGCATATATGGCTGAGGCGAACAGGTCGACGTTTGTGCCATTGCGTTCCCAGCAGGAAGATTGTTCTGCGGGGTGGAACACAATAAATCACGGCATCTCATCGGGTCGACATGTAAACTATTAATATGCGGTGGGTTAGCTCGATCAGGAACGGAGGCCGAATTGGTGATTCTTCTAGGAGTATAATTAGAATGCTGGCGAGGGCCATTACTATGATTCATCGAGGAATGATTCCGACTATTACCGTTATCATAATAATGATTCAACCGGGTGGTAGAACTCGCGTTATTTCTTCGAGTTCTTTCCCGTTCTTTATTTGCCATATCTAACTGGGCAAGGGCATTGGATATCGAGTTAGCCTGTGTATAGTCTACTGCGACGAGCGCTTCTCTAACACGAAGAGGGAGTTGCTGTATCATCATATAATGAAGTTCATATATGTCTAGGGGAGGGCTAAAATGTTGCGCCTCAGTGACCTGTTGTAGAAAAAAAGTCTGCATCGAACCCATTGACGGGATATACCGACGCGAAGTCCATTGACTTTTAATACGTACCCGTACCGGTATTGAAAAGAATTCATCGAGAAACTTTACTTTGAATTGTGAATAAGTATGAAACGTATTTTGATTCGCTCTAAACCAAATTGCAGCGCGACCTTCACATGCATTTTCAACCACAAGCAATCTACACGCATCATCCCTTACTTGTTTGACCAGAAAATATTTTTCCAAATGTGAAAGAAAATCTTTCGGATGCGCCACCAAGTCACTTTCAAACTTGGGGGTGCGAATGTCAATCTTAATTGTCCGCAATCCTTGTATAAGTCCGTCCAACATACCTGGCCTATTATCTTCTCGAAGAGGTAGATGCACATCAGGATATTCAGGCAAACGTGGTGCCTGCTGATTTGCGGCCTCTCTTAACGCCTCTATTTCAGCCTGTTGTGCCTCTGACTGCGCTCGCATGCGTTGCAATTCTTCAACAACCGCTGCAGCGTTTACACCTTGAATCTTATTTTGGGTTCGTAATCCTTCGGATCGCATTTGTGTCAAGCGCTCACTTTCCATACGCATTCGAGCACGCTCCTCCTCAAGATCCATTTGTTGCGCCATACCTAGAGATTCGTTCAAATTAGTACAGATTTCGTTATCTTGTTCAATGCGAGGATTACGCCTCGTATTTCTTCTAACTGTAGACAATGTCCCTATAACGGGATCGCCGGTATTCTTAACAGACCTCGGAGTGGTCGGACTATGCCGTAGAGGCATGAAGAAAATTTTCGTACTTACGCAAAAACAAAATTATTATCGATACGGGATAATATAAACACGATCAGTCCAGGGTTCGAGTCCACAATCAATATTCGATTTTATAATCTCTCGAGTCCCTGTTCGGGCGCCAATTGTATGAATTTTTCTTTTCATCTATGATTGTTTCTTATTATTTGCTTGTTTTTGTTTAATCTGGGGCTCGAGAGGAATATTGTAAACAGGAACAGAGTCGAACCTATGACTGGCAATAATATCTTTAATTATCATACTATAGTAAGTAACAATCTAATCGATCAATGTTCTCATTTGAACCAGAAAATATAATTTCGGAGTATTTGACTATTCTTTTTATATATTGGAATCCGCAGGAGGTGAATGTATAATTCAATTGAGGCACATAGACGCATAGCATGCGCGAAACATTACACCTCAAATCATAGACTAGAGTGTCCTTTGATGTGTCGCTCAGTTAGCCGAATCATAATCTCACAATCATCAATCACATAGATTCGTAATTTCAACTTATACACAACAAATTAGACAAATATGTGGGTTAATTATATATAGTTTAACAATGCACGCGATCAGATCATTGATATATAGAGACACGACTCATTTACAAATTGTATATACACGCGCTATTTCTGGCTAGCTACCCAAAATAAGCATTGAATTGTCACACGCAAGTGACTTTTACATGTTATGCCGCTACCGAGTAATTGGATTATTCGGTAGTCGGTATAATATTAAAAGTTATTATTTTTTGGGATCGTTTGCCGATAAGGAGATGGATCTCGAGTAAAAGATGGAAACGCGAATTTATATAAAAGGAAGTATTTATTATAAGCAACGGTAACTTTCCGTTGCCTATTTATATATCAAAGTAAGAAGTACAATAATGCGTTGTTTCGAGTATTAAACGAGGAACCAACCGTTCTCTTTTCAATCTAATTTAATACTGTCCTTTCGTAAAGCAGTTGCAAACTGTCTTCACGAAAATCCCTTAATTCGCAATTTTAGCGTTAGCCTATCGCCGAACGCCAAGCGAGTCGCTCATGCTGCGTCGGTGTTCTTGGGGTCGTTCATACGATCGGGCATTGGACTTCGTTTCCTGTCTTGAACGAATTCCAATGTTACTTTGCTATGGAATATTCCCGAATATACGAAATACGGAGTGGAATATTCCGCGGCACAACATCCCTCCCCCCTTAAAAGGAAAAATTTTTTCTTAAAAATTTTTTCTTCGATTGGTTTCTCGTATTTCCTCTTACAATTTTACTGTTTGATGTTATATAACAATACAATAAAATGTTTCATTTTTTCATTCGTTGACGATGAAGTTTTTCCTCTGCTTCTTACCGTCTTTCGTGCCGAGCGAGTCGTTCTCGGTTGAGGGGACGGGTGCATAACCTGGCCAGCTCGGATCGCGGTTGCTCTTCTGGCTGTTGTTGTCCGATCGGCTCGAGGTTGATGTTTACCTCGGCTGTTGCCGGGGTCGTTGCCTCGCTTGTCCTTGTTGGTGTTCGGTTTCGTTGATACCTATAACATTTAAACAGAACATAGCCAACCAAGGCTATTGGTGCTACTGCACCCAGTGAGTAGAAACTCAGATTATGGATGTGTTGCATCCCGTCTCCGTCTGTATTGACGCCGTCCATGATTTGGTCCGCTCGAGCTCCGAGCTTTTGAAGCTCTTCCGGGTCTCGCAGCACGCTCTGTAATGGACTTGTCCTCTCGGTCTGCTTAGGGGGTGCCTGACCTTCGATTTCCGTTAATTTTGAATTGAACGATGGAAGGTAGTTTTCCCTGATGACCTGCGACGTTCGCCCGATGGTTCTGATACTGAAATCTCGGGCGGTTACTATGCATATGCCTGCCAAAGCCAGTATTCCCGAATTGCTCAGTATTTCGTGTTGAGTGGGATTTTTTCTACAATTTATTTCTACTGGTTCGGGGGTTGGCGCGACGTATAGCCATCGCCCTTGCTGTTGCATTGGGACGACGAAGGGATGGGTTATTTCGATGACCCTTTTTGCACAATTTTTGCCGTTATCGGTGTCCATTTTTGCGTAGATAAGGACCTCGCAGGGTGCGTCGTTCGTAATCGGAATTGTAGGGTGTGTTGGAGGGCAAATGTATGATTTATCCAGTACCTTACAAATTTTTACGTCGTCGGCTGTCATCCTGAGGTATCTGCGATTTTCGATATCTATGACTACGCGATTCTCGGTCGTGTCGATGTAGTAGTGTCTACCATTGTCCGCTCGCATGGGTATAGGATATACTTTCTGTATGCTATACTGTTGCTGCCCGATCAGCGGTATATCCAGCACGAGTACTACCGCGTTGCCTTCGCTGTAGGCCCTGGTATCTGCCAGTCGCATAAGTGTTGACGCTTGGTCGTGTGCTATGGCGACTGGGAAACTACTGCCTGGCGGTAGGTGTGGTAGTGCTTCGACGAGGTGCTTGACGAGTGTGCGTGGTGGCAAGGACGTTGCGCTGGCCTTACCACTAGCTATATCGTCCACTAGCCACACTAGCTCCTGTACGTCGCTTAGTAGTGCTTCGACTGCAATACTTATTGCGTTGAGCGTCTCGTCTAAGTGTTGGCGTCTCTTCAAGTAGTATATGTCGCTGTTGAGCGTGCGGTTTACAAGCTGCATTTGGGCCAGCAGCGTCTGTTCGTTAGCCTGTATATGATGTGCGCTTTCATTGTATAGGCTGAGCGTGGTTTTTATGATCTGGACTTGGTTTTTCAGCCCTTCCTTCAGGGTCTGTTGGGACGCCTTAAGATTCGTTATTTCTTCATGTAGCTCCCGTGCGTCGGCGGCGTCCATGTTTCCGGTGATGGCCTTTATTATGCTTCCTAGGCCGTCTATCAACCCTCTGCGCTCTCTGACGGGGCGCGTCCCGAGGAGGTCGAATATGGTCAATACCCCCATCTCTATCCTTTTCTTCATTCGTAGAACGGAGTCGTTGAGGATGGGGCATATGTCGTTGATCCGAGTTTCGCCTTCGCACAGTTCGGTGAGGCGTTGTAGATTTTCGCTGATTTCTACTTCTCGCTGCATTAGGGCGGCGAGGTCCAACCTGATAATCAACCGCCACGTCGATTGGATTATCTTGAGGCTTCCGATGTCTTCGTAGTATATGCCTGGAGGGCTTGTAAACGCGCTGACGACGTAGTCTGGATGATGCTGCTTGGGATTTGCTAGTCCTTCCTTTGCTGCTATCAACCTGTAAGGAGGGAGGGGAAGAAGCGTGAGAATGCTTGCTACGTTGGTTCCCTTTCTTTCCTTAATGCGGAGTGCGAGAGCTTCTTTGCTCATTCGCATTTTAGCTAACCTGGCGCTAACATGTCTACCGTTTATTTCCACGTCTCGGGATCTCGCGTCCACGGGGCCGTACTATGCAGGGGAAGAGACTTATCCGCTGAGGTGCTGGGGCTGGTGGTGAGTGTTTGCCTTACCTTTATTCTTTCGTATTTTCTTCAGTCTAGGATTTTTTTTTTTTCAGAACGGCCTGGTCGTGGTACCGGGGCGAAATCGTCGACCGTTGTCGAAGGAGGTCGTGGAACGCTTGGCCATACGCAGACGCCGAGAAGACAACCGTAGGGCTGTTTATTGTCTGTGTGGCCTGGGGCCCTGGGTCGGAGATGACTGGGAGCCTTTCCCAGATTTTATTGGGCTGAGCCGTTTATTCTCTGAGGGGACCTGTCCTTCGTGTGGAGCTGATTTGACTTGTTTATGAAAATTGAAATCGACTGTTCTAGAAATCGAATTTTCTTGATTATATTTTTTATTTTCAAAGATGTTTGTTTTATTGAATTTCCTCTCCTTGCGCTTCGAGAAGCTCCCTACCCACATTTATTTAGTTTTATTAATTCTTTATTATTAATTATGAATTCGAGGCGTCTTGGTTCGGCCGTGCTATGCACCGTAATTTGCTAGCGCATCCTGGACAGTAAGTATACATCTTTTCTTTGATGCGTTCCTGGTAGCGGTCCTATTTTGCCGACCGTTACTTTCTCGAGGGACTTCGATGGGGTGTCGATTACCCTCATCGGCACTCATTCCCTTTTCCTTCAATTATTTTCAGGTGGTCATCGGCAGTAGGAGTGGCTACGCCACTGTGGCAGTCGCTATACTCTTTTATAACGCTGTCTTCGTCTGCGCTGCTGGAAGTTCGTGGGCTACGGGCCCCGCCGTGCCTCGCTTCCTCAGCAGGCCTTTGCGGTGCTCTGTCCGCAGTTTCTTCGCTCGGTGTGCCCACCGGTAGCTCCGCCGTTGGGTCGCTCTCTGTCTCGAGCGGCCTTGCAACGTTTGCCTTTCGCGGCCATCCGCGCTTCGCGGGTCTGCCATGCTGTGCTGGGCCCGCACTATCCTTGTTGGCGGTGCTCGCAGTCTTACCAGTGGCCTGCGTATGTAGCTTGCGTGGTCTACCCCTTCCCCGACCGCACGGCTTTTCGGCGGGGCTGTGGGGTTCAGTAGAGCGTTCTGCAGGCACGCTGCGAATCTCTCTGTCCTCTTCTGGCGCATTGGCCAGCGCGGCCTCTCTCTCTGCCGCGTTGCTAGGCTGGCCCGGGGTATTCTCGGATCTCCGCTTTGTGCGGCTGTCCGTACCCGGGCGCTTGCTGTCCTCGTCTCGCTCGCGGGCGAGCTTGACCTCTCGCTCCAGCGAGCTACCATGGCTATACGGGGTATCTTCGGCTGTCCGCTTTGTGCGGTCTTTCGTGGTGCCTACTTGCCCCGTCGTGCTGTCCTCTTTCGACACACGGACTTCGTTCTCCGCTCTCGCTTGGGCCCTCGTAGTAAGGCATATTCGACTCAGCGCATCTCCATTCGTATTGCGCTTTCCTGCCTTGTACTCTACGTTAAACTCATGTTCCGCCAATTTAATTTTCCAACGCATCAATCTCGAACCTGGGTCCTTTACTCCGAACAGCCAGGTAAGCGGTTGGTGGTCCGTCACTACTGTGAAACGGGTACCTTAAATATATGGCCGGAATTGAGCTAGGGCCCATACTATCGCGAGTAGCTCTTACTCCGTGTGTTACTATGCCGACGAGTTATACTGGTTGCCTTGGGTATCCTCGATTCTCCGCTTTGTGCGGCTGTTCGTATACCCGATTGCGCTATCATTCTCTTCTTTGTGGGACTTTCTATCCTGTCCCACTTGGGCTCGTGTGGTCGCATATGTGCGACTAAGAGCATCTGCAACAGTATTTCTTTTTCCGGCTTTCTGCATTTTACCGGACCCATGCCCCGATTTTATGGTCTTCCCAGGCAAGGGTTGCGATCCTAGGTCCTTCGATACGACCTTAAAGGGTGCGCGATCTTGCACCTCGTGCGTGCGCTGTCGCTTGTTCCCTCGTAGTTGGAATACACCGTTGTATCCGCACGCTATTCCTGCGCAAGCTGCTTGCTTTTCACTGCTGGGGGGCACCAAGTCGGGCTTCCGTCGTTGCTGCGCGAAGCGTTTGGCCCCCGTGCTCGTTGAGCGTACGCGTAGTGCCTTGACCTGCCGGCTCCGTACGGCCTTCGCTATCTCCGACGGCTCGAGTGTCGCCGACGGCCGTTGCACTTCTCCGTCGTTTTTATAACCATATAAACTCACTTTATTAGGTTTTGACGGTGTGACACGGAATCTCGCTACTTTTCCTCGGCTGATTCCGCTCCTCATAGGTAGTCCGACAGATTTATTCTCCTTGGCGGCATCCGTGTTAGACCCGTTTCCGTAAAGAGAATTTGTCTTCGTAAGCAGGCCTATGTATTTGCACGTGGCTGCAGTTCTACCGCGTGGTGACGAATTTATCCTCGTCGCGCCGTCCCTTAGCGGCATGCAGTGCCCATACAACTTGAGTGTATCTCAAGAATAATTTTAGCTATCCCGAGGGGGGTGAATTTTTCTCCTGCAACACCCTGCAGTTCCACGGAGCACCTGCTCACCATGGTTTCGGGCTTGAGGCAGCCTTCCTTGATTATGCTGCACTGCGCTCCGGTGTCCGCTTTAAGGGTGAGTACCCCGGTTGTGGCCAACGGTGCATCGATGTCGAAGTCGCTGGCGGTGGCACTCGACGCCGGCAGCGTCACTTGTAGGAGCCGCAGCGTTGTTTCCTTCTGCTTGCGTGCAGGTCTCTGCTGGACAGTTAGCGTATTTATCTTCATGGTTCCCAGCGGGCTGGCATCGGTCTTCGATCGACTTGCACTTGCATTTACCGTGGACCTTTCATTCTTGCCCCCTGAGTCCCTTGGACGTTGGGGATGCTGTGAAGACTGGGCAGGATCGCTTTTGTTCTGCGACAATCTTTTCCTGCAGTCTTTCCACATGTGGCCCCTTTTTTGGCAATAGTTGCACACGACGTCAACGTTGTGAATGGATGTATTCTCGCTGGGCATCGGTAGACTTACTCTTCCCGATCTGCGGGTGCAGTCTCGAGCCACGTGCCCTGGTTTCCCGCAGGTGAAACAGTTCTCGTTCTGCTGGGATGGTGCACCTTGGGACCTTCTGGGGTGGCTTATTGCTCTACCAACCCCTCCCTTTGGCTGCACCATGTTGGTGATCTCGATGGCTCCGGTTACCGACTCGTGGAGGGTGGCGTAATTACGAGATCTCACCAGAATTTGGACCTGCCCATGCAGTCCATTTTCGAAGTTGGCTTGGGCGCTCTTCCGTGTTATTTTTTCGACGATGCGCATCTCCAACATCGAGGTGGCTTCCTCGCAGAGTTTTTCCATTATATCGACGGTGATACGCTCAGTCCTGGCGGCGTATACCGCGATGTCCTCACCCTGGCCCTGCCGGAGGGAGTTGAACTCTACTTGTAACGCAGGCAACGACTTCCGCTTTCCGTACAGGGCCTCCAGCTCGGTTTTAAGCTGCGCTACCGAGAGGATAACTTTATGCTTCATCTCTCTGGACGCCCTTCCCTCGAGCTTGCTGCTGAGCACCAGTTCCAACAGGATGTCTTGATCCTGGGGCGCTACTCTCTTGAAAACTGTCTCGCACGATCGCAAGAAGGCATCTAGTTCGTCAGCGTTGCTGCCGTCGAAGCGCTTTATATTTTTCAAGGCCAGCCCCAGGTCGAGTGTCCGACTCGGTGTTTCCGACACCCTCCGTTGTTCCCTCTAGAACACGGGATCCGCAGGGGGATAATCCGATTCTTCAAATCGGGTTTGCCTCGACCGCGGACGTGGTATTGGACGTTCTTCCAACCCTGTATTTCCCAGCCTCCGCGATAGTTCGGCGTTTTGCTCTCGTAGGGACCGGATGAGTTCGTACTCGTCCGCACCTACCTCGTTGAGCGTGTCCGCCAAGTTCCGTCTCGCCGACGGTGTTTCGGCCTCCCTGAGTTCGCGATCGAGTTCGCGTTGGCCTCTATCGTGCTCACGCTGCAGCCTCTCGCACTGGCGTCGCGCTCTTTCAAGTTCGCGTTGGCTTCGGTCGACCGCTTCCAACCGATCGCGTACTCTCGCTGGTACCGACCGGGCTGTCGTACCGGTAGCTGCTGAAAAACCCACACGATCTATGGTTCGCATGTTTTCTATTTCTCGCTCAACCATGTCCTCGTTGATGCGTTCAGGCGTTTGCTCGCCAGTGGCCATATTAAGCAAGTCGTCGCTAGCGTTGCTGTCAAAATCCCCGAATGACGCACCCCTACGTGGGTTTACGCCAAACTGGGCCGTCAGTCTGTCCGCCAGGGCCCCTTGTCTGGACGAAGGGATTCGCCCCGACGGCGACAGCTCGAATAGTGCCCTGCGCGCTTCGTAAACTATGTCCCCTACGGCCGCGGCTAATCCAGCTGTGGGGTCTACCTCTTCGCCGGGCAACGTCGTCTCTAACGAATTGCCCCTATTTCTTGGTCGGGCTCCTCTAGGATCTGACATGCTTGCAAATTTCTCGGCTAACTCTACTTTAGAATATTCCCACAAAATCTCAAGAGAAATATGTATCTAGTGGAATATTTTCCCAAATATCGGTTCTACGCTGGCTTTAGTTTACTGGCTATATGTATAAGTATAAAGTAACCGCCACTTACAGATAGATGATCTAGAAGATTGTCCTTTCCATACTGTTGTTCTCGGGTGCCGTTCCTCCGGTGCTGTAGACCTGTTGTCTCGTAGCTTCCCTCGAAGGCTGGTCCAGTTATCCTCCCTGGTACCGTTGACCCGTATCTTCGTTGGTTCCTGGGTTCGTCCTTGGTGCGTCGCCAACGATTGCGCGACGGCTTCTTTTCGAGTAGCTGCTGTGCGTACTCGGTTGCACACTTTGTGCGGTTTTCCGCGACTTGACGTGACACCGTCAATCGGGAATTTAAACGGTTGACCGATACGTCACCCCGCACCGACGTTCACTTCACGGCTTCGCGTTAGATTAGTCGGGTTTTCACAAACTACACTGGTGTCCTTGCACGCGTCGTAGTCGTCACTTCAGAGTATTCTCAACTTTGTCCAAAACACTTTTGTCCTAATAAATCACGAATCACTTAACTTCGGCAGATCCCACCGCTGCCACCAAATGTTATGCCGGTACCGAGTAATTGGATTATTCGGTAGTCGGTATAATATTAAAAGTTATTATTTTTTGGGATCGTTTGCCGATAAGGAGATGGATCTCGAGTAAAAGATGGAAACGCGAATTTATATAAAAGGAAGTATTTATTATAAGCAACGGTAACTTTCCGTTGCCTATTTATATATCAAAGTAAGAAGTATCAGGAGTACAAATTGAAAATGCGGGATTTTTTTCTATTTTTGAACGTTTATTCTGAAAAAATGGTAACAAATGAATTATTCAAAGTATTGTCCATCGCTAGCCACAACTTTTTCCCATCTTTCTGGCAATTTACGGATACCGTCGCGAAAAAATTCGGCCGGCTTGGCTGCTATCCAGTCATCGACCCATTTTTGGGCTTCTTCGTAAGAATGGAAGCGCTGGTCAGCTAGGCCATGTGTCATCGATCGGAAAAGGTGGTAATCGGAAGGAGCAATATCTGGGCTATACGGCGGGTGGGGTAAGACTTCCCATTTCAGCGTTTGTAGGTATGTTTTGACCGGCGCTGCAACATGTGGCCGAGCGTTGTCATGTTGCAAAATTACTTTGTCGTGTCTTTGCTCGTATTGTGGCCGTTTTTCTTTGAGTGCGCGGCTCAAACGCATCAATTGAGTTCGGTATAGTGCTCCTGTGATGGTTTCGTTCGATTTCAATAGCTCATAATACACCACACCCAGCTGGTCCCACCAAATACAGAGCATGAGCTTGGCGCCGTGAATATTTGGTTTGGCCGTCGATGATGATGCATGGCCGGGGTAACCATATGATTTTTTGCGCTTCGGGTTATCGTAATGGATCCACTTTTCATCACCAGTGACAATGCGATGCAAAAAACCCTTCCGTTTTTGCCGTTCGAGCAGCAGTTCGCATGCAAAAAAACGGCGCTCGACGTCTCTCGGCTTCAGCTCATACGGCACCCAATGTCCTTGCTTTTGGATCATTCCGAGGGCTTTTATACGATGGGAAATGGCTTGTTGTGTCACTCCCAATGAATCTGCGAGCTCTTGTTGAGTTTGACACGAGTCTTCATTGAGTATTGCCTCCAATTCAGCATTCTCAAACTTTTTCACTTGGCCCGGCCGCTCTTTGTCCTCAACGTCAAAATCACCACTTCTAAACCGCACAAACCATCTCTCGCACGTTGAAACCGATGGAACATGACTCGGATAAGCCTCGGAGACCAATCGATGTGCTTCAGCAGCACTTTTCTTCAAATTAAAGAAGTAAATTAAAACTTCCCGCAAATGCTGTTTTGTTGGCACGAAACTCGACATATTGAGAGCTCAAAAAAACTATGAATTTGACACTGCGACAAATTGACACATACTGAAAATTAAAGCTATAAGACGTAGCTTTGACATGAACATAGTCACAGTACTGCCTGATGCGTATAGCGTTAGTAACGCCATCTGTTATCAAACCCGCATTTTCAATTTGTACCCCTGATAGTATATTAGTTTCGTTAGTAGTAGGGATCTTTTGTGTGTAGTGCCGTTTCTTTCGTTTGTAGTAACTATATTTCGTTTGTAGTATTTTTTTTTTCGTTTGTATTAACTTCGTTTACCTTCTAGTCGCTTGTAGTGCCGTATTTTTCGTTTGTTGTAGCTTAGTTTCGATTGTAGGGGCGATCTTTCGTTGGTAGTGGCATTTTCTTCGTTTGTCATAACTGAGTTTCGTTTGTAGTCAATTTTCATTCGTTTGTAGTAACTTCGTTTACCTTCTAGTCGTTTGTAGTGACGTTTTTTTCGTTTGTAGTGACTTAGTTCTGTTTGCGGTATGTTAGTTTCGTTTGCAGTAGCGATCTTTCGTTTGTAGTGCCGATTTTTTCGTTTGTAGTAACTTTGTTTCGTTTGCAGTAACTTAGTATCGTGATTGTAGTAAATTTGTCTTCGTTTGTAGTAACTTCGTTTACCTTCTTGTGGTTTTTAGTGCTGTTTCGTTCGTTTGTAGTAGCTTAGTTTCGTTTATAGTAGCTACTTTCGTCTGTAGCAGCGATCTTTTGTTTGTAGTGCCGTTTTTTTCGTTTGTAGTAACTTAGTTTTGTTTATAGTAGAAATCTTTCGTTTGTAGTGGCATTTTTTCGTTTGTAGTAACTTATTTTCGTTTGTAGTAAATTTTTTTTCGTTTGTAGTAACTCCGTTTAGCTTCTGGTCATTTGTGGGGTCGTTTTTTTCGTTTGTAGTAGCTTAGTTTCGTTTGTAGTAGATATCTTTTGCTTGTAGTGGCATTTTTTTCATTTGTAGTAGCTTAGTTTTATTAGTCGTAGGGACATTTCGTTTGTAGTGCCATTTTTTTCGTTTGTGGTAGCTTAGTTTCGATGGTAGTAGGGATCTTTTGTTTGTAGTGCCGTTTTTTTTATTTCTAGTAACTTAGCTTCGTTTGCAATACATTTTTTTTCGTTTCTACTAACTTCGTTTACCTTCTAGTCGTTTGTAGTGACGTTTTTTTCGTTTGTAGTAACTTAGTTTCGTCTGTAGTAGATATCTTTCGCTTGTAGTGGCTTTTTTTCGTTTGTAGTAGCCTAGTTTAATTGGTAGTAGGGATCTTTTGTTTGTAGTGTCGATTCGTTTGTTTGTAGTAACTTAGTTTTATTTGTAGTGCCGTTTTTGTCGTTTGTAGTAGCTTTGTTTACGTCCAAGTCGTTTGTAGTGCCGTTTTTTTGTTTCTCGTAACGATCTTTCGTTAAATTTTCGCGGCCTTAAAGAGCTGATAAGGCGCGGCGCGCCCGCACTAGCTGATGAGGCGCGGGGTTGCCGCCGCCGCCGCCGCCGAGGTATAAGCTTATTTAAGAGTCTGCTGATTGATTTTGATAGACACTCATCGATATGGATACACGTTGGAAACATTCGTGGACAGCTGTGATAAGCGGTCCTACGGGTTGTGGTAAAACATATTTTGTAAAAAAATTCTTGAAATACATGCGCGAAATGACGGATGTCCCGTTCGAGCGTATACTTTTTTATTACTCAGAGTGGCAGTCCGGGTATTCAGAGTACGGTGATAAAATCGCATTTCGCGAGGGTTTACCGCAAGAAGTAGTCTACTCGAATGATGCAAGACCTAAACTTGTGGTCATTGACGATCTAATGCGCGAGGCATCTAACAATACTGTGGTCGATCTTTTCACCAAGGGTAGCCATCATAAAAATCTTAGTGTCATTTTCATCACGCAAAATCTCTTCCATCAGGGTCACGGGCAGCGCAATATTTCCTTAAACGCTAATTATATCGTTGTCTTCAAAAATCCGCGAGATCGCGCGCAAATTCAGCACCTAGCCCGCCAGGTATGTCCCGAGAATCCGCGATTTTTGCACGAAGTATATTTCGATGCAACAGCCACACCGCACGGCTATCTATTATTCGACTTGAAACAATCGACGCCTGATAATTGTCGATTTTGCGCCTGTATATTTCCCGATGACCAATACCATTACGTTTACGTGCCTCAAAAAGCAATAAAAGTTCGCGATGCGTCGCGCGATGTACCAGTAATGCGCTTGTAATGGCGTTGCGCGGACCTCTCGATAAAAAGCAGATAATTATATTGCAAGCGTTGTGTTATCTGAAGCAAGAGCAACGACGTGCAATTTTGCGCAAAGCAGATGTAACGCTCATACGCTGTATATGCGAGTGTGCTCTAAACGTTTTACAAGGAAACGTGAGTCTGAACAACGTGCAAAAGAATCATCTTCGGAGGCACGCGACAATTCTTCGACGACTAGCCGCCAAAAGGGGCAATTGGAGCGGTAAGAGGAAGATCATCGTCGAGCACTGTGTCGGATTTCTCAAGTTGCTTCTTGTGCCTGTCTTGGCCTACGCGAGACATGGAATATGCCAGAAAGATGGTACTTATTCCTTATGATAACATACATCGTCTCGCTGGACTCGCCACTACTGCTGCTGCTACTACCACTACGACTACTACTAGTGCAGACCCGTTGCCTTCCGTACAGACTACCGGTACGCCATTATCGCGCCTCGACTCTGAGCTGAGTGAAATTCTAAACTCTCACTCGTACAAGAGCGAGAGAGAGAAGTGGATAGCGTACCAACAGGTTTTACAGCGTTATCTTCACATGGTCGAGTACGATAATGCAGTACCGAATATTTCATCAAAACGAAAAGTAGCAATGCTCGATAGCCACAAGAATAAATCCGACGACGTTTTAATGAACAAAGTTAAATCTCGACTCAATGACACACTTATTATCGATAGCGTACCAAAAAAATTTAAATCTAAAGCAATATCGTTGTTTCGCAATTTGCATCGCAGCGCCGTTGGTAAAAAAATGACATCGGATCGTAACGGTGTTGTTCCCATAGACGGCAGAACAATTTCAAATTCCAATATCGTTGATCTTGTTAACGATGCTATGCGAGCTAGAAAACGCGAGAAACCCATCGGACGATCTCACTTTGCCAAACTCCTGCGAGCGATACAGATGCCACCCGAATTTATCGGCGATCCCGAGGTACTACACGAGCCTACACCTACATCATCCTCGACACCACAGCGGCGTCTTATTTTACCGCGCGATAACGATAGTAGCAGCAGCAACAGCAGCAACGGTAGCAACGACAACGACGAGGCCGAGACCCCACACTCAAACAGAGATTTAATGCTCACGGCTGAGAACGACATCATCGAAGGGTAGGAGGGGGATGAAGAAGAGGACGAACAATTGCAAAACATCGTACAAGCAGAATATCGACCCCCCACACAGTTAGAAAAGAAAAAGAAACGGAATCCATTTAACTGGTCATCGCTAAAATTATGAAAATTCTTCAAAAAATCTATTATGACACCGCTCATCCTGCTTCCTATTCTAGAGCAAAAAATTTGGCCCAGTTGGATCGAAGAGTAGCGCGAAAAAATGTTTTACCATGGCTCGAGACACAGGATTCATATAACATGCATCGCCTCGTGCGACGACGATTTCCCCGTCGTACGTACAGCGTGAGTAATATAGACGATGTATGGGAGGCTGATTTAGCTGATCTTCGCTCGATAGTCACGTACAACGATGGGTACGCGTATCTGCTTGTTGTTATCGATGTGTTGAGCAAATACGCATGGGTCAAGGCTTTGCGTAACAAAATGAGCGCAAACGTGGCCCGCGGTCTCACACGCATACTTGCGCGCAGTAACAATCGTCGCCCGCAGCAATTGCAAACTGATCGAGGCAAAGAATTTATCGGCGCTCCGTTTCAGCAAATTCTCAAGAAAAAGAATATCGATTTTCGCGCTGCTCGTAACCCTGATATAAAAGCCTCGATTGCCGAACGCTTCAATCGAACAATAAAAGAGCGAATGTGGCGCTACTTTACATACACGCGAAATAAGTGTTGCATCTATGTTTTACAAAATTTTTTATATGCTTATAATCACACTAGACACAGCGCAACGCGTATTTCTCCGAGCGAAGTAACCCTCGAAAAGGCCTCTATAGCCCGAGACAATTTAGCACGGCGTTACGGGCGTAAAGCGAAAAAAATTAAAAAGCCTAAATACAGCGTCGGTGACTTGGTACGTATAAGTACAGCTAAAGCAGCTTTCGTGAAAGGATATGAGCGCGGTTAGAGTAACGAATTATTCAAGATTCAACGAATATCGGTGAATCGAGAACCATTCGTGTATATTTTACACGATCTGAATAACGAGACTATCGACGAAATTTTCTACGAGGCAGAATTATCACGAGTACGAGTGCCTCCGTCATCTGAGAAGACGAAAGAGAAGAAGAGGACAAAGAAGAAGAACGCTCGGGATCATCGTCCGTGATAAATATGAGCTCCAAGGATAGCTCTTTCTTTGTCGTACTACCGAGCAACAGTAGTATGCAGTATTTTCCGGATAATACAACGACGAAATTTATTACAAAATTACCGCGTCAGATACGCTTGCACGGAGAATAGTCTGTTTCTCTTGTGGAAATTGCTTATCCGATGACTCTTTTACATGTTCCTACTGTAGGAAATCTCGTAACTTTTGAGGATGGTGATTATGATTTATCGGGTTTAAATCTTTTAACACGGAGACGCGCTGATAGAGACCAAGTAGCACCTGGTGTATATCGCTCTATAGACGCTCTTTTGGAGAGTATAAATCAGCTACCTCACGTGGCCGATCTTTTGCGCTTTAAATCGCTTCCGAGCGGGCAGGTCGAAGTGGCACGCGTATGCGACGATCTACGCTACTACGACTTTCGCGTATCACCCGCTATCGCAAGGCTACTAGGATTCTCGGAAGAGGCCTGTAGGTCAGTAATGATAGAACCGCATTGCGAATACACAGGGTCGAGGCCTGCATCTCTCACCGGTGCTATACCGGGCAGCATGTTTTTATACACAGATATCTGCGAGAGCTATATTACAGGCGATGTACAAACACCCCTCTTACGAGTTGTTCCCATTGATACTGATGACTGTCCGTATAGTTCGATAAAAATTAAATCGTTTTCAACGCCACGATATATACCTCTCTTCCGCAATAATTTACACACTATCGAGATCGATATAAGAGACGAATTTGGGGATCCTATACCTTTCGATCAGGGAACGTTGACTGTGACACTACATTTCAAAAGGTCCCACGATTGATTACATCACCATGGATGATATTGACAGTGTGCAGCACGGATGGGGTCGTCGCGGGTACGGTGGCATTAGCCATGTTTATATCGGAACACCTAATCAACGAGGACACGGTATCGGCAGCTTTCTCGGGGACCTATTTCGTCGAGTGTTACCACTTTTAAAGAAGGGCGCTAAAGCCGTTGGAAAAGAGGCATTGCACGCTGGTGTAAACGTAGCCGGTGATATCCTCGATAGAAATATAGCTGTGAAAGATGCTATTCGCCAGAGAGCGCGAGAATCAGGCAGTAATCTCAAACGCAAAGCCTCTGAAAAAATTGACACTCTCATGCGGGATTCTGGTTAAAAAAAGCGCAAAATTTTACGAACTCCTCATTCATCGAACGAACGTAAACCACGACGTATCTCCTGTAAAAATAAAAGTGTAATAAAGAGAAAAGTAATAAAGAAGAAGAAGAATAATGAGAACGTTCTAGATATTTTTGGATAGCTGAAACAAGATAGCTTTTCTACATGCGCACTCGTGCGAGTGTCTTAAATCGGAACTTGAATTATTTTCACTCCCACCGACGCAAACTACTATCGAAGGCTCCAATTGGGTGTATTACAAACCAATATCTTCGCTAACAGATGATTCACCGATTGAATTTGTTATTCCTGGACAGGGTGATGAGTATATCGATCTCGCCCATACTATGCTTAGTCTGAGAGTGAAAATAACATCTCCTACCACTACGGAAATTGCCGCGGGCACATCGTCGAAAGTAAGTGCTGGCCCTGTAAACAATCTCTTGCATTCTATGTTTAATCAGGTGGATGTATACCTGAATCAAAAATTAATTTCACCTCCAAATAATGCCTACGCTTATCGAGCGTACATAGAAACACTTTTGAATTACGGTCCAGCAGCAAAAAATTCGCATCTCACGAGCGTTCTCTGATACGACGATACACCTGGAAAAATGGATGATATAACATCGGAAAACACGGGTCTTGTGAAGAGAAAACAATTTTTTAATGTCGAAAAAACTGTAGACTTGCTCGGTCATCTGCATTGCGATATATTCAATCAGGAGCGGTTCCTATTAAATGGCGTCGAGATGCGACTACGGTTGGTGCGATCTAGAGATTCATTTTGTCTTGTGGGGGATACAAAGAATGGTCAGTGTGGCTTAAAGATTCTCGAGGCATCGCTTCTCGTTCGTAGAACCAAAATAGCTCCTGGTGTGCTGCTCTTGCATGCTAGAACTCTTGCAAAATCTACGGCTAAATATCCTCTTATGAGAGTCGAGGTAAAAGCCGTTTCAATACACTCTGGTGTTCATGGGGAGACTTTGATAATATCGTGTTAGGTCAAATGCCGAAGCGTATAATTATCGGTTTTGTCGATAACAAGGCGTCTAACGGTGACTTCAGTATGAATCCATTCAATTTCCAAAATTACAAGATAAATTATCTCTCGTTGTATGTAGATGGTGCACAAATACCTTCAAAACCGTTACAACCTGATTTCACGAAAAATCATCTATATGTGGATGCTTTTTAGACGTTGTTTTCGGGAACTGGAATACATTTCTTGAACAATGGTAATTCGATCGATCGCGATAATTATCGCGATGGATACTGTCTGTTTGTTTTGATTTGACACCCGACCTTTCGGCGAACAGCAATACACATTGGAATTTAATAAAGCACGGTAGTGTGAGAATAGAGGTACGATTTGAGGATGCGCTTGCTTTAACGATAAATTGTGTAGTCTACGCGGAATATGATAATGTCTTGGAAATTGATGCCTCTCGGCAAGTAATGGTGGATTTTACCGGATAAGCGAAAAATGTGCTGATATCGGCATAAAATTATTTCGTGTTAAGACACGTAGAAGCGTGTCCGCGAGTAACTAATCAGTCGAACTCGAACATCTGTACGGATTAGACGTGAAAATGGATATCGTCGTGGATATACAGGGAATGCGTGGTAAAGACTCGGAATTTATTCCGAAAGAAATTGCTGTGGTAGCAGTGGATAGACCGTACTCTGCTCATTGGATCGTCGCACCGCCGTGTCACTTTGCCGAATTACCACAGTACTCGAGAAGCCAGAATAATTTTCTCGCGAAATATTTTCACGGTCTGGAATGGTACGAGGGCGATGTGAGCTGTAAACAGTCATACGCAAACTTGCGTGAAATTTCGCGAAAATCAAGACGCATCTATACACGCGGTCACGAGAAGGCTATACTTCTTTGCGATATCACGAGTCGTGAAATTTCCAACCTGGAGGATGAGGAAGGCGCCCCCATTGTACACATTTATGCCGAAATCTTTGCGAAAATGCTTCAGACACGCTATGATAAACGATACAGCGTCTTCGCATTGTGCAATGCGCTAGGCTTTCCAAATAAAAAATTGGCTTCGCGAGCACCCATTTAAAGGAGAATCATACATGGATGTCTGGTCAGCATACGAAGAGGAAGAGAATAAGAAAGAGGAGAAATCTTCATCATGTGGTCGTGACACGATCGACGATGCTGTGAAATGAATTTTGCATATATATACGTCTTTCAAAGCGTATCGGTCATCATTTAATCATTGACTATGTGTTCAGCATGAACACTAGACAAACCTACGAGAGTCTGCAGTATCTACCACTTTCAACCGTTGGCGTATACCCGGCTGACAGAATTCCTCGTGTATGGTCGTTATCGGCTGGACTCGTAGTTAACACGGATAACCACAACGGGCCTGGAGAGCATTGGATCGCCATGTACGTTAACCATCATGGAAAAGGAATGTACTTTGATAGCTACGGGCTACCACCAGTTATACCACAACATCTCGCACGACTACGAAGAAACTGCAAGTTCTATCGGTACGGCCTCAAGCCGCTACAGAGTTATACGTCGGATGTGTGTGGACAATTTTGCATCGTATTCCTACATCTTATGTCGTGCGGCTTCACCATGTCGCGATTTAATAATCTCTTTAGCGATAATGTAATAAAAAATGACAGATTAGTGCGTGAATATTACAATGCCTTTGCCTCCCGACGATCAGACAGTGATAAAAATAAATTTAACGGCGGAGGAGTCTCCGAGCGAAGATTACCGTGTTTGCAGGGATGTTGCATACGACGGTAAATATCTGTAAAGTTATTAATTAAAAACAAAAACATCGGTTTACTGTGTCTCTTATTTTATAATTATACTAGCTGTCTTACCCGGCGTTGCCCGGGTACACAAACAAATAGATAAGACCTAAGCAAGGTCACTCGATATGTCTCACACCTTAAAACCACCCTGACAAAATACCCTTTATCATACCACTAAAAATAATGTGGCTTTTAATAACATTTTTAAAATCCAATTTAGCTGTTATACACAAAGTAAAGTGTGGCGCTCATTTAGCAAATTATTAAATCGCTCAGCGCTCTTTGTTACGCTCGCTTCAATATAAACTCTCTTCATATATATGAGAGTTTTCGAGTGTATTGAGCTGTTGGTTGAGTGAGATTATCATCAGAAGATAATTGCGAGCTCTGATTATAATTTATAGCTGATTTCCTGGCGCTGCCCGAGTGTCACATCATATAAGGAACAACAGCTAAATCGGTGTTTAAAAAAGTTAAAAAAAACCACAATACTTTCAGTGCGGGATAAAGATAGTTTTCGTTGGGAGTGGTTATATGGGGTGAGATATATAGAGTGAGTGAGTTTCTATTTTGTTTGTGAAGCTTTGTTTAAATCGGTTAAGGCAGAAAAAATAACTACTTTTAGGGAATAAAGGCGCGATTTTAAGGGGTGAGCTATATTTATACAGTGACCTTCCATTAGAACTTATCAAAATTTGTGTAAAGTTTGGTTGAAATCAGTCAAGGGGTGTGGATTTTTATACTAAATCTTTTTTTAGGGGTTTAAGTGGGTGGATATGTATACAGTACGACCTTTGTCGTACCCGTCTTAGCCTCGCTATAATATTGGAATATGGAATTTGTATTGGTAACCTTTGCAAGGAAAATTGAGAAATATGCGAAAAACAACCCTGTACACTTCCTTAGGGATAAAATTTTTGAAAAACCGTTAAAACACTTTCTACAGTTTCTAACCCTTTTACACCCCTTTAGGGGTGGAATTTTGAAAAATCTTGAGTTTCTATTTTGTTTGTGAAGTTTTGTTTAAATCGGTTAAGGCAGAAAAACTAACTATTTTTAGGGGATGAAGGCTCGATTTTTAGGGGTGAGCTATATTTATACAGTGACCTTCCATTAGAACTTATCAAAATTTGTGTAAAGTTTGGTTGAAATCAGTGAAGGGGTGTGGATTTTTATACTAAATCTTTTTAAGGGGTTTAAGTGGGTGGATATGTATACAATACGACCTTTGTCGTACCCGTCTTAGACCCGCTATAATATTTGTGTAAGGTTTGGTTGCAATCAGTTGATTCGCGTGAATATTTTTGAAGAATCTTTTTATAGGGGGTGAATAGGGTAGGGTTTAGGGGTGAGATATATCAAGTGACCTTCCGTAGGCTCTAAGCAATATTTGTGCTTGGCTTGGTTGTAATCAGTGAAGGCGTGTGGATTTTATTAAGAATTTATTTTTAGGGGATGAAGGGGGTGGTTTTCAGAAGTGAGATATATACAGTCGCTTTCCTTTGGTCTTCAACAATATTTGTGTAAGGTTTGATTGAAATAAGTGGATTCGCGTGAATATTTTCTAAGAATCTTTTTTTAGGTGGTGAAGAGGGTGAGCTTTAGGGGTGAGATATATCCAGTGACCTTCCTTAGGCTCTTAACAATATTTGTGTTTGGTTTGGTTGTAATCGGTGGAGGCGTGTGGATTTTATTAAGAAATTTTTTTTAAGGGATGAAGGGGATGGTTTACAGGGGTGAGATATATACAGTCGCCTTTCCTGGGTCTTCAGCGATCTATTATATAAAAAGAAAAGTCCTGACTAAATGACTGACTAACTGACTGACTCACTCATCAACGCCCAGCCCAAACCCCAGGGCCTAGAAACTTGAAATTCTAGGGATATGTTCCCTTCGTGTCGTAGAGGCTCACTAAGAAGGGAATTTTCGAAATAAAGGGGGTGTAAAAAGGTTAAATATGTTTTTACGTACTTCTCAATATCTCTTAGGCACGATGAGATATCGCCTTTGTTTTTGCTTGCAAATGTTACTCATACAAATGTTTAAAAACAAATTTCAGAAGTTTCAGAAATTCTACCCCTAAGGGGGTGTAAAAGGGTTAAATATGTTTTTATGTATTTCTCAATATCTCTTAGGCACGATGAGATATCACCTTGGTTTTCGCTTGCAAATGTTACTCATACAAATGTTTAGAAACAGATTTCAAGATTTCTTGAAATTCCGACCCTAAGGGGGTGTAAAAGGGTTAAAGATGTTTTTACGTATTTCTCAATATCTCTTAGGCACGATGAGATATCGCCTTGGTTTTCGCTTGCAAATGTTACTCCTACAAATGTTAAAAAAACTAATTTTAGATTTTTTATAAATTCCACCCTTAAGGGGGTGTAAAAGGGTTAAATATGTTTTTACGTATTTCTCAATATCTCTTAGGCACGATGAGATATCGCCTTGGTTTTTTCTTGCAAATGTTACTCATACAAATGATAAAAAACTGATTTCAGGATTTTTAGAAATTCCACCCTTAAGGGGGTGTAAAAGGGTTAAATATGTTTTTATGTATTTCTCAATATCTCTTAGGCACGATGAGATATCACCTTGGTTTTCGCTTGCAAATGTAACTCATACAAATGTTCAAAATTAACTTCAGGATTTTTAGAAATTTCACCCCTAAAGGGGTGTAAAAGGGTTAAATATGTTTTTACGTATTTCTCAATATCTCTTAGGCACGATGAAATATCGCCTTGGTTTTCGCTTGCAAATGTTACTCATACAAATGTTTAAAAACAGATTTCAGGACTTTTTGAAATTCTACCCCTAGAGGGCTGTAAAAGGTTTAAATATGTTTTTACGTATTTCTCAATATCTCTGAGGCACGATGAGATATCGCCTTGGTTTTCGCTTGCAAATGTTACTCATACAAATGTTCAAAACTAAATTTCAGGATTTTTAGAAATTTCAACCCTAAAAGGGTGTAAAAGGGTTAAATATGTTTTTACGTATTTCTTAATATCTCTTAGGCACGATGAGATATCGCCTTGGTATTCGCTTGCAAATGTTACTCATACAAATGTTTAAAAACCAATTTCAGGAGTTTTAGAAATTCCACCCCTAAGGGGGTATTAAAGCGTTAAATATGTTTTTACATATTTCTCTTAGGCACAATGAGATATCGCCTTGGTTTTTGCTTGCAATTGTTACTCATACGAATGTTTAAAAACAAATTTCAGGATTTCCGAAAATTCCACCCCTAAGGGGCTGTAAAAGGGTTAACTATGTTTTTACGTATTTCTTAATATCTCTTAGGCACGATGAGATATCGCCTTGGTTCTTACTTGCAAATGTTACTCATACAAATGTTCAAAACTAAATTTCAGGATTTTTAGAAATTTCACCCCTAAAAGGGTGTAAAAGGGTTAAATATGTTTTTAAGTATTTCTTAATATCTCTTAGGCACGATGAGATATCGCCTTGGTATTCGCTTGCAAATGTTACTCATACAAATGTTTAAAAACAAATTTCAGGAGTTTTAGAAATTCCACCCCTAAGGGGGTATTAAAGCGTTAAATATGTTTTTACGTATTTCTCTTAGGCACAATGAGATATCGCCTTGGTTTTTGCTTGCAATTGTTACTCATACGATTGTTTAAAAACA
Organism: Cylloceria caligata; assembly: GCA_963942595.1. Taxonomy (NCBI): domain Eukaryota; kingdom Metazoa; phylum Arthropoda; class Insecta; order Hymenoptera; family Ichneumonidae; genus Cylloceria; species Cylloceria caligata. Next base: position 32,506,364 of record OZ012708.1, read on the forward strand.
AATTTCAGGATTTCCGAAAATTCCACCCCTAAGGGGCTGTAAAAGGGTTAACTATGTTTTTACGTATTTTTTAATATCTCTTAGGCACGATGAGATATCGCCTTGGTTCTTACTTGCAAATGTTACTCATACAAATGTTCAAAAACTGATTTTAGGATTTTAAGAAATTCAACCCTTAAGGGGGTGTAAAAGGGAGAAATATGTTTTTACGTATTTCTCAATATCTCTTAGGCACGATGAGATATCGCCTTGATTTTCGCTTGCAAATGTTACTCATACAAATGTCTAAAAACCGATTCCAGGATTTTTAGAAATTCCACCCCTAAGGGGGTGTAAAAGGGTTAGAAACTGTCGAAAGTGTTTTAACGGTTTTTCGAAATTTTATATATTCTATATATTCGCCTCCACCGATTACAAACAAACCAAGCACAAATATTGTTAAGAGCCTAAGGAAGGTCACTGGATACATCTCACCCCTAAACCCCACCCTCTTCACCCTCTAAAAAAAGATTCTTCAAAAATATTGACGCGAATCAACTGATTTCAACCAAACCTTACACAAATATTGTTGAAGACCAAAGGAAGGCGACTGTATGTATCTCACCCCTGAAAACCACCCCCTTCATCCCCTTAAAAAAATTCTTAATAAAATCCACACGCCTTCACCGATTACAACCAAACCAAGCACAAATATTGTCTAGAGCCTACGGGAGGTCACTGGATATATCTCACCCCTTAAAACCACCCCCTTCATCCCCTAAAAAAAGATTCTACAGAAATATTCACGCGAATGAACTGATTGCAACCAAACCTTACACAAATGTTGTTGAAGACCAAAGGAAGGCGACTGTATGTATCTCACCCCTGAAAACCACCCCCTTCATCCCCTTAAAAAAATTCTTAATAAAATCCACACGCCTTCACCGATTACAACCAAACCAAACACAAATATTGTTAAGAGCCTAAGGAAGGTTACTGGATATATCTTACCCCTAAAGCCCACCCTCTTCACCACCTAAAAAAAGATTCTTAAAAAATATCTACGCGAATCAACTTATTTCAATCAAACCTTACACAAATATTGTTGAAGACCAAAGGAAGGCGACTGTATATATCTCACCCCTGAAAACCACCCTTTGTATCCCCTAAGAATAAGTTCTTAATAAAATCCACACGCCTTCACTGATTACAACCAAGCCAAGCACAAATATTGCTTAGAGCCTACGGAAGGTCACTGGATATATCTCACCCCAAAACACTACCCTAATCACCCCCTAAAAAAAAAATCTTTAAAAATATTCACGCGAATCAACTGATTGCAACCAAACCTTACACAAATATTGTAGCGGGTTTAAGACGGGTACGACAAAGCCTTGATTTTGCTTGGTTTGGTTGTAATCGGTAAAGGCGTGTGGATTTTATTAGGAATTTTTTTTTGCAGGATGAAAAGGGTGGTTTTCAGAGGTGAGATATATACAGTCGCCTTCCTTTGGTCTTCAACAATATTTGTGTAAGGTTTGGTTGAAATCAGTTGATTCGCGTGAATATTGTTGAAGAATCTTTTTTTAGGGGGTGAAGAGGGTGGGGTTTAGGGGTGAGATGTATCCAGTGACCTTCCTTAGGCTCTTAACAATATTTGTGCTTGGTTTGTTTGTAATCGGTGAAGGCGAATATATAGAATATATAGAATTAAAAAAAAACTGTTAAAACACTTTCGACAGTTTCTAACCCTTTTACACCCCCTTAGAGGGTAGAATTTCTAAAAATCCTGGAATTGGTTTTTAGACATTTGTAAGAGTAACATTTGCAAGCGAAAGACAAGGCGATATCTCATCGTGCCTAAGAGATATTGAGAAATACGTAAAAACATATTTCTCCCTTTTACACCCCCTTAAGGGTTGAATTTCAAAAAATCCTAAAATCAGTTTTTGAACATTTGTATGAGTAACATTTGCAAGTAAGAACCAAGGCGATATCTCATCGTGCCTAAGAGATATTGAGAAATACGTGAAAACATATTTAACCGTTTTACACCCCCTTCAAGGTGGAATTTGCGGAAATCGTGAAATTCGTTTTTAAACATTTGTATGAGTAACATTTGCAAGCAAAAACCAAGGCGATATCTCATCGTGCCTAAGAGAAATACGTAAAAACATATTTGTCCCTTTCACACCCTCTTAGGGGTGAAATTTTTGAAAATCCTGAAATTTGGTTTTATACATTTGCAAGCGGAAACCAAGGCGATATCTCATCGTCCCTAAGAGATATTGAGAAATACGCAAAAATATATTTAACCCTTTAACCGTTTTACACCCCCTTCAAGGTGGAATTTCTAGAAATCCTGAAATCAGTTCTTAAACATTTGTATGAGTAACATTTGCAAACAAAAACCAAGGCGATATCTCATCGTGCCTAAGAGATATTGGGAAATACGTAAAAACATATTGCTCCCTTTTACACCCCCTTAGGGGTTGAATTTCTAAAAATCCTAACATCTGTTTTTAAACATTTGTATGAGTAACATTTGCAAGCAAATACCAAGGCGATATCTCATCGTGCCTGAGAGATATTGAGAAATACGTAAAAACATATTTAACCCTTTTACACCCCCTTAGGGGTAGAATTTCTGAAACTTCTGAAATTTGTTTTTAAACATTTGTATGAGTAACATTTGCAAGCAAAAACCAAAGCGATATCACATCATGCCTAAGAATTATTGAGAAATACGTAAAAACATGATTAACGCTTTTACAGCCCGTTAGGGGTGGAATTTTCGGAAATCCTGAAATTTGTTTTTAAACATTTGTATGAGTAACATTTGCAAGCAAAAACCAAGGCGCTATCTCATCGTGCCTAAGAGATATTAGGAAATACGTAAAAACATATTTAACCCTTTTACAGCCCGTTAGGGGTGGAATTTTCGGAAATCCTGAAATTTGTTTTTAAACATTTGTATGAGTAACATTTGCAAGCAAAAACCAAGGCGATATCTCATCGTGCCTAAGAGATATTGAGAAATACGTAAAATCATATTTAACCCTTTCACACCCCTTTAAAGGTGGAATTTTGGGAAATCCTGGAATTCGTTTTTAAACATTTGTATGAGTAACATTTGCAAGCAAAAACCAAGGCGATATCTCATCGCGCCTAAGAGAAATACGTGAAAACATATATATCCCTTTTGCACCCCCTTAGGGGTGGAATTTCTAAAAATCCTGAAATCAGTTCTTAAACATTTGTATGAGTAACATTTGCAAACAAAAACCAAGGCGATATCTCATCGTGCCTAAGAGATATTGAGAAATACGTAAAAACATATTGCTCCCTTTTACACCCCCTTAGGGGTTGAATTTCTAAAAATCCTAACATCTGTTTTTAAAAATTTGTATGAGTAACATTTGCAAGTAAGAACCAAGGCGATATCTCATCGTGCCTAAGAGATATTGAGAAATACGTAAAATCATATTTAACCCTTTCACACCCCTTTAAAGGTGGAATTTTGGGAAATCCTGGAATTCGTTTTTAAACATTTGTATGAGTAACATTTGCAAGCAAAAACCAAGGCGATATCTCATCGCGCCTAAGAGAAATACGTAAAAACATATTTATCCCTTTTACACCCTCTTAGGGGTGAAATTTTTGAAAATCCTGAAATTTGGTTTTATACATTTGCAAGCGGAAACCAAGGCGTTATCTCATCGTCCTTAAGAGATATTAAGAAATACGCAAAAATATATTTAACCCTTTCACACCCCCTTAAAGAAGGAATTTGCGGAAATCCTGAAATTTGTTTTTAAACATTCGTATGAGTAACATTTGCAAGCAAAAACCAAGGCGATATCTCATCCGTCCTAAGAGAAATACGTAAAAACATATTTATCCCTTTTACACCCCCTTAGGGGTGGAATTTCTAAAAATCCTAAAATCAGTTCTTAAACATTTGTATGAGTAACATTTGCAAACAAAAACCAAGGCGATATCTCATCGTGCCTAAGAGATATTGAGAAATACGTAAAAACATATTGCTCCCTTTTACACCCCCTTAGGGGTTGAATTTTTAAAAATCCTAACATCTTTTTTTAAACATTTGTATGAGTAACATTTGCAAGTAAGAACCAAGGCGATATCTCATCGTGCCTAAGAGATATTGAGAAATACGTAAAAACATATTTAACCCTTTTACACCCCCTTAAAGGTGGAATTTTGGGAAATCCTGGAATTCGTTTTTAAACATTTGTATGAGTAACATTTGCAAGCAAAAACCAAGGCGATATCTCATCGTGCCTAAGAGAAATACGTAAAAACATATTTGTCCCTTTCACACCCCCTTAGGGGTGGAATTTCTAAAAATCCTGAAATCAGTTCTTAAACATTTGTTTGAGTAACATTTGCAAAATAAAACCAAGGCGATATCTCATCGTGCCTAAGAGATATTGAGAAATACGTGAAAACATTTTGCTCCCTTTTACACCCCCTTAGGGGTTGAATTTCTAAAAATCCTAACATCTGTTTTTAAACATTTGTATGAGTAACATTTGCAAGTAAGAACCAAGGCGATATCTCATCGTGCCTAAGAGATATTAAGAAATACGTAAAAACATATTTAACCCTTTTACACCCCCTTAAAGGTGGAATTTTGGGAAATCCTGGAATTCGTTTTTAAACATTTGTATGAGTAACATTTGCAAGCAAAAACCAAGGCGATATCTCATCGTGCCTAAGAGATATTGAGAAATACGTAAAAACATATTTGACACTTTTACACCGCCTTAAGGGTGGAATTTCAAAAAATCCTGAAATCGGGTTTTAAACATTTGTATGAGTAACATTTGCAAGCAAATACCAAGGCGATATCTCATCGTGCCTGAGAGATATGGAGAAATACGTAAAAACATATTTAACTCTTTTACACCCCCTTAGGGGTAGAATTTCTGAAACTTCTGAAATTCGTTTTTAAACATTTGTATGAGTAACATTTGCAAGCAAAAACCAAAGCGATATCACATCATGCCTAAGAAATATTGAGAAATACGTAAAAACATATTTAACCCTTTTACAGCCCGTTAGGGGTGGAATTTTCGGAAATCCTGAAATTTGTTTTTAAACATTTGTATGAGTAACATTTGCAAGCAAAAACCAAGGCGCTATCTCATCGTGCCTAAGAGATATTAGGAAATACGTAAAAACATATTTAACACTTTTACAGCCCGTTAGGGGTGGAATTTTCGGAAATCCTGAAATTTGTTTTTAAACATTTGTATGAGTAACATTTGCAAGCAAAAACCAAGGCGATATCTCATCGTGCCTAAGAGAAATACGTAAAAACATATTTATCCCTTTTGCACCCCCTTAGGGGTGGAATTTCTAAAAATCCTGAAATCAGTTCTTAAACATTTGTATGAGTAACATTTGCAAACAAAAACCAAGGCGATATCTCATCGTGCCTAAGAGAAATACGTAAAAACATATTGCTCCCTTTTACACCCCCTTAGGGGTTGAATTTCTAAAAATCCTGACATCTGTTTTTAAACATTTGTATAAGTAACATTTGCAAGTAAGAACCAAGGCGATATCTCATCGTGCCTAAGAGATATTGACAAGTACGTAAAAACATATTTAACCCTTTTACACCCCCTTAAGGGTGGAACTTCTGAAAATCCTGAAATCGGGTTTTAAACATTTGTATGAGTAACACTTGCAAGCAAATACCAAGGCGATATCTCATCGTCCCTAAGAGATATTGAGAAATACGTAAAAACATATTTAACCCTTTTACGCCCCCTTAGGGGTAGAATTTCTGAAAATTCTGAAATGCGTTTTGAAATATTTGTATGAGTAACATTTGCAAGCAAAAACCAAAGCGATATCACATCATGCCTAAGAGATATTGAGAAATACGTAAAAACATATTTAACCCTTTTACACCCGATTGGGGGTGGAATTTCAGAAAATCTTGAAATTGGTTTTTTAACATTTCTATGAGTAATATTTGCAAGCAAAAACCAAGGCGCTATCTCATCGTGCCTAAGAGATATTGAGAAATACCTAAAAACATATTTAACCGTTTTACACCCCCTTAAAGGTGGAATTTTGGGAAATCCTGAAATTTGTTTTTAAACATTCGTATGAGTAACATTTGCAAACAAAAACCAAGGCGGAATCTCATCGTGCCTAAGAGATATTGAGAAATACGTAAAAACATATTTAACCCTTTTACACCCCCTTAAGGGTGGAATTTTCAAAAATCCTGAAATCGGGTTTTAAACATTTGTATGAGTAACATTTGCAAGCAAATACCAAGGCGATATCTCATCGTGCCTAAGAGATATTGAGAAATACGTAAAAACATATTTAACCCTTTTACACCCCCTTAAGGGTGGAATTTTCGGAAATCCTGAAATTTGTTTTTAAACATTTGTATAAGTTACATTTGCAAGCAAAAACCAAGGCGATATCTCATCGTGCCTAAGAGAAATACGTAAAAACATATTTGTCCCTTTCACACCCCCTTAGGGGTGGAATTTCTGAAAATCCTGAAATCAGTTCTTAAACATTTGTATGAGTAACATTTGCAAACAAAAACCAAGGCGATATCTCATCGTGCCTAAGAGATATTGAGAAATACGTAAAAACATATTGCTCCCTTTTACACCCCCTTAGGGGTTGAATTTCTAAAAATCCTAACATCTGTTTTTAAACATTTGTATGAGTAACATTTGCAAGTAAGAACCAAGGCGATATCTCATCGTGCCTAAGAGATATTGAGAAATACGTAAAAACATATTTAACTCTTTTACAGACCCTTCAAGGTCGAATTTGCGGAAATCCTGAAATTTTTTTTAAACATTTGTATGAGTAACATTTTCAAGCAAAAACCGAGGCGCTATCTCATCGTGCCTAAGAGATATTGAGAAATACGTAAAAACATATTTAACCCTTTTACAGCCCGTTGGGGTGGAATTTTCGGAAATCCTGAAATTGGTTTTTAAACATTTGTATCAGTAACATTTGCAAGCAAAAACCAAGGCGATATCTCATCGTGCCTAAGAGAAATACGTAAAAACATATTTATCCCTTTTACACCCCCTTAGGGGTGGAATTTCTAAAAATCCTGAAATCAGTTCTTGAACATTTGTATGAGTAACATTTGCAAACAAAAACCAAGGCGATATCTCATCGTGCCTAAGAGATATTGAGAAATACGTAAAAACATATTCGTCCCTTTCACACCCCCTTAGGGGTGGAATTTCTAAAAATCCTGAAATCAGTTCTTAAACATTTGTATGAGTAACATTTGCAAACAAAAACCAAGGCGATATCTCATCGTGCCTAAGAGATATTGAGAAATACGTAAAAACATATTTAACCCTTTTACACCCGCTTCAAGGTGGAATTTGCGGAAATCCTGAAATTTGTTTTTAAACATTTGTATGAGTAACATTTGCAAGCAAAAACCAAGGCGATATCTCATCGTGCCTAAGAGAAATACGTAAAAACATATTTGTCCCTTTCACACCCCTTTAGGGGTGGAATGTCTAAAAATCCTGAAATCAGTTCTTAAACATTTGTATGAGTAACATTTGCAAACAAAAACCAAGGCGATATCTCATCGTGCCTAAAAGATATTGAGAAATACGTAAAAACATATTGCTCCCTTTTACACCCTGTTAGGCGTTGAATTTCTGAAAATCCTAACATCTGTATTTAAACATTTGTATGAGTAACATTTGCAAGCAAAAACCAAGGCGATATCTCATCGTGCCTAAGAGAAATACGTAAAAACATATTTATCCCTTTTACACCCCCTTAGGGGTGGAATTACTAAAAATCCTGAAGTCAGTTCTTAAACATTTGTATGAGTAACATTTGCAAACAAAAACCAAGGCGATATCTCATCGTGCCTAAAAGATATTGAGAAATACGTAAAAACATATTGCTCCCTTTTACACTCTTTTAGGCGTTGAATTTCTAAAAATCCTAACATCTGTTTTTAAACATTTGTATGAGTAACATTTGCAAGTAAGAACCAAGGCGATATCTCATCGTGCCTAAGAGATATTGAGAAATACGTAAAAACATATTTAACCCTTTTACACCCCCTTAAGGGTGGAATTTCTAAAAATCCTGAAATCGGGTTTTAAACATTTGTATGAGTAACATTTGCAAGCAAATACCAAGGCGATATCTCATTGTGCCTAAGAGATATTGAGAAATACGTAAAAATATATTTAACCCTTTTACACCCCCTTCAAGGTGGAATTTGTGGAAATCCGGAAATTCGTTTTAAAAAATTTGTATGAGTAACATTTGCAAGCAAAAACCAAAGCGATATCACATCATGCCTAAGAGATATTGAGAAATACGTAAAAACATATTTAACCCTTTTACATCCGATTGTGGGTGGAATTTCTAAAAATCCTGAAATCAGTTCTTAAACATTTGTATGAGTAACATTTGCAAACAAAAACCAAGGCGATATCTCATCGTGCCTAAGAGAAATACGTAAAAACATATTGCTCCCTTTTACACCCCCTTAGGGGTTGAATTTCTAAAAATCCTGACATCTGTTTTTAAACATTTGTATAAGTAACATTTGCAAGTAAGAACCAAGGCGATATCTCATCGTGCCTAAGAGATATTGACAAGTACGTAAAAACATATTTAACCCTTTTACACCCCCTTAAGGGTGGAACTTCTGAAAATCCTGAAATCGGGTTTTAAACATTTGTATGAGTAACACTTGCAAGCAAATACCAAGGCGATATCTCATCGTCCCTAAGAGATATTGAGAAATACGTAAAAACATATTTAACCCTTTTACGCCCCCTTAGGGGTAGAATTTCTGAAAATTCTGAAATGCGTTTCGAAATATTTGTATGAGTAACATTTGCAAGCAAAAACCAAAGCGATATCACATCATGCCTAAGAGATATTGAGAAATACGTAAAAACATATTTAACCCTTTTACACCCGATTGGGGGTGGAATTTCAAAAAATCTTGAAATTGGTTTTTTAACATTTCTATGAGTAATATTTGCAAGCAAAAACCAAGGCGCTATCTCATCGTGCCTAAGAGATATTGAGAAATACCTAAAAACATATTTAACCGTTTTACACCCCCTTAAAGGTGGAATTTTGGGAAATCCTGAAATTTGTTTTTAAACATTCGTATGAGTAACATTTGCAAACAAAAACCAAGGCGGAATCTCATCGTGCCTAAGAGATATTGAGAAATACGTAAAAACATATTTAACCCTTTTACACCCCCTTAAGGGTGGAATTTTCAAAAATCCTGAAATCGGGTTTTAAACATTTGTATGAGTAACATTTGCAAGCAAATACCAAGGCGATATCTCATCGTGCCTAAGAGATATTGAGAAATACGTAAAAACATATTTAACCCTTTTACACCCCCTTAAGGGTAGAATTTTCGGAAATCCTGAAATTTGTTTTTAAACATTTGTATAAGTAACATTTGCAAGCAAAAACCAAGGCGATATCTCATCGTGCCTAAGAGAAATACGTAAAAACATATTTGTCCCTTTCACACCCCCTTAGGGGTGGAATTTCTGAAAATCCTGAAATCAGTTCTTAAACATTTGTATGAGTAACATTTGCAAACAAAAACCAAGGCGATATCTCATCGTGCCTAAGAGATATTGAGAAATACGTAAAAACATATTGCTCCCTTTTACACCCCCTTAGGGGTTGAATTTCTAAAAATCCTAACATCTGTTTTTAAACATTTGTATGAGTAACATTTGCAAGTAAGAACCAAGGCGATATCTCATCGTGCCTAAGAGATATTGAGAAATACGTAAAAACATATTTAACTCTTTTACAGCCCCTTCAAGGTCGAATTTGCGGAAATCCTGAAATTTTTTTTAAACATTTGTATGAGTAACATTTTCAAGCAAAAACCGAGGCGCTATCTCATCGTGCCTAAGAGATATTGAGAAATACGTAAAAACATATTTAACCCTTTTACAGCCCGTTGGGGTGGAATTTTCGGAAATCCTGAAATTGGTTTTTAAACATTTGTATCAGTAACATTTGCAAGCAAAAACCAAGGCGATATCTCATCGTGCCTAAGAGAAATACGTAAAAACATATTTATACCTTTTACACCCCCTTAGGGGTGGAATTTCTAAAAATCCTGAAATCAGTTCTTGAACATTTGTATGAGTAACATTTGCAAACAAAAACCAAGGCGATATCTCATCGTGCCTAAGAGATATTGAGAAATACGTAAAAACATATTCGTCCCTTTCACACCCCCTTAGGGGTGGAATTTCTAAAAATCCTGAAATCAGTTCTTTAACATTTGTATGAGTAACATTTGCAAACAAAAACCAAGGCGATATCTCATCGTGCCTAAGAGATATTGAGAAATACGTAAAAACATATTTAACCCTTTTACACCCGCTTCAAGGTGGAATTTGCGGAAATCCTGAAATTTGTTTTTAAACATTTGTATGAGTAACATTTGCAAGCAAAAACCAAGGCGATATCTCATCGTGCCTAAGAGAAATACGTAAAAACATATTTGTCCCTTTCACACCCCTTTAGGGGTGGAATGTCTAAAAATCCTGAAATCAGTTCTTAAACATTTGTATGAGTAACATTTGCAAACAAAAACCAAGGCGATATCTCATCGTGCCTAAAAGATATTGAGAAATACGTAAAAACATATTGCTCCCTTTTACACCCTGTTAGGCGTTGAATTTCTGAAAATCCTAACATCTGTATTTAAACATTTGTATGAGTAACATTTGCAAGCAAAAACCAAGGCGATATCTCATCGTGCCTAAGAGAAATACGTAAAAACATATTTATCCCTTTTACACCCCCTTAGGGGTGGAATTACTAAAAATCCTGAAGTCAGTTCTTAAACATTTGTATGAGTAACATTTGCAAACAAAAACCAAGGCGGAATCTCATCGTGCCTAAGAGATATTGAAAAATACGTAAAAACATATTTAACCCTTTTACACCCCCTTAAGGGTGGAATTTTTCAAGAATCCTGAAATCGGGTTTTAAACATTTGTATGAGTAACATTTGCAAGCAAATACCAAGGCGATATCTCATCGTGCCTAAGAGATATTAAGAAATACGTGAAAACATATTTAACCCTTTTACACCCCCTTAAAGGTAGAATTTTCGGAAATCCTGAAATTCGTTTTTAAACATTTGTATAAGCAACATTCGCAAGCAAAAACCAAGGCGATATCTCATCGCGCCTAAGAGAAATACGTAAAAACATATTTAACCCTTTTACACCCGCTTCAAGGTGGAATTTGCGGAAATCCGGAAAGTAGTTTTTAAAAATTTGTATGAGTAACATTTGCAAGCAAAAACCAAGGCGATATCTCATCGTGCCTAAGAGAAATACGTAAAAACATATTTGTCCCTTTCACACCCCCTTAGGGGTGGAATTTCTAAAAATCCTGAAATCAGTTCTTAAACATTTGTATGAGTAACATTTGCAAACAAAAACCAAGGCGATATCTCATCGTGCCTAAAAGATATTGAGAAATACGTAAAAACATATTGCTCCCTTTTACACTCTTTTAGGCGTTGAATTTCTAAAAATCCTAACATCTGTTTTTAAACATTTGTATGAGTAACATTTGCAAGTAAGAACCAAGGCGATATCTCATCGTGCCTAAGAGATATTGAGAAATACGTAAAAACATATTTAACCCTTTTACACCCCCTTAAGGGTGGAATTTCTAAAAATCCTGAAATCGGGTTTTAAACATTTGTATGAGTAACATTTGCAAGCAAATACCAAGGCGATATCTCATTGTGCCTAAGAGATATTGAGAAATACGTAAAAATATATTTAACCCTTTTACACCCCCTTCAAGGTGGAATTTGTGGAAATCCGGAAATTCGTTTTTAAAAATTTGTATGAGTAACATTTGCAAGCAAAAACCAAAGCGATATCACATCATGCCTAAGAGATATTGAGAAATACGTAAAAACATATTTAACCCTTTTACATCCGATTGTGGGTGGAATTTCTAAAAATCCTGAAATTCGTTTTTTAACATTTCTATGAGTAATATTTGCAAGCAAAAACCAAGGCGCTAGCTCATCGTGCCTAAGAGATATTGAGAAATACGTAAAAACATATTTAACCCTTTTACAGCCCGTTAGGGGTAGAATTTGCGGAAATCCTGAAATTGGTTTTTAAACATTTGTATGAGTAACATTTGCAAGCAAAAACCAAGGCGATATCTCATCGTGCCTAAGAGAAATACGTAAAAACATATTTATCCCTTTTACACCCCCTTAGGGGTGGAATTTCTAAAAATCCTGAAATCAGTTCTTGAACATTTGTATGAGTAACATTTCCAAATAAAAACCAAGGCGATATCTCATCGTGCCTAAGAGATATTGAGAAATACGTAAAAACATATTGCTCCCTTTTACACCCCCTTAGGGGTTGAATTTCTAAAAATCCTAACATGTGTTTTTAAACATTTGTATGAGTGACATTTGCAAGTAAGAACCAAGGCGATATCTTATCGTGCCTAAGAGATATTAAGAAATACGTAAAAACATATTTAACCCTTTTACGCCCCCTTAAAGGTGGAATTTTCGGAAATCCTGAAATTCGTTTTTAAACATTTGTATGAGTAACATTTGCAAGCAAAAACCAAGGCGATATCTCATCGCGCCTAAGAGAAATACGTAAAAACATATTTAACCCTTTTACACCCCCTTCAAGGTGGAATTTGCGGAAATCCGGAAAGTAGTTTTTAAAAATTTGTATGAGTTACATTTGCAAGCAAAAACCAAGGCGATATCTCATCGTGCCTAAGAGAAATACGTAAAAACATATTTGTCCCTTTCACACCCCCTTAGGGGTGGAATTTCTAAAAATCCTGAAATCAGTTCTTAAACATTTGTTTGAGTAACATTTGCAAACAAAAACCAAGGCGATATCTCATCGTGCCTAAGAGATATTGAGAAATACGTAAAACCATATTTAACCCTTTTACACCCGCTTCAAGGTGGAATTTGCGGAAATCCTGAAATTTGTTTTTAAACATTTGTATGAGTAACATTTGCATGCAAAAACCAAGGCGATATCTCATCGTGCCTAAGAGATATTGAGAAATACGTAAAAACATATTTAACCCTTTTACACCCCCTTAAGGGTAGAATTTCTAAAAATCCTGAAATCGGGTTTTAAACATTTGTATGAGTAACATTTGCAAGCAAATACCAAGGCGATATCTCATCGTGCCTAAGAGATATTGAGAAATACGCAAAAATATATTTAACCCTTTTACTTCCCCTTAGAGGAGAAATTTCTAAAAATCCTGAATTCCGTTTTTAAACATTTGTATGAGTAACATTTGCAAGTAAGAACCAAGGCGATATCTCATCGTGCCTAAGAGATATTAAGAAATACGTAAAAATATATTTAACCCTTTTACACCCCCTTCAAGGTGGAATTTGCGGAAATCCGGAAATTTGTTTTCAAAAATTTGTATGAGTAACATTTGCAAGCAAAAACCAAGGCGATATCTCATCGTGCCTAAGAGAAATACGTGAAAACATATTTATCCCTTTTACACCCCCTTAGGGGTGGAATTACTAAAAATCCTGAAGTCAGTTCTTAAACATTTGTATGAGTAACATTTGCAAACAAAAACCAAGGCGATATCTCATCGTGCCTAAGAGATATTGAGAAATACGTAAAAACATATTGCTCCCTTTTACACCCCCTTAGGGGTTGAATTTCTAAAAATCCTAACATCTGTTTTTAAACATTTGTATGAGTAACATTTGCAAACAAAAACCAAGGCGATATCTTATCGTGCCTAAGAGATATTGAGAAATACGTAAAAACATATTTAACCCTTTTGCACCCCCTTAGAGGTTGAATTTCTAAAAATCCTAACATCTGTTTTTAAACATTTGTATGAGTAACATTTGCAAGTAAGAACCAAGGCGATATCTCATCGTGCCTAAGAGATATTGAGAAATACGTAAAAACATATTTAACCATTTACACCCTTTTAAAGGTGGAATTTTCGGAAATCCTGAAATTCGTTTTTAAACATTTGTATGAGTAACATTTGCAAGCAAAAACCAAGGCGATATCTCATCGCGCCTAAGAGAAATACGTAAAAACATATTTATCCCTTTTACACCCTCTTAGGGGTAAAATTTTTGAAAATCCTGAAATTTGGTTTTGAACATTTGCAAGCGGAAACCAAGGCGATATCTCATCGTCCCTAAGAGATATTGAGAAATACGCAAAAATATATTTAACCCTTTTACACCCCCTTAGGGGTGGAATTTTTAAAAATCCTGAAATCTGTTTTTAAATATTTGTATGAGTAACATTTGCAAGTAAGAACCAAGGCGATATCTCATCGTGCCTAAGAGATATTGAGAAATACGTAAAAACATATTTAACCCTTTTACACCCCCTTCAAGGTGGAATTTGCGGAAATCCGGAAATTTTTTTTTAAAAATTTGTATGAGTAACGTTTGCAAGCAAAAACCAAGGCGATATCTCATCGTGCCTAAGAGAAATACGTAAAAACATATTTGTCCCTTTCACACCCCCTTAGGGGTCGAATTTCTAAAAATCCTGAAATCAGTTCTTAAACATTTGTATGAGTAACATTTGCAAACAAAAACCAAGGCGATATCTCATCGTGCCTAAGAGATATTGAGAAATACGTAAAAACATATTTGTCCTTTTTACACCACCTTAGGGGTTGAATTTCTAAAAATCCTAACATCTGTTTTTAAACATTTGTATGAGTAACATTTGCAAGTAAGAACCAAGGCGATATATCATCGTGCCTAAGAGATATTGAGAAATACGTAAAAACATATTTAACCCTTTTACACCCCCTTAAAGGTGGAATTTTGGGAAATCCTGAAATTCGTTTTTAAACATTCGTATGAGTAACATTTGCAAACAAAAACCAAGGCGGAATCTCATCGTGCCTAAGAGATATTGAGAAATACGTAAAAACATATTTAACCCTTTTACACCCCCTTAAGGGTGGAATTTTCAAAAATCCTATAATCGGGTTTTAAACATTTGTATGAGTAACATTTGCAAGCAAATACCAAGGCGATATCTCATCGTGCCTAAGAGATATTGAGAAATACGTAAAAACATATTTAACCCTTTTACACCCCCTTAAAGGTGGAATTTCGGGAAATCCTGAAATTCGTTTTTAAACATTTGTATGAGTAACATTTGCAAGCAAAAACCAAGGCGATATCTCATCGTGCCTAAAAGATATTGAGAAATACGTAAAAACATATTTGTCCCTTTCACACCCCCTTAGGGGTGGAATTTCTAAAAATCCTGAAATCAGTTCTTAAACATTTGTATGAGTAACATTTGCAAACAAAAACCAAGGCGATATCTCATCGTGCCTAAGAGATATTGAGAAATACGTAAAAACATAATTAACCCTTTTACACCCGCTTCAAGGTGGAATTTGCGGAAATCCTGAAATTTGTTTTTAAACATTTGTATGAGTAACATTTGCAAGCAAAAACCAAGGCGATATCTCATCGTGCCTGAGAGAAATACGTCAAAACATATTTGTCCCTTTCACACCCCCTTAGGGGTGGAATGTCTAAAAATCCTGAAATCAGTTCTTAAACATTTGTATGAGTAACATTTGCAAGCAAATACCAAGGCGATATCTCATCGTGCCTAAGAGATATTGAGAAATACGCAAAAATATATTGCTCCCTTTTACACCCCCTTAGGGGTTGAATTTCTAAAAATCCTAACATCTGTTTTTAGACATTTGTATGAGTAACATTTGCAAACAAAAACCAAGGCGATATCTCATCGTGCCTAAGAGATATTGAGAAATACGTAAAAACATATTTAACCCTTTTACACCCCCTTAGGGGTTGAATTTCTAAAAATCCTAACATCTGTTTTTAAACATTTGTATGAGTAACATTTGCAAGTAAGAACCAAGGCGATATCTCATCGTGCCTAAGAGATATTGAGAAATACGTAAAAACATATTTAACCATTTACACCCTTTTAAACGTGGAATTTTCGGAAATCCTGAAATTCGTTTTTAAACATTTGTATGAGTAACATTTGCAAGCAAAAACCAAGGCGATATCTCATCGCGCCTAAGAGAAATACGTAAAAACATATTTATCCCTTTTACACCCTCTTAGGGGTGAAATTTTTTAAAATCCTGAAATTTGGTTTTGAACATTTGCAAGCGGAAACCAAGGCGATATCTCATCGTCCCTAAAAGATATTGAGAAATACGCAAAAATATATTTAACCCTTTTACACCGCCTTAGGGGTGGAATTTTTAAAAATCCTGAAATCTGTTTTTAAATATTTGTATGAGTAACATTTGCAAGTAAGAACCAAGGCGATATCTCATCGTGCCTAAGAGATATTGAGAAATACGTAAAAACATATTTAACCCTTTTACACCCCCTTCAAGGTGGAATTTGCGGAAATCCGGAAATTTGGTTTTAAAAATTTGTATGAGTAACGTTTGCAAGCAAAAACCAAGGCGATATCTCATCGTGCCTAAGAGAAATACGTAAAAACATATTTGTCCCTTTCACACCCCCTTAGGGGTGGAATTTCTAAAAATCCTGAAATCAGTTCTTAAACATTTGTATGAATAACATTTGCAAACAAAAACCAAGGCGATATCTCATCGTGCCTAAGAGATATTGAGAAATACGTAAAAACATATTGCTCCCTTTTACACCCCCTTAGGGGTTGAATTTCTAAAAATCCTAACATCTGTTTTTAAACATTTGTATGAGTAACATTTGCAAGTAAGAACCAAGGCGATATCTCATCGTGCCTAAGAGATATTAAGAAATACGTAAAAACATATTTAACCCTTTTACACCCCCTTAAAGGTGGAATTTTGGGAAATCCTGGAATTCGTTTTTAAACATTTGTATGAGTAACATTTGCAAGCAAAAACCAAGGCGATATCTCATCGTGCCTAAGAGATATTGAGAAATACGTAAAAACATATTTAACCATTTACACCCTTTTAAAGGTGGAATTTTCGGAAATCCTGAAATTCGTTTTTAAACATTTGTATGAGTAACATTTGCAAGCAAAAACCAAGGCGATATCTCATCGCGCCTAAGAGAAATACGTAAAAACATATTTATCCCTTTTATACCCTCTTAGGGGTAAAATTTTTGAAAATCCTGAAATTTGGTTTTGAACATTTGCAAGCGGAAACCAAGGCGATATCTCATCGTCCCTAAGAGATATTGAGAAATACGCAAAAATATATTTAACCCTTTTACACCCCCTTAGGGGTGGAATTTTTAAAAATCCTGAAATCTGTTTTTAAATATTTGTATGAGTAACATTTGCAAGTAAGAACCAAGGCGATATCTCATCGTGCCTAAGAGATATTGAGAAATACGTAAAAACATATTTAACCCTTTTACACCCCCTTCAAGGTGGAATTTGCGGAAATCCGGAAATTTTTTTTTAAAAATTTGTATGAGTAACGTTTGCAAGCAAAAACCAAGGCGATATCTCATCGTGCCTAAGAGAAATACGTAAAAACATATTTGTCCCTTTCACACCCCCTTAGGGGTCGAATTTCTAAAAATCCTGAAATCAGTTCTTAAACATTTGTATGAGTAACATTTGCAAACAAAAACCAAGGCGATATCTCATCGTGCCTAAGAGATATTGAGAAATACGTAAAAACATATTTGTCCTTTTTACACCACCTTAGGGGTTGAATTTCTAAAAATCCTAACATCTGTTTTTAAACATTTGTATGAGTAACATTTGCAAGTAAGAACCAAGGCGATATATCATCGTGCCTAAGAGATATTGAGAAATACGTAAAAACATATTTAACCCTTTTACACCCCCTTAAAGGTGGAATTTTGGGAAATCCTGAAAGTCGTTTTTAAACATTCGTATGAGTAACATTTGCAAACAAAAACCAAGGCGGAATCTCATCGTGCCTAAGAGATATTGAGAAATACGTAAAAACATATTTAACCCTTTTACACCCCCTTAAGGGTGGAATTTTCAAAAATCCTATAATCGGGTTTTAAACATTTGTATGAGTAACATTTGCAAGCAAATACCAAGGCGATATCTCATCGTGCCTAAGAGATATTGAGAAATACGTAAAAACATATTTAACCCTTTTACACCCCCTTAAAGGTGGAATTTCGGGAAATCCTGAAATTCGTTTTTAAACATTTGTATGAGTAACATTTGCAAGCAAAAACCAAGGCGATATCTCATCGTGCCTAAAAGATATTGAGAAATACGTAAAAACATATTTGTCCCTTCCACACCCCCTTAGGGGTGGAATTTCTAAAAATCCTGAAATCAGTTCTTAAACATTTGTATGAGTAACATTTGCAAACAAAAACCAAGGCGATATCTCATCGTGCCTAAGAGATATTGAGAAATACGTAAAAACATAATTAACCCTTTTACACCCGCTTCAAGGTGGAATTTGCGGAAATCCTGAAATTTGTTTTTAAACATTTGTATGAGTAACATTTGCAAGCAAAAACCAAGGCGATATCTCATCGTGCCTAAGAGAAATACGTAAAAACATATTTGTCCCTTTCACACCCCCTTAGGGGTGGAATGTCTAAAAATCCTGAAATCAGTTCTTAAACATTTGTATGAGTAACATTTGCAAGCAAATACCAAGGCGATATCTCATCGTGCCTAAGAGATATTGAGAAATACGCAAAAATATATTGCTCCCTTTTACACCGCCTTAGGGGTGGAATTTTTAAAAATCCTGAAATCTGTTTTTAAATATTTGTATGAGTAACATTTGCAAGTAAGAACCAAGGCGATATCTCATCGTGCCTAAGAGATATTGAGAAATACGTAAAAACATATTTAACCCTTTTACACCCCCTTCAAGGTGGAATTTGCGGAAATCCGGAAATTTGGTTTTAAAAATTTGTATGAGTAACGTTTGCAAGCAAAAACCAAGGCGATATCTCATCGTGCCTAAGAGAAATACGTAAAAACATATTTGTCCCTTTCACACCCCCTTAGGGGTGGAATTTCTAAAAATCCTGAAATCAGTTCTTAAACATTTGTATGAATAACATTTGCAAACAAAAACCAAGGCGATATCTCATCGTGCCTAAGAGATATTGAGAAATACGTAAAAACATATTGCTCCCTTTTACACCCCCTTAGGGGTTGAATTTCTAAAAATCCTAACATCTGTTTTTAAACATTTGTATGAGTAACATTTGCAAGTAAGAACCAAGGCGATATCTCATCGTGCCTAAGAGATATTAAGAAATACGTAAAAACATATTTAACCCTTTTACACCCCCTTAAAGGTGGAATTTTGGGAAATCCTGGAATTCGTTTTTAAACATTTGTATGAGTAACATTTGCAAGCAAAAACCAAGGCGATATCTCATCGTGCCTAAGAGATATTGAGAAATACGTAAAAACATATTTAACCATTTACACCCTTTTAAAGGTGGAATTTTCGGAAATCCTGAAATTCGTTTTTAAACATTTGTATGAGTAACATTTGCAAGCAAAAACCAAGGCGATATCTCATCGCGCCTAAGAGAAATACGTAAAAACATATTTATCCCTTTTATACCCTCTTAGGGGTAAAATTTTTGAAAATCCTGAAATTTGGTTTTGAACATTTGCAAGCGGAAACCAAGGCGATATCTCATCGTCCCTAAGAGATATTGAGAAATACGCAAAAATATATTTAACCCTTTTACACCCCCTTAGGGGTGGAATTTTTAAAAATCCTGAAATCTGTTTTTAAATATTTGTATGAGTAACATTTGCAAGTAAGAACCAAGGCGATATCTCATCGTGCCTAAGAGATATTGAGAAATACGTAAAAACATATTTAACCCTTTTACACCCCCTTCAAGGTGGAATTTGCGGAAATCCGGAAATTTTTTTTTAAAAATTTGTATGAGTAACGTTTGCAAGCAAAAACCAAGGCGATATCTCATCGTGCCTAAGAGAAATACGTAAAAACATATTTGTCCCTTTCACACCCCCTTAGGGGTCGAATTTCTAAAAATCCTGAAATCAGTTCTTAAACATTTGTATGAGTAACATTTGCAAACAAAAACCAAGGCGATATCTCATCGTGCCTAAGAGATATTGAGAAATACGTAAAAACATATTTGTCCTTTTTACACCACCTTAGAGGTTGAATTTCTAAAAATCCTAACATCTGTTTTTAAACATTTGTATGAGTAACATTTGCAAGTAAGAACCAAGGCGATATATCATCGTGCCTAAGAGATATTGAGAAATACGTAAAAACATATTTAACCCTTTTACACCCCCTTAAAGGTGGAATTTTGGGAAATCCTGAAAGTCGTTTTTAAACATTCGTATGAGTAACATTTGCAAACAAAAACCAAGGCGGAATCTCATCGTGCCTAAGAGATATTGAGAAATACGTAAAAACATATTTAACCCTTTTACACCCCCTTAAGGGTGGAATTTTCAAAAATCCTATAATCGGGTTTTAAACATTTGTATGAGTAACATTTGCAAGCAAATACCAAGGCGATATCTCATCGTGCCTAAGAGATATTGAGAAATACGTAAAAACATATTTAACCCTTTTACACCCCCTTAAAGGTGGAATTTCGGGAAATCCTGAAATTCGTTTTTAAACATTTGTATGAGTAACATTTGCAAGCAAAAACCAAGGCGATATCTCATCGTGCCTAAAAGATATTGAGAAATACGTAAAAACATATTTGTCCCTTTCACACCCCCTTAGGGGTGGAATTTCTAAAAATCCTGAAATCAGTTCTTAAACATTTGTATGAGTAACATTTGCAAACAAAAACCAAGGCGATATCTCATCGTGCCTAAGAGATATTGAGAAATACGTAAAAACATAATTAACCCTTTTACACCCGCTTCAAGGTGGAATTTGCGGAAATCCTGAAATTTGTTTTTAAACATTTGTATGAGTAACATTTGCAAGCAAAAACCAAGGCGATATCTCATCGTGCCTAAGAGAAATACGTAAAAACATATTTGTCCCTTTCACACCCCCTTAGGGGTGGAATGTCTAAAAATCCTGAAATCAGTTCTTAAACATTTGTATGAGTAACATTTGCAAGCAAATACCAAGGCGATATCTCATCGTGCCTAAGAGATATTGAGAAATACGCAAAAATATATTGCTCCCTTTTACACCCCCTTAGGGGTTGAATTTCTAAAAATCCTAACATCTGTTTTTAAACATTTGTATGAGTAACATTTGCAAACAAAAACCAAGGCGATATCTCATCGTGCCTAAGAGATATTGAGAAATACGTAAAAACATATTTAACCCTTTTACACCCCCTTAGGGGTTGAATTTCTAAAAATCCTAACATCTGTTTTTAAACATTTGTATGAGTAACATTTGCAAGTAAGAACCAAGGCGATATCTCATCGTGCCTAAGAGATATTGAGAAATACGTAAAAACATATTTAACCCTTTTACACCCCCTTCAAGGTGGAATTTGCGGAAATCCGGAAATTTGGTTTTAAAAATTTGTATGAGTAACGTTTGCAAGCAAAAACCAAGGCGATATCTCATCGTGCCTAAGAGAAATACGTAAAAACATATTTGTCCTTTTCACACCCCCTTAGGGGTGGAATTTCTAAAAATCCTGAAATCAGTTCTTAAACATTTGTATGAATAACATTTGCAAACAAAAACCAAGGCGATATCTCATCGTGCCTAAGAGATATTGAGAAATACGTAAAAACATATTGCTCCCTTTTACACCCCCTTAGGGGTTGAATTTCTAAAAATCCTAACATCTGTTTTTAAACATTTGTATGAGTAACATTTGCAAGTAAGAACCAAGGCGATATCTCATCGTGCCTAAGAGATATTAAGAAATACGTAAAAACATATTTAACCCTTTTACACCCCCTTAAAGGTGGAATTTTGGGAAATCCTGGAATTCGTTTTTAAACATTTGTATGAGTAACATTTGCAAGCAAAAACCAAGGCGATATCTCATCGTGCCTAAGAGATATTGAGAAATACGTAAAAACATATTTGACACTTTTACACCGCCTTAAGGGTGGAATTTCAAAAAATCCTGAAATCGGGTTTTAAACATTTGTATGAGTAACATTTGCAAGCAAATACCAAGGCGATATCTCATCGTGCCTGAGAGATATTGAGAAATACGTAAAAACATATTTAACTCTTTTACACCCCCTTAGGGGTAGAATTTCTGAAACTTCTGAAATTCGTTTTTAAACATTTGTATGAGTAACATTTGCAAGCAAAAACCAAAGCGATATCACATCATGCCTAAGAAATATTGAGAAATACGTAAAAACATATTTAACCCTTTTACAGCCCGTTAGGGGTGGAATTTTCGGAAATCCTGAAATTTGTTTTTAAACATTTGTATGAGTAACATTTGCAAGCAAAAACCAAGGCGCTATTTCATCGTGCCTAAGAGATATTAGGAAATACGTAAAAACATATTTAACACTTTTACAGCCCGTTAGGGGTGGAATTTTCGGAAATCCTGAAATTTGTTTTAAAACATTTGTATGAGTAACATTTGCAAGCAAAAACCAAGGCGATATCTCATCGTGCCTAAGAGAAATACGTAAAAACATATTTATCCCTTTTGCACCCCCTTAGGGGTGGAATTTCTAAAAATCCTGAAATCAGTTCTTAAACATTTGTATGAGTAACATTTGCAAACAAAAACCAAGGCGATATCTCATCGTGCCTAAGAGAAATACGTAAAAACATATTGCTCCCTTTTACACCCCCTTAGGGGTTGAATTTCTAAAAATCCTGACATCTGTTTTTAAACATTTGTATAAGTAACATTTGCAAGTAAGAACCAAGGCGATATCTCATCGTGCCTAAGAGATATTGACAAGTACGTAAAAACATATTTAACCCTTTTACACCCCCTTAAGGGTGGAACTTCTGAAAATCCTGAAATCGGGTTTTAAACATTTGTATGAGTAACACTTGCAAGCAAATACCAAGGCGATATCTCATCGTCCCTAAGAGATATTGAGAAATACGTAAAAACATATTTAACCCTTTTACGCCCCCTTAGGGGTAGAATTTCTGAAAATTCTGAAATGCGTTTTGAAATATTTGTATGAGTAACATTTGCAAGCAAAAACCAAAGCGATATCACATCATGCCTAAGAGATATTGAGAAATACGTAAAAACATATTTAACCCTTTTACACCCGATTGGGGGTGGAATTTCAAAAAATCTTGAAATTGGTTTTTTAACATTTCTATGAGTAATATTTGCAAGCAAAAACCAAGGCGCTATCTCATCGTGCCTAAGAGATATTGAGAAATACCTAAAAACATATTTAACCCTTTTACACCCCCTTAAAGGTGGAATTTTGGGAAATCCTGAAATTTGTTTTTAAACATTCGTATGAGTAACATTTGCAAACAAAAACCAAGGCGGAATCTCATCGTGCCTAAGAGATATTGAGAAATACGTAAAAACATATTTAACCCTTTTACACCCCCTTAAGGGTAGAATTTTCGGAAATCCTGAAATTTGTTTTTAAACATTTGTATGAGTAACATTTGCAAGCAAAAACCAAGGCGATATCTCATCGTGCCTAAGAGAAATACGTAAAAACATATTTGTCCCTTTCACACCCCCTTAGGGGTGGAATTTCTGAAAATCCTGAAATCAGTTCTTAAACATTTGTATGAGTAACATTTGCAAACTAAAACCAAGGCGATATCTCATCGTGCCTAAGAGATATTGAGAAATACGTAAAAACATATTGCTCCCTTTTACACCCCCTTAGGGGTTGAATTTCTAAAAATCCTAACATCTGTTTTTAAACATTTGTATGAGTAACATTTGCAAGTAAGAAACAAGGCGATATCTCATCGTGCCTAAGAGATATTGAGAAATACGTAAAAACATATTTAACTCTTTTACAGCCCCTTCAAGGTCGAATTTGCGGAAATCCTGAAATTTTTTTTAAACATTTGTATGAGTAACATTTTCAAGCAAAAACCGAGGCGCTATCTCATCGTGCCTAAGAGATATTGAGAAATACGTAAAAACATATTTAACCCTTTTACAGCCCGTTGGGGTGGAATTTTCGGAAATCCTGAAATTGGTTTTTAAACATTTGTATCAGTAACATTTGCAAGCAAAAACCAAGGCGATATCTCATCGTGCCTAAGAGAAATACGTAAAAACATATTTATCCCTTTTACACCCCCTTAGGGGTGGAATTTCTAAAAATCCTGAAATCAGTTCTTGAACATTTGTATGAGTAACATTTGCAAACAAAAACCAAGGCGATATCTCATCGTGCCTAAGAGATATTGAGAAATACGTAAAAACATATTCGTCCCTTTCACACCCCCTTAGGGGTGGAATTTCTAAAAATCCTGAAATCAGTTCTTAAACATTTGTATGAGTAACATTTGCAAACAAAAACCAAGGCGATATCTCATCGTGCCTAAGAGATATTGAGAAATACGTAAAAACATATTTAACCCTTTTACACCCGCTTCAAGGTGGAATTTGCGGAAATCCTGAAATTTGTTTTTAAACATTTGTATGAGTAACATTTGCAAGCAAAAACCAAGGCGATATCTCATCGTGCCTAAGAGAAATACGTAAAAACATATTTGTCCCTTTCACACCCCTTTAGGGGTGGAATGTCTAAAAATCCTGAAATCAGTTCTTGAACATTTGTATGAGTAACATTTGCAAACAAAAACCAAGGCGATATCTCATCGTGCCTAAAAGATATTGAGAAATACGTAAAAACATATTGCTCCCTTTTACACCCTGTTAGGCGTTGAATTTCTGAAAATCCTAACATCTGTTTTTAAACATTTGTATGAGTAACATTTGCAAGCAAAAACCAAGGCGATATCTCATCGTGCCTAAGAGAAATACGTAAAAACATATTTATCCCTTTTACACCCCCTTAGGGGTGGAATTACTAAAAATCCTGAAGTCAGTTCTTAAACATTTGTATGAGTAACATTTGCAAACAAAAACCAAGGCGGAATCTCATCGTGCCTAAGAGATATTGAAAAATACGTAAAAACATATTTAACCCTTTTACACCCCCTTAAGGGTGGAATTTTTTAAAAATCCTGAAATCGGGTTTTAAACATTTGTATGAGTAACATTTGCAAGCAAATACCAAGGCGATATCTCATCGTGCCTAAGAGATATTAAGAAATACGTGAAAACATATTTAACCCTTTTACACCCCCTTAAAGGTAGAATTTTCGGAAATCCTGAAATTCGTTTTTAAACATTTGTATAAGTAACATTCGCAAGCAAAAACCAAGGCGATATCTCATCGCGCCTAAGAGAAATACGTAAAAACATATTTAACCCTTTTACACCCGCTTCAAGGTGGAATTTGCGGAAATCCGGAAAGTAGTTTTTAAAAATTTGTATTAGTAACATTTGCAAGCAAAAACCAAGGCGATATCTCATCGTGCCTAAGAGAAATACGTAAAAACATATTTGTCCCTTTCACACCCCCTTAGGGGTGGAATTTCTAAAAATCCTGAAATCAGTTCTTAAACATTTGTTTGAGTAACATTTGCAAACAAAAACCAAGGCGATATCTCATCGTGCCTAAGAGATATTGAGAAATACGTAAAACCATATTTAACCCTTTTACACCCGCTTCAAGGTGGAATTTGCGGAAATCCTGAAATTTTTTTTTTAAACATTTGTATGAGTAACATTTGCATGCAAAAACCAAGGCGATATCTCATCGTGCCTAAGAGATATTGAGAAATACGTAAAAACATATTTAACCCTTTTACACCCCCTTAAGGGTAGAATTTCTAAAAATCCTGAAATCGGGTTTTAAACATTTGTATGAGTAACGTTTGCAAGCAAATACCAAGGCGATATCTCATCGTGCCTAAGAGATATTGAGAAATACGCAAAAATATATTTAACCCTTTTACTTCCCCTTAGAGGTGAAATTTCTAAAAATCCTGAATTCCGTTTTTAAACATTTGTATGAGTAACATTTGCAAGTAAGAACCAAGGCGATATCTCATCGTGCCTAAGAGATATTAAGAAATACGTAAAAATATATTTAACCCTTTTACACCCCCTTCAAGGTGGAATTTGCGGAAATCCGGAAATTTGTTTTCAAAAATTTGTATGAGTAACATTTGCAAGCAAAAACCAAGGCGATATCTCATCGTGCCTAAGAGAAATACGTGAAAACATATTTATCCCTTTTACACCCCCTTAGGGGTGGAATTACTAAAAATCCTGAAGTCAGTTCTTAAACATTTGTATGAGTAACATTTGCAAACAAAAACCAAGGCGATATCTCATCGTGCCTAAGAGATATTGAGAAATACGTAAAAACATATTGCTCCCTTTTACACCCCCTTAGGGGTTGAATTTCTAAAAATCCTAACATCTGTTTTTAAACATTTGTATGAGTAACATTTGCAAACAAAAACCAAGGCGATATCTTATCGTGCCTAAGAGATATTGAGAAATACGTAAAAACATATTTAACCCTTTTACACCCCCTTAGAGGTTGAATTTCTAAAAATCCTAACATCTGTTTTTAAACATTTGTATGAGTAACATTTGCAAGTAAGAACCAAGGCGATATCTCATCGTGCCTAAGAGATATTGAGAAATACGTAAAAACATATTTAACCATTTACACCCTTTTAAAGGTGGAATTTTCGGAAATCCTGAAATTCGTTTTTAAACATTTGTATGAGTAACATTTGCAAGCAAAAACCAAGGCGATATCTCATCGCGCCTAAGAGAAATACGTAAAAACATATTTATCCCTTTTACACCCTCTTAGGGGTAAAATTTTTGAAAATCCTGAAATTTGGTTTTGAACATTTGCAAGCGGAAACCAAGGCGATATCTCATCGTCCCTAAGAGATATTGAGAAATACGCAAAAATATATTTAACCCTTTTACACCCCCTTAGGCGTGGAATTTTTAAAAATCCTGAAATCTGTTTTCAAATATTTGTATGAGTAACATTTGCAAGTAAGAACCAAGGCGATATCTCATCGTGCCTAAGAGATATTGAGAAATACGTAAAAACATATTTAACCCTTTTACACCCCCTTCAAGGTGGAATTTGCGGAAATCCGGAAATTTGTTTTTAAAAATTTGTATGAGTAACGTTTGCAAGCAAAAACCAAGGCGATATCTCATCGTGCCTAAGAGAAATACGTAAAAACATATTTGTCCCTTTCACACCCCCTTAGGGGTCGAATTTTTAAAAATCCTGAAATCAGTTCTTAAACATTTGTATGAGTAACATTTGCAAACAAAACCAAGGCGATATCTCATCGTGCCTAAGAGATATTGAGAAATACGTAAAAACATATTTGTCCTTTTTACACCACCTTAGGGGTTGAATTTCTAAAAATCCTAACATCCGTTTTTAAACATTTGTATGAGTAACATTTGCAAGTAAGAACCAAGGCGATATATCATCGTGCCTAAGAGATATTGAGAAATACGTAAAAACATATTTAACCCTTTTACACCCCCTTAAAGGTGGAATTTTGGGAAATCCTGAAATTCGTTTTTAAACATTCGTATGAGTAACATTTGCAAACAAAAACCAAGGCGGAATCTCATCGTGCCTAAGAGATATTGAGAAATACGTAAAAACATATTTAACCCTTTTACACCCCCTTAAGGGTGGAATTTTCAAAAATCCTGAAATCGGGTTTTAAACATTTGTATGAGTAACATTTGCAAGTAAGAACCAAGGCGATATATCATCGTGCCTAAGAGATATTGAGAAATACGTAAAAACATATTTAACCCTTTTACACCCCCTTAAAGGTGGAATTTTGGGAAATCCTGAAATTCGTTTTTAAACATTCGTATGAGTAACATTTGCAAACAAAAACCAAGGCGATATCTCATCGTGCCTAAGAGATATTGAGAAATACGTAAAAACATATTTGTCCTTTTTACACCACCTTAGGGGTTGAATTTCTAAAAATCCTAACATCCGTTTTTAAACATTTGTATGAGTAACATTTGCAAGTAAGAACCAAGGCGATATATCATCGTGCCTAAGAGATATTGAGAAATACGTAAAAACATATTTAACCCTTTTACACCCCCTTAAAGGTGGAATTTTGGGAAATCCTGAAATTCGTTTTTAAACATTCGTATGAGTAACATTTGCAAACAAAAACCAAGGCGGAATCTCATCGTGCCTAAGAGATATTGAGAAATACGTAAAAACATATTTAACCCTTTTACACCCCCTTAAGGGTGGAATTTTCAAAAATCCTGAAATCGGGTTTTAAACATTTGTATGAGTAACATTTGCAAGCAAATACCAAGGCGATATCTCATCGTGCCTAAGAGATATTGAGAAATACGTAAAAACATATTTAACCCTTTTACACCCCCTTAAAGGTGGAATTTCGGGAAATCCTGAAATTCGTTTTTAAACATTTGTATGAGTAACATTTGCAAGCAAAAACCAAGGCGATATCTCATCGTGCCTAAAAGATATTGAGAAATACGTAAAAACATATTTGTCCCTTTCACACCCCCTTAGGGGTGGAATTTCTAAAAATCCTGAAATCAGTTCTTAAACATTTGTATGAGTAACATTTGCAAACAAAAACCAAGGCGATATCTCATCGTGCCTAAGAGATATTGAGAAATACGTAAAAACATAATTAACCCTTTTACACCCGCTTCAAGGTGGAATTTGCGGAAATCCTGAAATTTGTTTTTAAACATTTGTATGAGTAACATTTGCAAGCAAAAACCAAGGCGATATCTCATCGTGCCTAAGAGAAATACGTAAAAACTCATTTGTCCCTTTCACACCCCCTTAGGGGTGGAATGTCTAAAAATCCTGAAATCAGTTCTTAAACATTTGTATGAGTAACATTTGCAAGCAAATACCAAGGCGATATCTCATCGTGCCTAAGAGATATTGAGAAATACGCAAAAATATATTGCTCCCTTTTACACCCCCTTAGGGGTTGAATTTCTAAAAATCCTAACATCTGTTTTTAAACATTTGTATGAGTAACATTTGCAAACAAAAACCAAGGCGATATCTCATCGTGCCTAAGAGATATTGAGAAATACGTAAAAACATATTTAACCCTTTTACACCCCCTTAGGGGTTGAATTTCTAAAAATCCTAACATCTGTTTTTAAACATTTGTATGAGTAACATTTGCAAGTAAGAACCAAGGCGATATCTCATCGTGCCTAAGAGATATTGAGAAATACGTAAAAACATATTTAACCATTTACACCCTTTTAAACGTGGAATTTTCGGAAATCCTGAAATTCGTTTTTAAACATTTGTATGAGTAACATTTGCAAGCAAAAACCAAGGCGATATCTCATCGCGCCTAAGAGAAATACGTAAAAACATATTTATCCCTTTTACACCCTCTTAGGGGTGAAATTTTTTAAAATCCTGAAATTTGGTTTTGAACATTTGCAAGCGGAAACCAAGGCGATATCTCATCGTCCCTAAAGAATATTGAGAAATACGCAAAAATATATTTAACCCTTTTACACCGCCTTAGGGGTGGAATTTTTAAAAATCCTGAAATCTGTTTTTAAATATTTGTATGAGTAACATTTGCAAGTAAGAACCAAGGCGATATCTCATCGTGCCTAAGAGATATTGAGAAATACGTAAAAACATATTTAACCCTTTTACACCCCCTTCAAGGTGGAATTTGCGGAAATCCGGAAATTTGGTTTTAAAAATTTGTATGAGTAACGTTTGCAAGCAAAAACCAAGGCGATATCTCATCGTGCCTAAGAGAAATACGTAAAAACATATTTGTCCCTTTCACACCCCCTTAGGGGTGGAATTTCTAAAAATGCTGAAATCAGTTCTTAAACATTTGTATGAATAACATTTGCAAACAAAAACCAAGGCGATATCTCATCGTGCCTAAGAGATATTGAGAAATACGTAAAAACATATTTGTCCTTTTTACACCACCTTAGGGGTTGAATTTCTAAAAATCCTAACATCCGTTTTTAAACATTTGTATGAGTAACATTTGCAAGTAAGAACCAAGGCGATATATCATCGTGCCTAAGAGATATTGAGAAATACGTAAAAACATATTTAACCCTTTTACACCCCCTTAAAGGTGGAATTTTGGGAAATCCTGAAATTCGTTTTTAAACATTCGTATGAGTAACATTTGCAAACAAAAACCAAGGCGGAATCTCATCGTGCCTAAGAGATATTGAGAAATACGTAAAAACATATTTAACCCTTTTACACCCCCTTAAGGGTGGAATTTTCAAAAATCCTGAAATCGGGTTTTAAACATTTGTATGAGTAACATTTGCAAGTAAGAACCAAGGCGATATATCATCGTGCCTAAGAGATATTGAGAAATACGTAAAAACATATTTAACCCTTTTACACCCCCTTAAAGGTGGAATTTTGGGAAATCCTGAAATTCGTTTTTAAACATTCGTATGAGTAACATTTGCAAACAAAAACCAAGGCGATATCTCATCGTGCCTAAGAGATATTGAGAAATACGTAAAAACATATTTGTCCTTTTTACACCACCTTAGGGGTTGAATTTCTAAAAATCCTAACATCCGTTTTTAAACATTTGTATGAGTAACATTTGCAAGTAAGAACCAAGGCGATATATCATCGTGCCTAAGAGATATTGAGAAATACGTAAAAACATATTTAACCCTTTTACACCCCCTTAAAGGTGGAATTTTGGGAAATCCTGAAATTCGTTTTTAAACATTCGTATGAGTAACATTTGCAAACAAAAACCAAGGCGGAATCTCATCGTGCCTAAGAGATATTGAGAAATACGTAAAAACATATTTAACCCTTTTACACCCCCTTAAGGGTGGAATTTTCAAAAATCCTGAAATCGGGTTTTAAACATTTGTATGAGTAACATTTGCAAGCAAATACCAAGGCGATATCTCATCGTGCCTAAGAGATATTGAGAAATACGTAAAAACATATTTAACCCTTTTACACCCCCTTAAAGGTGGAATTTCGGGAAATCCTGAAATTCGTTTTTAAACATTTGTATGAGTAACATTTGCAAGCAAAAACCAAGGCGATATCTCATCGTGCCTAAAAGATATTGAGAAATACGTAAAAACATATTTGTCCCTTTCACACCCCCTTAGGGGTGGAATTTCTAAAAATCCTGAAATCAGTTCTTAAACATTTGTATGAGTAACATTTGCAAACAAAAACCAAGGCGATATCTCATCGTGCCTAAGAGATATTGAGAAATACGTAAAAACATAATTAACCCTTTTACACCCGCTTCAAGGTGGAATTTGCGGAAATCCTGAAATTTGTTTTTAAACATTTGTATGAGTAACATTTGCAAGCAAAAACCAAGGCGATATCTCATCGTGCCTAAGAGAAATACGTAAAAACATATTTGTCCCTTTCACACCCCCTTAGGGGTGGAATGTCTAAAAATCCTGAAATCAGTTCTTAAACATTTGTATGAGTAACATTTGCAAGCAAATACCAAGGCGATATCTCATCGTGCCTAAGAGATATTGAGAAATACGCAAAAATATATTGCTCCCTTTTACACCCCCTTAGGGGTTGAATTTCTAAAAATCCTAACATCTGTTTTTAAACATTTGTATGAGTAACATTTGCAAACAAAAACCAAGGCGATATCTCATCGTGCCTAAGAGATATTGAGAAATACGTAAAAACATATTTAACCCTTTTACACCCCCTTAGGGGTTGAATTTCTAAAAATCCTAACATCTGTTTTTAAACATTTGTATGAGTAACATTTGCAAGTAAGAACCAAGGCGATATCTCATCGTGCCTAAGAGATATTGAGAAATACGTAAAAACATATTTAACCATTTACACCCTTTTAAACGTGGAATTTTCGGAAATCCTGAAATTCGTTTTTAAACATTTGTATGAGTAACATTTGCAAGCAAAAACCAAGGCGATATCTCATCGCGCCTAAGAGAAATACGTAAAAACATATTTATCCCTTTTACACCCTCTTAGGGGTGAAATTTTTTAAAATCCTGAAATTTGGTTTTGAACATTTGCAAGCGGAAACCAAGGCGATATCTCATCGTCCCTAAAAGATATTGAGAAATACGCAAAAATATATTTAACCCTTTTACACCGCCTTAGGCGTGGAATTTTTAAAAATCCTGAAATCTGTTTTTAAATATTTGTATGAGTAACATTTGCAAGTAAGAACCAAGGCGATATCTCATCGTGCCTAAGAGATATTGAGAAATACGTAAAAACATATTTAACCCTTTTACACCCCCTTCAAGGTGGAATTTGCGGAAATCCGGAAATTTGGTTTTAAAAATTTGTATGAGTAACGTTTGCAAGCAAAAACCAAGGCGATATCTCATCGTGCCTAAGAGAAATACGTAAAAACATATTTGTCCCTTTCACACCCCCTTAGGGGTGGAATTTCTAAAAATGCTGAAATCAGTTCTTAAACATTTGTATGAATAACATTTGCAAACAAAAACCAAGGCGATATCTCATCGTGCCTAAGAGATATTGAGAAATACGTAAAAACATATTGCTCCCTTTTACACCCCCTTAGGGGTTGAATTTCTAAAAATCCTAACATCTGTTTTTAAACATTTGTATGAGTAACATTTGCAAGTAAGAACCAAGGCGATATCTCATCGTGCCTAAGAGATATTAAGAAATACGTAAAAACATATTTAACCCTTTTACACCCCCTTAAAGGTAGAATTTTGGGAAATCCTGGAATTCGTTTTTAAACATTTGTATGAGTAACATTTGCAAGCAAAAACCAAGGCGATATCTCATCGTGCCTAAGAGATATTGAGAAATACGTAAAAACATATTTGACACTTTTACACCGCCTTAAGTGTGGAATTTCAAAAAATCCTGAAATCGGGTTTTAAACATTTGTATGAGTAACATTTGCAAGCAAATACCAAGGCGATATCTCATCGTGCCTGAGAGATATTGAGAAATACGTAAAAACATATTTAACTCTTTTACACCCCCTTAGGGGTAGAATTTCTGAAACTTCTGAAATTCGTTTTTAAACATTTGTATGAGTAACATTTGCAAGCAAAAACCAAAGCGATATCACATCATGCCTAAGAAATATTGAGAAATACGTAAAAACATATTTAACCCTTTTACAGCCCGTTAGGGGTGGAATTTTCGGAAATCCTGAAATTTGTTTTTAAACATTTGTATGAGTAACATTTGCAAGCAAAAACCAAGGCGCTATTTCATCGTGCCTAAGAGATATTAGGAAATACGTAAAAACATATTTAACACTTTTACAGCCCGTTAGGGGTGGAATTTTCGGAAATCCTGAAATTTGTTTTTAAACATTTGTATGAGTAACATTTGCAAGCAAAAACCAAGGCGATATCTCATCGTGCCTAAGAGAAATACGTAAAAACATATTTATCCCTTTTGCACCCCCTTAGGGGTGGAATTTCTAAAAATCCTGAAATCAGTTCTTAAACATTTGTATGAGTAACATTTGCAAACAAAAACCAAGGCGATATCTCATCGTGCCTAAGAGAAATACGTAAAAACATATTGCTCCCTTTTACACCCCCTTAGGGGTTGAATTTCTAAAAATCCTGACATCTGTTTTTAAACATTTGTATAAGTAACATTTGCAAGTAAGAACCAAGGCGATATCTCATCGTGCCTAAGAGATATTGACAAGTACGTAAAAACATATTTAACCCTTTTACACCCCCTTAAGGGTGGAACTTCTGAAAATCCTGAAATCGGGTTTTAAACATTTGTATGAGTAACACTTGCAAGCAAATACCAAGGCGATATCTCATCGTCCCTAAGAGATATTGAGAAATACGTAAAAACATATTTAACCCTTTTACGCCCCCTTAGGGGTAGAATTTCTGAAAATTCTGAAATGCGTTTTGAAATATTTGTATGAGTAACATTTGCAAGCAAAAACCAAAGCGATATCACATCATGCCTAAGAGATATTGAGAAATACGTAAAAACATATTTAACCCTTTTACACCCGATTGGGGGTGGAATTTCAAAAAATCTTGAAATTGGTTTTTTAACATTTCTATGAGTAATATTTGCAAGCAAAAACCAAGGCGCTATCTCATCGTGCCTAAGAGATATTGAGAAATACCTAAAAACATATTTAACCCTTTTACACCCCCTTAAAGGTGGAATTTTGGGAAATCCTGAAATTTGTTTTTAAACATTCGTATGAGTAACATTTGCAAACAAAAACCAAGGCGGAATCTCATCGTGCCTAAGAGATATTGAGAAATACGTAAAAACATATTTAACCCTTTTACACCCCCTTAAGGGTGGAATTTTCAAAAATCCTGAAATCGGGTTTTAAACATTTGTATGAGTAACATTTGCAAGCAAATACCAAGGCGATATCTCATCGTGCCTAAGAGATATTGAGAAATACGTAAAAACATATTTAACCCTTTTACACCCCCTTAAGGGTAGAATTTTCGGAAATCCTGAAATTTGTTTTTAAACATTTGTATGAGTAACATTTGCAAGCAAAAACCAAGGCGATATCTCATCGTGCCTAAGAGAAATACGTAAAAACATATTTGTCCCTTTCACACCCCCTTAGGGGTGGAATTTCTGAAAATCCTGAAATCAGTTCTTAAACATTTGTATGAGTAACATTTGCAAACTAAAACCAAGGCGATATCTCATCGTGCCTAAGAGATATTGAGAAATACGTAAAAACATATTGCTCCCTTTTACACCCCCTTAGGGGTTGAATTTCTAAAAATCCTAACATCTGTTTTTAAACATTTGTATGAGTAACATTTGCAAGTAAGAACCAAGGCGATATCTCATCGTGCCTAAGAGATATTGAGAAATACGTGAAAACATTTTGCTCCCTTTTACACCCCCTTAGGGGTTGAATTTCTAAAAATCCTAACATCTGTTTTTAAACATTTGTATGAGTAACATTTGCAAGTAAGAACCAAGGCGATATCTCATCGTGCCTAAGAGATATTAAGAAATACGTAAAAACATATTTAACCCTTTTACACCCCCTTAAAGGTGGAATTTTGGGAAATCCTGGAATTCGTTTTTAAACATTTGTATGAGTAACATTTGCAAGCAAAAACCAAGGCGATATCTCATCGTGCCTAAGAGATATTGAGAAATACGTAAAAACATATTTGACACTTTTACACCGCCTTAAGGGTGGAATTTCAAAAAATCCTGAAATCGGGTTTTAAACATTTGTATGAGTAACATTTGCAAGCAAATACCAAGGCGATATCTCATCGTGCCTGAGAGATATGGAGAAATACGTAAAAACATATTTAACTCTTTTACACCCCCTTAGGGGTAGAATTTCTGAAACTTCTGAAATTCGTTTTTAAACATTTGTATGAGTAACATTTGCAAGCAAAAACCAAAGCGATATCACATCATGCCTAAGAAATATTGAGAAATACGTAAAAACATATTTAACCCTTTTACAGCCCGTTAGGGGTGGAATTTTCGGAAATCCTGAAATTTGTTTTTAAACATTTGTATGAGTAACATTTGCAAGCAAAAACCAAGGCGCTATCTCATCGTGCCTAAGAGATATTAGGAAATACGTAAAAACATATTTAACACTTTTACAGCCCGTTAGGGGTGGAATTTTCGGAAATCCTGAAATTTGTTTTTAAACATTTGTATGAGTAACATTTGCAAGCAAAAACCAAGGCGATATCTCATCGTGCCTAAGAGAAATACGTAAAAACATATTTATCCCTTTTGCACCCCCTTAGGGGTGGAATTTCTAAAAATCCTGAAATCAGTTCTTAAACATTTGTATGAGTAACATTTGCAAACAAAAACCAAGGCGATATCTCATCGTGCCTAAGAGAAATACGTAAAAACATATTGCTCCCTTTTACACCCCCTTAGGGGTTGAATTTCTAAAAATCCTGACATCTGTTTTTAAACATTTGTATAAGTAACATTTGCAAGTAAGAACCAAGGCGATATCTCATCGTGCCTAAGAGATATTGACAAGTACGTAAAAACATATTTAACCCTTTTACACCCCCTTAAGGGTGGAACTTCTGAAAATCCTGAAATCGGGTTTTAAACATTTGTATGAGTAACACTTGCAAGCAAATACCAAGGCGATATCTCATCGTCCCTAAGAGATATTGAGAAATACGTAAAAACATATTTAACCCTTTTACGCCCCCTTAGGGGTAGAATTTCTGAAAATTCTGAAATGCGTTTTGAAATATTTGTATGAGTAACATTTGCAAGCAAAAACCAAAGCGATATCACATCATGCCTAAGAGATATTGAGAAATACGTAAAAACATATTTAACCCTTTTACACCCGATTGGGGGTGGAATTTCAAAAAATCTTGAAATTGGTTTTTTAACATTTCTATGAGTAATATTTGCAAGCAAAAACCAAGGCGCTATCTCATCGTGCCTAAGAGATATTGAGAAATACCTAAAAACATATTTAACCCTTTTACACCCCCTTAAAGGTGGAATTTTGGGAAATCCTGAAATTTGTTTTTAAACATTCGTATGAGTAACATTTGCAAACAAAAACCAAGGCGGAATCTCATCGTGCCTAAGAGATATTGAGAAATACGTAAAAACATATTTAACCCTTTTACACCCCCTTAAGGGTGGAATTTTCAAAAATCCTGAAATCGGGTTTTAAACATTTGTATGAGTAACATTTGCAAGCAAATACCAAGGCGATATCTCATCGTGCCTAAGAGATATTGAGAAATACGTAAAAACATATTTAACCCTTTTACACCCCCTTAAGGGTAGAATTTTCGGAAATCCTGAAATTTGTTTTTAAACATTTGTATGAGTAACATTTGCAAGCAAAAACCAAGGCGATATCTCATCGTGCCTAAGAGAAATACGTAAAAACATATTTGTCCCTTTCACACCCCCTTAGGGGTGGAATTTCTGAAAATCCTGAAATCAGTTCTTAAACATTTGTATGAGTAACATTTGCAAACTAAAACCAAGGCGATATCTCATCGTGCCTAAGAGATATTGAGAAATACGTAAAAACATATTGCTCCCTTTTACACCCCCTTAGGGGTTGAATTTCTAAAAATCCTAACATCTGTTTTTAAACATTTGTATGAGTAACATTTGCAAGTAAGAACCAAGGCGATATCTCATCGTGCCTAAGAGATATTGAGAAATACGTAAAAACATATTTAACTCTTTTACAGCCCCTTCAAGGTCGAATTTGCGGAAATCCTGAAATTTTTTTTAAACATTTGTATGAGTAACATTTTCAAGCA
The DNA here is from genome assembly GCA_963942595.1 of Cylloceria caligata. Taxonomy (NCBI): domain Eukaryota; kingdom Metazoa; phylum Arthropoda; class Insecta; order Hymenoptera; family Ichneumonidae; genus Cylloceria; species Cylloceria caligata. The sequence continues at coordinate 32,543,736 of OZ012708.1, forward strand.
AAAACCGAGGCGCTATCTCATCGTGCCTAAGAGATATTGAGAAATACGTAAAAACATATTTAACCCTTTTACACCCCCTTAAAGGTGGAATTTCGGGAAATCCTGAAATTCGTTTTTAAACATTTGTATGAGTAACATTTGCAAGCAAAAACCAAGGCGATATCTCATCGTGCCTAAAAGATATTGAGAAATACGTAAAAACATATTTGTCCCTTTCACACCCCCTTAGGGGTGGAATTTCTAAAAATCCTGAAATCAGTTCTTAAACATTTGTATGAGTAACATTTGCAAACAAAAACCAAGGCGATATCTCATCGTGCCTAAGAGATATTGAGAAATACGTAAAAACATATTTAACCCTTTCACACCCGCTTCAAGGTGGAATTTGCGGAAATCCTGAAATTTGTTTTTAAACATTTGTATGAGTAACATTTGCAAGCAAAAACCAAGGCGATATCTCATCGTGCCTAAGAGAAATACGTAAAAACATATTTGTCCCTTTCACACCCCCTTAGGGGTGGAATGTCTAAAAATCCTGAAATCAGTTCTTAAACATTTGTATGAGTAACATTTGCAAGCAAATACCAAGGCGATATCTCATCGTGCCTAAGAGATATTGAGAAATACGCAAAAATATATTGCTCCCTTTTACACCCCCTTAGGGGTTGAATTTCTAAAAATCCTAACATCTGTTTTTAAACATTTGTATGAGTAACATTTGCAAACAAAAACCAAGGCGATATCTCATCGTGCCTAAGAGATATTGAGAAATACGTAAAAACATATTTAACCCTTTTACACCCCCTTAGGGGTTGAATTTCTAAAAATCCTAACACCTGTTTTTAAACATTTGTATGAGTAACATTTGCAAGTAAGAACCAAGGCGATATCTCATCGTGCCTAAGAGATATTGAGAAATACGTAAAAACATATTTAACCATTTACACCCTTTTAAACGTGGAATTTTCGGAAATCCTGAAATTCGTTTTTAAACATTTGTATGAGTAACATTTGCAAGCAAAAACCAAGGCGATATCTCATCGCGCCTAAGAGAAATACGTAAAAACATATTTATCCCTTTTACACCCTCTTAGGGGTGAAATTTTTTAAAATCCTGAAATTTGGTTTTGAACATTTGCAAGCGGAAACCAAGGCGATATCTCATCGTCCCTAAAAGATATTGAGAAATACGCAAAAATATATTTAACCCTTTTACACCCCCTTAGGGGTGGAATTTTTAAAAATCCTGAAATCTGTTTTTAAATATTTGTATGAGTAACATTTGCAAGTAAGAACCAAGGCGATATCTCATCGTGCCTAAGAGATATTGAGAAATACGTAAAAACATATTTAACCCTTTTACACCCCCTTCAAGGTGGAATTTGCGGAAATCCGGAAATTTGGTTTTAAAAATTTGTATGAGTAACGTTTGCAAGCAAAAACCAAGGCGATATCTCATCGTGCCTAAGAGAAATACGTAAAAACATATTTGTCCCTTTCACACCCCCTTAGGGGTGGAATTTCTAAAAATCCTGAAATCAGTTCTTAAACATTTGTATGAGTAACATTTGCAAACAAAAACCAAGGCGATATCTCATCGTGCCTAAGAGATATTGAGAAATACGTAAAAACATATTGCTCCCTTTTACACCCCCTTAGGGGTTGCATTTCTAAAAATCCTAACATCTGTTTTTAAACATTTGTATGAGTAACATTTGCAAGTAAGAACCAAGGCGATATCTCATCGTGCCTAAGAGATATTGAGAAATACGTAAAAACATATTTAACCCTTTTACACCCCCTTAAAGGTGGAATTTTGGGAAATCCTGAAATTCGTTTCTAAACATTTGTATGAGTAATATTTGCAAGCAAAAACCAAGGCGATACCTCATCGTGCCTAAGAGATATTGAGAAATACGTAAAAACATATTTAACCCTTTTACACCCCCTTAGGGGTAGAATTTCTGAAAATCCTGAAATTCGTTTTTAAACATTTGTATGAGTAACATTTGCAAGCAAAAACCAAAGCGATATCACATCATGCCTAAGAGATATTGAGAAATACGTAAAAACATATTTAACCCTTTTACACCCGATTGGGGGTGGAATTTCTAAAAATCCTCAAATCAGTTTTTTATCATTTGTATGAGTAACATTTGCAAGCAAAAACCAAGGCGATATCTCATCGTGCCTAAGAGATATTGAGAAGTACGTAAAAACATATTTAACCCTTTTACACCCCCTTAGACGTGGAATTTCGAAAATTCCCCTCTTAGTGAGCGTCTACGACACGAAGGGAACATATCCCTAGAATTTCAAGTTTCTAGGCCCTGGGGTTTGGGCTGGGCGTTGATGAGTGAGTCAGTCAGTCAGTCAGTCAGTCAGTCAGTCAGGACTTTTCTTTTTATATATATAGATATAAATTATAATCGAGGTCTCTCGCGGCACGGTATCATATTCTGCGTTTTTTATTGCAGAGCATTCGCTTCACGAGAAGCACACCGCAAAGCGGTACGCACGTGCAAAACCGCTGACATTGCATTCAAAGCGCTGCACACCTAGTTATGATTCAGAGGGGCGTTTGTTATCTTCAAACGCTGTGATCACCGTCAGCCTCATCCGGAGCATCCAGTCTGTCTTTAGCAGTGCGCGACGAAAGTCTGAATAGAAAAATCGCAAAATGTATCCACTAAATCTAGGCGACGATCTAGCGGCAGCTTTTGTGTGTCGGGTGATATGCGGCACCGACGATAATACTGTGTGTCTGCGGTCGGAGCTAATGTGCGCGGCATTGTGCGGACTGGAGGACAATTTATATAAATTATATATCGAGGAGCGTTCTGAGAGGAGACGCTTTTTAATCGATGACTTGTGCGTTGGGGTGTCCTGTGTGGTTGTGCGTAGTCAAAGGGCCATGCGCGGGGATATCATCGACGTGAGGGATGCCGGGTGCTGCGAGGTGCTGCTGGTCGATTTCGAGGAATCGATATACGTTAACTGGTCGCAGCTATTTCACCCCGAGCCGCCGATTAGTGCGTTACCGGTGATGCTCGTGAAGTGCGTAGTATTCGGCCTCGATCATTTAATTGACGAGGACGGATATCTAGATCGGGTCGATGAAACGCGCGGTAGTGATACGCTGATCGGGATACGCATGCGTACCCCTGACGGTGCCAGCACTCCATGGGTGCGGGTAATTAGCATTACCAGGGCGCGTAGCTGTGGTTTTTGAGTGAGTGAGTGAGTGAGTGAGTGAGTGAGTGAGAGAGAGAGAGAGAGAGAGAGAGAGAGAGAGAGAGAGAGAGAGCGTGTATGTGTGCATATGTGTGTGCCATGGAATATTGGAATAAATATTGTGCCCGTCACCCTGGAGAGTCGTCGCAGATGCCGCCAACACAAGGGTGAGTTAAAAATTTCATTCCAAGTATGTGTACACTTTTGCTCCATCCTGCTCTTATCTCTACTCTTCCTTGTTCAGCAAGGTTCCCACACCACCTCACTTTACCATCTCCACATTTCCGACACTGGTCAAGCAGTGCGGGTAGCGCGGCGGTGGAAAAGTGGGGTGGTGAGGGTAACCGCGTGGTGGGGGAAGGAGTAGGGATAGGAGTGGGATGGAGCAAAGGTGTACACATACTACTACCCTTACATACCAATGTACGTTTAAATTTAAAACTTCTTTCTATTTTTGCCCAACTTTTCTGAGATCTGTCCCACTGTGCGCCTCCAGGACAGAGCGTATTACCGTGGATATAAAAGAAAAGCTTTGCGAGGAAACCGCTACGATGACGGAAACTCGAATCATAGAGAAAATAAAACGGAAGAGCGCCCAGGCCAACTTCGAAAATGGATTGCATGGGCAGGTTTAAATTCTGGGGAGATCTCGTAACTACACCACTCTCCACGAGTCGGTAACCGGAGCCATCGAGATCACCAGCATGGTGCAGCCAAAGGGAGGTGTAGGTGGAGCATTAAGCCACCCCAGAAGGTCCCAAGGCGCACCATCCCAGCAGGGCAAGAATTATTTCACCTGCGGGAAACCAGGGCACGTGGCTCGAGACTGCACCCACAGATCGGGAAGAGTGAGCCTACCGATGCCCAGCGAGAATACATCCATTCACCACGTTGATGTTGTGAGCAACTATTGCCAAAAAAGGGCCACTTCTGGAAAGACTGCAGGAAAACATTGTCGCAGAACAAGAGCGATCCTGCCCAGGTCCACGGTGAATGCAGGTGCAAGTCGATCGAATACCGATACCAGCCCGCTGGGAACGATGAGAATAAATACACTCACCGCCCAGCAGATACCTGCGTGCAAGCAGAGGAAAACAACGCTGCAGCTCTTACAAATAAAGCTGCCGGCGTCGAGTGCCACCGCCAGCGACTTCGATATCGATGCACCATTGGCCACGACCAGAGTACTCACCCTCAAGGCGGACACCGGAGCGCAGTGCAGCATAATCAAGGAAGGCTGCCTCAAGCCCGAAACCATGGTGAGCAGGTGCTCCGTGAAACTGCAGGGTGTTGCATGTGAAAAATTCACCCCTCTCGGTATAGCAAAAATTGTGCTGGAGACACCGGCACTAAACGTAGAACACTGGTTCTACATAGTCCCAAATAATGTACCGTTGAAGGTCAACGGACTACTAGGCATGGTCTTTATCAAGCAGCGGGACGGCACGACGAGGATATATTCGTGACCACGCAGTAGAACTGCCGCCACATGCAAGTACATAGGCCTGCTTACAAAGATAAATCTTCCTTCCGGAAACGCGTCTAATATGGACGCCGCCAAGGGAAATAAATTTGTCGAACTACCTATTAGGAGCGGAATCAGCTGAGGCAAAGTAGCGAGACTCCGTGCTACACCGTCAAAACCCAATAGAGTGAGTTTAAATGACGGCGACACTCGAGCCGTCGGAGATAGCGAAGACCGTACGTAGCCGACAGGTCAAGACACTGCGCGTAAGCTCAGAGAGAGCGGGGAATAAGGCCAAACGCTTTGCGAAGCAGCAATGGAAGCCCGACTTGGTGCCCCCCAGGAGTGAAAAGCAAGCAGCTCGCGCAGGAATAATGTGCGAATACGACGGTGTATTCCATCTACGAGGAAACAAGCGACAGCGCACGCACGAGGTGCAGCATTGCGCACTCTTTAAGGTCGGATCGAAGGACGTAGGATCGCAACCCTTGCCTGGGAAGAACGTAAAATCGGGGCATGGGTCCAGTAAAATGCAGAAAGCGCCTAGGGAAAAAGATATCTGGCGCCACGCAGCGAGACAGTCACCTACGCCGCAACAACGAGCAAATTCGTTGGATCGCTCTCAAGAGTAGAGCTGAAGGACGGGGTCATCATGGGTGCCTGCGTTACGCAGCCGCGTGGTAGTAGCTGTGCAATCAGCTGCATAAATACTACCGAGCAGGTGGTAGAGGTACAACGCCCCGTAGTGAAACTCGAGCCACTCGAGGAAACGGCAGTAGGTCAAGCGGCCAAGGCGGCCGCTATTTAGATATGTGCCGTCAGCACGGAGCGAGGGGCCGACCGCCTCGCACGATTAGCCAGAGAGCTCGACATGGCAAACCTCAACGAAGAAGAGCGCAAAGCGCTAAACAAAATCACATGCGAATACGAAGACGTGTTCCACCTACCGGGGGATAGGCTGCCGTATACGCCTATGATAGAGCATGTGATACCCCTTAAGGAAGGGGTGCAGCCCATTAAGGTGCACCCACACAGGCTGCCCGACACCCACAAGAGAGAAGTGGAGAGGCAGACCCGCGAAATGCTTCAGGAAGGCATTGTCCAACCTAGCCGGAGTCAATGGAACGCGACGCTGCTGGTTGGAGCGAAGAAACCTGACGCAGCCGGAGTGAGAAAAATGCGCGTAGTAGTGGACTTTCGAAAGCTAAACGAAGCCACCATCGGAGACTCGTACCCACTGCCCAATATCACCGAGATATTGGACCAGCTGAGACGGGCCCGATACTATACGATCTTGGATCTCGCCTCTGGATTTCATCAAATCCCGATGGCGTAGCAAGACAAAGAAAAGACCGCATTTTCCACACCACAGGGCCATTTCGAGTACAACCGCATGCCATTTGGACTCAAGAACGCTCCACCGACTTTCCAGAGGTTGATGAATTCCGCGCTGGCTGGACTGCAGGGGGTTAAATGCTATGTATACTTAGACGACATAGTAATTCACGGCAAGACCTTCAAGGAGCACAATGACAGGCTGCGAGAGGTACTGCAGCGGCTAAGAGAAGCCAGATTAGCTGTGCAACCGAGCAAGTGCCAGTTCCTGTGCAAGGAAACGCAGTACCTCGGCCACATCATATCCGAAGAGGGTCTACGTGCTGATCCGAAGAAGCTGGAAGCGGTAAGGGAATTTCCAATGTCGAAAGACGTAAGAGGAGTACAAGCTTTCCTCGGACTAGCTGGCTACTACCCGAAATTCATCAAAGATTTCTCGAAAACCGCCAAGCCACTCACAGAATTAACCCAGAAAGGAGTTAAATTTGAGTGGACCGCACTAGGAGATGCTGCCTTGGAAGAACTGAAGACAGCTATTACCACAGCACCGATACTGCAATATCCAAACTTCACGAGGCCGTTTGTTGTAACGACAGATGCCTCAGACAGGGCGCTCGGCGCAATCTTATCGCAAGGCAAGATCGGGGACGATTTGCCCATATGTTACGCGAGCCGCACCATGTCAAAGGCCGAGCTCAATTATACAACAACGGAAAAAGAGCTACTCGCCATAGTTTGGGCTCTCGCTCAATTTCGACCATATATTTATGGTATACGTTTTACGGTAGTGACGGAACACCAACCGCTCACCTGGCTGTTCGGAGTGAAGGACCCAGGTTCGAGAGTAATGCGTTGGAAAATAAAATTGGCCGAACACGAATTTAACGTTGAATATAAGGCCGGAAAGCGTAATACGAATGCAGATGCACTAAGCCGTATATTCGCTACTACAAGGACCCAAGCGAGAGCTAAGAACGAAGTCCGAAAGAACGATGTCGGAAGAGGACAGCACGATGGGGCAACTCGGCACAACGAATGACCGCACAAAGCGGAGGGCCGAAGATACCCCTTACAGCCGTGGTAGATCGTCGGAGCGAGAGATCGAGCTCGCCCACGAGACAGAAAAGGACAGCATGCGTCCAGGTACGGACAGCCGCACAAAGTGGAGAGCCGAGAATACCCCGGGCCAGCCCAGCAACGAGGCAGAGCAAGAGACAGCGCCTGCCAATGCTACAGACGAGGATGGAGAGATCCGCAGCGTGCATGCAGATCGCTCTACTGAGCCCCACAGCAGTGATGCCAGAAAGCGGCCGCAGCAGCATGACGCACACAAGCGCACGCCCTTGTACGTGTGACCGCCCCAGCTCGTGGAGCCTCGGAAAATAGAAGGAGACAGACATATGACTGTCTGTCTCTTTCGCTCTCGCTCGGCTCGGGCTGCTCGTGCTGCTACTGCTGCTAGTGCTCGGGCTATCGCGTGATACATTTAACTCTGACTGACAAGATGACCTCCAAGTACGTGGAACACCGATTCGGACCAAATTTTTTTTACAGGTTAGTTGCACTCAGGGGTGCAATAGGTGCAAGTAATAGGACCAGCTTCTCAGCCGTTTTCGAGATATAAAATTTTTTAAATTTCCGAGCGTCCATATACTCTTTATATACTTTGTGCGTTAAATCATTTCCAACAAGAGCGCGTAGCGTAGTCGGCAACGTCTCCGCTTCGTAAGTGCTGGATCGTCGGATCGAATCCCGGCGATGACTTTAAAAAAAAAATTACTATTATTATTATTTAATCATTTCTACGGCAACTACTATGCGATAATATTAATATTTCCGTAAAGGAATGAATAAATATTTTTTATTGTGGATCATTTTGGTGTTATAAGGAAAAACGAGCAGCTTTTTTTATTTATTTATTTTTTGGTTGAAAGGTAGGGAAAGCATTGTGACAAATGGATACACGAGTTTAAAAGAATAACCAATCTTTTTATTAAGTTTTCATTGGTTATCGCAACTACAAGGACTAGGGTGGTTGTATGATATTGAGTATGAGTACATTATATCCGGCTCGAAGGACCAAAAAATGTATGATATTGAGTATGAGTACATTATATCCGGCTCGAAGGACCAAAAAAATGTATGTTAATGAGTATGAGTACATTATATCCGGCTCGAAGGACCAAAAAATGTTATGATAATGAGTGTGAGACTGAGTTTTAATTTGAAATTATTTTTAATCTGTCGACAGGTAGCAAGTCGATACATTCACACGTAGCATGTCAAGTGACAGATGCGAATAGTAAGATTAAGGATCCTGGTGACAAGTATAAATAATTAAAAGCACTCGGTAATGAACAATAATAAATTCAACGTTTATTGAAAGTATGTAACATTGGCTGCATGAAAAAATACCTGTTGATTGTGTTTAATATATTACTGTGATTGGTCTGGCCTGCGTGTTGATGTACTGTTGGTGATTGGGTCTCAGGCCTGTGAGTTGCCTTGGTGATTCCGTGTGGTTGATCCTGGTGATAAGGTCTGATTGTAGAGCTCGAATAGTGCCACACGGCAGTCTATGAGAGTCCGGACGCCGATGATCGGTGCTGAGCAGAATGGCGTCTGTGCAGCCAACGCGCGAACCACGCCGTTGACGTTTATGTGATTGGTTCTGTGGTTCTGATGATCTGCTGTGAGTTTCACTAACACTGAGTTTAAACACGGGTGATTTGACCAAGAATGTATTACACTACAGAAATGAATCCGCACTAGAGTGATTAGAACAAGAGAATATCTCCGTGAGCTTTACGCGGGAACGTGTACAGCGAGCGACTCGAGTGAGAACAATGGCCACATCCGTCGACCACGCGGCAGAGTATCAAGAAGACGGACGTGCGTCACGGCTTGCTTGTGATTTGCTGTCAGCGATGGAAGGCGAGACTTATGAGTGGTCTTGCCGATGGGGCCACGCTAACAGCGTTGGCCGCTTGAGTGAGCTTCGATCGAGGATGTGAGCAGATGGACAATATGCATGAGTGCGCGGTCGATAAATCGATATAGCATACCTGCGAGCTATACCATATGACGCGAGGCGTCAGATGATTGTGACTGTAGCGTATGCATGAGTTGAGTGTGTCTGGTAAGCGTGAAAACTGAACATTCCGCCCGCCATCAGCAACGGTGTTGATGATTAAATGTGATCTGTTCTTCATTCAGTTTGAGCTGGTAAGATGGCGAGCTTGGTGATTGGTCGAACGAGTGTTGTTGTTGCAGTTTTAAGTGACACTACCCTGGTCAGTCCATCCTTTCCTGGATGGAGTTGAGTGACTCTGGCGAGAGGCCATTTTGATGGTGGAGACCTCTCATCAGTGATCAGTACTAATGAACCGACCTTGATGGTGTTCGATGGATGATGCCATTTCGATGTAGACAGTTGGCGCTGGAGATATTGAGTTGACCATTTGGACCAAAAATATTGAAGCCTTTGTTGTATTAGTTGCCATCGTGATAGTCTAGTAACGTTCAGATCTGTGAGTGATGGCTCTGGTATGGCTGTGAGCGGCTCTCCTATGAGAAAGTGAGCTGGTGTGAGTGCTGAAGTATCTTCAGGGTCTTCTGTGAGTGGTTGCAATGGTCGTGAGTTGAGCGTTGCTTCGATCTGGATGAGCAACGTAGTTAATTCCTCGAACGTGAGTGCGATGTCTCCTACTGTTCGGTTCAGGTGATATTTTACTGATTTGACTGCTGCTTCCCATTTTCCTCCCATATGTGGAGCTGCTGGTGGGTTGAACTTCCATGTAGTTCCATCACTGGTGAGTGAGCAATGCAGTGAGAGTGATTCTGTTGTACCTTGAGTGAAGAGTTTGGTGAGTATGGCATCTGCTCCTATGAAGTTTGTGCCGCAATCACTATAGAGAGTGTTGCAGATGCCTCTGCGTCCAGTGAACCGTCTGAATGCAGCGATGAATGAGTCAGTTGAGTAGTCACTCACGGCCTCCAGATGCAAGGCCGAGGTGACGAAGCACACGAAAATGCACAGCCATCCTTTATGTTGTTTGGCGCCTCTACCTTTCCAGGTTTTGATGGTCAGTGGACCAGCGTAGTCCACACCTGAATAGAAGAATGGTCGTGCTGGGGTGACTCTCTTGGTTGGTAATTGACCCATGAGTTGTTGTGCTCTGACGCCACGTTGTCGAGCACATTTCATGCAGCTGAGTATATGCGACCGTACAGGAGCTCTACCACCAATAATCCAGTACGATTGCCTTGTGTAGTTCAGGGTGAGTTGAGTGCCTCCATGCATGGTTTTGTGATGTGCATCTGCTATGATGAGTGTAGTGAAGTGAGAATGTCGTGGGAGTATTGCTGGGTGAATTGCCTCAAGTTCCAGTTGTGAGTTGGTCAATCTTCCTCCAACCCGAATGATGCCTTGAGTGTCGATATAGGCAGTCAGGCGATTGAAGGGATGAGCTGTTGGTAGTTGAGCTATGGTGATCAATTTGAGCTCTGTTGAGAAATATGCTGCTTGAGTTGCTTTGATCCAAAATACTCTTGCTCTCTCAATATCTTGTGGCGAGAGAGGGTTAAAGAGCGTTGAGTTTGGCAATTTCTTGATGAGTTGACTTACTCGAAAGCATATTGCGGTTACTCTGAGTAGTCTAGTGAGAGAAGAGTGTCTGTATATCATCTCCCAATGATATACGGCTTGATTTGTTGCCACTGTGAATGCGAGCCCCGGTCGCTCTTCCTGATGAGTCTGTGAGTCTTGTTGATAGTGTTGAGTTGGCCATGAACATTGATCGCCTGTGAGCCACTGTGGTCCTGTCCACCACAGGAGGTGCTTCTGGAGCTGGGAGATGCTGATGCCCCTTGAAGCACAATCGGCTGGGTTGTCTTTGCCAGGAACAAATCTCCATACGCTGTTTGGAGTTAGTTCTTGAATTGCTGACACTCTGTTCCTGACAAAGTCCTTCCACCGTGATGGGTGTGAGTTAATCCAGGTGAGCGTTACTGAGGAATCAGTCCACAGGAACGTTTGAGTGTTGGTGAGTTCCAAGGTTGTTTGCACGTAATTCATGAGCTTTGCTAAGATCAGTGCTGCTGTGAGCTCGAGTCGAGGGATGGAGAGTCGCTTGAGTGGTGTTACTTTTGATTTCGCGCAGATGAGTGTAACCTTGGTTTCTTCTCCTGGAGCTGTTGTTTTGATATAGATAGCAGCCGCCATTGCTATTTGAGATGCGTCGGAGAATCCGTGCAACTCCACAAGTGTTGAGCTTGTGAGTTGAATCCATCGTGGAATTGAGATTTCATCGACTTGAGTGAGCTCTTGTCTGAGCAACGTCCACTTGGTGTGTATCTGATCTGAAACTTGATCGTCCCAGCTGAGTTTCTCCAGCCATAATTCTTGTAATAATGATTTGGCCTTGATGATGAATGGTGAGAGAAACCCGAGTGGATCGTAGAGTTGTGCTGTTTCAGACAAGATGATTCTCTTGGTGAGCTTGGAACTTGAGCATGGAGGCTTTGCGTGGAACTTGAATACGTCTTCACGAGGTATCCATGACAGGCCGAGTAACTTGGTACTGCTATCTTCGAATGAGTGTGAGTTTGATGGTGAGTGGTGGTCGATATGCTCGATGAATTGCTCTGTGTTGCTGTGCCATTTTGCTAGAGGCAACCCGCCCGCCATGCAGAGCTGGGTCACTTGATTTGATATTTCGATGAGTGTGTCAAGCTGATCAGCTCCTCCAAATATGTCATCAACATATCTGCCTTTCATGAGTGGTTCAATTGCGAGCGGGAAGCGATGACCTTCGTCTTCAACTAGTTGAAGCAATGATCTGATTGCTAAGAATGGTGCTGAGCGAGTTCCATACGTCACTGTTGTTAGGTGATATGGCACCATATTGAGTTGGTCATCTCGCCATATGATTCGTTGCAAATCCCAATCGTCCGGGTGGACTTTGATTTGTCTGTACATCTTTGTGATGTCTGTTGAAAAGATGAGTTTGTGCTGTCGGATCCATAAGAGCACGTCTGAGATGTCACGTTGACATTTTGCTCCAACATGCTGGATGTCGTTGAGTGATACTTGCGACGTCGTTGGGCTGGATCCGTTGAAGACAACTCTCAACTTTGTTGTGATTCGATCTTCTTTCAGTACACCATGATGAGGAAGATAATATGGAGGATGAGCGTAAGTGTGTTCTGACAATTGATCTTCCGAGACCCTCAACCCTCCTGATGCTACTGCATCATGTGCCAAGGTCGTCTCGGTTTCACAATAGTCATGAACAGATTCGCTCATTTGAGTTGACTGGTGGTAGGATGGTACACGTATCATGTGACCACACTCTTCATACTCTTTCATGAATGAGTTGTATAAATTGGTGTATGAATTATTTGTTGAGAGTTTCTTCATGAGTCGTTGTAGACATCGTTGAGCAGTGAGTTCTGAGTCTCCTAGACTCGATGGTGATGATTTGAGCGGGATTCGCACGATGTACCGTCCTTCTTCGTCTCGAGTGTGAGTCGTTTGAAAATGCTTTTCACACGCTTCTTCGTCTGGGGTGAGCTTGTGATCTATTGTCGATGGTGTTTCTTCTTGAACCCAGAACTGCGTGAGAAGATCTTGAATTTCCTTGTTTGATGATTCTACTGTGATGTGGTATGAGTTGCTTGGTGTTGAATAATTCTCTGGGACTGGACCAAGAATAATCCACCCAAAGATTGTTGATTGTGCAATCGGTAAGAAGTCCGAGTGTTTCTTGATGCCAGGCTGGATGATGAGCCCGTATGAATCAGCCCCGACGATGATATCTACTGGCCGTGGTGTTAAGAAGTCAGGGTCTGCCAATTGCAGTGATGAAATGTGTGGCCACTGCTGTGGTTGAGTGTGGACTGAAGGCAATGTACTCGTCAATTTATTGAGTATTTGAGCTGCGATGGTAACACCACGTGATGAATGAATTGATCGTAATGTTAATGTGGTGGTACCTCTGGTTTGTGTTGATCTCGTGTTTCCAATGCCAATGACTGGAATTGATGAGTGTTGACGAGTAAGCCCATGATCCGATACAAGTTGTTCTGAGACGAAGGTGAGCTCTGATCCTGGATCAATGAGTAATCTGACTTGGTGAGTGCCGAAAGATGTGATGAGTAATGCTTGACACGTTGCTAGTAGAACTGCTGTTCTACCGTGTGAGTTGATGAGTTGGCAAAATGGCACGTCAATTTCTCATTGACGTGAACTGGTGCTTGGATGAGCTGTGGCAGGTGTAGCTGAGGTGCTTGGTTGATTTGACTTTGGTGTGGTTCTTGCGGTGGATGGCAAATGAATCATCGTGTGGTGTTTGGCACCGCACGTCTTGCAGTTGATGGTTGATTGGCACGAGTGGAGGTTGTGATGACCAAAGCAGTTGAAACACAGTCGGTGTTCAGTCACAACTTTGTGGCGATCTGCAGGTTGTAGCTCTCTGAATTTAGCACAGCTCACTATGTAATGCGAACCACCACAGTGATCGCATGGATATTGGTGTGTCCTCGGTTGAGTGGACGCATGGTGAGCCGGTCTTGCTGGCAGAAGTGCAGATTTTGTTGAGTGCTTCGAGATGTTGCTGGCTCTGTCAGCCGATTGATCAGGGTTGATAGGGATGACTTCTAAAGCCCTCGCTCTGGATTCGATGAATCCCATCAAATCTTCAAACGAGGTTGGCTGCTTGTGCGCACTCCGTTTGTATTCCCATGCTTCACGCATGGATGTATCAAGGCGTTGAGCAACTACGAAAATTAATACATAATTCCACGATTCTGTATCAATTCCGAGAACGTTGAGTGCGTTGATTATTTCCTTCGTTGAGCTAACTAATGTGTTGAGTGCGGCTGCAGATTTTGCCACTGGTCGAGTGTTACTAAGGAGTTTCTCAATATAAGACAGGATGAGTCTTTCCTTGTTGTTGAATCTGTCCTTGATTATTTGCCATGATGAATTGAACGAATCATTGTTGATCGGCACATTGGAGATCAGTTGAGCGGCTGATCCTTTAAGGCTGATCTTTAAATAGTGTAGTTTCTCTACATCACTGATTTGGTCATTGTCGACCACCATTGAGGCAAACAAGTCTCTGAATGCCGGCCATTTTGTAAAATCACCGTCAAATTCCGGCAACGTTATTTTTGGCAATGTTGATCGGTGCTGACTTGGTTGACTCTGTTGATCAGTTCTGCTTGATATGGTCTCTTGAGTTGCTGCGATTGCCTTCTTTCGCAGGATGAGTGTGAGTGCCTTGAAGTAACTATCAAAGCCTGATTGGTACACCTTCTCTGTAACATACGGGTGAGTGAGAAAAGCACGTTTACATGTTTCTCCCATTTGATCATGCTCGTTACAAAAACAGTCCCAAGTGCGATTTAAAATCTCTAACTGGCCGGTGAGTTCTGCAGAAACGCTGCCTGGTGAGTTTTGCAGGTGATCATGTAGCTGGTTGATCATTGCTATCCTCGCATGCTGTGATGCGACCTTATACTCCATGAGGTTAGCTTGATTGGTGCTTGGTGAAGGCGATCTGGTGCGTGGTCTCTGTGCCGTGGGTGGTACATTGAGTGTCTCGCTAATGACTGTTGCTTCATCGATTGCTTCCACATCACCATCATGTGAGTCGCCTTCCTGCGAGGATTTGCTTTGGTCTGACTGCGCTTTCTGATCGTCAGCCATGATTTGAACTGGTTGAGCCTGTTGAATGGTTTACAATAAATGATTAGCGCACTTGGGTGAGTATTTTATTATTATTGAGCATTGTCTTGTATCGATGCATGCTGAGTTGCGCAATCTGTAGTGTATTACATGTGTTGATTGGTGATTTATGTGAGTATCGAGGCATAAAATTTATATACTTGACCAGGATCCGGCTCGAAGGACCAAAAAATGTATGTTAATGAGTATGAGTACATTATATCCGGCTCGAAGGACCAAAAAATGTATGATATTGAGTATGAGTACATTATATCCGGCTCGAAGGACCAAAAAATGTATGATATTGAGTATGAGTACATTATATCCGGCTCGAAGGACCAAAAAAATGTATGTTAATGAGTATGAGTACATTATATCCGGCTCGAAGGACCAAAAAATGTTATGATAATGAGTGTGAGACTGAGTTTTAATTTGAAATTATTTTTAATCTGTCGACAGGTAGCAAGTCGATACATTCACACGTAGCATGTCAAGTGACAGATGCGAATAGTAAGATTAAGGATCCTGGTGACAAGTATAAATAATTAAAAGCACTCGGTAATGAACAATAATAAATTCAACGTTTATTGAAAGTATGTAACATTGGCTGCATGAAAAAATACCTGTTGATTGTGTTTAATATATTACTGTGATTGGTCTGGCCTGCGTGTTGATGTACTGTTGGTGATTGGGTCTCAGGCCTGTGAGTTGCCTTGGTGATTCCGTGTGGTTGATCCTGGTGATAAGGTCTGATTGTAGAGCTCGAATAGTGCCACACGGCAGTCTATGAGAGTCCGGACGCCGATGATCGGTGCTGAGCAGAATGGCGTCTGTGCAGCCAACGCGCGAACCACGCCGTTGACGTTTATGTGATTGGTTCTGTGGTTCTGATGATCTGCTGTGAGTTTCACTAACACTGAGTTTAAACACGGGTGATTTGACCAAGAATGTATTACACTACAGAAATGAATCCGCACTAGAGTGATTAGAACAAGAGAATATCTCCGTGAGCTTTACGCGGGAACGTGTACAGCGAGCGACTCGAGTGAGAACAATGGCCACATCCGTCGACCACGCGGCAGAGTATCAAGAAGACGGACGTGCGTCACGGCTTGCTTGTGATTTGCTGTCAGCGATGGAAGGCGAGACTTATGAGTGGTCTTGCCGATGGGGCCACGCTAACAGCGTTGGCCGCTTGAGTGAGCTTCGATCGAGGATGTGAGCAGATGGACAATATGCATGAGTGCGCGGTCGATAAATCGATATAGCATACCTGCGAGCTATACCATATGACGCGAGGCGTCAGATGATTGTGACTGTAGCGTATGCATGAGTTGAGTGTGTCTGGTAAGCGTGAAAACTGAACAGTGGTACTGATCATAAAAACATGGAAAACAATAATTATTTCGGCATCGGACACACGTAATAAATGCTCATCGGTGAAAATCTCGTCATATAATAATGGATTCGTCTGGCCGCCTCAGGAATCAATAAGCAACTGCGATTATATTAATATTTCCGTGAAGGAATGAATAATAAATTAATAAATTAATAAATTTATTTATTTATTTATTAACCTGTTAACCGGGGAATTATATTTATACGTCCCGCCCGGTTAACAGGTTAATAAATTAATAAATTAACAAATTATATGACAACAGGAGATCTTTCCTAAACGTTAACGAAGTTTGCTTCGCGATTGACGTCTTGAAAAATCCTTGCGGATGCGGAAACTCGGCATTTATTACGTGCGTCAGATGCCGAAATAATGATTGTTTTCCATGTTTTCATGATCAGTACCACCCTAGTTCTTGTAGTTGCGATAACCAATGAAAAGTTAATAAAAAGATTGGTTATTCTTTCAAACTCGTGTATCCATTTGTCACAATGCTTTCCCTACCTTTCAACCAAAAAATAAATAAATAAAAGAAGCTGCTCGTTTTTCCTTATAACACCAAAATGATCCACAATAAAAAGTATTTATTCATTCCTTTACGGAAATATTAATATTATCGCATAGTAGTTGCCGTAGAAATTATTAAATAATAATAATAGTAATTTTTAAAAAAAGTCTGCGCCGGGATTCGATCCGGCGATCCAGCACTTATGAAGCGGAGACGTTGCCGACTACGCTACGCGCTCTTGTTGAAAATTATTTAACGCAGAGCGTATATAAAGAGTATATGGACGCTCGGCAATTTTAAATATTTTATATCTCGAAAACGGCTGAGAAGCGGGTCCTATTACTTGCACCTATTGCACCCCTGGGTGCAACCTACCTGTAAAAAAAATTTGGTCCGAATCGGTGTTCCACGTACCTGGAGGTCCCCTTGTCAGTCAGAGTTAAGTATCGCGCGACAGCCCAAGCACTAGCAGCAGTAGCAGCGTGAGCAGCCCGAGCCGAGCGAGAGCGAAAGAGACAGACAGTCATATGTCTGTCGCAAGCCGCTGGTAAGACTGCGAGCACCGCTGACAAGGACGGAGCGGGCCCAGCACAGCATAGCGGACCCGCGAAGCGCGGAAGACCGCGAAAAGCAAACGTTGCAAGGCCGCTCGAGACAGAGAGCGACCCAACGGCGGAGCTAACGGTGGGCACACCGAGCGAAGAAACTGCGGACAGAACACCGCAAAGGCCTGCTGAGGAAGCGAGGCACGGCGAGGCCCGTAGCCCACGAACTTTCAGTAGCCCGGACGAAGACAGCGTTATGAAAAAGTATAGCGACTGCCGCAGTGGCGTAGCCATCCCTTCTGCCGATGACCACCTGAAAATAATTAAAGAATACCGCGACACCCCCATAGGAGGGCACCAGGGTATACGGCGTACATTGCATCGGATCCGTACTAAGTACGACTGGCCCGGCCTGAGAAGGGAATTGGAAAATTACATATCGTCCTACGAATCCTGCCATAAGAATAAAATCAGGAAAAGGGAACGAGTGCCGATGGTTGTAACCGACACCCCATCGAGGTCCTTTGAAAAAGTAACGGTTGACGTCGTAGGACCGCTACCAGAAAGCGCATCTGGAAAAAGATATATACTTACTATCCAGGATGCGCTCACAAAATACAGTGCAGCGATATCACTGCCGAACCAAGTGGCTTCGACAGTCGCTAGAGCACTCGTAGAAGAATTGATCTGCCGCTACGGAACGCCGGAAGTAATGTTATCAGATCAGGGTACGAACTTCCTCAGCTCGACCTTCAAGGAAATGTGTCGACTGCTGCGAATTAAGAAGATACAAACTACGGCCTATTATCCCAAATCGAACGGCGCATTAGAAAGGTCACATCGTACCCTCGCAGAGTATCTGAAAATTTTCATAAGCGAGGATCAGGGAAATTGGGACGAGTGGCTGCCGTACGCAATGTTTACGTACAATACCACTCTACATACGGGAACAGGACTGTTCTCCCCACGTGTTGGTGTACGGACGCGAGGCTGAGTTGCCGACCGCCGTGAAACAAGAGCCCCGCAGCACCTATGCCTACGATTATTACGTCCACGAGTTACGCGAGCGATTACGCGCCGAGTGGACAGTAGCACGCGACAACCTGGAAGTCGCGAAAAGGAGGTCAAAGAATACGTATGACCACGGTGCACAGGTGCAGGAGTACCGCGTCAGCGAACGCGTACTCCTCCGTGACGAGACGGTGCGCAGGGGGCAGTCAGCCAAGCTGACCTCAAAGTGGACGGGACCTCACGAAATAGTAGAGAAGAGGCCCCCCGTCAATTACATAATCTGGAAGGGACATAAAACCCAGGCGGTGCATGCAAACCGCCTGAAGCTCTTTATAGAGCACTAAAACGTAATAAAAGCTAAATAACAGCTAAATAAAGGCGGGTAGGGAGCTCTACAAAGCACAAGGTAAGGAACTCCAATAAGAGAAACGAGGTAGAATGAAAACTTGTTTAATTGAAAAAGCACGAAGGACAACGAGTCATGCATAGTAATTGGTAATTCAGAAAACCCGTCGGCAGAACGGGCAGGGATGACGACTATACAACCCGTACTATATAACGAGGCACCAACACTTGGGCAAGACGCTGAACCCGATAAGTATTGCAGTCGAGGCATTACTCATCGACGTACAGGAGTTAGTGTGGCTGGTAAACGACATAGCTAGTGGTAAGGCCAGAGCAACGTCCCTGCCGCCAAGAACGCTCACAGGACACCTCGTCAACGCACTACCATACCTATCGCAACGAAGGCAACGCGGTAGTGCTCGTGCGAAAGATACCGCTGATCGAGCAGCAATGGTACTATTTACAAAAGGTACAGTATACAAAAATACTTTAAAAATTTCAAAGTAACGAGCAAATCTTACATTTGCACGTCGACACACCTACAATGTCGGTTACAGGCGACGCACCCTCCGAAGTCCCAAAATACGCGAAAATGGACACAAATAACCGGAATACTGGCTTTGATAGGCGTATGTATTGTAACCGCCCCAGGTTTCAGCGTGAAAACAACAGGGCGAACGTCTCAAGTCATCCGGAAAGATTACCTTCCCCCGTACGCCCTAAAATTGAGGGAAATGGAGGCTGAGGCACCTCCGATACGCACCAAGGAGGAAGTTTCATTATCAAGCGTGTTGCGAGATCCGGAGGGGCTACAAAATCTCGGAGATTCGAGCAGAAGCCTTGGTCGGCCTCCTTCTGTTTAAATGTTATAGGTACATACGGAACCGGACACCGACAGGGACAACCAAGGCAGCGACCCCGGCAGCAGCTGAGGTGAATATTAATCTCGAGCCACTCGGACGACAACAGCCACAAGAGCGACCGCGATCCGAGCGGGCCAGGGCCTGGGAAACCCGCCCCGTCAGCCGAGTGCGATGGCCAGATCGACCATGAAGGAAGAATAGCAAAAGCAAAAAATTGTCACATCCATGATAAAGATTGTATTATGTATTATTATGTCTGCTACGTCGACTATTGTCTACGATATATAAAATATCATTGTAAGAGAAAATACAGGAACCAATCGAAGAAAAATTTTTTTTTAGAGGAAAAATGTTTCTTTTTAAGGGGGGAGGGATGTTGTGCCCCGAACTAATTCTTATGATTTTGCCATTGTCCTCCCTTGCGTGAGGCCCACTGACTAAAGTAGAAAAATGTGCAAACGTAAGCGTCGAGCTGCCCGCAATTAATGCATTGAGTTCGAGCTACGACTTGTTGGAATTTGCCAGCCAAGATTATTATGAAATCAGTATAAAGTTTAACATCAACCTGAACGGTTGATCGGGGGTCGGACTCGCCCGAAAGATTAGATTCTGACAGTAGACTCAGACGCGAGAGGTTGGTTCCTCGTACGGGCTCGTAACCACATTTTATTGTATTAAACTCTTTTTACTTTTAAATAGACAACGGGAAGTAGCCGTTGCCTATAATAAACATTTCCATTTTTTTTACATAAATTCAGGTCTAGACGAATTACTCGAGTTTCTACTCCTAATCGGCAAACGATCCCAAAATAATAACTTTTTAATATTATACCGATTACCGAGTTATCCAATAACGCGGTACCGGCATAACAATTTTTTCCAAAATTATACTCAATCTGTATTTTGTATACTACATGATGGAAGGTAGAATAAACCGCTTCCTCAATATAACAACTATGTGTCTGGTTTATTTATCACCTTGTCTTGAGTGAGGTTTCATGTTCTCTCAATATGGTATATTCGCAGATCGGTCAAGCTATATTGGACGGATTCTCAACATATATGTTCAAGAAATTTTCATCACATAATATCTTTTTATATATTTTATTTTTTTAACATCAAGTCAATTACATATATTTTCAAGAAATCCTCAACGCCGTAATATGTATTTCACTTTTTATAATTTTTTTTTTGTTGCGCAACATCATGATATATATGATAATATAAATATATAATAATATACATACATATAATAACAATAAGTCATGAAAATTTCATAAACAGATATACAAATATGTTTAACTTATAACTTCTAGATTATAATGTACTGTAACGGGGCAGAATATTTAGGTTGCGTCCTTCTCGCTCAACGGATACCTACACGATCACGCAGGGTTGTAGGGTGGATTTTCAGGCTTCATTTATTCTTTATTTTTATTTTTTTTTGTTGTTGTCTTATTTTTCTTTTATATACGTATAATGCGATCGACACGACCGAGGGATGATCGGGGAGAGAAGAGGAGGATGATCACGCCGTATCCATCGATTGCTGGCTTCGGGATTCGATATTTCACATAAGCCGATATTTTACGCCTTTCTCTGTTGGGAGATACAGCCGTCCCGCTCGACGTTCATTTACAAACGATACACTGCTATCTATCTTCAGCTATCATCTACTTGCAGCAGTCCATCCAGCTCATGGGATTCATCTGCCGGACAAAGCAACGCTGGTATTGTCTGTCGCTAATTTATACATCGGCCAGCTGAGGCGCTAGTCGCGGTCAGCGTGCGACACCGGTTCCCCCAATTAACCGAGTTTAGCGGGTTAAGTGGGGATCATAGTTCACGGGCACGCGTGCCGGCAGGACCTCGGGGCTTTTTCCCGGTGACCGTGGAGCGAACCAGACGTAGCGTGCACTCTATCTGTGTCCCGCTCTATCTTTCGGCATCCCGCTAATAAGTATCGAGGCGAGGAAAAGAGGTTGGTTCTTTGAGCCAACATCCGAACACCGTACGATCAACCTTCATAACTCGAGGAAAACCAGGAGGGATAATCAAACGTCTTTCGAGATTTCCCGGATTTCGAGGAACGTCACGGCAGCATCGTCCCGGTGAGCTCTCTTCCTATCCACAGTCTTTCGCTAATATTTTCTTATTTTATCATCTGATCCGTTTATTCAAAATTTATTCGTACTTGGTCACCCCTGCGACTCTAGTACACTGCGCGCAGAGTGTAACTTTGTATCGGGAACTGCGGCGTTCGTAGCATGTAACCGCGAGATCGTGTAACAGATAAAAGCCGGGGAAAAGTCATTGTATTAATTAATTGTTTCTGTTGCCGGTTAAACCGTGCGCGCGTTAGGCCGTTATCCCGGAGTGCTTTGGAATTTGTGAATTAGTTCGTGTAGGATCTGAACGGAATAGACCGCGTCACGTGTTTTAACGAATTGTGAGTCTTAGATGTACATGATTTTGTTCGAGTTTTCTTTCGTTTAGATTTAGAGGGTCGTGCGCGTGTTGGTACGTCGTCCCGTCGTAAATTGGAGGTTGAAGGGACTGGTACGTTACTGACCGCGTCGCGTCACCTTCGAATCAATCGGCGTTTCTCGGGTTTTACTTTTTGATTCCTAATTTGATTTATTATTTACTTGTTTCTTATTTATTATTCTTTCTTTATTTGTTTATTATTTACTCGTTTCTTATTTGATATTCCTTCTTTACTATTGGTTATATTTTATCGGTTATAATTTATTCGTTATATTGTCGTCGTTATATTTTATTTATTATATCTCCTTTGTTATATTTTATTTGTTATACTTTCTTTATTATATTTTATTTATTGTATCTTATTTATTATGTTTTATTTATTATATCTTATTTATTATGTTTTATTTATTATATTTTATTTGTTATATCTTATTTAACCAAGAGGTATTGATCGGGATTACTATTCCCATACTGATTATTCGATTGTTATTATTTTCCTTGGTTATCATGGAATTATAGAGCCTTATTTACTCGTTATTGGGTATTTCAGGAGCCGTAGGAAATCTCGGTGGTTTGACTCTTACTCGGCATAGATTATTGGAAATTGTAATAGCAAGCCGCGGGTCGCTTCGCGTACGTGACCTTCCGACGTCCCGTTGTATGGTTTCTTTGGATGTATTGGGGATTAGCTCGGGATAGGCCGTATCGCGAACGGTGCGTTGAGACTACCGAATATTTGATTTTAGTCGATGAATATTATTAGAAATACGTAGCGAACGAGATAGGCTATCTAGGGGCTACCGAAGTATGAGAGTGAGTGAGAGCGTGAGATAACTGCTGCCGTCGAAGTAAAGATTAAAACTAAGATACCTAACTAAATTCAGAAAATTTTTAATACGAGAGACTGATTTTACGGGACCTTTTATTTGAATTCGAAATTGTTGTTTATTGGAAATTATCATCAGGTCGCCAGAAATAAAGAAGTTTGTAAGTCTCGTACTTGCTGTGGTTGTCTAAATTATTGACTGCAATTATCAGGAGTACAAATTGAAAATGCGGGATTTTTTTCTATTTTTGAACGTTTATTCTGAAAAAATGGTAACAAATGAATTATTCAAAGTATTGTCCATCGCTAGCCACAACTTTTTCCCATCTTTCTGGCAATTTACGGATACCGTCGCGAAAAAATTCGGCCGGCTTGGCTGCTATCCAGTCATCGACCCATTTTTGGGCTTCTTCGTAAGAATGGAAGCGCTGGTCAGCTAGGCCATGTGTCATCGATCGGAAAAGGTGGTAATCGGAAGGAGCAATATCTGGGCTATACGGCGGGTGGGGTAAGACTTCCCATTTCAGCGTTTGTAGGTATGTTTTGACCGGCGCTGCAACATGTGGCCGAGCGTTGTCATGTTGCAAAATTACTTTGTCGTGTCTTTGCTCGTATTGTGGCCGTTTTTCTTTGAGTGCGCGGCTCAAACGCATCAATTGAGTTCGGTATAGTGCTCCTGTAATGGTTTCGTTCGATTTCAATAGCTCATAATACACCACACCCAGCTGGTCCCACCAAATACAGAGCATGAGCTTGGCGCCGTGAATATTTGGTTTGGCCGTCGATGATGATGCATGGCCGGGGTAACCATATGATTTTTTGCGCTTCGGGTTATCGTAATGGATCCACTTTTCATCACCAGTGACAATGCGATGCAAAAAACCCTTCCGTTTTTGCCGTTCGAGCAGCAGTTCGCATGCAAAAAAACGGCGCTCGACGTCTCTCGGCTTCAGCTCATACGGCACCCAATGTCCTTGCTTTTGGATCATTCCGAGGGCTTTTATACGATGGGAAATGGCTTGTTGTGTCACTCCCAATGAATCTGCGAGCTCTTGTTGAGTTTGACACGAGTCTTCATTGAGTATTGCCTCCAATTCAGCATTCTCAAACTTTTTCACTTGGCCCGGCCGCTCTTTGTCCTCAACGTCAAAATCACCACTTCTAAACCGCACAAACCATCTCTCGCACGTTGAAACCGATGGAACATGACTCGGATAAGCCTCGGAGACCAATCGATGTGCTTCAGCAGCACTTTTCTTCAAATTAAAGAAGTAAATTAAAACTTCCCGCAAATGCTGTTTTGTTGGCACGAAACTCGACATATTGAGAGCTCAAAAAAACTATGAATTTGACACTGCGACAAATTGACACATACTGAAAATTAAAGCTATAAGACGTAGCTTTGACATGAACATAGTCACAGTACTGCCTGATGCGTATAGCGTTAGTAACGCCATCTGTTATCAAACCCGCATTTTCAATTTGTACCCCTGATATTTTATTTGTTTATTGATTATTTATTTAGTAGCCTACCTTCCTGTTTCTCGTTTGACGTATTTATTGATCTTATTTTATTATTTGTCCGCGTTCCTTAATTTTAATGACTTATTTTAATTAAGGGATTTTATTCGTATCTTATCTTTATTTTTTTTATCTTAGTTGACTAATTAGTGGCTTGACAGTCCGAACCACCCACTCTGCCTTGAACAGCTGTAGCTGGCCTGGGTGGAGACTGGTCATCCAACTCGGTATTTTTTCCTTCCGGCGCGAAAGCGCCTGGCGCCCATCTCGAAAGAGAAAATAAAAAGGAAGGAAAAAATAACTTGGACCAGTCATAGATAACGTGGTGCGTTGAGGCACAAATTTACGTTACAGTACAGTGAGCTTAAATTATTATTCTCATTATCTAAACGAGACGACGGCGATAACAGCAACAATAATAATAATATTAAACGTATGTTTAGACGCTAGTGTTTAAACCCAAATGGCAGTGATAATTTATGTGTATTATGTCGGCGTTTATGATATGAAGGGTGTCCCAGCAAGAGGGCCAGATTTTAATTTACCGCCATTTTGTTAATACGAGGTCAATAATCTGCATTAATTTGATGATGTTCCAATACCCAATCAGCAAATTCACGGCGCTGCGCATAGTCCCGTGGCTTGATTTCTTGCACCAATTCAACCTTGTACGCGTGCAAATACAGGTCTTTTACCAACATTCGTTGCATAGTGCTACTGGAAATGTTTAATTGTTGACCACGATGCCGAATGGAAGTTCCTGGATTCTCGGCCACAGATTCCGTTACTGTGGCTATATTTTCTAGTGACCGACAAGGACGACGACGAACAATGATCTTCTGATCCATCTGCGTAAATTTAGTCTCAAATTTTGTAATTAAACGCCTCACTGTCGATTCATTTGGCGCATTATTGCGACCAAAAACTTAACGTAATTGGCGAACTGTTTTCGCAAAACTTTCACCATTTTTGTAATGTGTTTGTACAATAATGAAACGTTGTTAGTTTGAATACTTCTCTATATTCTTAAATCGCGTGGTCTGTACGTGACAAATGTCAAAAAAAAATCACCGTACAACTCGTATTAACAAAATGGCGGCAAATTCAAATCCCGCGCTCTTGCTGGGACACCCTTTACAACACGACACGTCTTTGATATGTTACGCGTTATGACGTCATGGAGGGCCGTTCATTGGATTGAGGAAAAGTTCAGCTGAATTGACTCTTCATTAGCATTTTGTATGTCAGTTTCGATCATTTGACGAATAGATTGAGAATTAATTGTTTGTGCATTTCAATAATTGAGTGTCAAGACCTTCACTTTACACTCCGTTTTTATAACCTCTTCAGGGTTCGCGCTGTTTACTACGTGATGACCACAAAACTTCGGGCCTCCGGAGGCAAACGATTTTATATACTTGGTAGACTCCTTTAGTTCATTTGTTATGTCACCAAGGAGGTTGCCTAGAGGCGGTGACCATTCACTATGGTTTTCTGTACTGACGTACACCAAATCTGTGTCGTTGTACAGGACGCGCCTACCTAGACACTCGAGAAAACTATACAGCTTTAAACGGGCCTAAGCTGTCGTGTATGCGGCGATGACGACATTCGTTTTTGTGACGGTACGACTACCTCGTCTGTGGACACCCTATTGGCGTACAAGACATTGTCATTGACGGGTAATAAGCATTGCACCTCTTTCTCGTTATCGCCTAAAAGCAGCAGCAGCTGTTATCGATTTTCGATTATTGAGGTTTGCGTCAAATTATCTTGTTGTCCGAATTTACCCCAAAATTAGTTTAAGCAGAGCTTTGCTACGGATCGCAGGCCCGAGTTCTTACGAATATTCTAGGGTCTAAACGTATTCTTTAGCACATTCATAGTCATCGATATATTTCGCCTGAGAGTTTTCGTCAGTACATTCCACGGGCCAACCGCTAGCCTAGTGTTTTATTTTCAGAAAGGTGTTTATATACTCGGCAAAGAGCTCACCCTCACGCGTCACAGGATAGTACTGATTGTGAGTCATCACATAGGCCCAAATAACCAAGATTTTGACTATTGTACACGGTGCGCCATATTTTATGTCGTTATGTAAACATTGAATAACTTTAAAAAAAACAACCGATTTCCATATATGAGGTATTTTTATTCAATTTGGTCCTTTACAATTTATTTGAACTAGTTTTGGAATACTGCATCTATTAAGTGGCCGCCTTTATTGACCAAAGAAAAACGTGCCCTTTTTGCTGCGTTTTCCATCACTTTTTCGAGCATCTCGGGTGGTATAGCGATGATTTTGGCACGAATGTTTGCCTTGAGCTCGTCAATGATCTGAGGCTTGTTGGCGTACACTTTGCTTTTCAAATAACCCCACAAAGAGAAGTCCAGATTTGACCGGAGAAGTCCGGTCAAATCTGGAGATCTGGGTGGCCAGTCAATGTCCCTATTTTTTGACATCACACGTCCAGGTAATTTTCGTCGCAGAAACTGCATTGTTTGATTTGCAGTGTGGCATGGCGCACCGTCTTGTTGAAACCAGTAACCGTCTAGACCTTTTTCACACAATTGTGGGTAGACATAATGAGCCGACATCCAACGATATGGATTCCCATCGACTGTTTCGCCTTCTCTGAAGAAAAATGGCCCAATGATGGTTTTGGCGCAAACGCCGGCCAAAACAGTCACTTTTTGGTCATGTTATGGTGTTCCATGGATCTCGTGTGGATTATCGTTCCCCAAATGCGGCAATTTTGCTTCTCAACGGCGCCAGAGATTGTGAAATGGGCCTCGTCAGTCATCAAAATTTGCTTCCAAAAATCAGATTCAGTGTTGTTGGATAATCAGCTGGCGCACGGCGATCGATATTCGCCGTGCGTCGACCTGTTGCTGTGCTCAAGCATACGTCGTTCGGTTGAGCCGAAGATAGCCGAGGCAGGGCTTCGCGAAGCCGAGGATGTGCCTCGTTGGCACGCCGCGTCGAGCGAGAGGATATCTCTCTCGCTTGACTTCGGTTTCGCTCACCGGCTATCTCGCTCAACTCACTTCAGCGCTCAACGTTAAATTCATATTCCGCAGCCATATTGAAAAATTCAGTGACTTTTGCGACGACATCGAGGAACGGCGCACCATCATCTTCGACTTTTCTCGTTGGCTTTTCGCTCAGGACGCGCTCATCATGCTCACCAGGACTCAAAACTCAGGTAAGAGTACACCGTTACAATTTAACGTAATTCAATGATGGTGAGGAGTGAACTACACATCGGTACATCCTCATAAAGGTCTCACACTGTGGCGTGCTCTGCAGCGCGGGCTGCAGCACGTTTTCACTCAATTATTAGCATGCTCGATTAATATAATTGTGTGTGTTTTTACCAATTCACTGCACTTTCCCCCAATTAAACTTGCTGGGAGAGTGTTGTGAATTCAGTCCAATCATTTGTGCATCCTCAAGCTCACACTTCTGTGCTCTGCAGCGTAGACCGCATCACAGCTTGTCATAATAGAATTCCAAGTAATTGTCAGAATTGCATGTGCTAGCACACACTCTCTTTAAATTCTATTTCACCATTACATTGAGTATTTGCTGACAGGCAGTAAATTTGTCTACGCACTCATACATCTCACTGCGTTGTATGCTCCGCAGCACTGACTGCGGTGCGCACATCACTCTCAGTACTCACAGCACACAATTAATATAATTGTGTGCTGGTTCTCAGCTCATGCACTCAAATGCAGTTCAATTAATCAAATTCATTTTTATTATTCTTGGAATTTTGGTGCATTTATTTATATTATTTTGTACTTTTTCTAAATTTGGTCTTTCATTTATCTATTCTCACTTCAGTGTTTTATTCAAAATTATATGATTTGTTTGTAGTTAAGCGGAAGGTGCAATAAACCACTTTCTCCAAATTCCATCTACTAGTCTGGTTTTATTTCACCCTGTCGTGAGTGAAGACTCATCTTCTTTCCAATATATTCACAGGTTCAAGATCTGTCAAACAACACTATCAGACGGATTTCTCAAACATTTGGTCCTTCGAGCCGGATCTTCGACTCAAGCATACAGGGTAGAACCAGGGTTTAACTACCTTCCGCTCACATCTCTTGACTCATCTTGACGTCGGATTCTGCAGATATTCCTCGTAGTCTCACCTCATCAACTCATCCTGGTACTCGTCAGCCAAGCAGTTTGTGTCAGATGGAACGGCACCGGGCACCATCACCAAACGAACGAGTACCACCAGCTAACCTCGTCGGAGGACAATCCGACAGCTCAACGAGCTCTAGCACTCACAGCGGAGCCCTCCAGCCTAGCTCTGCAGTATAACCGCTACACGTTGATCGACTCGTCGGAGTACTACATTTACATCTTGGGGTATCGTACAGCTCTGCGGAGTTTTATTTTGCTTCTTTCTGTATGTTAGCATTAACAGTGCTCAAATGTGTATCGGCTATTTGCAAAGATGTAGAGTTTGCACATATTAATTAGTGCACTCTCTCGTAGTATCATAGCAGACAGAGGCAAGCGAGCTCAGGTCGGTGACGGAGTCGAGTGAGCTTCTGGTAAGAAGCTCCTGGTGTCACAGCCTACGCAATCAACTCCTCGCTCACCAGTGAATCGTCCACCAAACCTGGTGACTTCCGCTTATTGGCCTGATCGACAGTGTATTTTGCGCCTGTCGTATTCTTGGATCGTCTCCTCGTGTAACATGATCGTTACGCCACTCTAACGCAATCAACCAGCTCTACGCGGTCATCGTCAGCGAATCTTGCCCTGGCAAAGGTTGGCATTCACCAATAAAATGTGCACTATGCGACAGCAAGCTCCGACACCGTTCAATCACACAATACACAGTTGTCAACACACTAGGGTGTTGACGCAGTCGTTCTCTCATCGATTCAACTCACAAACACATGCGCAACCTTATTAGCAACTGCACTCACACATTTACACATCGGCATTGACTCACCAGGCACGACTTCACGTCGATCCTGGATCGGAATTGACAATTATTACGGAAGAACTCTTCCATAAACTCAACACCACACACAAGCACTCATCAATTTCGATCACAGGGATCGGTGAAAGGCACTCGACGCAGACACATGGCTCGGTTCAACTCACACTGTGTTTACATAAACCAGGGAGAAAGTCACGGTACTGGCTCACATTCTCAACACGGTTACTACTCACTTGCCATCTTTTGAGTCACCAGCTCGTACATGGCCTCACATAGTGAAGCTGAAGCTGGCGGACCCGGGCTTTCTCACACCACAACCGATCGATATCATGGTTGGAGCAGATATTTATGGACTGGTTATCAAACCCAATATTCTCAAGGGCACATCATCTGCGCCTGTTGCACAATTATCGATATTCGGGTGGCTCATCATTGGACCAATTAACTCATGTCAATCTTACGCACTCACTGTTCTTCATGCTGCCATGCAACATGATGATCAGAAATTACAGAACGTGCTAACGAAATTTTGGATTCACGAAGAGCCACCAAAGGACACAGTTGATCAACTCACACCAGAGGTGCAGGCATGCGAGGATCAGTTTTGCAACACGCATCAGTGTGTTACTACAGGCCGATACATCATTCAGCTTTCTCTCACATTTTTGCCTGTAAACCTGGAAACTCAGACTCAAACGCACATCGGTGTCTGCAACACACTTTACGGAAAATCTCAAAAAATGCTGAATATGGTCAGCTCTATACACAGTTCATGGACGAATATGAGCAACTCGGTCACATGGTGAAGGCTTCGAAATCATCTACAAGTGAAATTCAATACTATCTGCCTCACCACGGTGTGCTGAGACCAGACAGCATTTCCACCAAATTAAGGGTGGTATTCAATGGTTCTAGCTCAACATCTTCTGGAAAGGCTCTGAATGACATCATGCACACTGGACCTAATTTGTTGCTCAATATTTCGGACGTTCTTATGTGGATCCGGCCACATAGACACATATTTGCCTCTGACATTACAAAAATGTATCGTCAGATCCGCGTTCATCATGAGGATTGGAATCTTCAAAGGATTTTATGGAAACCCTGTGCCGTATAAATTAACAACCGTGACACATGGTACAACAGCATTAACAGGCGGGTTCAACTCATCAACTTATTGAAATAGCTCAGCAACTCAAGGACTTGTGCATGGCGGGCGGTTTTCCACTCGCCAAGTAATACTCGTCGGACCTCAAGGTACTTATTAATATCTCATCATCACCGTCAAGCTCAGTTATCTCAACGGACGACTGCGAGACAAAATTCTTGGCTTGACTTGGCTTCCTCATGAAGACAAGTTCACATTCTCATCACGGTTCAACTCAACTCAGGAAATTTTTACCAAACACCTCGTTCTTTCCGAGGTGGCTCAACCCTTTGATCCACTTGGTTTCGTCTCATCAGTTGTGATAAGAGCCAGGAGACTCTTGTAAGAGCCTTGGCGTCACAAGCTCAACTGGGATGGTCCACTGCCATCCCAGGTCTCAACACGAAGAATTGCAATCAGAGAAAATCTCACTTATCCGGCCGGAATCTCAATTCCTCGGTGGTTCAACACATGGAGCAACTCAACAGTGGAATTGTATGGTTTCTCTGATGCATCTCAATTAGCCATGGCAGTAGTGATCTACATCACTGTCGACTCAATGTCCACAGGAAAGGTGGCTTCACTTATCTGCTCAAAAACACGCGTTGCACCACTCAAGAAGCTCACCATACCACGGCTTAAACTGACAGCGGCACTGTTACTCGCAAAATTGGTTGCATACGTTCAAGCCACGCTCAAGGTCAAGGTCTCATCTACTCACCTGTGGACGGACTCATCGGTAACTCTCACCTGGATCAAAGCACACCCTGCTCGGTGGAAAGACTATGTCCGAAACCGAGTATCACAGATACAAGAACATACACCTACTGCTCATTGGCGTCATGTCGCAGGCACAAGCAATCCTGCAGATTGTGCATCACGAGGTATCTCAACAGCTCAATTGGCCTCTCATCAGTTGTGGTGGTCGGGTCCACCGTGGATGGTGAAACCGATTAAATTTTGGCCGAGAGCCTCAACTGATTCTGAGGATTTGTACAATATGGAAGCCAGGCCGGGGTTAGCTCTGCTCGCGGCGACTGTGACGCCAGAGTACCATTGGGAACTCATTTATCGCTGTTCCTCACTCACAAAATTGTGTCGTCTCACCTCGTTTTGCGTCAGAGTAGTGGCCAGAATAAGGAAGAGGTTAGAAACGGCAGGAAATGCTCCTCTCACAGCAGAAGAGATAGCTGCAGCAAATGGTTTTTGGACACGAGCTACACAAGCCGTGTTTATCAAACACGAGTTACAAGTACTGCAGTCAGGCTCTTCTCTTCCTTCCTCTCACCCCTTCAGCATTCATTGACCAAGAGGGTGTACTCAGAGTAAGAGGTCGCCTTGCTCAATCAGCACTCACATATGAAGGAAGACATCCTGCCATTCTACCTCGTCACTCTCGATTCTCAACTCTCATCATTGATCAGGCTTACGTGCGGACACTGCATGGAGGCACTCAGCTCACATTAGCCCAAATAAGGCTAACACATTGGATCGTCGGCGGAAGAGCCCCTGTAAAATCTCACATTTTACATTGCGTCGTGTGTGCTCGGCAAAGGGGAGTTCGGGCTCAACAATTGATGGGTCAGCTTCCTCTAGCACGAGTCACTCCAACACGCGCATTCGCTCACACAGGAGTTGATTACGCCGGCCCTCTCACACTCACAACTTGGAAGGGGCGAGGAAGTAAAACACACAAAGGCTTGATCTGTGTTTTTGTGTGCCTCACCACTTCAGCTTTACATCTCGAAGTCGTTAGTGACTACTCAGCTGATGGCTGCCTCTCAGTGTTCAGGCGTTTCTCAGCTCGGCATGGCATTCGTCACACGCTATATTCTGACTGTGGCACAAATTTCATTGGTGCTCGTAAATCAATACGTCAGATGTTCAGGAAGGCCTCTCAAGAACATCAAATCATCGCTTCTTTTCTCGCAAATCAGCGAATTGCGTGGAGGTTCAATCCGCCTGCGGCACCACACATGGGTGGAAAATGGGAAGCAGCTGTGAAATCTGTTAAATTCCATCTGCGGCGAACGGTGGGTGGTACAGCACTCACGTTCGAAGAACTCGCAACGCTGCTGGCCCAGATCGAGGCCATACTCAACTCAAGACCTCTGGAACCACTCAGCGATGATCCTGATGACTCATCAGCACTCACGCCTGGACACTTTCTCATCGGTGAAGCTCATACCACCGTCCCAGAGCCAACGCTAGAGGATTTATCACTTTCATGGCTCTCAAGGTGGCAATTGTTGCAGCAAAAGGTACAACAATTTTGGCGACAATGGTCCGCTCATTATATACAGCGGCAGCAGTCCATATCAAAGTAGCATCACCCTAATAATAACATAAAGGTTGGTTCTTCGGTTCTGCTCACGGATGAGCGCTTTCCACCGTACAAGTGGCTACTTGCACGAGTCACGGCGCTGCATCCGGGCAAAGACGGGCTCACCAGGGTGGTAACACTTCGAACTGCTACGACCACGCTCACCAGGCCAATCTCAAAACTAGCTGTGCTGCCTGTTTCTTCTGACTAACAAAACCATAACTAATCATCAACCCCGTTGCTGATGGCGGGCGGAAATGTTGGATAATCAGCTGGCGCACGGCGATCGATATTCGCCGTGCGTCAACCTGTTGCTGTGCTCAAGCACACGTCGTTCGGTTGAGCCGAAGATAGCCGAGGCAGGGCTTCGCGAAGCCGAGGATGTGCCTCGTTGGCACGCCGCGTCGAGCGAGAGGATGTCTCTCTCGCTTGACTTCGGTTTCGCTCACCGGCTATCTCGCTCAACTGACTTCAGCGCCCAACGACGCTTTCATATCCCGCAGCCATGTTGGATTTTTCAACACTTACGTGAAAACCCGCACGGAACAGCGCACGCATTTGGAAGGCTCGGACAATTTTCACATCTCTCAACCGGATTATCTCAACCTTCGTTTGCTCACCAGGACTCAAAATCAGGTACGAGTACATTGTTATAATTTACCATAAATTCAATGGCAATGAGGAGTTGGATTCTCATCGGTACATCAACATTTTTTGGTCTCATTTTTTGGCGGCATTGCAGCACATGTCACGCCACGTTTTCTCTCAACATAATTTGCCGGTATAATTAATATAATTATGCAGGTGTACTATATTCACTGTACTTTTCCCCAGGACATCTGCTGGAAGAGTACAGCGACTATACACTGCTCATTTTGTGCATCCTCATTATGTGTTGTATTGTGCTACGCAGTGCTGCCTGCGTAGCTAGTCTCATGCGTGTAGAGCACTCAAGCAATTTCAATTGCAAGTGCTCTCATTTGTTTACTGCAACCTCTCTTCATTAAGCTGCTGAGAGCTTGCTGTGAAATGTTATATCGCCTTACGCACTCATTTATCTCATCGCGTGGCATGCTCCGCAGCACTGGCTGCGGTGCGTACACTGCTCTCAGCACATGCAGCACAATTAATATAATTGTGGGCTGCAACATCTCAAAACAAATTTCATTTCCAAAATTAAAGTCAGTTTTCAATCTCAGATTTTTGGTGTATTTATTTATATTAGTTATCTTGTCAAAATTAAATATATTATTGCAGTTAATTTATATGCTTATATTTTTTTTAATTCAACTAATTTTTGTAATTGACATGCGGAAGGTACAATAAACCGCTTTCTCAAAATACCATCTACAAGTCTGGTTTTATTTTCACCCTGTCTTGAGTGAAGCTTCATTAGTTTCAATATACTCACAGGTCTGTCAAACAACATCCTCCGGACGGAATTCTCAAGCAACTACATATATCTTTAAAATCAATCGCCCTTGCCACCTCATTATAGAATAGACA
Source organism: Cylloceria caligata (assembly GCA_963942595.1). Lineage (NCBI taxonomy): Eukaryota > Metazoa > Arthropoda > Insecta > Hymenoptera > Ichneumonidae > Cylloceria > Cylloceria caligata. Next base: position 32,577,949 of record OZ012708.1, read on the forward strand.
ATTTCATTTTGATCTTTTCGGTATAAGATAACTATGTATGTATCCGCATTTTTCGACTCTTTATGAATAAACTTATGTACTCAATAATGGTGTATTTTATTTTTCTTTATGTGCTCGAGAATTTACTACCTACATAATCTGTTTAGCTCCGCTCTCAGCTCGAAAGAATTTGTCTCAGAAAATAAAAGATCAAAGTGGGAACATTTTCAGGCCAATCAGAAGTCGAAACATTATGCAAATCAGTTCCGCCACTGTGGGCTCACTTTTTAAACTAGCCAGAAACAGGGGGTGGGAAAATTATCCGACCAATCATAAGTCGGGGAATTATTGGGCCCATTATTTCGATAGGGTAGGAAAATTCACCGGCCAGAGACCATGATATTATGCCAATTAACAAACCCATCGTGGTGGATGACCACCCTCAGTGGTGGATGACTGGCGCCAGACGAGACTATGGAGGCGGAAAAAGTCGTCTCCCTATACATGTCCCTTACTACTGGGGTTACAAAATTACACATTTTTCGAATAATTATTAACTTCATAAAAAAGTTCCTGGGGAAATCTTAATTATGGTAACAGTTATGACAGCGATATTTATTTTCTTTATGTTTCTGGTCGATTTGTTATAAGGTAGACATTTTCGCGGGGACGCGTTAATTACGGTACAGTTATTTCGCGATAGAGATATTAATTAATGTTTTGCTTCATGTGGAGTTGTAATATGAATGAGATAACTACCGGAATTAAATCGTGGCATAGAAGCATTATGATAGAAAAATGCGTGGGAATCTTTGTATCCAAAATTTAAAAAATGGATACAAAGTGTAGGAGGCGTCTAATAAGTGAACTTGTGGTGCGGGAGCATCCCCCATGGTAAGGGTAGGCGTGCATTGAACCCTTCATTACGAAATTAAGGAAGGTCAAGCACCGGGTCAGGTAAAGCAGTGGCCGACACCCTCCGGAAATGGCCTGTAGTCTTAGAATAAGGGTAGATCGAACCCTATCCGTTTCGGACCGGTGGATTCCGAGATATCGTATTATTTTAGATTTAGGGAGCACAAGAGAGAATTCGCCAGGGTCTCACTTCTACTCATTAGGCTGCCCTATCTTCGCTTATCCTTCCATGTTACTCTCGGTAGATCCGTACTCGCATGAGTCCCTCTCTGTCATACGCATGCATTCTCACCTCTTCGTCGTCTTACTCACTAGATTCACTCACACATATTGTAACATAGTTATAACCATTAACATGCAGTATTATGTTTCGCTGGGATAACGAGAGAATTACGTTCGAAAGCACGATAAAAAAATAATAAACAACCGACGTCACGCCAAAGGAACTCCTTCGCTGCCGAAAATAGCAGATCAGCGACCAGCTGGCCTCGCTCGGCGACAAGGGGAAGACGGGTGGCGCGACGACGAACGTATGAAATTGTAAAATCGTGTTAAATGTAAAAACGCTTCCAAACGCACTGAGGACTGCGGGCACTAGGTTATCGAACTCGAGCGAATTTAGGCCAAAACGAGCTACGTCACGCATAAGGAATTCTCTCGCTGCCGCAAACAGCAGAGGGGAAGACGGGTGGTGCGACGACGGCAAGCCGAAAAATGATTAAATAACGTTAGATTTTAAATGAAAACCGAAAATGACGTGGAGGGGAATGAGGCAGAGGGGCAGGGTATAAAAGAGCCAGCGCAAGAGGAAAGGCTCTCTTAGCTCTTTGCTGAAAAGTGTGCAGCTCCTGGTTTTACGTGGCTCTTACGTACTTTTTACGCGCAGCTCCTGGTTTTACGTGGCTCTTACGCACTTTTTACGTGCATCCTACATTCTCGTTTTACAATTCTTACGTGTTGGAATTTACACTTTTACATCTACGTTTTTGAATTAGTTAAGAAAAGCAAGTTCATGCATTATTGAACGAATTATATTTCTTAAAGTTGTTAAGCTCAGTGAAAAACGGTCACAGAGGAAGGAAAAGAAACAGGCGAGTGGTTTAATTAATGAAAAAAAAAATAACAGGCGTGATCTCAAAAACAATTCATGGAGATATTAGATCGAGTAGTATTTAAGTGAATAGTATTTAAATGAATAGTGTTTAAGCGTGTAGAATTTAAGCAGGTAGGATTTAAGCGAATAGTGTGTAAGTGAGTAGTTTTATAGCGTATAGGGAACAAGCGAGACAACCGGTGAACAGAGAGGATTGTCCGCACAACAGAGACACATCTCCTTTAAAATTTAATACACGTGCGTAGATCGAGCGTGTATATCGGGGGGCAGGCACGCTAGTGACGAATAATACAATTAATAGGCTACGTAGCTCGGTCCATCGAGGAGCTACGTGTAACGAGAAATACGAAAGAATGTAGAAAAATTGCAGGAATCAACGAATTGGAAATGCAATGTACTGGCAAACGGTGCCAATAAACCGAACACCTATATTAACCAGATTTACTTGTTAAATAAACCCTATGTTTACCTACCCAGAAGTCTCAATTAGTTATCCCTGTGTTCGAGCCCGAATCCTTCCCCTCGGAAGACAAAAATTAATGTTAACGATAAAAATTACCGTTACAATATATTCTTCCTTATCTCACTTATTGTTAGGCAGTCTCATCACTTTTCAATATTTCTGTACTCGTATCATACACACGCTATTCCATTATTCCTCATTTTCTGTTATTCTTTCTCTCACCTTCATACTGTACCTCACTCTGTTGCCTCCATGTACACATTTTCTGCACTACGGTTTACTCGTAACTAGTCACTAATACATTGTGAATTAATTAAGAGCAACGAAAAATAGCTGGTTAATGAGTTATTAATTCATGATTACCAAAGATCATCTTAACTTGACTCTTACAGTAACCGTTACTCATGACGTAGCGAACGATAATAACGAGGTAGTGATGCAATAAAAGCAAGGCACGCAAAATACGAGTCTTAGGGATTCTAATAGAATATAATAGGATTATGTTTAAAACATAAATATGGCGAAAGCTGGATATTGTTCATGATATGAATCAACTCGAGAATACTTGCGCGCACGCACGCACGCACACAAAAGTATTATGTGCATAATCAACTCTCTCTCGCTCGATATCCCCTTCAGTACACATAAGTATTGTATTTTGTATGTGTATTGTGTGCGCCTTGACCTGCATCCATTTCCATACTCATGGATATTGCCCAAGCGACTGTACTCTGCTTTTTGTCACTACTCACTTCACTTTTCGGAAGACGCTGGACATGACCCTGCTAATGAAATTCTCTTCGCAGTATCTCACATGACTTTGAAGTAATTGCAAGTTGCATTGTTATAGCCTCAAGTAACTACAAAGTAATACGTCGGACGTGTGTGGACTATAATGTACCGTGTTTTTGAATGTTAAGTCGTGTAGATTTACCGCATCACGACTTGATAATATTTTTGGTGACAATGTACAGGAAAACGATAGGTTGGTGCTTGAATATTACAATAATTGCAACGCTCAACGAGCGGATAGTAATAAAAATTAATTTAACAGTTGTGAAATCTCCGAGCGATGATGACCGTGTTTACAGAGATGTTGCAAATGACGATAGATATGTAAATACGACTTCAATATAACATTGATTAACTACAAAATATATGGTCTTTCTGTATCTTTTAGATTTATAGTGTAAGAATTCGAGAATTAGGAGGAAAAGAAATAAACTGGATGTATACATCTCAGTGATGGAACATATTCCGCATCTAAAGGGTGATTTTTTTGAGGTTAGGATTTTCATGCATTAGTATTTGACAGATCACGCGGGATTTCAGACAAGGTGTCAAAGAGAAAGATGCTCAGTATGCTTTGACATTTCATAATGAATAGACTTACTAACGAGCAACGCTTGCAAATAATTGAATTTTATTACAAAAATCAGTGTTCGGTTCGAAAAGTGTTTCGCGATTTACGTCCGATTTATGGTCTACATAATCGACCAAGTGAGCAAACAATTAATGCGATTGTGACCAAGTTTCGCACTCAGTTTACTTTATTGGACATTAAAGCAACCACACGAATGCGTACAGTGCGTACAGAAGAGAATATTGCGTCTGTTTCTGAGAGTGTTGCTGAAGACCGTGAAATGTCGATTCGTCGCCGTTCGCAGCAATTGGGTTTGTGTTATTCGACGACATGGAAGATTTTACGCAAAGATCTTGGTGTAAAACCGTATAAAATACAGCTCCTGCAACAACTGAAGCCGAACGATCTGCCACAACGTCGAATTTTCAGTGAATGGGCCCTAGAAAAGTTGGCAGAAAATCCGCTTTTTTATCGACAAATTTTGTTCAGCGATGAGGCTCATTTCTGGTTGAATGGCTACGTAAATAGGCAAAATTGCCGCATTTGGAGTGAAGAGCAACCAGAAGCCGTTCAAGAACTGCCCATGCATCCCGAAAAATGCACTGTTTGGTGTGGTTTGTACGCTGGTGGAATCATTGGACCGTATTTTTTCAAAGATGCTGTTGGACGCAACGTTACGGTGAATGGCGATCGCTATCGTTCGATGCTAACAAACTTTTTGTTGCCAAAAATGGAAGAACTGAACTTAGTTGACATGTGGTTTCAACAAGATGGCGCTACATGCCACACAGCTCGCGATTCTATGGCCATTTTGAGCGAAAACTTCGGAGAACAATTCATCTCAAGAAATGGCCCGGTAAGTTGGCCACCAAGATCATGCGATTTGACGCCTTTAGACTATTTTTTGTGGGGCTACGTCAAGTCTAAAGTCTACAGAAATAAGCCAGCAACTATTCCAGTTTTGGAAGACAACATTTCCGAAGAAATTCGGGCTATTCCGGCCGAAATGCTCGAAAAAGTTGCCCAAAATTGGACTTTCCGAATGGACCACCTAAGACGCAGCCGCGGTCAACATTTAAATGAAATTATCTTCAAAAAGTAAATGTCATGGACCAATCTAACGTTTCAAATAAAGAACCGATGAGATTTTGCAAATTTTATGCGTTTTTTTTTTAAAAAAAGTTCTCAAGCTCTTAAAAAATCACCCTTTATTTTGCTGAGTAATCCTACCCGAATGGCTGAAGCGACAAAGACATTCACAACCATCCATTTGCGGAGCCAGCATACAATCGAGTATACTTTAACAATGTTGAAACACATAAGAAAGACTGGCTATATCCTATTTCTACACTCAAATGATTTGAGTATTGAAAATGATTATTAGTAATTATTCGCGTTCTTAAATTTATATATACTTGACGGCTACATATGCTCCACCGCATTAGATATCATATGTAAAGGGTGTCCCAGCAAGAGCGCCGGATTTTAATTTGCCGCCATGTTGTTAATACGAGTTGTACGGTGATTTTTTTTTCACATTTGTCACGTACAGACCACGCGATTTAAGAATATGGAGAAGTATTCAAACCAACAACGTTTAATTACTGTAAAAACACATTACAAAAATGGTGAAAGTTTTGCGAAAACAGTTCGCCAATTACGTCAAGTTTTTGGTCGCAATAATGCGCCAAATGAATCGACAATGAGGCGTTTAATTACAAAATTTGAGACCAAATTTACGCTGATGGATCAAAAGATCATTGTTCGTCGTCGTCCTTGTCGGTCACTCGAAAATATAGCCACATTAACGGAATCTGTGGTCGAGAATCCAGGAACTTCCATTCGGCATCGTGGTCAACAATCCGCATTAATTTGATGATGTTCCAACACCCAATCAGCAAATTCACGGCGCTGCGCATGGTCTTTTGGCTTGATTTTTGCACCAATTGAACCTTGTACGCGTGCAAATGCAGATCTTTTACCAAAATTCGTTGCATAGTGCTACTGGAAATGATAAATTGTTGATCACGATGCCGAATGGAAGTTCCTGGATTCTCGGCCACAGATTCCGTTACTGTGGCTGTATTTTCGAGTGACCGACAAGGACGACGACGAACAATGATCTTCTGATCCATCAGCGTAAATTTGGTCTCAAATTTTGTAATTAAACGCCTCATTGTCGATTCATTTGGCGCATTATTGCAACCAAAAAACTTGACGTAATTGGCGAACTGTTTTCGCAAAACTTTCACCATTTTTGTAATGTGTTTTTACAATAATTAAACGTTGTTGGTTTGAATACTTCTCCATACTCTTAAATCGCGTGGTCTGTACGTGATAAATGTAAAAAAAAATCACCGTGCAACTCGTATTAACAAAATGGCGGCAAATTTAAATCCGGCGCTCTTGCTGGGACACCCTTTACAATATCGCTGATGGTACATTCAAAGCGCTGGACACCTGGTTATGACTCTAAAGGTAACATGATCTTAACGGCTAGGCGAATGGCATTCTTGAACGACTTCCCTAGCCTTCAGTATATTGGGTCTGGGAAAAAGTTCGTGGCGTTTTTCCCGATAGATGGCATCAATTGCAAATAAGTCAGGAAACACTGATCGCAGCGACACCACTCAACGCTCGTTGGAAAAGTGACACTTCGAGCGTTACTTTGAGTGTATAAACATCGAAATTGGTACAGTGGTTGGAAAGTTGTTTGCGTTTGAAAATGGAGAAAAGTAATGAAAAATTGCGCTATATTTTGCAATATTATTACGACAAAGGAAAGAACGCTGCGCATGCTTGTGGAAAAATTTGTGCTGTGTACGGCGAAAGTACTCGTACTTTATCAAAATCTGCTGCGCGGAAATGGTTCGCTCGCTTTCGTTCTGGTAATTTTGATGTGAAAGATGAGTCACGCTCTAGTCGTCCAATCACTGAAAAAGCTGATGAAATTCTTGAAAAAGTCCAGCAAGATATGCATATCAGCAGTGTCGATATTGGTATGGAGCTAGGCATTGACCACAAAACTGTTTTGAACCATTTACACAAAGCTGGCTACAAAAAGAAGCTCGATGTTTGGGTTCCTAATGAGTTGAGCGCGAAAAACATGATAGACTGAATTAACATCTGCGATGCGCTGCTGAAACGCAATGAAATCGAGCCATTTCTGAAACGTGTCATAACCGGTGATGAAAGATGGATCACGTACGACAATCGGAAGCGTCAAAGATCGTGGACAAGGGACGGTGAGCCGTCATAAGCGTTCGCGAAGCCAGGATTGACGGCGAAAAAGGTGATGCTGTGTGTGTGGTGGGACTGAAAGGGAATCGTCCACCATGAGCTACTTCCAGTTCGTCAGACGATTGATTCTCAACTCTACTATGGACATTTAGAGAGATTACGCCAAGTAATTGAAAGAAAACGGCCCGAATTGATTAAAAGGAAAGGTGTTGTCTTCCATCATGACAACACCCGACTACACACTTCTTTGATGACCCATCAAAAATTGCGAGAGCTTGTTTGGGAAGTTTTGATGCATCCACCGTATAGTCATAGCACATAGCACCGTATAAACATAGCACCCTCTGACTATCACTTTTTCCCATTTCTGCAGAACTCTCTCAATGGAATTAAGCTGCTTTTAAAAGAAGCCTGTGAAAACCACTTGATTCAGTTTTTCAACCAGAAACCACAGAAGTTCTTCACCGATGGCATCATTCGAGACATCAGCTTCAAATTTAAACAATACTCGTAAAATACTATCACGCGTTAATTATAACTTAAATCAGCTTGACAAAAATATTGTTTGTATCTTATTATTACATCTTTTATTTATTTTTAACGCCATTTTGTTTATTATGTTTCGATTTCTAATTATTCAGGTATAGTCAATAGAAGGAGACTTAATGGAAAGATATATCTTTGGAAATTTCCGAGATTTACTCCAAGACTCTTAATTAGCTTATTGTAGTTATCAAGTCTTCTTGAAGTTTTCGCGGAGCTGTGTTTCACTCAGCATACTTTCAATTAGGAATTTTGATCTTCGTTTTTCGAAGAATGCGATTGACTCTTAACTAGGCTAGATGGTTCAGATACACATGTAGAAAATATCTAATGCTATTGTTTGCTGGGTCTGGAGTTACTCTCCCGTACCACTGCAGGGTATGTTATGTATATGCAGCAGTACTCTGTTTTCCATCCCTATTCCGACGAACTACGCCTATGCACGAAGCTATACGATTTTTTTTGTCGAATGAGGTTTATTGGTATTGGTTAGTGTTCGTTTTATCCGCGCGTCTCCCCAAGCCTCAGCGAGAGAGTAATATTTTTTTACTCTTTTGGAGCGCCAGCACGCGGTTCTTTCTGTTTATTTTCTCTCTCTCTCTCTCTCTCTTACTCCTCAGTTTCCACTACTCACTCTCCACGATAGAACTGGATGAGTCCTCCTCCTGTGTACGCAGTGTAACACAGCACCACACACTACTGCAATATAGCACATCGCAAACCAGTATTCGCACCGAGAGTGCCTGCTCCCCACGCTATCCCCTTCAGAACAGCGTAGAGAAAGAAAGAAGATCACCACCCCCTATCCACCATGCAGCTATATCGCGCGGGAGCGTCCCACATTCGTATGCGTGACTTCGATAGGTATTGATATATTATTCGCAATAGTTCGTGTTCCTTTTTTTTCTCCCTCGGCACTTTCGGGGTTTTTTCAATTATAATTCTTTTTCGTATCCAATCAATCATTAGTATTTCCATTGTCCTTCGGTGTTTTCATTTGGAGTTGAGTTCCGAGCAACGGCCGATGCTGCGACCATCGTTCTATACGCTCTATACGTACGAATGTAGATATAGTATAATCGTAGTGCATAGGATATATGTCTATCCGTGGAAACAGAATCCTTGCCGCTGGATCGCTGTGCATTCGCATTCTCTGCGTTTCTGCTACTGATAGCATCGCCATCGATTCGTTAATGCGATTGAATATTAATTATCTCCTTGTCTCTTGATTTCGCGTTTTGCAACATTCGAACGAGCAAGCCACCGCGCCTGCGTTTCTGCGCATTTCAGAGCTTTTGTAATTACAAGGCGGCCACCTGGTATATCTATACATCCCGTGATCGGATAGAATCTCTATACTCGATGACGACGTGTTCGAGGGAGACACCGATGCGAGCTACAGTGCTCAACAATATGAATGATATGCATTTGACACTTCGAAATTTACGATGATTCACAAAATGACATTTTTTATTATCTCCATGTGCATTGAAGGATTCTTTAAAGAATTAAAAGTATTTATGTTCGGTCGAATGAGTAATAGTATTACTTTACATCAAGAGACGCACCATGTTTTGAGACAATTACATTTACGAGCCCTTATTGACTGACCGGAAAAACCTTCCAAGTATCTCTCACACCCGCCAACTTACTTTATCCACATTTCGGAAGGTTCATTCGCAATAATAATACATTTAGAGCGTTTTGATATATATTTGTGCTACAATTAGATGCATATATGGAAATATTTTGATAAGGACCAAGACAGAACGATATAGCTGTTGGCAATTGAAGATAAGTTGGTTCGTATATTTCAAGAAGACGATAATAAATTAGTTTTTCGTCACCGTCTTTTCGCTCACTAATAACCATTGTGCTCGCGCAATGCCAATTACTAATTCGGCATAGCACTCTATGATAACCATTGCGACAGATAGTGATTAGCCAGTGTGTCAGAAAATATAATTACACGCTGACAAATGTTTATCTTAATACTACATAATTACAAAACATAAAAAGAGTATGTGTTTATAAGTGGCGTGTTTGTAAAATTTTTAAAGAGGTATTTCGTTTTCATGTTTTATTCGCTGATTATTTAATATTGATTAATTAATTGAACCCATTTTTATTAATCTTTATCATAGTTTCACTTTACGTAACGTTGAAAAGATCAAAATAAAGTTTGAATGTGTTTTATTCTTATGATCATGTATCATATAAAACTGTAGTCACATAAAATTTCTTCGCAACCATCACTGAATGTAGACACAACTAGGCAAATCAATAAATCAAAACATAACATAAAAGTATAGAGAAAAACTTGTGTCAAGAAAAAATCGCGACATTGTAATTGTGAAAAAAAGTTTATCATAGAATTATCAAAATGAAAGCGGAGCATGAAAATGAGAAAAGACAGAGCGTAGCTTAGAGATTGAAAAATATAGGATTGTAGCGTAGAAATGAAGTAATGAAGTAAAATTTAAAAAACTCCCGACTGGAAAAACTATAATGAAAAAGACTGTGGTGTGTAAAAAGATTCATTTTATTTTCAATCCAATAAAGATGAAATTATTTCCGATATCATTTTAGTTAACTAGTTATTTTCAAGGCCATAATTCATTTTCTGTGGTCACTACTGTCAGAAGACGGCTTCTGCTACATTAGCACATATCCCCACTGCATAAAAGTGTTAAAAAATGAATATCCAGATTTCAAGCGTCGATACGTTAACGACGATTACAATTTTCGGTAAACAACGTTTAACTGCAGTGAAATCAGGAAATGAATTATTATAAGCAAAATAATTCATACGCGCGCGCGCGCGCGCGCGTGTGTGTGTGTGTGTGTGTCACAAAATTATGCAGAAAAGTTTAGCAGTTCTTCAATTATTATAATTTTCCATAAAATGTATACAGATATTCAGATTTGATTGTGTTCTTAAATTTTTGCCGTCTCTAATATCCGTAAACTTTTAGCAATCACGTTGAATCGCTTTATAGAAATAAAGTTGCATAAAGTTGCAGGTGGTTTGGTATAGAATTTGTACGTAATCGAAAGAGAAGTTCAGATTTTATGGGATATGACGTTTTTCAAAAACGACTGTACGCACTAACTTACATCCAAGTGAGCCAGCTGCGATCAGTTTTTCTACTGTAACGAACTATCATTTAGAGGGATTAGAGATTTAATGTGGTAAAGATCGGAAGAAAGTTTCTTATTTTCTATGAATTTAAATTATTCCGATTTAACCACCTCTGCTTCCGAAATATTATACAAAACGCGCCAAAACTTTACTCACTTACACAACAAAAATCAAGGCATACGGTAACAAATTTGGTGGTTTTGACGGAGGCGTTCGAATTTTAGAGCAGATTAATCGTTTATATTGACGATGGTCGAAGCATCCAAAGATAATGCGCATGTAATTCGTAAGTAACTTAAGCAATTGATCTAACATTTGTTACCCCGGTTATGTTTTTGTTATGAGCTATAATTTTCACAAAAATATATTGTAGCAATGAAATTTTAAAGCACTTTGAATATTTTTATTTCCTCATTACTAAACATTTGCCACTTCAGCTTCAAACAAGGATGCAAAGTAGAATCTTGCTCATTGTATCCTCATTCTTATGGTTTGTCGTCCATAAAGGTTTTTCTATGAGGAAACTCACATTGATCCGAGGCCTTACCCACAGAAAAGGCTTTATGGTCGATGAACTAAACGAATCAGGAAGCCACGTGCAAAGTTCTATTTTACATCCTTGTTTACACTATCTACACTATCTTGCCTTTCGGAAATATATGGCGCCAACTCGATATCATTCTTTTTGCCATAGCAATATATTTTGGAAATACCACACGACTAATTTAAGAATTTTATTTTTTTTCGTCGAAATTGCGAAATAATTGTGTATAATGGTATAAAAATCTATGTTGATGTTACGTCCTGGGTTTTAACGAATGGACGCAACGAAGGAATAATATTTTATTTTCCCCATTTTGAGACAGAATGTGCTGCCTCGGGATTGGGGCACGCTGGTGAGGGGCGTGATTTAAATAAATAATGTTTATTGAAGCACAGAAGCACGTATTAAAACAGTATATATATATTTATAATTTAACACAATCGTAGCATTATTAGACGTTAAAACGGTATTGAAACAATTACCAATAAATGTAATTGTAATAGTCTCTTGATATATACTACACAGTGTTTATTGGGACGCGCACAATATCATTGGTTGCGCGGACAATCACTATTTAAGTATATATTTATAGTTCAACACGATCATAAAATTGAGTGTTGCAAAACAGTACCGATAGATGCACTATGTATATTAAAACAGTTAAACAAAGTTTATTGGAGCACAGATAGATCCACTATGTATATTAAAACAATTAAATAATTAATAGATGGCGCGCACGAACATTTTGTCACCGGACCAGTAAAGCAATAGATATTAAACAGCGCGCATTGGAATAAACATTTTATAAACCACTAATATTAAAGTCATATACGAAGATATTAAAAATAAATGATAGGATATAGGTATGATATGACGAGGACCGACCGTCATGGTCAGCCCCCGGAGAAGAACTAACTAATGGATGTAGTGCTGAAAGTAGTGCGACATCAACAATAAAAGATTTGCGGGGCGCAGCGCGTCTTGCCGATGCGCCGCGTCCCGTTGGTCGGCGTGCGAACGCTGACGTTAGCAAAAGGCATCGCAACGCGTCTCGCCGGTCAACGTGGGAACGCCGACCTACGCAAAAATGAGTCAAATATGTTTAAATCATATATGGAAGAAAATTTTTAAATTATACATGTATCGGAAGACCCAGGACGTAACAGTTGATCTTGCTTAAAAGTAGATAAGCTAGGCCGGTTCCAGCACACCACCTGGGCAGGTGTAAATTTACCTGTGCTCAGTCGGTAATTATCCTAGAAACCTACTTTACCCACAGACGGTAATGACCGCCTGTCGATAATTACCTTATGTCGAAATTGTTGTCTGCTAGATGGTGCTACAGTCGGATAGATCAAGATCAATATTTCCATAATGGTTACATGGTATCCAGTTAGATGGCGCGCAACGTTCTATGTATACTTACTGTAGTCGTGTACTGACCGAGCCTCCCCTACAGTGCGGTAACTCACTACTAGATCATGATCGATAAATGCGCCTGAATCTACCGCACCAACTACCGAAGCACACACACACACACACACACTGTACTACCGATCACTATAGATAAGTAACCTACTAACTCACAGCGAGACCTCGCGGGGTATTTGGGATCGGGATATCCTGATATCGGGATATCGGGATATTGGGAGATTCGATACCTTTGTTGATATTTTACCGACAGCCAGAAATTATCTTACGTCGGTACTGTTATAGATGGGGCCACAGTCGAATTCTATAGATCACGCTCGATATCCATGGTAAGGGAGACTTTATCATGATAAGACAGACTTTTGCTCTGTTGTCATCGCTTTCGGATAGAGTGCGCCACAGGAGGATTCGAAAGAATTCGAGATAAATACATTTGCTGTATAAAAACTTGTTTTAATTTTTTAATGTTACAGATAATGCATGTAATCTATAAAAACTCTTAACGGTAGATATATATATATCTTACATGTAATGCATTTAACCTAAAAAATTCTTAACTATAGATCTTAAATATCTAACTATGAGATTGATGTTGATTAGATACAAATGTTTGATACACGTTTGATTACATCACCACTTATTACATTATAATCAACTATTCGATCATATAAGATTAAACAGTAGGCCGTGGTTCCCGCCGGAAAATTTGTCTTAGACTCAAATTCTAGACGAACATCTACTGGTGCTTGTTTTAATGCCTCATTCTGTTTTGAACAACCAATTATAATTAATGCAGCATACTTGATAAAGTTTTTTCGATGAAACCACAGTCGGATTCTATAGATCACGCTCGATATCCATGCTAAGGGGGACTTCATCATGGTAAGGCTGACATTATCATGATAAGACAGACTTTCGCTCTGCTGTCATCGCTTTCGGATAGAGTGCACCACAGGAGGATTCGAAAGAATTCGAGATAAATAGTGCATCAACTTATATTATTGATCTTAGTTGCATTTTTAACTGAAAAGATTTTAATTTTTATGTAAATATAATATTAGCGTCAAATTTTTATAGATAAAGTAAATTTAATATTAATATTTTGTAATCTAGTTTTTAATATTTCAACGCAATAAAAAAAAAGTGTTTAATTCTATACCTCAGCTTTTGTCATTATTAGATATTAATTAAAAAATAATATAGACCATTTAAAATGAGAAAATTTTTTTTTCTCAATTGCGAGCCAGAGAGCTTAGAGTCAGAGAGCCTAATGCTTCACACGTGTCATCTTTACAACCCTCTCAGCTAAGTCGACCGTCAACTGCCCTCTCTCCATTGCTGTCCAGAGAAGGGGTGTGCTGATGTTTTGGGCCCGTGGCGTTCCACACGGAGATTATTTTAAACATCTTTACTGAGTCGCGAAGGGGGATATATTGGGAGAACATCTGCACCAACAGCGATGCTCGATAATCCACAGGCGGTTATTGCGAGCACGTCTATACCGACCGAGATGTTTTGAAATCTAATCGATACCAGCAGAGAATTTATCATGGCTCGATATTAAATATCAGCTTCATTGAAACCACTGCTGATAATCGAACTTATAGAGTAGAGCAGTTATCCTGAGAACAGCGACTATAGTTAATTCGTCAATGATTTTTCGTCATAGTCTTTTAATTTCAGCTCGATTTCTAGTTCGGAAGAGAAGGAGGGGGCGGAGGGGGAGGAGGAGCAGTAATTAAAGAACAATTTTTTAACTTATAAAAATAACATAGAATTTTTTTATTGTCGAGTGTACAGGGCTCATGAGTAAGTATTTACAGTGAGAAATCACACTCGTCGTAGTAGCCTTTTAGAGTAGTTGTATCATTTATGATGCAGTTGACAGTTGAGTTTGCGATGATTCCACTAGATGACGCAACCGACGCCATCTGTTTGCGCAAGTCTAGAAGCCATGTTTTCATCATACACACGTTGTGAGCTGCGCAGTGGGGAGTCCAATTCATGATTGGATGATTCGTACATGTGATGTCAGTATTAGTTGGTAATGCTGCCAACGCGGGACATCCTAGGTCTTCAATATTGTAAACGTTTGGAATAATCCTATCCAGCCAACGTTTCTTCTCTAAGCCCTTGGTATAAATCTTGCTCGCATCGCGTAGAAGACTGATAAGAGTCTCGCTGATTTCATCATATGGTATATCACCATTAACCCAGGGAATGCCATGATAATTTGCTTCTAGCCATCGATTTTCGCTCTTGTATTTGGCTGGCAGGAAACTCCATTTGTGTGGCGGTTCAAACAGATAGACTGATGGTAAGGAGTCATCTTCGAGAGGAATGACGGCCATCTCTTTGAATACGAATTCATTAAAAGGGCGCTTGAAGCCTTGGACGTCTACTATGTACTCCATGATGAATAAAGTGATGCCAACAGTCACGCTTCCAGCTCTTTTATACCCGTTTGTCGCCTCTACTGCGAGCTATTGTACAACCATGAACGATGGATACATTCGAGGATATCAACCAATCAGCAACGACTTTGTAGCCTTCCCACCACTTTTTTAGATTCAAACGCAGACATGAACAATGAATGTATTCATGAATATTGACCAATTAGCTACGAGTTCGATACATCTCAGTACTTTTCGTGGGGATAAATACAAGTTCTTCAGCAAGAGAGACTCATTCCGAAGCGATCGTTCAATTTACTCCAAAGTCACTCTCTCTTTAAAGCAAAGTATTTCGAAATACTTGGATCAGAATGGATCTCCAGGAGCGCAATGCAGTCATGAAGACGTGGGAGGATATCTTGGAGCTTCTTCAAACTCAAAAATCAGATGAGATCGCAGAGTGGATCAAACGGCTTGCTGCAGTCATCAAATCCATAGAAAAATTATTGGTGGGAGCCACAGTTGCCGAACGTCAGAAGTATCTGTTCATGATTGGTTTCCTGAAAGGTATTGAAATCAAACTAGAACGTTTGATAAAACAAGGTTCAGGCTTGCAGAGGACTGATGAAAAAGGAATCTTGGATCGAGTGAGATGGTCGAACCTACTATCGGCTTTCAATGAGCGCATCAAGACTGGAGTTATCACCAACTTAAAGCACATCGATATCAATCTATTCTTGGAAGATTGCTTAACACTTTTCCATGAAGAAATAAAAAGTATCATGAAGATTGAGAAGATGGCAGTCAAGGTATATGCAGTACTAGCAGCAAAATTTAAGGTAATGAAGAATGATGAAGAAATTGTTGAAATGAAGCACTTCAACACGAAGGCTGAAGCGATTTATCCAGCAACTTCAATCAAAGATTGGTTTACTGTCAACATCCAAGCATCGATTCAGAGAGAAATTGAAGAATTCGAGCTACAAGATTCCGGATGGACGCTGTATTCTATCGTCAATCTCACACTAAACATCAACATGTTGAATCCAATGCGAGGTAGCTCCTATATAGATCTCCCAATCGAGATTCAAAATAAGAATGCATGCGTCAACGTGAAAAATACTGACAACATGTGCTTCAAGTGGGCTGTACTATCAGCATTACATCCGGCAGTACATAATCCTAATCGAGTTTCTACATACGAGAGATATACGCATGAACTCAACTTCACTGGTATCGACTTTCCAGTGATGCCGCATCATTTCAGCAAATTTGAGAAGAATAATGGCATATCAATCAACGTCTACATTCTGAAGAAACGAATGAGAAAGTTCGTGACCACTCCTCTGCATGTAACGTCTACGAAAAAAACTCTGCATGTTAACCTTCTTCTCATGCAAGATCACTACGTGGATGAGGACGAAGAGCAAGAAAACGAAGATGCTAACAGCGTATACCAACTACCGAGATTCCATTACGTGTGGATCAAACACTTGTCTCGTTTAGTCTCGATACAGCTATCGAAACGTATTCACAAGCATCATATTTGCGATCGCTGCCTGCACTACTTTCGTAACGAAGGCAAGCTTACCGCACATGAAGAAGATTGCAGGAAGATAAACAAATGCAAGGTTATCATGCCGTCAGTAAAGAAAAAAATTCTTCGCTTTAAAAATCATAGCAATAAAGAGAGAGTACCGTTTATTGTCTACGCGGACTTTGAATGCTTACTCAAACCGATCCGAGATGAAAACGCGTACCAAAAGCATGAGGCGTTCAGCATTGGGTATTACCTAAACTGCAGTTATGATATCTCGAAATCGAGCTACTGCAGCTACAGAGGTGTGAAGCCTGCGGAATGGTTCGTGAGGGAGCTGCAACAATTGGCCACGGACCTCGAAGAGCTGTACATGAATCCTAAGCCTATATCGAAGCTGTCATTCGAGCAGAGAACGCAGTTTCATATGGCAACTACGTGTCATATTTGTAACAGGAATTTATCCAGCAACGATCGAGTCCATGATCACTGCCATTTGACTGGACAGTATGTATTTTAGTAACCCTTTTTCATTCAACTAATAATAAAGCTTGAAAATACAATACATATTTATGTGCACCTAGATACAGAGGACCAGCACACAACGAGTGCAACTTACTTTATCAAGACTCACGAGTGATACCCGTGGTCTTCCACAACCTCATGGGATATGATTCACATTTTGTTATACGTGAAATCGTAACATGCTTCAATGGTCGCGTGGATATACTGGCACAAACGAAGGAACGTTACATCGCCTTTCAAAAGCACATTGATGGAAGCGATGTGAGTTTTCGATTCATCGACTCGTTCCGCTTTATGGCTTCATCGTTGGAAAAACTAGCTTCATACCTTACGGAATTGAAGATTGTTAGACGCGAATTTCCACAACTTCCCAATGATAAAATTGAGCTGCTATCGAGGAAAGGTGTCTTCCCATATGAATACGTTGACGCTGTGCAGAAACTGGATGAGTATAATCTTCCAACTAAAGAAGATTTCCATAGTACGCTGAATGACAGCGATATCACAGACGACGATTACGAGCACGCAAAGAGAGTGTGGCAAGAGTTCAACATTCATGACTTGGGCGAATATTCAGATCTCTATCTGAAAACTGATGTTCTCCTCTTAGCCGATATCTTTGAGAATTTTCGCGACAATTGCATCAGAGCGTATGATCTGGACCCTGCGCACTACTACACAACACCAGGATTCACGGGGGACGCCATGCTCAAGTTCACACAGATTGAGTTGGAGCTTTTCACGGACTTGGAGATGCATCTGTTCGTTGAACGAGGAGTGAGGGGCGGCGTGAGTCAGTGCTGCAACCGTTATGCCAAAGCGAACAACAAGTATATGAGCAATTATGAGCCTCAAGAGCCCACCAAGTATCTCATGTACTTTGACGTCAACAATCTTTACGGTTGGGCGATGATGGAATCGCTTCCATATGGAGACTTCACATGGGTGAAAAATCCAGAAAATATTGATTTTCAAGCGATTGAGGACGATGCATTAGAAGGATACATCCTGGAAGTCGATCTGGATTATCCCGTGAGCCTTCATGATGCCCACCGAGACTTACCACTATGTCCTGAACACAAAAGTGCACCAGGTTCAACGCAGATCAAACTGATGACAACATTAGACTTCAAGAGCAACTACGTTATCCACTATCGGAATCTAAAACAGGCGCTCAAGTATGGTCTACAACTCAAACGTATTCATCGAGTGTTGAAGTTCAAACAGAGGCCGTGGTTAAAATCCTACATTGACTTAAATAGCGATATGCGGAAACAAGCAACGAATGATTTCGAGAAAAATCTCTTCAAGCTCATGAACAACGCAGTGTTTGGCAAGACGATGGAAAATGTTCGTAAACATGTGGATATAAAACTCGTCACACGCTGGGATGGACGTTATGGTGCTGAGGCCCTTATTGCGAGACCAACATTCCACAGCCGATCAATCTTTGAAGAGAACCTCATTGCTGTACAGCTTTTGAAGACAGAGGTATATCTCAACAAACCAATCTACATAGGGCTCTGTGTGCTGGACTTGTCGAAAGTGTTAGTCTACGATTTCCACTATGATTACATGAAAACGCAATTTGCCGATGATCACTGCAAGCTCTTGTATACCGACACCGACAGTCTACTCTATGAGATTCAGTGCCCTGACATATATGATATCATGAGACGTGATATCCGGAAATTCGATACCTCTGATTATCCAGCTGAGAATCAATTTGCACTACCTCAAGCAAATAAAAAAATCGTTGGATTGATGAAGGATGAGTGCAATGGGCAGATTATGATAGAATTCGTTGGTCTACGCAGCAAAATGTATAGTGTTCGAGTAAATGGCAATGATTATATGAAGAAGGTAAAAGGTGTGAAAACGGGCGTAGTGGAAGCAACCATAACCTTCAATGATTTCCATCAATGCCTTTTCGAGGGAACAACACAGTGTCGTGAGCAACGAGTCATAAGGTCACGCATGCACATTGTCTATACAGAGAAACAAGTAAAGCTCGCATTGAGTCCGCATGATGATAAACGATATTTATTTGTTGATACCATGGATACGCTGCCTTGGGGGCACTACAGGATACCGCAAGACATGTCGAAACCGACTTCAATCATGTCGTAACCAACCTACTCCCTACTCTTGCATACACACCCCACTCTTACATACATATTCTAGTCATCCAATCAACGACTTCAATTTCCTTCTCCGCGACTGCCTGCTGTGGAAACCCAATCAGCGACACGAATCTCCTTCTCCATGGTAGATCGGTGGTGGGTGATACCACTATATGAAGAGTGTGACTGCAGCTAGTTCCATCAGATCTTCATCGTCAACTGTTCACAGCATCTACACGTTGATCCATTGATACCTTGGGGATACTAAAGGATACTAAAGGATACTAAAGAATACTTCAGAACCTGAACCAGTCTTGTATTGGAAGCAGTTCACAATCAACTCTATCAGACGGAACTCGCATCAAACACATTGGAACCTGTTGCTCATCAGTCCCACATATTCGTTGTCGTCGTCGTCAGACGAAACGTACATCAAACGTATAGCAGGCTAAAGAAATCTACGCCAATAATATTGGAACCTGTTGCTCGCCACTATCACATACGCGCGTCCATCTTCTACAGTCAACTTCATTGGGCATTCATGATGGATATTGATGCACTCAACAAACTCGCTGGTCAAGACGATTACCTCCCAACGAAAAGAATCATTGATCTACGAATCAACGAAATACATAAAGTCACCGATTTACGTCAAGTGACGACTAAATATGGTCAAAAAACTGTTGCCACTCTCAACAATGAATTCCAAATCTTTCTGCCTAAACGTGTTTCTGCGGCATTTGAGAAAGATCAGGCTCTATTCAGCCGCATGAAGGAAATGATCACACATGGTACATTGCATCTAAACTATATTGAAAAAGAGAAGAAAAATCAAATCGAATTGGTTATTTTGTAATGTGTTTATTTTATAATGAATAAAAAGATATTTTTTAATATACATAAATGTCGACTCATTATTTCATTCCTGTAGTTAATTCTGCGTTATTTATCCAACTATTATGTGAATTGGTAAATCCCAACCATTTGACATAAGCACGATTTCCATGTTTCTTGAGAATCTTCTCCACGAGATAGGTATCTGGATAATTAGCCTTCAGTAATTCTTCATTATAAAAACCACCAGCGATGGGTCTATCTTGGTAGTCCTTCAGCTTGTACGTTGCAGGTATCGTCCTCATTACTCGACTCACAGTGAAAATTTCCGTTGACCAATTGGGCGTGTAGCCTTTCTCGAAAACGTGTTTGTTCTTGCTCACTCGCACCTTGTCACCGATTTTGAATTTCACTACACAGTTTCTTCGTTCATTGGTAGTAGAAAAACGTTGAATTAGCGTTTCAACAGCGTCCGCTGTGACGTTCCTCGGTTTCATACTAATAGTTCGATGCTTCGTGTCATTGTATGTCGCCACGAGATCATCTAAAATGTCTATCCATTTGTAAGATCCGTGTAGACTAAATTTCATCCACATTTTATTCTTAAGGGTACGATTAAAGCGCTCCACTATAGATGCTTTAAGATTACTATATGTGGAATAGTGATTGATGTCATGACGTTTCATTAAATTCTGGAAAGTCTTATTATGAAATTCTTTACCTAGATCAGTCTGGAGATTGGTAGGTACTCGTCCATCTTGAAGAATTGAATCCATAGCTGCGGTAACATTCTGACCGGTTTTGCGCTTCACTGGTACAGCCCATGCAAACTTGGATAGTACATCGATTATTGTAAGCAGATATCTGTATCCTTTGTTTTCTCGAGCGTACGGCTGCATCTCAACAAGATCAGCTTGCCATGTCTCATCAATATCACGTATATCAAACTTGCGTCGTAAATAATTGCGACGCGCAGGCGTATGTAATTCTTCTACTAGTCTTCGATGCTCCATGTCGAGGAGTGTGCCTGATTAACGCTTCAAAGGCTTTAGTGTTACGGACTATCAAGTCTATATAACTCTAAAAATATTTATTTCAGTATTCTTTGATGGCTTGATCTTGAAGAATCTCTTGAGGAGTGTGCGCAAGCAAGGAACCAATAGCCTTTGCATTACGAACTGCTAATTCTAAAGTCGTAGCAATGTTTATCTCAATATGCTTTATTCGCTCTTTTACTTGCTCTTGAAAAACCTGTATTTTCAACTCTAAATCATCCAATTGCTCACGTTGATGAGTTGTAGCCTGAAGCAATGTACTTAACTCCTGTTGAATTAGTTGTCTAGCGAGATTCAAATTGACAGCATCATTTGGTTCACGTGATTCACCAACGTTGCTGAGTCTCCTATTTTCAATGTCGTAGTTTCCGCTTGCAGTGAGTTTGAAGCCAAACCCTGGTGGACCCCGTGAGCCCTTAGTACATCCAAAATACCGTCCGAACACGTCGACGCTCATTATTCAACTGAGTATATTCACGCATGTGTCACTGCTAATAAACGATTCCTGCTTCACGCAATTCCTCAATGAGTGAAACGATTTCATTCGTATGACTGGGGTTGCCTGCTGAACTTTCAGCTAGCAATAAACGTAATCGATCTACCAGCTCATTGGGGTTATCCCAATACACATAATCCATTCGTGTATCTCGTCGTGCAATCTTGTATTGTGGTAATGAACCACCAGTAGATTGTCTCTTTCGAGTTGATGTAGAAGCACCAATTATTGGAGCTATATAGGATTTATATTTTTTACTGTTTTGTCTGTGGACTAACTCATCAGAATTATAGTGTTTTTTGTGTGCATTTGTTCTCAGCACAATTTTCCCATAATTGTTTACATCTTCATTGCTTATGAAATTCTGATTGGGATCTTTTCTGAACAGCAGTTCAAGCAAACCAATGGTCTTATCATACTTGTTGTTGGTGTCATCATTAATAATAACGTATTCGTTACCAAAACTTACGGTGGAATCGCCAATCATAAGTGTGCCATCTGGCAGCTTTCGAACTCCATAAGTCATATCGAGATACTTTTTACGATTTTTATCGAGTAAGTTCAAATATTTCTCAATAGCTGAATATGGTTGGTCAGATTTTTTCTTTGTTGATGCTTTCACATCATCATCATCATCATCGTCATCATCATCATCATCATCATCATTATCTGTGAATGCAGTTTTAAATGAATTATCCTGCTCTTCATTTTGAGATGTATCTTCCTCGCCCTCCTCCTTCTCATCCTTCTCTTTCTTGGGAATCCAGTTTTTTTTTATTTCATGCGTATTTGTGTCAGTAGCACTAACAAGTTTTTTAAGCGGCTTCACGATTGGTTTGAATGTTTCATCCCAAGCTTTTTCCATAATCTGCTTACCAGCTTTTAAAAGCTTGTATTTATGTTTAATAGCATTTCTAACTTTTTCTACTTGACAAAGTGTCTTTCTCTCGCGACGAAATTCGTCAGCGATGTTATCGCTTCGACTGCTCATGATGATCTGATTAAGATTTACTCTTTACGCATGATATATTTGTAGCAAAGCAGTCAAAACCTTTCCTGTATCTACCACAGTCGAGCCCTTGACGATCTTTATCAATTACTAGGAACCCATGATTGGTATCATTCCAACATTTCGAGCATAAGTCTTTAAACTGCGAGTACGTCATGTCAGTATTTACGTGATCATCATAAACATGCTTGAGATTAATATCATCCTGCCGAAAGATTACAAGCATGTTAACGTTATCACGTACTAAATGCTTAGGTATTTGTGCATACGACTGACACAAGTAGAAGCAGTCAATATTCTTATGTCTACCCATACAGTAAAAGGCTCTAACATTATCTTGTTTCTCGCAGGCTATATCATCAAATATCATGATTGAATTAATATTAGCTTCTTCGGGTGATACTACTTGATCATGTTCACCAAAGGCAAAAAAATCCAATACCCTTCATAGGCTGCAGAAGTTTTTCGAGAAACTTATACTTTGGTTGATTCAATGATTTCGAGTATATGTATACATTTTCAAATCTCAATCCATTTGGATGTGTAATCAGAGTAAGCAATGCATTGGTCTTTCCACAATTTGATGGACCACAAAAAACTGCTCGGATACTGTTGGGTAATAGTGGACCATGACGTGTGCATACTTTTTTCCTTTCAGCTAGCCTATCAAAATTCATTACCGGCAGCGAGAGCGGTTGCTCTCTGAAATCCATGTTGGCAGCGACTGATGGTTTAGAGTATAAATACTGTGCTTATATACTCCGAATCTCATTCATTCACTGCTCTTTCTAGTGTAAGCATCATGCCTAAAGGTTGCGGTCTGCTGAATAGAGTCCTCAACAAACTACCTATCGAGCTTCATTTACCAGGCTATCAATACTGTGGACCAGGCACAAAACTAGCGGAACGTCTTGCTCGTGGTGATCCTGGGATAAATCCTCTAGACGCAGCCTGCAAGGAACACGATATCGCATACTCACAGAATCGTGAAAACATTGCGGATCGCAACAAGGCCGATAAAATTTTAGCTGACAAGGCTTGGCATCGCGTATTTTCAAACGACGCTCGTGTAAGTGAAAAGGTTGCAGCCTACGCTGTTACAAACGCCATGAAGATAAAGGCTAAGCTTGGCATGGGTATAAATAAGAGGAAGAGAAAGACCAAACCTCCAACCACGCTTTCCAAGATAATAAAAGCTGCCACAAAATCGACTGGTTCTAACACACAAGAAATTATTCGATCGGCGCTAAAGAGTGCTCGTGCTGCTGTCAAGACAGCTGGTGGGAAAAAAAATGTACGCGTGCCTCGTATTCTGCCAGTACCGAAAAAAGTTGGAGGATTTTTGCCTCTTCTTATTCCACTATTTGCTGGATTAAGTGCAACTGGCGCATTGGCTGGTGGTGCTGCTGGAATAGTAAAAGCCGTAAATGATGCGAAAGCTGCAACACAGCAATTAGCGGAAAGTCAAAGGCATAATAAGACGGTTGAGGCTATCGCGCTAGGTAAAGGTCTCTATCTCAAGCCACACAAAACTGGATTTGGTTTCCATTTCGGAGCAAATAAAAAAAAAAAAAAACTTCAAAGTAAGACTGCCAAACCGTGCTCTGACAGACACTGATCTACTTAAGTATGCACGTGAAATTCCTAATTTTCGTGGTGTATTTATGAGGAACGACTTACCATCAGATGCACCGCATTATCGTGAATCTGGAATAATTAATCTCGACGATAAAGATGGATCAGGTACTCATTGGGTGGCTTATCGGAAAAATGGTCGAAATGTTGATTACTTTGATAGTTTTGGTGATCTTCAGCCTCCCCACGATCTAATGGATTATCTCGGCCTCGATAATGTTATCAAGTATAATCATAAGAGATATCAAAATTTTGATACATATGAGTGTGGGCATCTATGCCTAAAATTCTTATATAAGGATCTGTAAGTGATGCTTATTGTATCAGTCTAGTGTGAACCATCATGGGAGATTCATTGACTCTCAGTTTATCTGGAACAACATCTATATTAGAGGCACAATACTTTCCGCCAATTGAGCTCTCACCTAGCAAGAACTATCACCTTGGGCTAGTGGAATTACTATCTTTTAATTCTATACCCAACGTCGATACTGGGAAAAACAAGATCTATGTGGGTAAAGAAGTGATTGTGTTACCTACAGGAAGTTACGAGATTGAAGACATTGATGTGTACTTGCAAGAACAGCTTGCATCTAAACATATTACCATTAGTTTGAAGCCTAATAACAATACTCTACGAAGCGTGATAAAGTGTAGTGAAAACATTGATTTTCGTCCACAAGACTCGATTGCTAGACTACTTGGTTTTACACATCGAGAGTTACCCGCTCATATCTCTCATAGCTCGGAATTACCGGTTGCTATTCTGAAAATCAATGCATTGCGAGTTGAGTGTAATATTACTTCGGGAGCATACATCAATGAGCATAAAGTTCATACGATCCATGAATTCTTCCCGGCAGTGCCACCGGGGTATAAGATCATTGAAGTTCCATCACACGTCATTTACCTTCCAATAGCCGTGAGGATCATTGATCATCTGCAATTACGCATAGTCGATCAAGACGGAGAACTAGTTAATTTTCGCGGTGAAGTTATCACCATTAGACTACACATTAAAGAAGCCAAATAGCTAATCATGGGAATCATCTTCAATAATAATAATAATAATAATAATAATAATGCCAATAACGTTACGCAGGCATATAAAAGAGGACTAAAATGTCATCGAGCAACCAGTCACGCTCGAGCCCCCAAGACGATCACACGTCGCAACGCTCAATTCCTAAAAAGTCTAGGGCTTCGAGTTATTGTTGGTGGCAGAAAATAACGTGCGTAATATTTTGCTGCAATGGAAGGAGCGTTACACGTGCAATCAGCCGTCGCATTCGACGAATCCGTAGCGCATTATGAGATACATGCACATCAACCTTATACATCAACCTTCAATAACAGTGATGAAATCCGCATATCCATTCAACATCAAGATCTATGCCTCTTGCCCTCACGAAGTACTCTACATGTGTGTGGTAAATTGTCGAAAGCGACCGGTGCTGCTGTGGTAGCAACGAAGCTGGTGAACAATGCTATTTTACATCTGTTTGAGGAAATTCGCTACGAGATCAATGCCATTGAGATTGATAGATGTAAGAATGTTGGTATAACTAGCCTCATGAAAGGCTACACATCCTTCAATCCTGGTGGAAGCGCAATGATTGAAAATGCTGGCTGGCTTGACGTTGAGGAAACCAAACAGCTCACTAATGATACTGGCCACTTTGATGTTTGTATCCCACTCTCCATGATACTTGGATTTGCTGAAGACTATCAGAAAATCATTATCAATATAAAACATGAGCTCATTCTCACGAGATCACGAACGGATACTGACGCAGTTGTGCAGACTCCTCTTGCAGCTGGCGGTTACGAGGATTTCAAGATTGAGCTTACACGAATTGAGTGGTTGATGCCATATGTGATGTTGTCAGACAAGTATAAAATACGTTTATATAGTCAGATTAAACGAGACATCACTATGAGTTTTCGCACTTGGGAAATGTATGAGTATCCCCTGCTTCCAAGCACAACGAAACATAATTGGACAGTCAAAACATTGAATCAATTGGAAAAGCCTCGTTTTGTAATTGTAGCTTTCCAAACCAATCGGAGAATGATTAAAAATGCAAATGCTAGTTACTTCGATCACTGCAACATTGGCAATGTGAAGCTATTTCTTAACTCACAACATTATCCATACGGTAACCTCAATCTTGATGTAAATCACAATCAATACTCTGTATTGTACAACATGTATGCCAATTTTCAAGCCATATACTACAACAGAGATCGAGAACCCCTGCTAACAAGGAAAAACTTTATCGAGTATGCTCCATTAATTGTAATTGATTGCTCAAAACAGAACGAGGCATTAAAACAAGCGCCAGTAGATGTCCGTCTAGAATTTGAGTGTAAGACAAATTTTCCAGCGGGAACTACGGCCTACTGTTTAATCTTACATGATCGAATGGTTGATTATAATGTAATAAGTGGTGATGTAATCAAACGTGTATAAAACATTTGTATCCCAATCAGCATCAATCTCATAGTTAGATATTTAAGATCTATAGTTAAGAATTTTTAGACTAAATGTATTATCTGTAAGATATATATATATTAATCTACCGTTAAGAGTTTTTATTAGATTAAATGCATTATCTGTAACATTAAAAAATAAAAACAAGTTTTTATACAGCAAATGTATTTATCTCGAATTCTTTCGAATCCTCCTGAGGCGCACTCTATTCGAAAGCGATGGCAACAAAGCAAATGTCTGTCTTATCATGATAAAGTCTCCCTTACCATGGATATCGAGCGTGATCTATAGAATCCGACTGTGGCTCCATCTATAACAGTACCGACGTCAGATAATTATTGACGTAAGATAATTTCTGACTGTCGGTAAAATATCAACAAAGGTATCGAATCTCCCAATATCCCGATATCCCGATATCAGGATATCCCGATCCCAAATACCCCGCGAGGTCTCGCTGTGAGTTAGTAGGTCACTTATCTACAGTGATCGGTAGTACAGTGTGTGTGTGTGTGTGTGTGCTTCGGTAGTTGGTGCGGTAGATTCAGGCGCATTTATCGATCATGATCTAGTAGTGAGTTACCGCACTGTAGGGGAGGCTCGGTCAGTACACGACTACAGTAAGTATACATAGAACGTTGCGCGCCATCTAACTGGATACCATGTAACCATTATGGAAATATTGATCTTGATCTATCCGACTGTAGCACCATCTAGCAGACAACAATTTCGACATAAGGTAATTATCGACAGGCGGTCATTACCGTCTGTGGGTAAAGTAGGTTTCTAGGATAATTACCGACTGAGCACAGGTAAATTTACACCTGCCCAAGTGGTGTGCTGGAACCGGCCTAGCTTATCTACTCTTAAATCTGCACCGTTCCAGGTTCGATACGTAGAAGTGCACTAGTGCACAAAAAATCGCGTAAACTCTACCGTTTTTTTACGTTTGATACATCCTTAGCTGTTCAATCTGGAAAGATGGGTATTCTGATGGTGGGTGCAGTGTGTTTCATTTCAGGCACATCTGAAGTCAACCCTATATCGTTATAGTTGCCTGAGTAATGTATTTTGGGAAGAAGATCCGATTAATTTAAGAATTTAGTAATTTTCTGTCGAAATTTAGGTTTAATTGAACAAAATAAACTGTCTTAAATTAATGATGATGCGATATATTGGTCGCGTGGATTGTAGGTGTGGGGGAACTTTGATACTCAACGACCCTGATTTTCTTAAGCACCTCCTTTACGTTTCGGCCCTTTGGTCGGGACCATCCTCAAAAATGCTTTATTGATATTCTACTATGATGCGCTAGAGTGTATAGAGTTTTGGTTCTTCGGTAAGTTGCGCGTTCACGATAAATAGTGTGTATAGTTGTGGCTGATCAACTTCTCCTGGGTTCTGTTCTTATTGTTAATGACATTGTGGCTGTCCTTGATTTGCACTTTAACGTCAAATTCGACCGGAGGAACTGGTGAGCAAGTAATCATGTCAAGATGGTGTGGTGTGTGCGTTTGGAATTGATACCTTAGTCAATAACGAAGATATCGACCTCGCTCGGAGTATCCATGGTGAGTAAGTAACTCTGTTATGAGTAATTAAATATGTAATTAAGTATGACCTGCTTTTTACAGAAAGCTGAAGATAGTAATAAAGATATCTTTATTACTGCCAGAGCAATGTAGTTTCAATACAACATCCGACTAATCTAAGAATTTAGTCGTTTTTCGTCGAGATATCGCAGTAATTGAATAATACTGTCAAAAATTCATAACTTAACCCAGAATAAAGATATCGACCTAGCTCGGCGTCCCTCTGGTAGATAAGTGACTATGTTACTATTACTTTAATCGGCATCTTTCCAGTTCCAATATCTGGAGGTATACCAAATGAACATCTAATATATAAAATTCTCGTGTCACCGTTTTCGTTGCCATACTCCTCCGAAACGGCTTGACCGATTTTGATGAAATTTTTTGTGCTTATCCGGTATCTATGAGAATCGGCCAACATCTATTTTTCATCCCCCTAAATGTTAGGGGTAGTCCACCCCTAAATTTATTTTTTTATTTTTTAGACAAAATTTTTAATTTCTATTTTTTTATGATACAACATACAAAAATACATACAATCCTCAATTTTCACCCTTCTACGATCAACCCTTATTTTTTAATAGCCATTTTAGTAATTTAATCATTTTTCCTCTCCGGTCGAAAACTGATCAATCGTCATTTAATTAGTTATCCCCGCCAGATGTCTACAGGTGTCACTTCTGACCCAGTAAACAGCACGGAGTAGGGATGAGAACGAAGCCGGTCTCCTTTCTTTCTCACTCCCTACACAGTTGTCGGCCATCATTATTGTTTATGCATCAAGTGTAGTAGTAACGTTGACAATTATTATTTTGCTATCTCAGTGTAACTCTCATATTAACTTTTAATCATTCCTATTTTATCAATAATAATTAAATTATCAATTTTGAGTGTATTTTGCACGATTAGTTAATCAAGTGATTTTATAACCTCAAAAGTACTCAACACGTGACACGAGCTTCCAATAACAACGGATTTTGTGTTGTAAGTATACTTTTTTTTATTAATATCGAAAATGTTGTTGATCTTATAAAAATGTAATTTTAATTTAATTTTATTAAAAAAATGCAATTGAACAATTAAGATTTTCATAGTTTCCAAAAAATCAATCATTATGAATCTTTATTTTGAAATGTCAATGGAAATATTGGTTGTATGAAAAAATTATAAGAGACAATGTTTTCATAAAATTTAATTTTTTACTTTTGTTTGAAAAATTTTTCCATAAAACTTATATTTTTGTTATAATTTCATAAATTAAAACTAATCATTTCAAAACTGCGGCAAAAATCCTGGCCCTAATTATACTTTTAACATTTTTCATCATTAAATAATTTCATTAATTCTATTTATGTATGTTTTGTACAGTGAGCAATGCCAAGAAAACGCAAAGGGGCTGATTTGAGCCGCAGTACAAGTAAAGCTCGAAACTTGCGAAATAGCAGATCCGAAAAAACAGAAGAACAAATCCAGCAACAAAGTACTGATGCACGTGTCAGAATGGCGCAATTGCATCAAGAAGAGCCAGAAGATACACGAGCTGAACGCAATGAAGTCAGAAGATTAGAACAACGACAATCACGCCGTTTCACAGTCAATAGACGAAGAACAAATGACCAACAACGACAACAGGTACATCGAGCATTTATATCTGATTCATTCCTGCGTCTAGCATTCCAGTATGAGCCCGATATTGAATATTATGCTTATTCAAAAGTGGTAATTGGTGCTATGGACAAGGAATGTCCGCATTGTCATGCTCTGAAATTCAAAAATGAGCCAGCTGGGATGTGTTGCGCGTCAGGAAAAGTGCAACTACCTGAAATTGAAACACCACCTGAACCATTGAACGGCTTACTTATCGGCACGGATCCAGATTCTAACGTGTTCCTGAAGTCAATTCGAAGATTCAATTCATGCTTTCAAATGACATCGTTCGGAGCAACAGAAATAGTTCGAAATACTAATGCAAATGGTCAACAATTCAATTCTACATTCAAAATCAGAGGCCAAGTTTATCATAAAATGGGCTCACTGCTGCCAATGCCAAACGAACCACATAAATTCTTACAAATCTACTTTATGGGCGGCGAGGATTCCGGAAGCGCACTTGCCAATCGCGTGAATGCACGTTGTGATTATAATAACCTTGATTCACTTTATGCCAGGCGCATCGTCAGCGAGCTAGATGCTCTTTTGAACGAGCACAACGAGTTGTTGAAAATATTCAAATCACATATGCACCAATTACAAAGCGATAATCACGCTATCGTCATTAATCCTGATAAAACACCAGCTGGAGAGCATATTCGTAGATTCAATGCACCCGTTGTTGATGATGTTGCTGGAATCATGGTTGGCGATTGTACAGCTGCACGAGAAATTGTGATTCGTAGAAGAAATAATAATCTTCAGTTCATTGCTGACACACATCGTTCATATGACGCTCTCCAATATCCGCTAATATTCTGGAAGGGACAAGACGGATATTGCATAAACATAAAACAACGAGATCCCGTATCAGGTACTTCATTGATTATTAATTTGATCATTAATCATTTAACAAAACAATTAAATTATTGAACGTAATAAATTTAAATTAATTTTTATGAACAAATATTACAGGAGCTGAAATAAACAAGAACGTTAGCTCAAAGGATTATTATGCGTACCGATTAATGATTAGACGTGGCCTGGACAACGTCATTTTACGATGTCGTGAGCTTTGTCAACAATTCATGGTCGACATGTACGCGAAGATTGAGAGCGAACGACTACGATACTTACGATATAATCAACAAAAGCTGCGCGCGGAAGAGTACATTCATTTGCGAGACGCTATCAACAACAACGCCGACGTCGCCGAAATTGGTAACCATGTCATTTTACCATCATCGTACGTAGGCAGTCCACGTCATATGCAAGAATATATACAGGATGCTCTGACTTTCGTGCGCGAATATGGACGACCATGTTTATTTATCACGTTCACATGTAATCCAAAATGGCCAGAGATTACATCTTTCCTACTGCCTGGCCAAAATGCAATACATCGCCATGACATTACAGCACGTGTGTTCAGACAAAAGTTGAATTCTTTAATAAGTTTCATTACTAAATCACATGTATTTGGTCCCACACGTTGCTGGATGTATTCGGTTGAGTGGCAAAAGCGAGGATTACCTCATGCACACATTTTGGTTTGGTTCATCGACAAAATCCGTCCTGAAGAAATCGATAGTATCATTTCTGCGGAAATTCCAGATCCATCCACTGACCAACTGCTGTTTGATATTGTTACAACAAATATGATTCATGGTCCATGTGGTACTCTTAATAGTTCATCGCCTTGCATGGCTGATGGAAAATGTACTAAAAATTTCCCTAAAGATTTTACCAATGATACGGTCACAAATGTCGACGGATACCCAATATATCGTCGAAGAAATCCTGAAAATGGCGGACAATCATTTATTAAAAATATCATCAACACAGACATTGATATTGACAATCGTTGGGTGGTGCCATATTCGCCTCTGCTGAGCAAGACATATAATGCTCATATTAATGTTGAGTTCTGCAGTTCTGTGAAGAGCATCAAATACATTTGCAAGTATGTCCATAAAGGCAGTGATATGGCTGTGTTTAGAGTGGAAAATACTAATGTGAATGCTCCTCCAGTGAATAAAAACGATGAAATAACGCTCTACCAAATTGGTCGGTACATCAGCTCCAATGAAGCTGCTTGGCGTATCTTTGGTTTTCCAATTCATGAACGGGATCCAGCAGTTGTTCAGTTAGCCATCCATCTTGAAAACGGTCAGCGTGTATTTTTCACGAACGAGACAGCGATTGATCGTGCAATAAATCCACCTAAAACTACACTCACTGCATTTTTTGAATTGTGTAATCGTGCGGATGATTTTGGTGCCTTCGCACGAACATTACTCTATTCACAAGTACCACGCTATTTCACATGGACTCAAACAAAAACATGGATGCCCCGCAAGCAAGGCTCACCAGTTGCTGCATGTCTCAATTTATTTAAATCAAACGCCTTGGGGCGATTATTTACAGTCAATCCAAGACACACGGAGTGCTTTTATCTTCGATTGTTGTTGGTTAATGTTACTGGCCCATTATCATTTCAAGATATACGTAAAGTGAATGGGCAACAATATCCAACGTATAAAGATGCATGCCTTGCACTCGGCTTGCTGGAAGACCAGTGGGAATGCATGCTTGCTGAAGCTGCATTGAACTGTACAGCAATACAAATTCGTCTACTATTTGCTATAGTGTTGACTACATGTTTCCCAGCCCGAGCACAGATATTATGGGAAAATCACAAAGATTCAATGACTGATGATATATTGCATCAACATCGTATACGGTGCCACGATCTAACCATAACATTCAGCGACGAAATGTACAATGAAGCATTGATTGCTATTGAGGATCTTTGCATTGTCATTGCCAACTTACCACTTAGTAATTTCGGTATGAATTCGCCAAATCGAACTGCATCTGATTTAATGAATACTGAAATGAATCGTGAAC
Source organism: Cylloceria caligata (assembly GCA_963942595.1). Classification (NCBI taxonomy): domain Eukaryota; kingdom Metazoa; phylum Arthropoda; class Insecta; order Hymenoptera; family Ichneumonidae; genus Cylloceria; species Cylloceria caligata. Next base: position 32,610,933 of record OZ012708.1, read on the forward strand.
TGCAGTACAGTACTGTAGAAATGGCAGCGATTGTTGCCCGCAATGTCCCACTAATGAATGAGGAACAAAGAACCATTTATGATCGCATTATGCTCGCAGTTTCAGCTGGACAAGGTGGGTTCTTCTTTTTGGATGCACCGGGTGGAACTGGCAAAACATTCGTTATTTCGCTAATTCTTGCTGAAATACGATCAAATAATGGCATCGCATTGGCCGTTGCATCATCGGGCATTGCAGCAACTTTATTGGATGGAGGTAGAACAGCTCATTCAGTATTTAAGCTGCCACTAAATATTCAGAATAACCCTGACGCAGTATGCAACATTAAGAAACAATCGTCCATGGCCACTGTGCTGAAACGGTGTAAAATTATTATTTGGGATGAATGTACTATGGCACACAAACATTCACTTGAGGCGTTGAACAGGACATTGAAAGATATTAAAAACAGTGACAAACTATTTGGCGGAACTCTGTTGGTCCTTTCAGGTGATTTCAGACAAACACTTCCAGTCATTCCACGTTCAACATACGCTGATGAGATCAACGCTTGCTTAAAATCATCTCCATTGTGGCGTAATGTTGAAAAATTACAGCTAAAACTAAATATGCGCGTTCAAATGCTTCAAGATCCATCCGCTGAAACATTTTCAAAACAACTCTTAGATATCGGTGATGGAAAAGTTGCTATAGATGAAACTGGATACGTAAAATTACCGACCGATTTCTGCACAATCGCTGATTCGCAAGATACTCTCATTGAACAAATATTTCCCGATGTACACACACAGTACATAAATCATGAGTGGCTTGCAGAAAGAGCGATTTTAGCGGCAAAAAATGTAGACGTTGACAATTTAAATCTGAAGATACAAATGTTGTTGCCAGGGAACTTGGTATCATATAAATCTATTGATACAGTTTGCGACGACAGCGAAGCAGTAAATTTTCCCACAGAGTTTTTGAACTCACTGGATTTGCCAGGCATGCCACCGCATAATTTACAATTAAAGGTTGGATCTCCAATTATCTTGCTTCGTAATTTGAACCCGCCCCGGCTGTGCAACGGTACGCGATTAGTCATTCAAAAATTAATGAAAAACGTGATCGAAGCCAGGATTTTAAATGGCAAGTTCAGAGGTGAAAATATACTCATACCACGGATTCCTATTATACCTACAGATGTGCCAATTCAATTCAAACGTATTCAGTTTCCGATTAGATTGGCATTTGCAATGACTATCAACAAATCCCAAGGTCAAACGATGTCTGTTTGTGGATTAGATTTGAGAACACCATGTTTTTCACACGGACAATTATACGTGGCATGCTCTCGAGTGGGTAAACCATCCAGTTTGTTTGTGTTAGCTAAAGATGGACTAACAAAAAATATTGTTCACGCTATAGCATTAAGAGATTGATATTGTTTAATAGTGTTACTGTCGTAATTGTTTAATTAATGATATATAATTTTAAGGAATAAATTATAATAACTTAAAAATAATGTTTGCCTTTTGTTATTTTTATATTCCCTCATCGTTCACAGCGCTCCATGCTTATTTCACGCATATACCACATTCTTACATACATACAATATACACATTCTAACATACATACATACTTACAATAAGTAAGCTATTTTTTGTCTACACTAGAAATTACTAGGAAATTATTTATATGGCAAAACAACGTTTGCCGGGTCACCTAGTCTTATATATATAAATGAATGTTTGTCTGCTGTCTGTCCGGCTATACAAAGCTACACGCGTTGACCGATTTCAGCCAAACTTTATACCAATATTGTTGAAGACCAAAGGAAGGCGACTGTATATATCTCACCCCTGAAAACCACCGCCTTAATCCCCTAAAAAAATTCTTAATAAAATCCACACGCCTTCACCGATTACAACCAAACCAAGCACAAATATTGTTAAGAGCCTAAAGAAGGTCACTGGATATATCTCACCCCTAAACCCCACCCTCTTCACCCTCTAAAAAAATCTTATATATAAAAATGAATGTTTGTTTGTCTGTCTGTCTGTCTGTCTGTCTGTCCGGCTATACAAAGTTACGCGCGTTGACCGATTTCAGCTAAACTTTATACCAATACTTGCTGATTTACCCGGCGTTGCCCGGGTACACAAACAAATAGATAAGACCTAAGCAAGGTCACTCGATATATCTCACACCTTAAAACCACCCTGACAAAACACCCTTTATCATACCACTAAAAATAATGTGGCTTTTAATAACATTTTTTAAATCCAATTTAGCTGTTATTCCCCGTATGATGTGGCACTCGGGCAACGCCGGGTAAATCAGCTAGTATATATATATATATATATATATACCTTTGATAACGTCGATGAGAATCAGATTCCCAACTTCGAAATTGCCTCGAAGGCCGCACCAGGAAGATTTTTTGGCCACTTCAGGGCCGAAAACTTTTTTCAATACGCGGGATATGCAGTCTTTCGCAGAATTACCGCCAATTTGGGCCAAATATAAAATCTACAAAAAAATATTACTTTATAAATATTTATATAGTTTAAGATGATTAAATGGCATGGTTAAATGGAGAAGAAACGGTTCTTACCAAGCGATTCCGTACATCGCCCAACGTCAGGTGATTTTCGAACTCCTTCACCTGTTCGACGGTTGATAAAGGCAAGAGTGCCGCCAAATCTTCATACGCGTTCTGATTGATCTGTACTTGGTTGACATTTACCAATCGTTCAATGCCATCCAATCTGTTTTCTATACACTGTATAGAAAACATTATTTGACCCATCTTTTCGCCCATTTTCTCGTACAAATCTGTAAAATATGCCAAGTACAAGTTACGTTAGATAAAATAAATATAAATAAAATAAATTTAATTATCTTTGATTGAATTATCTACCTTTTGTAACAACCGTTAGGTTTTCGAGCTGCAGCGATATCGATCTGTTATCTGAAAAACCATAAATTATAATCGTAGTAATTATTTTTTCAATATAAGATTACACCTGTCAAGATAAATTTGAAGCAAATACATACCGATAAAAAAATCTTTCATAGGTGTGTCCATTGACGATAAGGACAGGAAATTGCCGTTATTGTCGTCCACATTGTTTTCAACGCGACTATTGTTGAGCCCTTCTTTTAGAATAGAAAAAACTATTTAATCTTCGCAAATTACACTAACAAAAAAACAAACAAAAAATCTAACAAATTTCAAATATACATTCGTATTAATGAATACCTTGGTTCTGCAGAAAACTTGACGACGTCCTTTTGAAATTATTGACGTTCAAGGTGACTGGGACATCGCTTATGACTGTTGCATGGCTCGTTGGTTTGTTTGGCGTTGCTTTTTTGCTTTTAGTTTCTTGATGGATTATAATTATTTCTTTCAATTTTGGTGGACTCGGAACTGCGGTATCATTGGTCGTTTCAGATTCATCTGAAGCTGCATAATCATCTGCAAAATATTTTCACACATGAGAAAATTTGGAGAGAAAATAAATGAAAAAAAATTTCACGATATTTCATACAATTATTATTCTAGTGCTTATCGTTATTATTATTGCTATTATTGTTGTTGTTGATCTTATTGTTACTGTTATTATTATGATTATGATAGATATTGGGTGCGTTCTGGACAACGTATCGCTGCGTTGTCCAGGACACACTCATTATGATAAAATGATTTTTTTTTAAGCTACATACATACTGTATTTAAAAACTAAAACAAAAGGTGGATCAATACTTTTTTCATACCTTGTTCTTTTTTCACCAACAGAGAACCCTTTCGTTTTCCTTTCCCGACTTTGTGGTTCATTTTTTCTTCTTTTATCGTTGCAAGAGTGCTTTTTTTTGTGTCTGTGGGAAATCAGAGACTTCGTCACCACTTGACAAGCCATCTGCCTTTTGCCGTGCCTTTGAAATGTCGTCTGTTAGAAAAAAATATATATATATCATGAAACAATAATAATTTAAAAAGGCAAAGGAAATTGAAAAAACGAAGCCAGTTTACCGTAAAATCCCAGGAATTTAACATCGTGTAGTTGCCATTTTTTATCGTCCGGGTCTGGAATTGCTCGTTTTACGATGTGTGGTCCCACATTTTTTATATTTGGCCACCAACACTTCTTCAGATCGTCCGACAACCAGCATGACGGTACTTCGGATGCGGACTCTCCTTCTTTTCCATCTTCGTTTAAAAAAGTGACGACAGCATACAGCTTCATCGTTTCGATTCACTTTTCTAAAACGTATAAGATCGTTATGAAAAGATAGGTTAAGTTTTGTACCGGCAGTAGTATAAAAGATATATTTTGTTGAAAAAAGTTTAAAAAAGTAGAGAAAATACAAGCAACGATATAAACAAATCATGGTGTTAATGATTATTAATTACAAACATTGTTTATACTCTTACCGAATTTGTACGCCGAACTTTAGCCGCATGCAAATACACCTCGTGCACCTCGTGTGACCGCCAGTGTCCAGTGTGTGACGCCGGTTACGCGCCTTTTTTACTTTATTGGTTATGTTAGAAACGCGGATCCGGCTACCATATATGGAGTATTACAAATATGCCGGCTACCAATAACGTTTTTGCGATCGCAGTGCAATCAATTGACGATCGCGCGAAATTAAAAAATTATTCATTTTATTTCTTTTTTACCTTACTTATTAACGTGATATATTAATATATCACGTTAGAATTGAAGTTTGTCGTTATTTTTCTACATCTTGCAATAAAAATGTGATAACAAAAAAAATTACTCTATAAAAAATGTGATGCAAAAAAAAGGTGTACAAAAACGAAACATAAATGTATTGTTGGAAATTAGTAATAAAAATACGAGATAAATAATTTAAACATTTTACAATTTATTTATTAAATAAACCCTCTTTATTTAAATAAAGAAATTTTATTGTAAATAAAAAAAATAAAAGGGTTTTAACGATAATAATGAAACCCTTAGTTAAAACCCTTTTATTTTTTTTATTATTTATTTATTTTTATTATTATCGTTAAAACCCTTTTATTTTTTTAATTTAAAATAAGGTTAACGTAAAAACAATACTTCAGAATTTAAAATACCGAAGCGTTAGAATACGAATATTCAAGATACTCATGAATAATAATTTTAAAAAAACAGGAACAAGCATGCGACCGTCATCACTTGAATCTTTTTATTAACTTAAATACAAAGATCGTTGAATATTCAGTTTTACAAAAGATGAATTAGAGGTAAAACAAGACTTTCCGAACAGCTAATGGGAATTCGTATGCATTTTCGTGCGATTTGTTCCGGATTAATTACAACATTTTTGCAATTTACATGCTTTACAATTTTTATATCAAAAATTGTAGAGTCACACGGTCTAACAAAAAATGGTCGCTCCATTGTGAATTGTTTGCCACTTAGCAAAATCGATTTATTTTTATCACAGGTAATACTTTCTATAAGTATCACGGTCTGAGAAACAGTACAAATCCAATTGTTACCTGTTTTCCTACTGAGATAGAAATTTTCGTATTGTAACGATTTCACGCGTATAATTTCGGCTTGCTCGTCGTGTTGCTTAAAAAACGTAATGATCGGCCAATTCATTGTTTGAAATTGGTTATTTATTACAGCAGATTCTTCTACCAGTCGATTCACGATTTGAGGCAAAGATCGTCCGCTGACTTTTACTTTGTTTTTAAGTTTTTGCAAATAACTTTCAAACTTGAAGCAACTGTACGAATCCAATGGACCCAAGCGTTCTACGTCATTACATACATGCATTAAATTGTGCACATTATACGATATAAACTCAGACCCGTAGATTTTTCCATAATTCTCTACGAAATACGTTAATAGTGTTCTCGCGTAGTCTAAATAACGAGTACTCGTTTCTTTTTGTGACAATATCCTTATTGCAACACTCAAACATAAAAAGTGTGTGTATTTCGTACTATCTAAGCAGTCAAAAAAAATTAACGGTCCTGTGTATAATAAGATTTGACGAAACTCTGTTGCCTTGAACCGATCGAACTCGTACAAAGTTCTCGGATATCTTGCAAACTCTTTAGGTATATAAGATTTAAGCGATAATAAACGCTCATCGGATATAGCAATGCTCTTTTCTGACATCCGAATATTTTTTTTTCCTCTTACGAAAAAGGCAATTATTTTTTTTACAACGCCCAGATATGCAAGGTGCATGATGTCAAGCGGAAAATCGCTAACCATTTTGATATTTTCAATTTTTTCAAGAACTGATGTCGTCTTGTGGTAACCTTCGTCAGTTTTTTCCAAAAATGACTGATCAGTCCTCAATGTTGCCTTTGAATCAGGATACGTAACGCGTCTCAAAACAAATCTTCCCTCTTGAGTGCATTTACTGCAGTCATGATATGCATTATGACCTTTTGTCCCTGTTATAAACGATCTTGCTGGGGCATCGCATGTTATAATATTCAACTTACAAGAGATGCGTTTGTGATTCACAACGATGCCATTATGCTGTATAGCATTCACATCGATTACAAAACTGCTCAGAAATTCGTTACTATCATACGGTTTTGTCTTTCCGCCGTAAATTCCAATAACGAACGGTTCGGTGTAAAAAGTGCCGCATAGACAGCCTAAAATTGGCCAAACTTGATCGCTGCTGCTTTTCGCTAATAGCAATCCGTCTATGTATATCGAACAAAATTTCGCTGGGGATTTCATCTTTTGAAAAATAACGATCAATTGATTTTTTCAAGCCTGACGTTATTCCAAAATGATGATATTTACCAGGTGGTATATCTATACACGTGATCTCCCTTGGCGTGGAAAGAAACGTACGATAATCGGCTGGTAATTCATCGTGACCATTTTTTTTCAAAATTTTTAGCAACTTATTTACCCATATTTTACTACAACCAGATTCTATGATCCATTGTCGCAACTCAGTAGCTAGACTGAGACTAGTTTCATCGTTTTCACTGGCAATATCTATGGGGACACTATCGACATCATCGAGTGTAGGTTCCATATTATTTGTTAGATCTTGTGTGAAAACAGTTCTTGTTGCTGGGGGATTTTCCATTGGTGAACTCGGAGGTATCTCGTCTGCATTATGTTCTTGAGTTCTTTCAAGTTGAGGTCTGACAGTTTGCAGAACATCTTCTGCAGGAGCTGAAGATCTTGATGTAAGCAGCTCATTTTTTACTCTTTCGATTTCTGCTCTACAGAGTCGCTTCCAATGCCTTTTTGTTATACTCCCTTTCGATTTTGTTTTCGGCATCCTAGAATAGTAAAAAAATGTAAAATTGTGCATTTAAAAAAAAACATGTAATAAAAAAAGGTATTTATTGAGCAAATAAAAATAAAATTAAACTAAATGAAATAAATACTATATACGTGCTATTTTTTACGATGTAGCGATTTATTCATAACCGCGTAAACGTAACAATGTAGTAGAGTGACAACAATTTATTCAGCAACGAAATCAAGCAAAGAAAAAAATGGGATCATTACGACAATTTATACAAAAATAATATAAAAGCAAATTAAATTATGGCAATGAATGGAGCTCGAATATTTGACGACTTTTGCAAGAGCGTAATTCGATTAGCTGATAATAATTTTGTTCTAGATAACAAAAAAAAAGAGGTTATACAAATAAATTCAAAAATTACCGGCACATATACTCGCAAATATTTATAATGGATTAGAAGTAGTTGTTTCGTTTGAACTTACCTCCGAAAATATCCACTGAGCACGCAATATTTTACTCGAATTTGTTTGTATGTGAAAATAATAGTTTTTTTCTCATCCGTTCTCACAGTTTTTTCTCACAGCACATAACCTGAAAATTGTTGTGGAAAAAACATAGAAAATTATAGACATCACAAGTATGTAACATTGTTCCGCAAAAACTTCGTCACACGAGTAGGAGATATTTACATGTACTCAAGACTTGTAAGCATCTTACGAATTGGATCCGTAATGATTACAGAACATTGGTATATTACTGTTAAGCAGAATTGAAAACATAACAGATACATATAATTTGTTACTTAAAAATGCCTTATAACATTCATGTGCCAAATTAAACGTAATTGCTGCGTTTTCAATCTTACTTAACTGTGACATACCAATGTTCTGTAAGAGTTACAAAGTCAAATCATAACATTTTTATGAGTCTTCAGTACATATAAAAATCTTGTGATCAAGAGATGTAAATTTTACATACCAATCTTATATATTTGTTACATACATAATTTTCTGTATTTTTTTCATCACATAAATAGAGGTAACGTAGAGGATTTTTGATTGCATAGAATTTACATTTTTTCATTAACATATTCAATACATATCGCTCAATCATATTAATTCCATCTTATTTATGTGCCTGACAGCTAAGTTTCGATTCTGTGATGACAATTATGTGACATATTCGTTATATTTTTTGTTACATAAAAGTTTCGAAAATCATCCAAGTTGTGTTTGCTGGGATCGAGCCTTCCACCAGCGAATGGAGCACCCCTATCGTAATGGCTGCAAAACCGAATGGCACCTTCCGGTTCTGCTTGGATTTCCGTAAGGTGAACGAGGTCTCGAAAAAAGACGCATACCCAATGCCGTACATGAGCCATATATTGGATTGTTTAAGGTAGGCCAAGTACATTTCTACACTAGACCTGAGTCAGGCCTTCCATCAGATCCCGCTGGACCGGGAGTCTCGAGAAATCACAGCATTTACAGTTCCCCATAGGGGACTGTTCCAGTTCGAGAGGATGCCGTACAGGCTGACCACCGCTTCCGCTACATTTCAGAGATTATTAGATCGGGTTATTAGTCCCGATATGCAACCGCACGCGTTTGCATATCTGGACGATATCGTCATTGCCACCGACACGTTTGAGGAACATCTGGAATGACTGAGACGTGTTTTCGAGAAGATCATGGTGGCGGGGCTGCTGATCAACCCCGAGAAATGTGAATTCTGTCGAAAAGAATTGAAGTACTTAGGCTTCTTGATAAACCGCGAGGTTATGTTGGTTGATCCGGATAAAACATCAGCTATCCTGGAGATCCCAGCTCCGAGGACGGTTAGACAAGTCCGACGGTTCCTGGGAGCTACTTCATGGTACCGACGATTTATTCCCGAATATGCGAAAGTAGCGGAGCCCATCACCAAGCTCACACGTAAGCGACAAGAATGGTTCTGGGGCCAGGAGCAACAGAGAGCTTTCGACCACCTTAAGAAAGCATTAACTGAGGCACCGGTATTGGCACGCCCCGACTATGCTAAAAAGTTCACGCTGCAGACGGACGCAAGCTTAACCGGGTTGGGAGCGGTGCTCACTCAAGAACCCTATGGGGCAGAACATCCGATTGCCTACGCGAGCCGTAGCTTGACCAGTGCGGAACGTAACTACGACGTACGGGAGTTGGAGTGCCTGACGATCCTATGGTCAGTTGAAAAATTTAAACCCTATCTGAATGGGTATCGTTTCACAGTTATCACCGATCACGCGAGTTTAAAGTGGTTGCTGTCCCAGAAGGAACCCAAGGGGAGAGTAGCCCGATGGACATGGAAGCTGATGAATTCAGACTTCGATGTGTTACATCGGAAGGGCTCACAAAATCAATTGCTCGATGCTCTGTCCCGAATGTTCGAGTCTACTCCTTCTGGAGACGATACCGAAGAAGATGACTGGCCTAACGGGGCAGGGTTGCCACCTCGAGCTTCTGTTAATATGTTACTCACGTTGCCTACGGGTGAGAGAGATCCTTGGTATGAGGCACGAGTCAAGGACGTACGGGAGAATCCAGCACGCTATCACGACTGGAAATTCAGGGATGAGAAATTATTCCTGCGACGGAGAATGTCCCGTCTCGACTCGCCGGACACCGTCTGGAAACTAGTGGTCCCGCGACACCAGAGACCAGCTATTCTCTATGAGAACCACGATGTCCCGCAGGCGGGTCATCTTGGGATTGACAAGACCTTCAAGAGAATAGTAAATTCATATTACTGGCCTGGCTTGTATCGAGACGTCGCTAGATACGTCCAACACTGTGACACCTGTCAGCGTACGAAGTCCCGACAGGGGCCACCGATGGGATGGATGGGCCGTCCGGTTGTTGAAGAACCTTGGACCGTCGTGGCAGCAGACATCATGGGACCCTTCCCACCCAGTCGGTCTGGGTTTGCCTACGTTCTGGTAATCCAGGACCTATTTACCAAGTGGGTGGAGTGCTGTCCGTTAAGAAAGGCTACGGGAAAGAAGATCCGGGAAGCTTTAGAAGAACTTGTGTTTTCCCGGTGGGGAGTTCCGGAGGTGCTCCTGACAGATAACGGGACGGAGTTTGTCAACATCAACTTACGACAGGTAGTGGCCGAGTATGGTATTTTCCATACTACTACCCCACCGTACCATCCTCAGGCCAACCCCGTGGAACGGGTGAACCGGGTCCTCAAGACCATGATAGTGGCATTCTTGGAGAACGATCACCGAGAGTGGGACCTGCATTTGGCCGAGTTTCGTTTTGCGTACAACACCGCTTACCACTCCTCTATAGACACGAGTCCCGCATTTTTGAATTTCGGCAGGATGCCGCGTCCTCACCAGTTCTGTCGGAGAATCCCGGGGGAAAAGGAGGTGAGGGCAACCGATCCCCATAGTTGTTCGGCCCGAATGAACAATTCGCAAACCCTTAGGGACAAGGTGCAGCATGACCTGGAGGAGGCCTACCGGAGGCAGTCTCTTCAGTATAACAAATATCGTAGTCCCGCCACCTTCAAGGTGGGAGATGAAGTACTGCGTCGGCAGCGGGTGCTGTCCTCAGCGTCGCAGAACGTGGCGGCCAAACTGGCTCCCAAGTTTCAGGGGCCATATCGTATCAGTCGAGTTCTGTCACCTAGGGTTTACGAGCTGAAGGATCGTGAGGGGGGTATAATCCGGAAAGTTTCAATTGATGACCTGAAGCCTTACCGGTACCGTACGTCCTCTGTTATTTTAGATGGAACCCCTACAGCAGCTCCGTCTCCTGGTGGAGGATTTCGAGGGGCGTTGTGTGGGTCTCGCGCCGACGGGAGGCGAGGACCTGTGGCGCTGGGTTCGGGAGTGCCGGGTTCTCTCGAACCTGGTAGCCCCGAACCTGGAGACCGGGGCCTCCCCACCCCCTCTCCCGAAAGAGGAGGTGGAGAGGGCGCTGGGGGTGCTCAAAAAGGTTCGGTGGTGGCTGGCGGTGGAGTTGGCACCGATCGGTTTCACCGCTGGCTACGCCGCCGGCAGGGGGCGCGGGGCAGCGGTTAAGAGAGGGGGATCGGAGACTCTCCCGAGGCCGGGCCCTGTCCCTCTGGGGGAGCACCACCAGCGGGTGGTTAGACGTCCGCCTCCCGTGGACGCGGGCCCACAAAAAACGTGTCGCCGGTGCGGGCAGAGGAACCACCTGATGGTTGTGTGCCGGGAGCCGCCTTCCGCCATGCGGCGGTGCTTTTCCTGCGGCCGTCAGGGGGTGACGGTCCGGACATGTCCCGTATGCGGACCGATCTACGCATCACCCCAGGGTCAGGTGGACCGGGACCCAAGGAGGGGCTGGGCCAAGATGGCCGCAGAATATAAGCTTGAACGCCAAAACAGGAACAAATAAAGAGTCCCGTTTTCGGAAAAAAAAAAAGGTCTACGATGGCTGTTCTGGTTATTGGGTAGGGACGCCCCACTTCCTTGCATGTCTTTCCTGGATCCTGGGGTATAGGAGTCCACGGTGGGGGTGCGGGAATAGCGGCGCTAACCGAGATAAACGGGAATCAGGAGCCGTTCGCCATTTGAATAAACCCGTGCAAGCCTGTGAGATCGTGAGGTACCGAGGTCGGACGGGTGACCGGAGTTTAATTTATCAAAGACCTGAAGAGGGGAAGACGGGTTTTCCGGCCGAGGGCGGCCGTGTCTAAGGGGGGGAGTGTTGTAACGTGGCAGAAAATTCGAGCTGCGTCCTCCTCGCTCAACGGAAGCCTACACGATCACGCAGGGTTGTAGGGTGGATTTTCAGGGCTTCTTTATTCTTTATTTTTATTTTTTTTTGTTGCTTTATTTTTTTTTATATATACGTATAATGCGATCGACATGACCGAGGGAGGATCGGGGAGAGAAGAGGAGGAGGATCACACCGTACCCATCGATTGCTGGCTTCAGGATTCGATATTTTACATCAGCCGATATTTTACGTCTTTTTCTGTTGGGAGATACAGTCGTCTTGCTCGACGTTCATTTTCAAACGATACGCTGCTATCTATCTGCAGCTATCATCTACTTGCCGCAGTCCATCCAGCTCAGGGGATTCATCTGCCGGACAAAGCTACTCTCTGTATTATCTGTGGCTAATTTATGCGTCGTCCAGCTAAGGCGCTAGTCGCGGTCATCGTGCGACACAGGTTCCCCCAATTAACCGAGTCTAGCGGGTTAAGTGGGGATCATAGTTCACGGGCACGCGTGCCGGCAGGACCTCAAGGCTTTTTCCCGGTGACCGTTGAGCGAGGTAGACGTGGCAGTACTTATACTTGTGTCCCGCGCTATCCTAAGCTACCACACCTGTTGGCGCATTACCGTCCACTGTATTACCGGAGGGAAGAAACTGAGAAAACATTATCGCTACGTCCTCTCGAGAATTCCCAGATCACGAGAACATCGCTTCGTCATCGTCCCGGTGAGCTCTTCTCCCTTCTACGGTCTTTCGCTAATATTTTATTATTTTATCATTTAACTTGTGTGTTTGAAATTTGTCTGAGCCGGGTCACCCCTGCGACTCGAGTACACTGCGTGCAGAGTGTCAATTTGTATTGGGAATCGCGGCGTTTAATAAGAATAACCTCGAGATCGTGTAACGTATAGAAACAGGGAAAAGTCACTTTATTAATTGTTTTAGAGTTAAATCGTGAGCGCGTTAGGCCGTTATCCCGAAGTGTGTTGGTTTGTGTGGGATTGGAACGGGATAGACCGCGTCACAGATTTTAACGAAATATAGACTTTGGATTTATGTGAGATAATTCGAGTTCCCTTTCGTTTCAATTTGGAAGGCCGTGCGCGAATTTGTACGTCGTCCCGTGGTAGATAGGATGTAAAAGGGACTAGAACGTTATATAGTGCGTCGCGTATCCTTCCAATCAGTCGGCGTTTCTCTGTTTTATTTATTTATTTATTATTCTGTCTATTATTTATTATTTAATTTATTATTTCTTATCTTATTTATTATTTATTATTTCTTATTTATTCTTTATTATTTATTTGTTATATTTTATTCAACCAACGAGGTATTGATCGAGATTATTATTCTCACATTAATTATTTTATTATTATTATTATTCTTTGTTATTATTGAATTACCGACCATTATTGGTTCGTTATTTGACATCTTACGGACCGCAGGAAGTCTCGGTGGTTTGACTTTTACACGGCAGACATTATTCGAAATTGTAGTAGCAGGCCGTGGGTCGCTTCGCGTACGTGACCTCTCGACATCCCGTTGTTTTGGTTTCGGTTTTGTTTGGAAGTATGTGGGATTAGCTCGGGATAGGCCGTATCGCAGACTGTGAACAGAGACTACCGAGCATTGGAAATTTATCGAGGAATATTATAGGAAAATAGAAGCAAGCGAGATCGGCTATATGACCTATACGGTGTATGGGAGTGAGTGAGAGCGCGGGATAACTGCTACCACCGAATTAACGATTAAAGTTAAGATATCTGACGAGCTTTAGAATATTGTTAAAAGAAAAACGGTTTATCTTACGGGACATTTTATTTGAGTTCAGTGACGAGGTTTGCCGGAAACTCGCAATTGTTTGTTAAGGAATCAATAAATCGCCCGAGCGGCCTTTGTAAGTCCCGTACCTGCTATTGTTGTCTCCATTATTTACTGCAATTATTTGATTTGTTTATTTATTATTTATTTAGTAGCCTACGTTCCTGTTTCTCGCTTGGCGTATTTATTGATCTTATTTTATCATTTGCCCGCGTTCCTTAATTTTAATGACTTATTTCAATTAATGGATTTTATTCGTAGCTTATTCTTGTTTTTTATCATATTTGACTAATTGGTGGCTTGACACTTCGACCTGCCCGCTCGGAAGCGATTTAAAGCGCAAATGATCGGCCACGGGAGGTAACTGATTTATACTCTCCAAAAGAACGTCTATAGAGCGATATACACCAGGTGCTACTTGGTCTTTATCAGCGCGTCTCCGTGTTAAAAGATTTAAACCCGATAAATCATAATCACCATCCTCAAAAGTTACGAGATTTCCTACAGTAGGAACATGTAAAAGAGTCATCGGATAAGCAATTTCCACAAGAGAAACAGACTATTCTCCGTGCAAGCGTATCTGACGCGGTAGTTTTGTAATAAATTTCGTCGTCGTATTATCCGGAAAATACTGCCTACTACTGTTGCTCAATAGTACGACAAAGGAAGAGCTATCCTTGGAGCTCATATTTATCACGGACGATGATCCCGAGCGTTCTTCTTCTTTGTCCTCTTCTTCTCTTTCGTCTTCTCAGATGACGGAGGCACTCGAACTCGTGATAATTCTGCCTCGTAGAAAATACCGTCGATAGTCTCGTTATTCAGATCGTGTAAAATATGTAGGAATGGTTCTCGATTCACCGATATTCGTTGAATCTTGAATAATTCGTTACTCTAACCACGCTCATATACTTTCACGAAAGCTGCTTTAGCTGTACTGATACGTACCAAGTCACCGACGCTGTATTTAGGCTTTTTAATTTTTTTCGCGTTACGCTCGTAACGCCGTGCAAAATTGTCTCGGGCTATATAGGCATTTTCGAGGGTTACTTCGCTCAGAGGAATACGCGTTCCGCTGTGTCTAGTGTGATTATAAGCATATAAAAAATTTTGTAAAACATCGATGTAACGCTTATTTCGCGTGTATGTAAAGTAGCGCCACATTCGCTCTTTTATTGTTCGATTAAAGCGTACGGCAATCGAGGCTTTTATATCAGGGTTACGAGCAGCGCGAAAATCGATATTCTTTTTCTTGAGAATTTGCTGAAACGGAGCGCCGATAAATTTTTTGCCTCGATCAGTTTACAATTGCTGCGGGCGACGATTGTTACTGCGCGCGAGTATCCGTGTGAGACCGCGGGCCACGTTTGCGCTCGTTTCGTCAAGCAGAGCCTCGACCCACGCGTATTTGCTCAACACATCGATAACAACAAGCAGATACGCGTACCCATCGTTGTACGTGGCTATCGAGCGAAGATCAGCAAAATCAGCCTCCCATACATCGTCTATATTACTCACGCTGTACGTACGACGGGGAAATCGTCGTCGCACGAGGCGATGCCTGTTATATGAATCCTGTGTCTCGAGCCATGGTAAAACATTTTTTCGCGCTACTCTTCGATCCACCTGGGCCAAATTTTTTGCTCGAGAATAGGAAGCAGGATGAGCGGTGTCATAATAGATTTTTTGAAGAGTTTTTATAATTTTACCGATGACCAGTTAAATGGATTCTTTTTCTTTTTCTTTTCTAACTGTGTGGGGGGTCGATATTCTGCTTGTGCGATGTTTTGCAATTGTTCGTCCTCTTCTTTATCCCTCTCCTCCCCCTCGATGATATAGTTTTCAATCGTGAGCATTAAATCTCTGTTTGAGTGTGCGGTCTCGGCCTCGTCGTTGTTGTTGCTACCGTTGCTGCTGTTGCTGCTGCTACTATCGTTATCGCACGGTAAAATAAGACGTCGCTGTGGTGTCGAGGATGATGTAGGTGTAGGCTCGTGTAGTAACTCGGGATTGCCGATAAATTCGCGTGGCACCTGTATCGCTCGCAGGAGTTTGGCAAAGTGAGATCGTCCGATGGGTTTCTCGCGTTTTCTAGCTCGCATAGCATCGTTAACAAGATCAACGATATTGGAATTTGAAATTGTTCTGCCGTCTATGGAAACAACACAGTTACGATCCCATGTATTTTTTTACCAAGGGCGCTGCGATGCAAATTGCGAAGCAACGATATTGCTTTAGATTGAAATTTTTTTGGTACGCTATCGATAATACGTGTGTCATTGAGTCGAGATTTAACTTTGTTCATTAAAACGTCGTCGGATTTATTGTCGTGGCTATCGAGTATTGCTACTTTTCGTTTTGATGAAATATTCGGTACTGCATTATCGTACTCGACCATGTGAAGATAACGCTGCAAAACCTGTTGGTACGCTATCCATTTCTCTCTCTCGCTCTTGTACGAGTGAGAGTTTAGAATTTCACTCAGCTCAGAGTCGAGGCGCGATAATGGCGTACCGGTAGTCTGTACGGAAGGCAACGGGTCTGCACTAGTAGTAGTAGTAGTAGCAGCAGCAGTAGTGGCAAGTCCAGCGAGACGATGTATGTTATCATGAGGAATAAGTACCATCTTTCTGGCATATTCCATGTCTCGCGTAGGCCAAGACAGGCACAAGAAGCAACTTGAGAAATCCGACACAGTGCTCGACGATGATCTTCCTCTTGCCGCTCCAATTTCCTCTTTTGGCGGCTAGTCGTCGAAGAATTGTCGCGTGCCTCCGAAGATGATTCTTTTGCACGTTGTTCAGACTCACGTTTCCCTGTGAAACGTTTAGAGCACACTTGCATATACAGCGTACGAGCGTTACATCTGCTTTGAGCAAAATTGCACGTCGTTGCTCTTGCTTCAGATAACACAACGCTTGCAATATAATTATCTGCTTTTTATCGAGAGGTCCGCGCAACGCCATTACAAGCGCATTACTGGTACATCGTGCGGCGCATCGTGAACTCTTATTGCTTTTTGAGGCACGTAAACGTAATGGTATTGGTCATCGGGAAATATACAGGCGCGAAATCGACAATTATCAGGAGTCGATTGTTTCAAGTCGAATAATAGATAGCCGTGCGGTGCGGCTGTTTTATCGAAATATACTTCCTGCAAAAATCGCGGATTCTCAGGACATACCTGGCGGGCTAGGTACTGAATTTGCGCGCGATCTCGCGGATTTTTCAAGACAACGATATAATTAGCGTTTAAGGAGATATCACGCTGCCCGTGACCCTGATGGAAGAGATTTTGCGTGATCAAAATGACACTAAGATTTTTATGATGGCTACCCTTGGTGAAAAGATCGACCACAGTATTGTTGCATGCCTCGCGCATTAGATCGTCAATGACCACAAGTTTAGGTCTTGCATCATGCGAGTAGTCTACTGCTTGCGGTAAACCCTCGCGAAATTCGATTTTATCACCGTACTCTGAATACCCGGACTGATACTCTGAGTACTAAAAAAGTAAACGCTCGAACGGGACATCCGTCATTTCGCGCATGTATTTAAAGAATTTTTTCACAAAATATGTTTTACCACAACCCGTAGGACCGCTTATCACAGCTGTCCACGGATGTTTCCACCGTGTATCCATATCGATGAGTGTCTATCAAAATAAATCAGCAGACTCTTAAATAAGCTTATACCGCGGCGGCGGCGGCGGCGGCGGCGGCGGCGACCCCGCGGCATCAGTTATTTTCGCAGCGTTAAAGAGCTGATAAGGCGCGGCGTGCCTGCACTAGCTGATGAGGCGCGGGCCCGCGGTATAAGCTGGTGTTTACGCCGTATGTAAATTAAATAACGATAGTTTTTATATTTCTCACAAATAAAGCAATATTTATATTTCACTATGCATACATCTCTATATACAAATTTTACGCATCATCAAATTCTAAACAGCAATATTATATCCACGGATGTAGAACGAGAAAGTCAGAACAAAAGGAAACACTCGATAAGAAAGACGGGACAAAAGGAATCAACGATGAGAAAGTCAGAACAAAAGGGAACGGTAGAGAGATAGCAGCTACTGCTACGAATAGCAGCACAAAAAGACCGAGCCAACAACGGTTTTATACATAATAAATAATTTTTTTTTCAATATATTGTGCACAGTAAATATGATACATGAAATTAGACAATAAGATTATTTTTAAATATCGCGAATTCAACCGTAAAACTATATACTATTTTGCGTTATACTAATAAGCGTATTTCACAATAGCCGTACGGTACAGTAGAGTACATCCCGTGCCGTTTTTGCTTCGTGTTAACAAGTTCGCATGATTTCGTTTCTTTACACGTTTCTTTACTACATGATGAAATTCCGTACGTCGAATAGCGTCGCATTTTAAAATAATAGGTACGCTCCTTGCTCCTGTCACGAAAGATCGTAATGCGTTATAATTTACGTGACGGCTATTCGCAAAGTTTAGCGTGATACCCTTTAATTTACATTTTTCAATAATCGTACCGTCGGGTTTACGAACAAGGTATGCGTAAAATTTTGGTCCACCCGAAACAAACGAAGTTATATAACAACCAGGCCCGTATTCGCTTAATTCATCCGTAAGATCTCCTAGAAATTGACCGATTGGCGGTTCATACTCGATACCACCGGGGCTCACGTAAATACAGGAGTCCGTATCGCAGTACAATATTCGTCGCTCGAGCCCCTCAAGATAACTGTATAATTTTAGGCGTGCCTGTGCCGTCGGTATGCTGCAATCACGGCATTTGATGTCGGGGATGGTTGGATAGCATCGCGGTTGCTCACATAGTTTACATACATAATCTTGTGATTAACCGGTAGCATCCCCGTCACCTCAATCTCCGGACTCGTTAGTAAATTCATTAGCTCCGCGCGCGTGTAATCGATAACGGTTTTCGTGAGATTCTCTCGTTGACCAAACTTTCCCCCGAATGAATTAAGAGCCAATTTCGCTAGTGAATGTAAACCCGGATTTAGCTGCAAAGCACTTCGCTCGAGATATACACCCTCAAACTCCTTGTACAATGCTATAAAACGGTCTATTGCTTCCTCGTCATCGTTACACTCTGTTGGCGGTCCACTCGCCTCCTGTTTTATTTTTAGAAATGTATCGATGTACTCGGCAAAATGACTGCCTCGTCGCGTTGTCGAGTCATACTGCGTAACAACGTATTGATAAATTTCATAGATACACGTCACTTTATATCCGAGCGACACAGCTTTTTTCAATTCGTCCAGGACCCATGTGCCGTCAAACGCTCGCTCAGTCGTGTCATCGTGTGTACAAACCTCGGATGTGTCCATGTCTGTACAGCACGTTCTACACAGGGGAAACAGTGGTCTCCCATGCATGCGAACAGGCAGTACGGGTATATACAAATTGCGCGGTGTCCCCACCGTACACTTCACGAGACCCTCGACGACACTTAGATCGTTTTCAAGTCCTACGAATTCTCGACACTCGTCACCTACGTACAATTTCGGGTGTCCAACGGGATATTTTCCATTCTTTTACACCCATGGATACAGCGAGCAAACATCCACATAGCGTATCTGCTCCCCATTCGCGACGTCGTACAAGCTAACAAAATTTTTCGTTCGACCGCCAAAGAATGCATCGCGTGGTTCGAAAGGCGCCTGCTTGACCATGGCGTGATTTTTCACGTATATCGACATTTCCTCGTTATTCTCGAGTAATCTGTCAAAATCGCATTCCCATATTTCGGTTAGAGTGTACCCTTTCGATCTGATTCGCCCGGAAATGAGAACGGTACGCTCGTATCGCTCATCCATTGTATCGCCGAATTTAGTCGGAGCATCTCTATTCACGCGATAACATCGCGGACAGCCATGCCAAAAGCAGCCGTGAAATTGAAGAACGTGATGGACCCCCGCATCCACGTAGTAACCGTCGACAGCCGGTAGGCCGGCCGGAGGGTGATACGTTCTCGTGCGTCCAGCATGAGCGATAACGCAGTTGAGCTCACGCTCGAGGCATACGAGCCATACGACGGCCATGCGCGATTGCTTATCGCCCCAGCGATATCCTCCTGGTGGTAACACCGCAATGCGATCTTTCTGTAGAATATTCTTTCGAAATACTCTCATACATGCTGATTTTATCGTGCATGCTTCTGTAAAGGGGCACACGCTCCCACAACGTATAAGTAACCCTCGAAAAGCTAAACAGGCTCGTCTCAAAACCGTTACATCTGTACGACAATATTGCACAAATTGCGTCGCAAAATCAAATTTATAATCTACGCGACTCGATTATTCCTTTTACCATTTTAAAAAGCGCTCGCGATCCGCTGAGAACATGGTATCGGGTAAGTAAAAATGCAAAGCCGGCAGAGGACCTGAGTAATTCTGATATTCCGGTGTGTTGAATAAATGGGGAAATGTACCTTTTGCCACCTCATCAGCGAAACCAAAGGCCTTAGGTAAAGCGCTAAGAGCCATGGGTAAATAGTTTAGGCTATCGAGAAAAACGACATCGCCAATTTTCATCGAGACAATCTTCGTACCGTTCATAATCAGAGAGGGCAGCTGTGTTTTTTGCACCTCGATTAAATACCGTAGAATTAATTGTGCGTCGAATCCTCTAGCATTATGGGCGATGCTGATGGTCTTTTTAAATTTTTACAATAATGTCAATTTTACGAGCTCCCCAACAGGATCATCGATAAACACGAATTCACGTTTACCACAGTTAGCATAATCGGTCTCTATATCTGTGATATCCAGACATGCCATACATACGCATTGTGCAACACATAAATTCGGCTCGTGAATTCGTGTCGATTTATCATCATGCAATTGCTCGTGTTGCTGCGTCTCAAAATCATAAAATAAAAATCTCGTGGAAGACTTGTCTTTTTTCTTCTCCTTTTGCGCCTCTGGTTTCTTAAGAGGTGCTATAAAACACGCATGCGTAGTCGGCCGCGTTTGTTTGCATGTAGTAAAAAACGATATACCACATACATGCATCTTTTTATCTGTGGTTTTAATCATACGCGAGCAGCCTCTACAGATTTTCAATGCGTTACAGACGTTGTACCGTCTATATTTACGAGACGTGATACCCGCGGAGCCCTCACCCTTGTGATGAGCGAGGCAAAAAGCACCAAACAACGAACGATTACAGTATGCGCAATACTCAGGCTGAGAGTCTCTATTACCGTTGCAATAAGTGGATTTACATCGAGCACATTGATAGCTACATGGATGCTCGAGTACTCAAATATACTTGGAATTACCTTGTGTGGAGAACCCTCGACTACCTAGCGCACCGGCGAGTTTTAATATCGGTTGATAGTGATGAGAACGCTCGTAATAGAGAATAAAGAGTGTATGATTAATTTTACCTGTTGCGGTGAGTACGTATTTTCGCCCATCGTACAGAGCCGGACCGCGTTTTCCGAAGGTGAGAAATTCATAAACAACAATCGCTATACCCTCGTGAACCAAGTACTCCTGAAAGAGCTGAATTTCGCGCGCACCACACCCTCTAGACGGTGTCGTTGCCCCTGCATTACGCGTGAGCTCTATCGTTGCTGTATATTGCGCACCTCGAAGCCCGTTCTGAATTTGACACCATCGTTTGTATAGCACGCCCGCACGTATTTGACCGCGTTTGGCATGCGCTCGGGCAGTGACAAGGGATCGTTGTAGACACAAATTATCGCGATTACTTATGCGTAAAATTGACTTTTTCCTATAGACTCGAGTGTAAGCCTAGTGCCCACACCAGCTCCTTCGACGCCTCGTACTATACATGTCATCATTCTACATGTACCAGCGTCTATTCGAAATTCGCGCGCGCTCTGAGCTACACTATTAATTAGTCGCCATATATCGTCGGGAACGATGTCACGAGCTGGTCGAAATGATAACCATACAGGTCCTTGCGCGAAAGACGGTACGCTCAGAGTCATACCCACATAATCATGTCCTTCGCACGATTCTGTAAGGCGTGTGAGAACATGTCGTACACCTCCCTCGAACCATGTCAGATGATCGATACCGACCGGTGGCTGACGAAAATAAAAATCTGTCTCTCGACCCTGCATCCTAAAGCGTGGAAAATAGCGTCTCTGCTCGTTGTCGATACCGAAACGTTCACCAGGAGGCAAAATATCACCACCCCCTGCAGCAGTCCTTCCATCGCCAGTCTGTCCAGCTGCAAGCATAATTAAACCATTTATTAGAATTTTTATTTCATTTACTTTAAATTTTTGTTTGTCGCTAGCGATATACTATGCATATAATTCGTGTAACGTAAGAATTAGAAACTTATATTTGCTTCTAGTCCTCGAATCCGTCGACTGCACCCGGGAACCGCCGACGCATTTCGTAAACCAACTCGATTGTCGGCGGTGTCGGTACAGTGAATCGTGCAAAGCGAAAAACGTTTGGGTCCGTGTCGTACCCTGTTTTTTCATTTTACTATTATTATCCGCGTAATTTTTTTATTTTTGTCAGCGTAGTTGTATTATTAAAAGCTTACCTGAATCTACAGGGTCCTCCTCCTTCTCCTTCTCCTCCTCCTCCTCCTCCTCCTCCTCCTCTTCTTCTTCTTCTTCTTCTTCTTTCTCGTTGTCTGTATTGCTGTTGGTATCATCGTTTGAACTGTATTGTCGCGATAGGCCTGCGACGGATTCATCTGGTTCTCTCGAGGGGCCTGCCATGAAAAGACCGTTTATAGGTTTATAGCCGCAGAATGGCTGGGTAAAATTTATCCAACGATTCCCTGCGGAGCTGTCGCCATCGTTGTCCCTGCTATGATCATCTGAATCGGTTCTACCCTCCTCATCGAAATCATAGGTGTCGGATCCCATTTCTGCGTCTCCATACCGTCGAACTATATAAAAATCTTATGAAATAAAGGAAATAAAATAAAAGTAATTAGCGCCTGTATATTACTTACGTCTTTCATTGAGTATGGGTTGCAGAGCAGGCTCATTTAGCCAACCGCGTCGACGAATAACACGCACCACCGAAACAATACTTATTTAAATATCAAACAATCCAATATTATACGCGTCAACTAAATCGCGCTGATGACACTCGCACAGCATACCGCGAATTTTACGAACAATCGCCTGTATCGGAAGTTCCCATAGGGTGATCTGTAAATTTCTTCTCCCCCAGCGCGAACGCAACGACGGTCTACGCTTCAATATAAACTCTATCCATTTTCTTATCAATGAGCGCTTTACCACTCTGACCATGATTGTGCTGTTAGAGTAGTAGTAATAGTAGTAACCACAGTAAATCAGACAATTAACTAGAGAATTTTCAAAGCGGCTCACTTTTCTATGTATTCCTTTAACAAGCTCTCTCTCTCTCTCTCTCTCTCTCTCTCTGCATATATTGCAGCGATGTAACGAATACGACTAACCAAGAAGATGGCTGCACGCGATCACTTTACAAAAGCAAGACCTAGGGAAATATTTAACGATGGTGATGTATTTAGTTATCGAGTTTCGCTGATGAAAGTCATATTGTTTTCATCTAATTTCAAGGCACTCGGCCATGAGGAAAATCATCAAATTTCGTCGACGAATATTATTTAGTTTTCATGGCACATTTTATCTGTATGTCGATGTGTGCGTGTGCACATAAGCGTGCGAGAGTTTGCAAGAGTTTTGGGATATATTTGCTGCTGTTACTAGGCTGTTGAGGAGAATGCGACAAATATCAAAAGATATTGGCTAGCAATTTTCAGTCGTATGATTTGCAGTATTAAAAGAAGAGGCGATACAGCTAGGAAATGGGGGAAATCTGTATAAAACGGAGTATGAACACCACCGACGATTCATTAAAAAAGTTATAGTCTACACGAAAGCAATAAAAATGGCAAATAACGGTGCTACGTCTCATGCGATATCGCCATATATAACGAACCCCGTTATGTACGGTCTAAATAAATCATTTGGTAAACTAATCGTAGCCGGGCTCGAGTTGAACTCTACGTGTACTCTTACACCAGTGGTGAAAATATTGTCGAATACTTTTACCGGAATTACACTCGGTGCGGACGAGTGGCGAGTGTTTAAAAGTGATTTTTCTCGCGTACAACAATATTTCGAAGCACATGGGACTGATGTCGAGAAAATGTGTAATACCCGCATAGAGCACACAACGTATTACACACTTTTAACTTCGTCATACTAGCACAGAGCTGTGTCATTTGGTAAAATAAGCGGTAGCGCTGATGAGGAATACGAGAATCAAGAGGAATCTCGAGAATCGAAACGGAAACGCTTCCGAAAATACTCTCCAAACATTGTTCTTCAGCGGTCTACATTTGATATGCTCGTCGAAATAAGTAGAAGAATTGATATCCATATGCAGGCTCTAGAGAGCAAAAGTGAAACGATTCAACGGTGTATGAACGAGGTGGTATCATATGTCCGTGAAAAGATAGTTGTCAGTGAAATGCCTCGTGCAGCAGCGTATGAGATCATCGGTTCCAAGGAATTCTTTGAAGAAGCGCTCGAACACATTGCGATCTTGCTAACGCCGGAGGATACGGAGTTTATGAAAATTATTTTGTCCGAAATAATTGTGCTGTTTCGTGGTCATATCGCTGATCATGCATCGGGTGTTGCCTTGCGAACGCAATAATTCTACGTATGTGCAGCTATTCTTGATAAAGACACTGTTGTAAATAATTGTATATAGTGTACATTTCGCTCGAAATATTATAAAGTATACACCGAGGTCAGACACGGTGAGAGAGAGAGAGAGAGAGAGAGAGAGAGAGAGAGAGAGAGAGAGAGAGAGAGAGAGAGAGACAGTCTTAAAACCGAAGCATCAGCAAAGGTCTGCGATAGAAAGAAGACGGAGCGCTCGTCTCGGTTTCATTAACACAGCAGATCATGGTATACGTGCCAATGTCGATTAGCAGCGAAGCAGCAGAGCTTGTAAGAAAAAAATATAAAATAATTTTCAAATCGTAATTTTAAATCATGTAATATTTATTTTTAATCATAAAAAATAATGTCTTGCAGAGCGAGCAGCCCCTGCATTTGAGCCGACACCGAGGTTTCGTTATTCGTGTCATGGAGAGCGAGAGGAAGATACATACCAGGTGTATGCATAAGTTTTTTCCGGTTTAACTAAGAGATAGCGCCAGCGAAAAGTACGCAGCGTATTAATTTGACACATACGTCATTTCGTTCGTCTGACATTAACCTACAAACACACACAAGTTGAGTCCGCCAAAAACTAGCGTCTTTGTTTTATCGTTCAGTGATCATGTCGAGTTTTGTGCCTGAAAAAGAACATTTGCGGCACGCATTGCTTTTCTTATTTAATCAAAAGAAAAAGGCTGCTGAAAGTCAACGTTTGCTGTTAGAAACATATGGCGAACACGCTTCATCGATTAGAACATGTGAGACATGGTTTCGACAATTTAAAAGTGGTGATTTCAATGTGAAAGACAGTGAGCGCTCTGGTAGACCCCAAAAATGCGAAGACGAGCAATTGCAGGAGTTATTGGATGATGACCCAACTCAAACTCAACGGCAATTAGCAGAAGCATTACATGTGTCACAAGAAACAATCAGCAGATGTTTACGAGTAATGGGGAAGATCAATAAACTCGGTAAATGGGTCCAACACGATTTGAATGAACGTCAAATAGAAAATCGCAAAGTCACTTGTGAAGTGCTGCTTCAACGCCACGAAAGGAAATCATTTTTGCATCGAATTGTGACGGGTGACGAAAAATGGATTTATTTTGAAAACCCGAAGCGGAAAAAATCGTGGCTTTCACCTGGCGAAGCCGGTCCTTCAACACCAAGGCCAAATCGCTTCGGCAAGAAGACCATGCTCTGTGTCTGGTGGGACCAGAGCGGTATTGTGTATTATGAACTCTTGAAGCCCGGCGAAACCGTTAATACACAACGCTATCGCCAACAAATTATTAATTTAAACCACGCATTAATCGAAAGACGACCGGAATGGGCCAGAAGACATGGCAAAGTGATTTTGTTACACGACAATGCGCCGTCTCACACAGCAAAAGCAGTGACAGACACCTTGAAATCGCTTGGATGGGACATCCTTCCGCACCCGCCGTATTCGCCAGACCTGGCGCCATCTGACTATCACCTCTTCGCATCAATGGGGCACGCGCTCCCAGAGCAGCACTTCAGCAATTTCGAGGAAGTTGGAAAATGGCTCGACGAATGGTTTGCCGCAAAAGACAAGCAGTTTTTCTGGCATGGTATTCATAAGTTACCTGAAAGATGGGCGAAATGTGTAGAAGCCGATGGCCAATATTTTGAATAAAACAAAAATTAATTTCCCTTGAAAATTACGTGTTTTTTTACCAAAAAACCGGAAAAAACTTATGCATACACCTGGTATACTGTACAGATAGAGCTAACTTCGGGAAAGAAAAGTGCCACCCGACATCCTCATCCACAGTTGTCGTCGGTGGCAGAAGATCATCAACGCTTCCAGCTTTGTATAATGAGGCGTAGCATATCAGGTAAGACAATATCGATTATTCTGTACACGATGTTTTTTATTGATCAGTGCGTTCAATTAAATAGTTGTTTCGTTCTTTTTTCAGAAGTACACTATGATGACAACGCCCACAGCGAAAAATAATTTAAAAGCAATATTACGAGTGATAATACAAATTAATTCCATATAGCGATAACAATAAAATTAACGGTGAAGGAATCTCCGAGCGTGGATAACCGTGTTTGCAGGGCTGTTGCATACGACGGTAAATGTGTAAAGTGCTTTCCATAAAATATTGATTAATTTAAAAATATCTGATCTTACTGTGTCTCTTATTTTTATAGCACAATAATTAGAGAATTATAATTGAAGTCTTTCTCTCTCTCTCCCTCTCTCTCTGTGAGGGATCATATTCTATATCTTTTACTGCAGAGCAAGCGCTTTGCGAGGAGCATAGCGCAGGGCTATGCATGCTCGAAAACCGCTTTCGTTGCATTCAAAGTGATGGATACCTAATTATGATTCATAGGAGGCTGTTATCTTTATGCCCGTGATACTCTGTAGCAGCATCTCGAGCATTTAGTCTGTCTTTGGCATCCTACTTGGAAACAATAAAAAGCAATATGTATCCACGATACGGCAAGGAGAATTTAAGCGACGCGTTTTGGTGCCGATTAATGTTTGTCGAGAGTGCGATGAGTGTGTTTCTGCGTACACAGGAAATGTGCGATGCATACGACGATCTGGAAGAGCTCCTACGTAGCGTGTATTTAGTGGAACGTCGTGGAAGACCCGTTGAACTTGGGGAGCTGTATATCCGCATGTCCTGTATTGTCCCTCGTTTCAATAGCGTTGTCCGCGGCGAAGTGGTTTACCCGGACTTTGATGGGTACTGCGAGGTGTTGCTAGTCGATTTCGGCGAAACTATTTACATCGACTGGTCTTACCTATTTCATCCGGAGCCTCTAGCAAGTATGCTGCCGGTCCTTGTCATGGAGTTTTCTATATACGGACTCGAACGCGTGGATGTTGCAGGTATCGAGCAGCTCGTGGAAGAAGCGTGCGGTAGAGATGACTTGATCGCTGTCATGACGCGACCTCTTGCCGGCGATAGCGTTCCGCGGGTTCGATTATCGAACGGTGAGCGCGCGGACGTGGCGGCATTTATTATAGAAGCCCTCGGTGATGAGATAGATATCGGCTACGATATCGATGCCGTGGACGAGGGCTTTGACGAGGACATAGTAATGAATTAAAGACACGACGCTGTGTGTGTGTGTGTGTGTGTGTGTGTGTGTGTGTGTGTGTGTGTGTGTGTGTGTGTGTGTGTGTGTGTGTGTGTGTGTGTGTGTGTGTGTGTGTGTGTGTGTGTGTGTGTGTGTGTGTGTGTGTGTGTGTGTGTGTGTGTGTGTGTGTGTGTGTGTGTGTGAGAGAGAGAGAGAGAGAGAGTACATTCGAGAGACGGGAGTTTAAAATCGCTTTGGCAGGAGGGTAGATGCCTACAACAGCTGCGGTGGTGAGTACATAATTTTATTCATTTTTCCAAGTATGTGTACACCTTTGCTCCATCCTGCTCTTATCTCTACTCTTCCTTGTTCACCAAGGCACCCACACCACCTCACTTTACCATCTTCACGTTACCGACACTGGTCAAGCAGAGTGGGTAGCGTGGCGGTAGAAAAGTGAGGTGGTGGGGGTAGCCGCGTGGTGGGGGAAGGAGTGGGGATAGGAGTGGGATAGAGCAAAGGTGTACACATACTACTTATGAGCCTTCGTATTGCCGACGAGGAATTAACCTGTCTCGTTCAAGTCTACAAGTTGCGGACCATCATTGGCGTAATCGATTGCAGTGGATGAATTGCATCACTTCGTACATCAGCACATTCTTTTACATTAAGTAGGAATAATGTTCCAACTAAAGGAATTCGTCGATTAATCTAGGGCATAACAAAATGATAAGAACGAGAAAATATAGAAGTAAAATCCAGCAACAAATAACGAAATAAGTGAATGAAGAAATATCAAAAAAAGATAGAGAAATGTAAATACCAAAACATATACGGATATATATAGTCACGTTACACATATTGTTGGAATATTTAAAACAAAACAAAATTAAGTTTAATATCAGGAACATATACTATTCTTACAGAGCGTAGTACGGCCAAGTCCGAAGAAATATACTCGAATATGCACATACCCTTGAAAGTAGAAAAATATGTAACCAAAACAGGAATAGCAATATGGCCAAACAGTTAGCATTCAAATATCCTTTATATTTTAAAGGTAACATTTTGTCTAATGAAGTTCGACATCGAACGATCAAAAGCGTTTTCATACATTGATTCCAAGACAATGTAAGCGACAAGTCGTTATAAAAAATAATTGTACGACAAGCATAATTGTAAAATTATCGGCTTCACTCGCGGTTTCGATAATTAGGCTTTCCCTAATAATCGTTTTAATGGGAGAGGTGTTACGACCTGGAATAACGTCGCATTTCTTACATTGACTCCATTTAAGTTAAAATTTCTCTGGTTTAGTTTTGCTGCAGTAAAAATAACTTTTAACGTATTTATATTATTTCAAATTTTGCAAGCGGAATAAAAAGTGATTTTAACGACGAAGAGAGTGAAATCGGTAACCCGGTGCATCAGAGTTGTCCCCTAGGAAAATGTATCATTTACAAATGGATTTCCCCAGCGCGACCGGTCAAATGCAAATTTTCGGAGCATGGGATCTACGACGTAGACCCGGTTATGGACTGCCATTTATAGATCGATGATTCAATGCGGCTGGACCCTAAATCCTAGACCAGAGGTTCGGCTATTCGCCGGGGCGTTGTTGGTGAAAAGGGCACGGTTGGCACGGACGCCGTGTCCAAGCGGCTACACACTTTCTTATCTCTCTCTCTCTCTCTCTCCCTCTCCATGTCATGAGAATAATTGCTTTACAAGCAAGTTGTTTACGCAAACAGCGTAATAAAAAGTCCATTAATTACTAGTTAAACGAACAGCCAATAACGACTACAATATTCGTACAAATGGGAGATTAACGCAAAAACTAGTTTGCATATAATTATGCATATTAACTACAAGACGTCACACCATAGAATTATTTACATCCAATTATTTTATTGATCTACCTGTACTAAGAAACCCTGCTAAAAGAAGGTCAAGAAACGAAGTAGTAAAATGCTCCTCAATTTAAGGGGAAAAGCGACTCGAGCGTGAAGCACTTAATCGCGCGGTCCTGTGTGTAATACCTCGCGTAGATGAATCAGAGCGCGACATACCGATGCACTTGCATAGAACCACGGTTCTCCATCCCTGAAAGCTATTCTGCGGGATAAGGCGAACGAATGCATGTATGGTTAAGATAGACCGCAGGGAAGTTCTTATAATTAGGCTAGCATTTTATCTGTTATGCCGGTACCGAGTAATTGGATTATTCGGTAGTCGGTATAATATTAAAAGTTATTATTTTTTGGGATCGTTTGCCGATAAGGAGATGGATCTCGAGTGAAAGATGGAAACGCGAATTTATATAAAAGGAAGTATTTATTATAAGCAACGATAACTTTCCGTTGCCTATTTATATATCAAAGTAAGAAGTACAATAATGCGTTGTTTCGAGTATTAAACGAGGAACCAACCGTTCTCTTTTCAATCTAATTTAATACTGTCTTTTCGTAAAGCAGTTGCTAACTGTCTTCACGAAAATCCCTTAATTCGCAATTTTAGCCTTAGCCTTTCGCCCGAACGCCAAGCGAGTCGCTCATACTGCGTCAGCGTTCTTGGGGTCGTTCATACGATCGGGCATTGGACTTCGTTTCTTGTCTTGAACGAATTCCAATGTTTCGTTACTATGGAATATTCCCGAATATATGATACTAAATACGGAGTGGAATATTCCGCGGCACAACATCCCTCCCCCCTTAAAAGGAAAAATTTTTTCTTTAAAAAATTTTTTCTTCGATTGGTTTCTCGTTTGAAGTTATATAACAATACAATAAAAATTTTTCTTTAAAAAATTTTTTCTTCGATTGGTTTCTCGTTTGAAGTTATATAACAATACAATAAAATTTTTCATTATTTCATTTGTAACGATGAAGTTTTTCCTTTTGCTTCTTATCGTCTTTCGAGCCGAGCGAGTCACTCTCGGTTGGGGGGACGGGTGCATAACCTGGCCAGCTCGGATCACGGTCGTTCTTCTGGCTGTTGTCGTCCGATCGGCTCGAGGTTGATGTTTACCTCGGCTGCTGCCGGGGTCGTTGCCTCGCTTGTCCTTGTTGGCGTTCGGTTTCGCTGATACCTATAACATTTAAACAGAACATAGCCAACCAAGGCTATTGGCGCTACTGCATCCAGTGAGTAAAAACTCAGATTATGGATGTGTTGCATCCCGTCTCCGTCTGTATTGAGGCCGTCCATGATTTGGTCGGCTCGAGCTCCGAGCTTTTGAAGCTCTTCTGGGTCTCGCAGCACGCTCTGTAATGGAATTGTCCTCTCGGTCTGCGTAGGGGGTGCCTGAACTTCAATTTCCGTTAATTTTAAATTGAACGACGGGAGGTAGTTTTTTCGGATGATCTGCGATGTTCGCCCGATGGTTTTGATGCTGAAATCTCGGGCGGTTACTATACATACGCCTACCAAAGCCAGTATTCCCGTATTATTTAACATTTTAAGCCGAGTGGGATTTTTCCCACAATTTCTCTAGGGTTGGCGCGACGTATATCTATCACCCTTGCTCTTGCATTAGGACAATGAGGGGATGGGTTAGTTAGATAACGTTTTTCGCGCATTTCTCACCGTTATCTGTGTCCATTTTCGCTGTAGGCCTTTCGGTGCTCTATTCAGCGTTGGGACGAGATTGTCTACGCGTGCCTTCTTCCTTACTCTGAGGCTCATTAACATGTGTATATCAACCGAATAGAGTGTGCGCGGTATTCTTTTTACACTCTACGCCGAACACTATCCTGTGTCAGTATTAATACGCTATACATTTTTCGTGGTGCTTTTCTGGCACGGTCACAGTATTCCGTCCCCTCCGGATTGCGTAATGAAATTGTTTTGTTCAATATATTTTTCCGATATGTATACGCTCTTTTTCCAGTTGATAAAATTAGGTCTCCTAAGACCTCTTCTATTTTATTAGAGCTCCCTACCCTGCATCCTGAGGGGCTCCTTCCCACATTTATTTTCTAGCTAATATTTAGTTTTAACTAGCTATAAGTATTCGAATTCCTCAATTCCTGAGCTATTAGTGCTCGATAAAGAGCTTCAGGCGGTTTGCGTGCACCGCCTGGATTTTACGGCCCTTTCGGATGACGTAATTGACGGGGGGCCTCTTCTCTACTATTTCGTGAGGACCCGTCCACTTCGGGGTCAGCTTGGCTGACCGCCCCCTGCGCACCGTCTCGTCGCGGAGGAGTACGCGTTCGCCGACGCGGTACTCCTGCACCTGTGCGCCTTGGTCGTATGTAGTCTTCGACCGTCTTTTCGCACCTTCCAGGTTGTCTCGTGCTACAGTCCATGCGGCGCGTAGTCGTTCGCGTAACTCTTGGACGTAGTCGTCGTACGCATAGGTGCGGCGGGGCTCCTGCTTCACGGCGGTCGGTAACTCCGCTTCGCGTCCGTATACCAATACATGGGGTGACGATCCGGTCCCCGTATGTGGAGTGGTGTTGTACGTGAACATCGCGTACGGCAGCCACTCGTCCCAATTACCTTGATCCTCATTTATGAAATTTTTCAGATATTCAGCGAGGGTGCGATGCGATCTTTCTAGCACGCCATTTGATTCCGGATGGTAGGCCGTCGTTTGTATCTTCTTGATTCGGAGCAGTCGACATATCTCTTTGAAGGTCGAGCTGAGGAAGTTCGTGCCTTGATCCGATAATATTATTTCCGGTGTCCCATGCCGGCAAATCAATTCTTCTACGAGCGCCTTTGCTACTGTCGAAGCCTCTTGGTTCGGCAGTGGAATCGCTGCGCTGTACTTGGTAAGTGCGTCTTGAATCGTAAGTATATATTTTTTCCCATTGACGCTTTCCGATAGCGGTCCTACGATGTCGACCGCAACTTTTTCAAACGACCTCGAGGGGGTGTCAGTTACCACCATCGGTACTCGTTCTCTTTTCCCGATTTCATTTTTCTGGCAGGATTCGCAGGATGTTATATATTTTTCCAAATCCCTTCTTATGCCGGGCCAGTCGTACTTGGTCCGGATCCGATGTAGCGTACGCCTGATACCCTGATGCCCTCCTATGGGGGTGTCGTGGTATTCTTTTATGATTTTCATGCGATCTTCGAGGAAGGGAATGGCTACGCCACTGCGGCAGTCGCTGCGCTCTTTCGTAGCACTGTCTCCGTCTGTGCTGCCGGAGGTTCGCGGGCTGTGGCCTCCGCCTTGCCTCGCTTCCTTAGCAGGCTTGTGCGGTGCTCGGCCCGCAGTTTTTGCACTCGGTGTGCCCACCGGTGGCTCTGCCGTTGGGTCGCTCTCTCTCTCGAGCGGCTTTGCACCGTTTGCCTTTCGCGGCCTTCCGCGCTTCGTGGGTCCGCCATGCTGTGCTGGGCCCGCTCCATCCTTGTTAGCGGTGCTCGCAGTCTTACCAGTGGCTTGCGTTGCTTGCTTGCGTGGTCTGCCCTTTCCCCGACCGCACGGCTTTTCGGCGGGGCTGTTGGGTTCAGTAGAGCGTTCTGCAGGCACGCTGCGAATCTCTCTATCCTCTTCTGGCGCATTGGCCAGCGCGGCTTCTCTCTCTGCCGCGTTGCTAGGCTGGCCCGGGGTATTCTCGGCTCTCCGCTTTGTGCGGCTGTCCGTACCCGGGCGCTTGCTGTCCTCGTCTCGCTCGCGGGCGAGCTTGACCTCTCGCTCCAGCGAGCTACCATGGCTATACGGGGTATCTTCGGCTGTCCGCTTTGTGCAGTCTTTCGTTGTGCCTACTTGTCCCGTCGTGCTGTCCTCTTTCGACACACGGACTTCGTTCTTCGCTCTCGCTTGGGCCCTCGTAGTAAGGCATATTCGACTTAGCGCATCTCCATTCGTATTGCGCTTTTCTGCCTTGTACTTTACGTTAAACTCATGTTCCGCCAATTTAATTTTCCAACGCATCAATCTCGAACCTGGGTCCTTTACTCCGAACAGCCAGGTGAGCGGTTGGTGGTCCGTCACTACTGTGGAACGGGTACCTTAAATATATGGCCGGAATTGAGCTAGGGCCCATACTATCGCGAGTAGCTCTTACTCCGTGTGTTACCATGTCGACGAGTTATACTGGTTGCCTTGGGTATCCTCGACTCTCCGCTTTGTGCGGCTGTTCGTATACCCGATTGCGCTATCATTCTCTTTTTTGTGGGACTTTCTGTCCTGTCCCACTTGGGCTCGTGTGGTCGCATATATGCGACTAAGAGCATCTGCATCAGTATTTCTTTTTCCGGCTTTATGCATTTTACCGGACCCATGCCCCGATTTTACGGTCTTCCCAGGCAAGGGTTGCGATCCTAGGTCCTTCGATCCGACCTTAAAGGGTGCGCGATCTTGCACCTCGTGCGTGCGCTGTCGCTTGTTCCCTCGTAGTTGGAATACACCGTTGTATTTGCATACTATTCCTGCGCGAGCTGCTTGCTTTTCACTGCTGGGGGGCACCAAGTCTGGCTTTCGTTGGCGCTGCGCAAACCGTTTGGCCTTCTTCCCCGTGCTCTCTGAGCTAACGCGCAGTGCCTTGACCTGGCGGCTACGTACGGTCTTCGCTATCTCCGACGGCTCGCATGTCACCGTCGGCTGTTGCACTTCCCCGTCGTGTTTAGGAACATTTAAACTCACTCTTTTGGTTCTTGACGGTGTGACACGGGGTCTCTCTATGATGCCTCGGCCGATCCTACTCCTTGTAGGTAGTCTGACAAATTTATTTTTCTTGGCGGCATCCATGTTAGGCCCGTTTCCGGAAGGAAGATTTATCTCTGTAAGCAGGCCTATGTATTTGCACGTGGCGGCAGTTCTACTGCGTGGTGACGAATATATCCTCGTCGCGCCGTCCTTTAGCGGCATGCAGTGCCCATACAACTTAAGCATCTCGCCATGCAGGATGTCCACTTTATGCTGCTTGATAAAGTCCATTCCTAGCAGCCCATTGACCCCTAGCGGCACATTATTCGGGACTATGTAGAACCAATGTTCCACGTTTAAGGCTGGCGTCTCCAGCACAATTTTTGCTATACCGAGGGGGGTGAATTTTTCACCTGCAACACCCTGCAGTTCCACGGAGCACCTGCTCACCATGGTTTCGGCCTTGAGACAGCCTTCCTTTATTATGCTGCACTGCGCTCCGGTGTCCGCTTTGAGGGTGAGTACCCCGGTCGTGGCTAACGGTGCAACGATATCGAAGTCGCTGGCCGTAGCGCTGGACGCCGGCAGCGTTACCTGCAATAACTGCTGCGTCGTTTTCCTCCTGCACGCGGGTCTCTGCTGGGCCGTGAGTGTATCTATTCTCATCGTTTCCAGCGGGCTGGCATCGGTATTCG
Source organism: Cylloceria caligata (assembly GCA_963942595.1). Classification (NCBI taxonomy): domain Eukaryota; kingdom Metazoa; phylum Arthropoda; class Insecta; order Hymenoptera; family Ichneumonidae; genus Cylloceria; species Cylloceria caligata. The sequence continues at coordinate 32,645,762 of OZ012708.1, forward strand.
ATCGACTTGCACTTGCATTTACCGTGGACCTTTCATTCTTGCCCCCTTGGACGTTGGGGATGCTGTGAAGACTGGGCAGGATCGCTTTTGTTCTGCGACAATCTTTTCCTGCAGTCTTTCCACATGTGGCCCCTTTTTTGGCAATAGTTGCACACGACGTCAACGTTGTGAAAGGATGTATTCTCGCTGGGCATCGGTAGGCTTACTCTTCTCGATCTGCGGGTGCAGTCTCGAGCCACGTGCCCTGGTTTCCCGCAGGTGAAACAGTTCTCGTTCTGCTAGGATGGTGCACCTTTGGACCTTCTGGGGTGGCTTATTGCTCCACCAACCCCTCCCTTTGGCTGCACCATGTTGGTGATCTCGATGGCTCCTGTAACGGACTCGTGGAGGGTGGCGTTATTACGAGATCTCACCAGAATTCGGACCTGCCCATGCAGTCCATTTTCGAAGTTGGCCTGGGCGCTCTTCCGTGTTATTTTTTCGACGATGCGCATCTCCAACATCGAGGTGGCTTCCTCGCAGAGTTTTTCTATTATATCGACGGTGATACGCTTAGTCCTGGCGGCGTATACCGCGATGTCCTCACCCTGGCCCTGCCGGAGGGAGTTGAACTCTACTTGTAACGCAGGCAACGACTTCCGCTTTCCGTACAGGGCCTCCAGCTCGGTTTAAAGCTGCGCTACCGAGACGATGACTTTATGCTTCATCTCTCTGGACGCCCTTCCCTGAAGCTTGCTGCTGAGCACCAGTTCCAACAGGATGTCTTGATCCTGGGGCGCTACTCTCTTGAAAACTGTCTCGCACGATCGCAAGAAGGCATCTAGTTCGTCAGCGTTGCTGCCGTCGAAGCGCTTTATATTTTTCAAGGCCAGCCCCAGGTCGAGTGTCCGACTCGGTGTTTCCGACACCCTCCGTTGTTCCCTCTGGAACACGGGATCCGCAGGGGGATAATCCGATTCCTCAAATCGGGTTTGCCTCGACCGTGGACGTGGTATTGGACGTTCTTCCAACCCTGTATTTCCCAGCCTCCGCGATAGTTCGGCGTTTTGCTCTCGTAGGGACTGGATGAGTTCGTACTCGTCCGCACCTACCTCGTTGAGCGTGTCCGCCAAATTCCGTCTCGCACACGGTGTTTCGGCCTCCCTGAGTTCGCGATCGAGTTCGCGTTGGCCTCTATCGTGCTCGCGCTGCAGCCTCTCGCACTGGCGTCGCGCTCTTTTCAGTTCGCGTTGGCTTCGGTCGACCGCTTCCAACCGATCGCGTACTCTCGCTGGTACCGACCGGGCTGTCGTACCGGTAGCTGCTGAAAAACCTACACGATCTATGGTTTGCATGTTTTCTATTTCCCGCTCAACCATTTCCTCGGTGATGTGCTCGGGAGTTCGCTCGCCAGTAGCCATATTAAACACGTCGTCGCTACCATCGCTGTCGAAATCCCCGAACGACGCACCCCTACGTGGGTTTACGCCGAACTGGGCCGTTAGTCGGTCTGCAAGGGCCTCTTGTCTCGTCGAAGGGATTTGCCCCGACCGCGAGAGCTCGAATAGCGCCCTGCGCGCTTCATAAACGATGTCTCCTACTGCCGCAGCTAAACCGGCTGTAGGGGCTACCCCTGCGCCCCAGGCAACGTTGTCTCTAGCGAGTTGCCCCTATGCCTTGATCGGGCTCCTCCCGATTCTGACATGTTTGCTAATTTCTCGGCGAACTCTACTTTAAAATATTCCCACAAAATCTCAAGAGAAATATATATCTAGTGGAATATTTTCCCAAATATCGGTTCTACGCTGGCTTTGGCAAAATTATTAATTTTGTTCTCAAAATTTCAAAATATTTGTCCTATCTGGCTTCAGTTTATCGGCTATATGTATAAGTATAATGTAACCGCCACTTACAGATAGATGATCTGGAAGATTGTCCTTTCCATACTGTTGCCGACTTGTTGTCCTGTATCTCTGTTCGGTCGATGGTCCTTGTCGTTCTTCCTGACGCTGTTGACCCGTTTCTTCGTTGGTTCCTGGGTTCGTCCTTGGTGCGTCGCCAATGGTTGCGCGACGACTTCTTCTCGAGTAGCTGCTTTGCGTACTCGGCTGCACACTTTGTGCGGTTTTCCGCGACTTGACGTGACACCGTCAATCAGGACTTTAAACGGTTGACCGATACGTCACCCCGCACCGACGTTCACTTTGCGTCTTCGCGTTAGATTAGTCGGGTTTTCACGAACTACACTGGTGTCCTTGCACGCGTCGTAGTCGTCACTTCAGAGTATTCTCACCTTTGTCCAAAACACTTTTGTCCTAATAAATCACGAATCAATTAACTTTGGCAGATCCCACCGCTGCCACCAAATGTTATGCCGGTACCGAGTAATTGGATTATTCGGTAGTCGGTATAATATTAAAAGTTATTATTTTTTGGGATCGTTTGCCGATAAGGAGATTGATCTCGAGTAAAAGATGGAAACGCGAATTTATATAAAAGGAAGTATTTATTATAAGCAACGGTAACTTTCCGTTGCCTATTTATATATCAAAGTAAGAAGTACAATAATGCGTTGTTTCGAGTATTAAACGAGGAACCAATTGTTCTCTTTTCAATCTAATTTAATACTGTCTTTTCGTAAAGCAGTTGCTAACTGTCTTCACGAAAATCCCTTAATTCGCAATTTAGCGTTAGCCTTTCGCCCGAACGCCAAGCGAGTCGCTCATGCTGCGTCAGCGTTCTTGGGGTCGTTCATACGATCGGGCATTGGACTTCGTTTCTTGTCTTGAACGAATTCCAATGTTTCGTTACTATGGAATATTCCCGAATATACTAAATACGGAGTGGAATATTCCGCGGCACAACATATCCCTTCTTTTCTTTTAACCCGCTTGACGCTAAAAATCTCGATGCTCAGAAGCCCTAGAAAAGGCCGCAAAAATCGGCTGGAGATGCAGTCTCACGGAGAGTCACCCAGTTTTCTACACAATTTCTTACACTTTGTAAATATGTAAATAGCGCACGCGCGCGCATGTGTGCGCGTGTGTGTGCGCGCATGTGTGCGTGTGTGGTCGTTTATGTATAATATGTCGTTTGTAAATAATTTTGCACAAGTGTTTTTGTACTTGTTACTTTGTATACATATGTGTGTAATGTAAATATAGATGCAGTGAGTGTGTGTAATTGCGTACGTTTATGCATACAGTTTTGTAAATTATTTTTATTCTATATGAATATTATTGTAGTTTGTATATATGTATGTGTGTAAAAACGATTAATATATGCGGATTTATTTGTGTCACATAGTTTTTTTTATATTTTCACGAGGGGTCACGCAGTTTCACACAGTTTTCATGGAGTCATATTGTTTGAGAATGCTTGAGCATTCTGCTGCGCGTAGCTAGACCACGCACTGCAGGCTAGCATGGGCAACTGCTTGCTGCTGCCACTCAGCGGCAGCACCACGCAGAAGCTGTAAATCTCGCACTAGGTCAGCGTGCCGAGTAACAGGTCGCTGCGCGCAAGCACTCTACGACTACTTGGCTAGACAACGGCTGCTTTGTATAACGCAGCCATCTTGCGTTTCGCTCTCGCACGGTTTTCTTCGTCACCGTGTTCGTGCGTGATCATAAAAGTTCTGTGCATCCTAATAAGTCTCAAAGTGCAGCTTTGCCGACCTGCAGTCTCAACAAACTCTTCGATCGTATCAGCACTGGTATATAGACGTCGGCTCACCAGTGCATCAACACATTAGCTCATTGTGTCGTGCACCCAGCATCAGCGTCACCGCGAGGCCCGATCGCAACAGCACATCTCAGCAATTACACACGATTAATATAATCGTGTGTGGTAATAACAACGCCACATTTCTTTTCTCTTTTCTACGCTCATTTCTATATTATTTTCTATATTTTACATGTTTATTTATGTATATTTGTGTCCACTGCCTTTTGACAGATGGAGCAATAAATGCTACTTTAAAACAACATCTTGGTACTGATTATTAATTCACCTGCGAATCTTTACAGTCCACTTTACTCTACCAACTGAATTCTCGAACACATCTAGTTTTCTTGTTTTATTTAAGGAGAAGTAAAGAGTACTGTGCAAATAGTTCAGAGTACGGACGAAAAATTTAGTAAAATACGGTCAAACGAATTAAATTGATTTTTTACGTTTTTAATTTTGGACTTCGAAGAAATCCGAATTGATCTCAATTTTTCCGTTTTAATATTCCGACTTCAAAGAATTCCGATTTAACCACGTTTTACCGTTTTTAAAACAAGTCAGTCGAGTTAGCTTCAACTTTGTAAGCATTTAGTACGTTTTCATTTTTTTACTTTTTGTCGTAAATATTGCTACGTTATATCATTTTAAACCAAAAGGTACTTACAATTTTTCACGCGTGCGACATCGGGAATATCAAACGTGCAACGCACAACTGGTAAATTTGCGTAGTTTTTATTTCCAATAAACAATACACAACTATTAATATACGCACCAACGTACATGCACAATTTTGAGTCTACGCGAAATTGTAATTTATGTCCGCATAATTATTCGTGAAGTGATAGTCACGAACAGAGAAAAAAACGCACTCCAGCCCTATCCCAAGTGATTTTCCGCGAGGTTAGACTCAAAAACGAGCTTGCGTCTTTGGTATTTTCTCGTTGGGTATAGTGAAACGAGGATTTATTTTCCTTGACCACAGTACGGAAAACATAACCCGAATCGCGCATCTATATTAAATTCTTTAAAAAAATAGTATTAAGGATTATTATTGTTATTTTTGTATTTACTAATGTGCAATATTTTTTCTTCTCTTTTTATTTTATTCTGATTTTTATCCGTATACTGTTTCTACTTATTTCCCATACAAATATATGTATCTGATAGATTTTTTATCAAAAATCTTGAAATGCAATTTTTTATTTATTGAATCTTGTAACCGTATTTTCTCCCGTTCACATGTAATTTTATTTTTCGTGGGGTTTTGGGCTCGACACAAACTAATTAATGTAGACTTCAAAGTGGTGGACAGTGATGCTTTATTTAAGATAGATAATTTATAGCCAAACCTCACTTTTCTTTTTATTACAATCATTAAATTTTCGAGGACCTTTCTTTACACTTGGTATGCAACCGATTATTTCCGCAATTTATTTATTTTATTGGTGATGCGCGATTTCTCGGTATTACTCGGGAGTCTGTTATGGTTCGGAGCACAGTTTCGCTATACTTATGTTCAATACGCCGCTATATCAATACCGCACCGCTCGCTATCTTTCCTCGCACTTACTCCTTCGGTCAAGCGTCTCAGCTCTCTTTTCTGTTTCTCTCGCTCTAACTCTGATGGTGCTCCTTCCTCGCTCGGTGTTACACGGGATTATTGGACATCTGTCGCACCGAGATTTTGCTTTCTAATTATGCTACTTCGCATTCTCTCTTTTTATAGGGTGTAGGAACCCTATTCACAATTCTTTGTGCTCTCACGCTTCTCTCGCTCATCCACTCGTCTTATTTATTCTATGTTTTAATGCTACTTATTCTATATCGAATTACAATTATCCTATCTTCTATATTTCTTAATTCTATCTTTTCGGTCTCGGAAATCAGGGAATTCCCTCGATTTTAGTTATTATTATTTCTGCTTATTCGAGCACCACTTCTTGGAATTTCGGAGCTCGAGCTATGGTTACGGGACGACGCCTCGGTATCGTCGCCTCACACACACAGACACACCGTACTACTTGTATAGAGTGTAGAAACTCTATGTACAATTCTTTTCTTTTTCTCTCTCGTCTTACTCGCACTCTGTCTCCTTTCTGCTTAGGTGATTTCGTTTCGCAATTCTCTCGTTGGTTTAAAGATCCGATTTATTTCCTTTTCCGGAATCTTTACGCTGAATTCGATTTTCTTAAAAACTATTCACTTAATCGTATTGAATTATTCCTACTCTATTCACTTATAATCTAATTCTCTTAAAACTATCCGCTTAATTCTATGTAATTTATTTTACGGAAGTATTTCGTTCCACTGAAATTCTATTGAGATCTTTACCAGTATCCAGTTCTACTATATTCCTGTAATTTGTCCATATCGTGGGAAAAACTCGCCAGTCTTTTCCTTTCTTGCTGGCCTCTGGTTGTCACTCGCTCGTTTTACTTTTCTTGAGCAAACACTGACTCTACAATATGTAATTTAGAAGTAACTACTGAATTTTCACTTGTAATTAGAATTTTTTCGTTATCGAATTTTCTATCCTCCACTGTTGGTGCTATCATGCCAAGAGGACAAAAGAACCAAGAGCCTCCGCACTCCCCGCACCGGCCTTTTATAGCCTTCCCCTCGCTCCGCCTAGCCCTACGTCATCATATCGTTCTTAACTTGAATTTCGACGCATTTCCTTATTTCTGCGGTTCGCCGTTGCCGCGCTTACCGCCTTCCCCTCGCCTCCCGGCAAGGCCGGTTGGTCGCTGACCTGCTGTTTAGGTCAGCGAGGGAATTTCGGAGCGGCAACGGCTCCTGTTTTTATCTCAGGGTAATGGCCTATTGCCCGCAAGCCTCGGTACTCTTGTACCGAGCCTTTCGCACAGGTGTTTTTCTGCTTATTCCATATTCCGAATCTATTTTGCCTCCTCGAGCTGTTTGAAATACCGAACGACGCTCGAAACCCTATGTTCGCCTTGATAATCATCGCATGTACTCCTGTGCTAGTTCGTGTAACTACGTTACAATCTATTTGAATGTAGAGTATCGTCGCTATTCGGGGGTTTAATACGTACTTTATTGTTCGTGAATATAGTCTTTATCTTATGCGCACCAGTGTAATGGTTGCCAAGTTTCTCTGGTTTTAACCCTTTAAGCAAAAATACTAGTTCGCCAACTTTAAATCCTACGGAGTTCATTTTTTGTCTTGATAATTTTGAAAAATGTTCTTACTTTTCATGAAATTTTGTTATCTCAAACACTGTATTTCATGGATTTACGTGACTAATTGCATTAGATATTCATCGTGCGTGGCATTTATTTCATCATCATTCATCATCAAAAATCATTTCATATAGAGTATGCTTAGTACAGTCGTGTACATTTGTGTTATATTTGTAAATAGACATTTCAACCTATTCATCTTAATTATATTACTAATTGTAAGTAGTGAATTGCTGAAAATATTCACCACGAGCATAATGCGATCTTTTCTAATCATCCATTGGATTGAGGATAAAATACAGTAGTTCTAACTTTACATATTATCAATAGTTTTGCAATTTGTTTTAAGAAATTACTCAAAAAATGACTACCTTGGTCAGTGAGTACTGCCTTGGATGATCCGAAATAACAAATGAAATGCTTGACAAATCCTTCAGCTATAATAACTGCTTTCGCATTGGGTAAAAGAAATGCTACTGAATATTTTAATAATTGATCTGGAATTGTAAGCATGTACTTATTTTCTTGCTTAGGTTTGGCATAGATCCTACTACACCCATAGCGATTTTATCAAAATTAATTGCTGGAGTATTGGTTATAATCATAAGCTGTTTAGTTTTTACACTAACTAATTTTTTTATTAGCATTGTCAACACCGTGGAATATACTATTAGACGTCAGCTTTTAAATTTATCCAATGCTATTCATGACGAGCTCGATTATATGTTTTGATGACATCCGCCTATGGTTGGGGAATGCAGTTCTTCAATAGTTTTATTTTGTTCTTCTGCCGGGGGTTATCTAACTAACCGGTGACATATAATAATTTCAATGTCGCTTTGAGTGAATATTAATCGAATTTGAGTGATAATATTTTCTCATGGTACATTTAGTATAAAGTTGGATTTTGCGATACTGACAGTTTGCAGTGATATTTTGTCAATGAAATAACGAACACTTTTTAAAATTCTATGATATTTTTCAAAATTAATGTAGGACCTTCTCCAGAATTATTTGTGATAGGTAAAGCTATATTATATCTATGAGCTCTTTTTATAATATTGTACATTAAGCTTTCTTCAATTCTATCTATTCTATCTATGATACTTTCTATTAGTGCGGAAAATGGTCATTATCTTGTAGTATAATAAATCCAGTGTCTATTGGCTCACAGTTGGTAGAAACAAAATGAACTATTGGTTGTTCGGAAAGTAATTTCGTTTTTTTTATAAAAATGAAAGACGATTCTCTTATAGTGAATTAATATTTTATTCAATTAAATATTGTCCATTCTGATCCAATACCTTTTGCCATCTTTCTGGCAGTAGCATGATTCTACGCTCATAAAATTTTTGTTCTTTGCTGGCAAAAAACTGATCGAAGTGACTTTTGATCTCCTCATTTGAATTAAACGTTTTACCGTCTAAAGAATTTTGTTAGGACCGGAACATTGTTGTAGACAACCCATTTCTCGTGCCCAGTGATGATACGCTTAAAAAATGGATTATTTTCTTGGCGTTTGAGAATCAAATCACAAACATCAATGCGACGGCACAAATTTTTTTCCGTAAGAAGATGAGGAACCCATATGTCGAGCTTTGAGATTAAACATAGCCGTTTCAAATGGTCATGAACGGTCGAATTTGATCAATTTAATCTCTCAGCGATCTCACGAATTGTTATTCGCCGGTATGCACCAATGAATGCCTTTATTGTGTCTTCATCAGCTTCAACTGGCCTTCCAGAACGTGGTACATCTTCGAGATCAAAATTGCCGGATCGAAATTTTGCAAACCAGTTTTGGCACTGGCGCTCACTTAACACATCTTCCCCATACACATCAGATAATTTTTTTCTAGCTTGAACACCATTTTTACCTTTTCTTTAGTAAAAAAGTAAAATATGCCGAAAATGCTGTTTTTCACTTTCCATATTTAAAAGGGTATCCACCAAAAACTACTGTGCAGAATAAATTGAATTTTTTCACAAGCAAGCCTTGCTATATCAGCTGTCAAAATACACATAATTATGCGGCTTAAGTGTGAAGTTGGTTGTGAAAAAATACAATTAGGTCCTCTGTTGGGAAAAAACGAAATTACTTTGCGAACAACCCAATAGATTATCTTCTCAAGTGTAAAATACCATAGATAGAATAGATAATTCCACTCTTCATAGGCTTATGCAGGATTGTGGAAGGCAATATAAGCGACTTATCAGGCTTTATGTCGGGTATGTCGTCACTTGAAGCTTCTGTATTACTTGCTTCAAGGAGTTCAGGTGCGCGTTTTCCCTCGCCGCCCTGTCCGGTTATTCTCGAGGGTACGGTCTTCGAGTGCGCTTTCGTCAGATGATTCATCGTTCTTACGACACGCATTGCTACGGGATGTCAAAGGGCCCGGTGATGTCACATGTCCTTTGCTCCACTCCCGATGTTCCGGGATGTTGACTGACAGAGAAAAGTCAATAATCCTGTTCATCGCTTGCTTACGATCAGTTTAGCATTTTGTGTCCTTGCACATCGTCAAAATCACTTTAGCGTTCACTTTGAAGGTGAATTTTGATTGTGGTACTTTGTTCGTAAAATGCGCCTTGAAAATGTCGTTTTTGCGAGCAATGGTCGGTGATTTGTATGGAGAGACTAATTCATCCAACTGTTCGAAAGGGTCAGCTGGTTGGCGTTTCCAGTCATATTCCTCCATATTTTTATTATACACGAAACTTTCATGAACGTCGTTGTCTACATTTTCCTCTTCTTCTGAATCTTCTTTTAATATTCGACATATATATGCATCTGATAACTTTTGTGCGGTGACCTGCTATGGGATTTATGGCAACCATATAAATATCGTCTGTAGTAGTTGGCGCCTTCATGGGGTTTCTTAAGAGTGCGTTGGCGCTATCATTAGTTTTTCTCACCTTTGTACTACATCGTATTTGAACTCGGCGAGTTTTAGTATCCAGCATAAGATCTTAGGATTTCCGTCTGTTGAGAAAACAGCTGGTACGCAGCCACGATGGTCGTCGTGCGGTAGGTCGATGCCGCTGATGTCTCGCTGCGCTCGGTTACCGTGCGTGCAGACGGGGGCAGCAACCCACGGACACTCATCTCATGCAAGAGACGACAATCTATCTCTCGCTTAACACTAGCGTCGCTCAACGACGCTTTCGAATAACTCAGCCATCTTGCTAATTTTCGCTATTCTCATAAAAACCTATTCTCATAAAAAAAAAAAAGAACGCATCACCTGCCTCTTCTCAGCTCGGATTTTTTCACTGCTGTCTTGGATATTCTCACGCTCAAACGTGCTCAACTGGACTTAAAATCAACGGTAAGGTGGCACCTTGACAATTTATACAAATTTAATCAAGGTGAGGTAGGAAAATATCATTTTGTGCACCCTTAAGTCTCTCACCTCGTGACGTGCTTTGCAGCACAGGCCGCTTCATGCTTTCTCACTCTTTATCAATTGGCACGCAATTAATACAATTGTATGTGCAGCTCACCAGCTTGCAGAGAACCAGCTTTGCGCCATCAACGCACACAGGCAAGTCGCTGTACCCATGTAAATGTTGTCGATCTATGGACTATTACATAGTGATGTATCTAGATTTCCAGCAGCTCACTGTGGCTGCACTTCGCAAGGTAGCAAAAAAATGAAGACTCTGTTACAACTGCTTGGGACGACACAACGCGTGATCGTGCCGATCAACCAACAGGTGTAAAGGATGCGCACGGAAGCATCACACTATGCTTCATCAGGCAGCCACACTTGCAGCTTCCAGAGCAGCTCAACCAATCGCTACACAGTCATCAATACAGTAGGGTGTTGGTGCAGTCGTTCGCTCTCCGGTTCAACTCACACGGACTTGCTCAACGCTACTAGCAGCCGCACTTGCACTCATTTATTCACCGGCAATAACTCACCAGGCACGTCTTCTCATCGATCCAGGATCGGAATTGACTTTTGTTACGAAAGATCTCGTCCGTAAACTCAACACACCACGCAAGCACTCATCCGTTTCGATCACGGGGATTGGTCGAAGACACTCATCGCAGAAACGCGGATCGGTTAAACTTACCATATGCTCTACTCACACAAAGGAGAAAGTCTCGGTACTGGCCCACAAATTCAAAATGATAACCACTCATTTACCATAATTCGAGTCACCAGCACGAACATGGTCTCACATTGTGAAACTAACGCTGGCGGCTCCGTACTTTTTCAAACTTCGGTCAATTGATATGATCATTGGTGCGGATATTTACGGGCAGGTTATCAGGCCCAACATCATCAAGGGCAGGACATCAATGCTCATCGTACAGTTATCAACATTTGGATGGCTCATCATTGGACCAGTCAACTCATGCCAACCAGAAGCACTCACTGTTCACCATGCTGCCGTCCAGCACGATGATCAGGCATTACAGGAGGTGCTCACAAAATGTTGGATTCAAGGAGAGCCACCAAAGGACAAGGTCGATCAACTCACACCAGAGGAGCAGGCTTGCGAGGATCACTTTCGCAATATGCACCAGCGTGATACTACTGGACCGTACATCGTTCGGCTTCCTTTCACTTCTTTGCCTGCAAGTCCGGGCAGCTCATACTTAAAAGACCATCGGTGTCTGCAACACATCATACGGAAAATCTCGAAGGATGCTGAGTACGGTCAGCTCTACGCCCGGTTCATGGAAGAATATGAGCAACTTGGCCACATGATGAAGACTTCCATATCTACATCAGGAGAGACACATTATTACCTGCCTCATCATGGTGTTCTCAGGCCAGATAGAGTGACCATTAAACTACGAGTGGTATTTAATGGCTCTAGATCCACATCATCTGGACAGTCTCGCAATGACAGCATGCACAGTGGCCCTAACTTGTTGCTCAATATTTCGGATGTGCTCATTTGGATCCGTCACCACAAACACATCTTTACCACCGACGTTACTAAAATGTATCGTCAAATTCTCATTCATCCAGAAAACTGGAATCTTTTACAGATTTTGTGAAAGGATGATCAACTCAACGCAGTGCCATACCATCTAATAACTATAACGTATGGTACAAAAGCTGTTCCTTTCCTAGCGGTTAGGACTCTCATTCAGCTCACCGAGGATGAGGGAGATCGCTTTCCACTTGTTGTGCTAGCTATCACCTTTGGTAGGTAAGTGGATGACATTTTCGTAGGGCGGATACCACACATCAGCTCATTGAAATTGCCCAACAGCTCAAGCACTTGTGCATGGCGGCCGGTTTTTCACTCGCCAAATGGCAGTCCTTGGACCTCAAGGTCCTTGCTAGTATCTCAAAATCACCTTCAAGCTCATCTATCTCAATGAACGACTGCAAAACCCAAATTATTGGTTTGACTTGGCTTCCTTACGAGGTTACGTTTACATTCTCATGAAGGTTCAGCTCAACTCAAAGAAATCTCACCAAACTCCTCGTTCTTTCAGAGGTGACTCAACTCTTTGATTCACTCGGTTTTGTCTCACCTGTTGTAATCAGAGCCAAGATACTCTGACAAGAGCTCTGGCTTCACAAGCTCAAATGGGATGATCCACTGTCATCCCAAGTCTCTACTCGTTGGATCGCCATCAGAGAAGATCTCACTTGCCTGGCCAGGATCTCAATTCCTCGTTGGTTCAATATATGGAGCAACTCAACAGTGGAATTGCACGATTTCTCTGATGTATCTCAATGAGTCATGGCTGCAGTGATGTACATCACTGTCAACTCTTCATCCACAATAAAGGTGGCTTCACTGGCCTGCTTAAAAATCCGGGTAGCACCCTTAAAGAGACGTTGCATACGTTTAAGCCACGCTCAAGGTCGAAATCTCATGAATTCACTTGTGAACGGACTCTCTGGTAACACTCACATGGATCACAGGTCATCCAGCACGGTGGAAAGATTATGTCCGGAATAGAGTAGCTCAAATCCAGGAACTCACTCCCAACGCTCAACGGAGTCATGTGTCAGGCTCCAGCAATCCAACTGACTTCTCACCAGGTGTGGTGATCAAGTCTATTGTATTGGTCAGAATGAGGAGGCTAGAATCGGCTGGAATGGCTCCACTCACGGCACAAGAGATGGCAGGGTTAACATCTTTTGGACGGCGGCAACTCAAGCTGCTTTTTTTAAACACGAGCTTTAAGTGCTTTAATCAGGCTTTCTTCTGCTATCCTCTCATCCCTTCAGTCGACTCACAGCTTTCATCGACTAGGAGGGTGTAATCACTGTAAGAGGTCGTCTCATTCAATCCGCACTCACATACGAAGGAAGGCATCCTGCTATTATGCCTCGTAGCGTCCGGTTCTCAACTCTCATTATCGATCAAGCTCATCGGCGGACACTTCACGGAGGCACTCAGCTCACATTAGCTCAAGTACGACTTACTCATTAAATTATCGACGGAAGGGCTCCTGTGAAAACTCTCATCTTGCGTTGCGTTGTATGTGCTTGGCATAGAGATATTCGTGATCATCAATTGACGGATCAGCCACCTCTTTCACGACTTACTTCAACGCGTGAATTAACTCATAAAGGAGTTGACTACGCCGATCCTCTCATACTTAAGACATGGAAGGGGCGAGGGAACAAAACACACAAGGGCTTGATCTCTGTGTGTCTCACCACCTCAGCGCTCCATCTTGAGGTAGTCAACGACTACTCAGTTGATGGTTTTCGCTCAGTGTTCAGGCGTTTCTCGGCTCGGTGCGGTGTTCCTCACGTTATGGACTCTGACTGTGGCACCAACTTCATGGCTCCTCACAAGGCTCTATGTCAGTTGTTCATGAAGAACTCACAAGAAAATCAAGTCACCGCATCTTAACTTGCTAATCATGAAGTTAAATGAAGGTTCAACTCACCTGCTGCTTCACACATGGATGGTAAGTGGGAAGCAGTAGAGAAATCGGTCAAGTGTCGCCTTCGACGTACAGTGGGGAACACTGAAACCACTCCGCGATGACCATGGTGATATATCAGCGTCCCGTATCAGCTCCATTAGTCCCGGTTATACGAGATGTGTTACAAAAACAAACGGGAATTGTGACGTTTGTTTCGAAATTTTTTTATTTATTCGTCTACAACCCTATTATCTTTTTAAAAATAGATCCCATTAGATATTATTCACTTATGCCAACGCTTTTTCAATTCGCGAAACACTTCTGGAAGTCATTCTTTGGGATAGCTTATAGCTCTCTCAGCGATTCGTCTTTAATCTCATCTATGCTTGCAAAACAACGGTCCTTTAAGGGTCTCTTTATTTTTAGGAACAGAAAAAAGTCACAAGGAGCCATGTCTGACTAATATTGATTTTGGGGCATCATTACAGTATTTTTTTGGCCAAAAAATCACGAACAAGCAATGAAATGTCAACAGGTGCATTATCGTGGTGTAAAAGCCATGAAATGTTTCACCACAAATCCAGGCGTTTTTTTCGCATTTCTTCATGCAAACGGTATTGAACTTGTAAGTAGTACTCCTTATTGACCGTTTGACCTTGTGGCAAGAATTGATGGTGCACTATATCGTTAAAATCGAAGAACACCGTGGGCATAACCTTAACATTCGACCGCTCTGGTCGAGTTTTTTTCGATCTTGGCGATCCAGAATACCTCCAGTGGGACGATTGACCATGAGTTTTTCCGTCATATCCATAAACCCATGTTCAGTTACCTGTTATGACACGTGTCCGTAGTTCTGCATCGTTGTTGACTTCATTTGACGATTCCTGAACAACTTCCATTCGCCGCTGTTTTTGTTCGAAATTTAACAATTTTGAAACAAATTTTGCTGCCACACGTTTCAAACCCAAAACCTCCGAAAAATTTTCATGTTATGAGCCAACTGATATACCAAGATCATCAGCTACTTCTCTGATTGTTATTTGGCGATCATTCATAACCATTTCTTTCACTTTTTCTATGTCTTTGTCGGTTTGTGATGTGCTGGGGCGTCCAGGGCGCTTGTCATCTTCAACGTCTTCACAGCCATCTTAGAACCGCTTATACCACTCGTAAATCCTTGTCTGATTCATAGCAGACGTACCAAAAGCGATATTGAACATTTCTAACACTTTGCTGCACTTTATTCCATTCTTATAGCAAAATTAAATACAAATTCTCTGATCCATTTTCAAAATCGCTAGTTCTACCAAAACACATGTAACCTTTTTGACAGCTGACAATAAGTTAAAAACAAAGATCGAATATCGCTAACATAATACAGCAACTAGTCAGATAAGTTTACCAACACAACAATAACAAAATCGCGTGAATCGGATAATACAACACGCGAAATTACAAAATTCCCGTTATTTTTTAAACACACCTCGTATCTCGTAAATACGCGTCTTCTGTATTTAAAAATTCGTATCTATCCGGTGGTAATTTAAAATTCGCTGCCTCTAATCGTTTCATTAATTCGCGATATATAACCTTGTTTTCTTTAAGATGGTGAGCGTAGATAACAATCTCGTCCAAATAAACAAATAGTCCTTTCCCGAGGAGCCTACTCAAGGTACATGAGGTACATTGTTCTTTGAAACATCGGATGGGTGATCGGTAGACCGAACGGCATTCTAATAAATTCGACATAGCCATGTGGAATAGTAAATGCCGTCTTGTGACGATCCTCTGGAGAGACTTCTATATGATCAAATCACGACGCTAATCGAATACAGATAAATATTGTGCACCGCTTAATTGATCTAATATATCGTTGATATTGGATATGAGGTACGCGTCAGCGATGGCTTTTTCACTAGCGATCGGTAATCGACCACTACTCTCAACGTTTTATTCTCCTGAGAATCGGCATTCTTGGGCACGACCCAGACAGGACAATTGTATGGCGAAGTAGAAGGTACGAGAGTCGATCAATAAGTAGTCGGCCTTGCGTCATCTGTTGGTCGAGGAAAGAAATCAATAGCGACGATTAGTAGTGCCATCCTTCACAGAGTGTTGTCAACGTTTCAGCTCGCTGCGATGTTTAGTTTGCGTTTGACAGCGTCGAAAGACAAACAACTTTTGTGTTTTTACAAAAATGGAAAAAATTGAGTGTCGTGCAGTGATTCGATTTTTGTTTTTGAAAAAGAAAACGAACAATGGAATCAAAGCGGAGCTAGGCGGAGTTTATAGGGATTTTGCACCTTCGTTATGAACCATTAAATATTGGCAGCTGAATTTTAACGCGGTCGTACGAGCATTGTTGACGATGAACGTCCAGGTCGTCCAAATGAGGTCGTCATACCAGAAACAATTGAAAAAGTCCACGATATGGTGTTAAATGATCGGAGACTAAAAGTGCGTGAGATTGCTGAGGTCACAGGCATATCATATGGCTCAGTTATTTCAATCCTGAGTGATCAGTTGGGTATGAAAAAGTAATCCGCAAGATGGGTGCCGCGTTTGCTCACTGTCCACCATAAAAGAAAACGTGTAGCTGATGGCCAAAATTCATGAATTTAAATACGAATTGCTTTCGCATCCACCGTATTCTCCAGATTTGGCCCCCTCTGACTACTTTCTGTTTCCAAACCTGAAAAAATGGCTTGGCGGAAAGAGATTTGGTTCCAGAGATGACCTCATCGCCGAAACAGAGATCTATTTTGAGGACCTTCTGAAATCGTATTATTCGGAGGGCATCAAAAAATTGGAAAATCGTTGGAATAAGTGTATCGAGCTAAAAGGAGATTATGTTGAGAAATAAAAAGATTTTTGTCCAAAAAAACGCGATTTCCTTTACCAAGTTGACTATTTATTGACCGACCTTCGTATTATTACTCCTTTACCGAGCATCTCCTCTATTTGCTTACAAATTTCTTCTCTAGTACATTCTGGCCATCTCTAGCCGACAAGTATTCATAGGAAGGTCATCTGTAGTAAGTCTGTAAGGAAGGTCATTTGTGGTCAACATATCTCCCGGAATTTGGTATAAATGTGCATTCCTTTAAAAGAGTCTCGATACTTGTTTTATCCTCTTCGTTCAATTCAATGAATTTTGATAATTCTTTTATTTGACTGTAACGGACAATTATTACCGATTCTGATATTACGTAACATGATTTTTGGCGAATAAATGGTTGGCTTGCGTGAGTGACATTTGTTACACTGAGTTCTTGTGTTTGCAGAACATTCGTGATTTTATACGATTTTGGGTTATGCTTCTCGCTTCCTAAATGTATTTCTTTACTTTTAATATTTTCCATATAATTTATCTCCTTTGACGACCAAGTGTACAGGTGTTGTGGGCACGAAAGGTTCAACACGTTCTTGGCAACAAATTTCTTCACTTTCTATAGTCACTACTTTTCTTATTACTCTGATGCTTTAGCAAAAGCTGAGCAATTAACTTTGACATTTACGAATTCATTTTTTTCATATTTCTAAGCTCTTGAGATATTTTTCCTTTAGTTGACTTTATATATTATCCATGGTAACTATTAACATTTTCAAAGAGTCGTCTCCATAGGTACAGTTTCCCTCAAAAATCTGGATTGAATTCCTGCAATTCTCTTACATGCCCTGTCTGTTCCGGCAGTACATTTACTTGCGTAGAGTTTGAAGAACTCACGTAATTCCCACAATTTCATTCTTTATTTTATGCTGACATTTTTGTTTGTATTGAATTCGAATTAACATCGTTTTTCCAACAATACAGTTATCAAAATCTTCAAAGCGTCTTGTCCTTTTCATAGCCACAAATATCTCTAACAATTTTTTAACACAACTTATTTTTGTTTCTATCGAATTTGGATAGACAGCGTTCTCTTTATTTTCGCACTTTAACTCTCTATCCCCCATTGGTGTCTCCACTTTTATCGAAAACGAACACATAACATGCACACTGCCATTAAAATATTGAAGAGGTTCTGTCCTTTCCGAAGACACAGTTTTTCTCAAAAATCTGAGCTGAGTTCCCTTAATTCTTGAACGACCGCTGCCTGTTTCGTCGGCATTGTCACCCCTGTGGTGTAGGGTAGTTCAAAAACACATGAATTTCCTAGAATCAGTTGCTCATCCGTAGTTATATACGTTTTCACTCAAAGAAAGTTTTTGCGAGGCAAAAACGAGCAATTTTAGTACTGCATCATCGAGGATAAAATTAGGCCAAAATCGCCATTTTCAGTGATTTTCCATTTCGCCCATTCAAATGCTCACCAAGATACTTATTCCTTTCCCCAAAAAAATCATTTTTGCAAAAGGAAAGATCGGTAGGACAATATTTACTAAATAATAAATTTAATAAATTTAAAAAAATGAAAAATTCAAAATCTCAAATAGTCAGATATAACGCTACTGTTCGAGAACGCAGGTGTTAGAGAGGTAGTAGACTGTAATATATTGAATTAATAGTAGTACACAGATGTCAGTAAACTGTTGCATTTATTTGCTTCACCTGCCAAATCCAGTGGATGTTTTACATATAACAAACACAAGAAAAAATATAAAAAATATAATGTACATGAGCACAAAAAAAAATAACAAATCGAATGATGAGTATTAATTTTCCACACACGATTATAGTAATCAGTGAGACGAGTTGAGCTGAGTTATTACGCACGCGGTGACGCGGATGACGAGAGCACGACACGAGATGAGTCTCGGTGCTGATGTACGGATGAGCAGACTTTTCCAAACTCTCACAGTGAATGCTGATCTATAATGTCTTTTGGAACCAGCAAATACGAAGATCGGTAACGGTGTTGGCTATCAAACACATGTGCCTTACAGTACAGGTTTTTATTTACACTATAATTACTATGATGTAATCTCTAAATATTGTATAAATCTTTCAGTACTAAAAATTTTATCGAATTGTTCATGACTGAATATTGAACAATAGCTGTTGATATAGATGTGGGCTTACAGCATAAAGTGAAAATGGAGAATCTCGATAATAATATGAGACGTAGTCTACAGTCGGCGACAGTGTGCCATATTTGCGAGCAATTGTTCAGTCTAGAGAATATTAAAGTTCGAGATCACTGTCATTTTACGCGTAAATTTCGTGGTGCTGCTCTCCAAGGATGATGTAATTATGATGTAATTTGAATTACAAGAAATTACATGTCATACCGATAGTGTTCCATAATTTATCAGGTTATGATTCGCACTGTCTGATAAGAGCTTTGGCTACATCATTCGAGGGTTCGATACAGTTATGGCCGATAAACAAAGAGAGATACATATGATTTTCGAAGATTGTAACGGGAACAATTGTACAATTCAGGTTTTCAGGTTCCTTTAGATTCATGCGGAATAGTTGAGAATTTAGCATTGTATCTGACAAATAGTAAGAAAAATATAACGCGAAAACATTGTAGTAGCGCAGCGGGATTCGATTTATTGACCAGAAAAGGTATTTTCCCTTATGATTATACGAGAGAAGTTTTATTCGCAATTAAATGGTGAAGAAATCAATGCAGATGACTACCAGGTCTATAAATATGAAACCGGAATTTGCCCATAGATGGCCCTAGCTGTCAATGTACTTACCGTCAAACCGCGTCATTGGCGCCAATTCCTTGTTGACATCTCTGACAAATATTTATAACTCACAACAATACAAGTTTCATACAAAAGCATAGTTTGTAATACCGTTGAACATGTCGAATTTTGTGCCTGGAAACTACGATTTGCGGACAGCATTGATTTTCTGTTACCAATTGAAGAAAACTGCTGCAGAATCGCATCGAATGCTTGTCGAAGCTTACGGTGAGCATGCTCTTTGTAAATCACAGTGCTTTGAGTTGTTTAAAAAATTCAAAAGTGGCGATTTTGACGTGAGAAACGAAGAACGTGGAAGACCACCGAAAAAGTTTGAAGACAGTGAATTGAAAGCATTGTTGGATGAGGATGACGCTTAAACGCAACAACAACTCGCGGATCAATTAAATGTGACACAAGAAGCCGTCTCCATACGTTTGAAAGCCATGGGAAAGATTCAGAAGATGGGAAAATGGGTTCTACATGAACTGAATGAAAGACAGCAGGAAAAACGAAAAAGCACTTGCGAAATGCTGCTCGCTCGGTACAAAAGAAAGTCATTTTTCCATCGAATTGTGACTGGCGATGAAAAGTGGATATATTTTGAGAATCATAAGCGTAAAAGATCATGGGTTTGCCTCAAAAGAGTAACAGTTTTTTTGGCGTGGCATCCACAAATTGTCAGACAGGTGGGAAAAATGTATAGCTAGCGATGGGCAACACTTCGAATAAAATATTTTTTATCATTTTCATACAATAAACGTGGATTTTCTATACCAAAATTCCGGTTTCATATTTATAGACCTGGTATACTCATGCGCACAACGTCTGGAAAGAGTTCAAAATCAAAACTCTTGGTGGTTATTCAGATTTGTACTTGAAAACAGATGTGCTACTGATGAGTGATATGTTTGAAAATTTTCGTCATGACTGCTTAACCACATACAGCTTAGGTCCCCTGCACTACTACACTGCACCGGAGCTTGCGTTCAATTCAATGCTGAAGTGTACCGGGGTAGAGCTTGATCTGTTCGTGGTTGTTGACATGCTATTACTCATTGAAAAAGGCATTCGAGGTGGTGTTGCGTAATGTACAAATAGGTATACTAAAGCGAATAATCGATACATGGACAGAGATTATGATCATTCCGCAGAAGAATCATATTTTATGTATCACGATGTAAATAATTTGTATGGTGCAGCTATGAGCCAATATTTGCCCTGTGGCTCTTTCGAGTGGGTGGAATATTATTCAGAATTAGACATTCAAAATATTCCAGATGATTCGTTTGATAGTTATATACTCGAAGTTGATTTGAAATACCCGAAGGAGCTTCACGAAGAACACAAAGACTTGCCACTATATTGTGACATAGTCACGACCTGTAAAAAAATAGAAGAATGAAACAAAAATACAGACAAATAAAATCATTTATTTAAAGCAGATATAAAGAGTAAGGAGAATGAGATCAGTAAGAAATGATAAAATTCGCAGCAAAATCCAGTCGACACCACGAACAAGCTGGATCCTGTCACATTCCTTCGCTGCCGAAGAACAGCGGGTCAGCGACCGGCTGGCCTCGCTCGGGCAGTGAGGGGATGTAGGGGCAGGATGGTGGGGCTAGCTGAAACAAAAGAAATTACATGAGACAATAGAAAAAGAAGAGTTAAAATAAGAGAGTGGGAAAGGAGAGAAAGGTATAAAAGCGAGCTGCAAACCAAGGAGGCTCTCTTATTCGATTCAAACTACCAACCAAGTTAGATCCGCTGGTGAAAAGTAATTAAATATTGAAACAAAATTCAAGAATTTGATTTCTAAATTCAGAAATCAATTAGAAAGGGTGTGAGTGGGGCCCTATAAATTAATTCAAATATTGCAAAATAGAAAAACAACACAAGTGAGTGCAAGGAATCATATAAAGATTAAGAGCGGACAGTATCGGACCGTGTGAATAAAACAGGAAATATTCTAAAAAGTCAGATTAAGAAGAGAAAGTTGGTGGCATTAAAATAAATAATTAGGGTTTAGTTAGGAGAATTAAGCGAATAGTATAAGAAAGTTTAGGTAGAATAATTAGCAAATAAGTCCGGATAGTTTCTAAGAAATATTGTGAACGCAGCGCATCGATACATTTAAAAGACTCGGTTGTGGCACCTAGAGGTCTCCAAATTAGAAACCTTGAGAAAGTAAAAAGTGGAATAACACAGAAAAAGAAAGGAGAGAAACAAACAACATTTAGAAAAATTATAACATAGAGACTTGATACGGTAAATTTGAGACTCTCGGTAAATCAGTTACCGCATCAAAAAGCAACAGGGTTTTGGAGTCAAAAGTTGAAAGGAAGTTAGGAAAAATATTTAATAGATAGAATTAGGAGGGCATTAGTCAGCCCGACCAATAGAAACTAGATTAAGAATTTTTAGATAATTAGAAAAATAATTAGGAGTGAAACAATTTTAAGAGTTCTGTCAAGCGCGTCGCAGGAAAACGACACTACTCAACAGACATAAAAGAGAAGAGAACGATAAATTAAAAGATCAACTCACCAAGAGAGAAGAACAACAGGAACGTCCACGTCCAACATCGAAGATCCCTTGATAGATCCGATAACTAATTGATAAACAATTAAGGGACACTGAAAAATCGCGAGACGGAAACTGTCATCGTTAGACACACAAAGTAGATTATTCGCGAACTGGGATCACTATCACCACTATAAAAACACACTGAAATCACGTGGGGACGCCACGACTATAATAAACGAAGAGCCCGAACGCGGAACAACACGGAAAACAACGTTTTTTGATTATTAAACAAAACTACGCGTACGCGGACACAAACCCGGTGTCCATACCGGCTGACCGACGCGCCAGCAACAACGACGCAAGCCCAGCAGACAGCACGTCAGCTGCCAGGCGGGAAAAAGATCAAGACGGCTGAGCTCGATACTGCCTAGTTGAGATATCCACCGCTCAGCGCAGAAGTCGAGAATCTGATAACCTCGCGGGTAAAGAAGAGCGTGGAACCATCAGAGCAATTAAACACCACTGATAAATTGTACGGTTAAAGGCGCCAAAAAGCCTCACAACACAGAATTCTATGAAACTTATTGAATAAACCTTACTTATACCTCCTATAGAAGTCTAAAATTAATTATCGTAGTGTTCGAGCCCGAATTCTTCCCCTCAGAAGAATAAAATTTAATGTTAACGTAAAAATACCGTTACAATATACTGAACACTTTATACCGCCGATCGATGGTTGTAACAAGTCAAAATTAATGACGATATTATTTCCAAAAGAAAAAAACGTAATTCAATATCAGAATTTGTAACAATGCTTCAATTTAGGTTGACAGTGAACTCCGTTTCATAGAATATAAAAATTTAAACAAACATCATGGTTGGAATAATACATTGATTTGAATGCAGAGCTAAGAAAATAATCGAATAATCATTTCCAGACAAATTTTTACACACTGATGAATAATGCAGTTTTTGGTTAAACGATGGAGAATGTTAGAAACCATTGATATGTGAAGCTTGTAACAAAGTGGGATAGGCGATATGGAGCGAGAGCGCTTATTGCGCAACCGATCTTTCACAGCCGTACCATATTTGACGACGATATGGTAATTATAGAATTAAATAAATCGACAGTTAAATTCAACAAACCAATATACGCAGGATTCACAATTCTCGATGTATCTAAAATATATACGTATGATTTCCACAATAACAATTTAAAAAATGTATTCGGTGAGAAAACAAAGTTATTGAACACGGACACCGATAGTCTTATATATCACATCACTGTTCCTGATACGTATATTTGAAGTAATGAACACTAGCAAAGAAGAAGGCTTTAGGGCTCCTGAAAGATGAAAATAATGGTAAAATTATGACCGATGTTGTGGGTCTACGAGCCAAATTATATTCTTATAGAGTTCAGGGTTCAGTAGATAAAAAAACGTGCTAAAGATATACATACATCAAGCTTAAAAACAATCATGTTTAATGATCACAAGGAATGTCTTATTCAATATAAAACATTAGTAAGGTGTCAGCGTTTAATCCGTAGTCGGGATCATAATGTAAAAACAATCGCCCAGGATAAATTAGCGCCAAGTTGGAGCAATGAGAAAAAGACGTTACGTCCTGGCTATACACACACCCTTCCATGGGGTTATGAATTGTAGGAATGATATTCCAAGTTGTGGAAAACCTTAACTGTAGAGTATAATATGAATGGAAGAATGAATGAATTTTGTAATATACATATATATGATTCTGGAGAAGAACAAGAACAAGAAGAACAAGAAGAAAAAGAAGAAAAAGATGAAGAAGATGAAATTGAAGCTGAAGCAGCTAATTATCATGATGAATTTGCAGCGAGATTCGACGATGAAGACGAGGGCATAACTGGTTTCAGACCATTGGACGCAAGTAGTATGTGTACACCTTTGCTCCATCCCATTCGTATCCCTACTCCTTCCCCCACCACGTGGCTACCGCCACCGCCCCACCTTTCCTTCGCCGCGCTACCCACTCTGCTTAACCAGTGTCGGTAACGTGGAGATGGTAAAGTGAGGTGGTGTGGGTACTCTGGTGAACAAGGAAGAGTAGGGATGAAAGCAGGATGGAGCAAAGGTATACACATACTTGGAATAAAATTGGTAACTCACCCTTATGCTGGCGGCATCTACGACAGCTCTCCAGGGTGACGACCACAATGAATCCTCCATGACACACACACACACACACACGCACACACGCAGCGCGCACACACACACGCACACACACACACGCACACACACCCATGGAGCTTGGTCACCGTCAGAGGTACGCATCCGTATCCCGATCAGTGTATCGTTACGGCAAGTTTCTTCGATCAGATCTCGATCTCCGTCCTCGTCAATTGCATGATCGACGTCGAATACTACGCACTTCACGAGCAACACCGGTAACGTACTAATCGGTGGCTCGGGGTAAAATAGCTGCGGCTAATGGACGTATATCGATTCCTCGAAATCGACCACCAACACCTCGTAGCACCCGTCATCATCCACGTCGATGAACTAACCGCGCACAGCCCTTTGATGCCGCACAACGACACACGACGCCCCCACACATAAACCCCCAAACACAAAGCAGCTCCGCTCAACGCACTGCTTGATATATAATTTGTCTAAATTGTCCTCCAGTTCGAGCAATGCCGCGCACATTAGCTCCGTCCGCAGGCACACAGTATTGTCACTGGTACTACATATCGCCCGACATGCGAAAGCTTCGGATAGCTCGCCGTCTAGATACCGTGGATACATCTTGATATTTTTTATTTATATGGTACTTTCGTTGTGTACGGCTAAAGATAGACTGAATGTTCAGGATGCTGCTGGCGGGTATCAGGGGGGCTTAAAGATAACAACCCCCCCTCAGAATCATAACTAGGTGTTCTGTGCTTTGAATGCAACGTCAGCGGTTTCGCACGTGCGTATCGCTTTGCGCTGTGCACCTAGTGAAACGCTTGCTCTACAGCAGGGGTCTCCAAACTTTCCAACCTTAGGGCCATACTGATTACTCCAGTAAGTTCCGAGGGCCAAAACCATATTATCATTGTTGCCTGTGGTAAAAAGTGAAATAGTCCAAAATCTGTCCGCGGGCCGAATGTGGCCCGCGGGCCGTAGTTTGGAGACCCCTGCTCTACAGTAAAAGGCGTAAAATACGATACCGCACCGAGAGGGACTTCAATTATAATTTAATTATTGTAATAATTTATACATAATTATAACATAAGAGACACAGTAAGACGATATATTTGTTTTCAATTCATTGTTACGTCAAACCCGCGAGGTGTTTTTCAAAAACCGACAAATTTAAGACCTGTGAGGCGTTTCGGCGTGAATTTTCTGTACTCTGGTCAAGGAGGATGACTTCTCCCTTTACCACACCTGACAAGAAACACCGAAGACGCAAGCCCCCTTTTGAGTCTAGCCCTTCGGAAAATTACTCGGGACGGGGCTGAGAATGCTCGTTGATTGTTCGCGTTAACTGTCACTCGACTCGATACACAAGATTGATAAATTAACCCGCGGAGAAAGGGGTTTTAGGCGGAAGGAAAATAGCAGGTTACTTTCACTTAAAGAAAAATTTACGGTGATATAAGATAATATAAATTAGAAGAATTGCGTTTGTACTTACGTTTGGTTTTCTGGTGAAGTTGTTTCGCCGGTAACCGATGCGATGAAGGGGAAAAAAATGGCAGCCGTTTGTTAAAAATAAAAATGCCGAACTCGATGATTCGCGAAGCTGTTAAAATTTATTCAAATAACCGAATAAGTGATACACGTACGTTCGCTATTACCATGCGCGAGCGATCGTTACGTTTCGACGCAATACCTATAATGTGATACTTATGATTTGATAAAACAGTAAAACGAAATAAAGAGTGAGGACTTGGACAAAAACGGTAGACAACAATTGAATTCAATTTTTTCTAGATTCCTTCATTAAACTTGAGATAAATTCCCTATGATTGACATTAAAACCGAGAAAAAGTAAATTCGAACTGAATTTAGAATGTTCAACCGTTTTTCTTCTAAGTACTCTCTCTGAACTTTAGCTGACTCTACAGTGGCGTTCCTCCGCGGTTGAAGCCTGTTTAGCTCGCCAGTTTTGATCGTGACAGATCGAACGCTCGACACTGCGTTCTTCACCGGGCTGCAACTTAAGAGCCTCAGATGATCGTCGACTCGACTGTACTCCGACGAACTGACTCTCACTAACTCTCTTACTAACTGACTCTCACTAAATGACTTTTTCGGGCATTTTCCCGTCCTTATATAGGTCCTGGATGGTCTAATTTTCTATGCGGGGGATTCTAAGAATTACAATAGCGCTCGGACTTTGGGGGCTCATCGCGATGACTAATTTTTCTTGTAGCCATGCCGTCGTTCGATTCTCGTTCTGAGTCGCTTGGGGTGGGTTGACTCAGTCCAGGTAAAATGAAGCTACTTCGAAAAAGGCTCAGACTTTTAAGTAGATCCACCGAGCCTCTGGTGATTCATGCTGTAATTCTCATCTGCACCCGGTCTCGTTCAATTTCCATTCCGAACTGCAGTACCACGTGTCGCGAGGAACCATTCCCTGCCCCGAAGTCACGCGTCGCGAGGAACCATTACTCGTTTCGACGACACGCTGCAGCGAGGGACTAATCCTTGCTTCGACGACATGCTGTCGCGAGGGACCCTTCCTTTTTTGACGACACGCTGTCGCGAGGAAGCATTCCCTGTTTCGACAACACGTTGTCGCGATAGACAGTGAGGAATAAAGACGACTCGGACACCAGTATAGCCAATATACTTCTCTTTAGTATTATCTTTCTTTCTTTTTCTTTTTTCGTTATAACTACCACTTATTATTTTAATTAGGGTTTATATTTGGAGTTCATTTAAACGCTTATTAGTTAATGTCTAAAAAGGCCCTATTGACTGAACATTTCCCGATAGTTTTCTTCAAATCTTTTAAATTGGATATCGTTCGTAACAAATTGAGATATCGGTGTGATAGGTTCTTACTCGATTGTTAAACCCGTTTTATGAACAATAACTCTTCTTATTCATTTTTAAGGAAATGCATTTAATATGTGTGTATTAATATTTCTATTTATAAATTCTTTCGAGAGATTAGTTCTCGCCTCGGTTGCATGCGCCGAGATAGAGAGAGGGAGATAGCGAAAAACGCCTTGGTCGGGAACCGAGGTGTCGAGGGATTCGGATCACGCTGCGCTGTAGATCCAAGTCACTTCTGCTATCTCTTTTATGACTAATACAGAATGTAGTTCTTCGATAATGTTAAACTTATTTTAATTCTTAATAGTGTATAACGTGAGGGGGCACATATAACTACTATAGTAACTTAAATGTTAACTGTTTTTATATCCTTTCATGATGCTAACTGTTTAGTTATCCCATATAATGGCTTTTCGATTTTCATTAATGTTTAATTTTCATAATTGCAGTTATTTCTTGTATCCTTTTAGGTAAGCATTCCTTTTCTGAATTCTTATCATAATTTTAGATTAAAATTGTTCGTAAGTCCAGATGATTGTATATCAAATGGCTGCTTAGATTTGCAGTGGATCGCAAAGTATATATTTTATAAAAATGTATTGTTTCGAGGGAACACTCCTCGTCTTATGGTGTTAACACAGAGAGAGGGGAAAGACGGCATCGGCTCGGGTGTGACCTGAAGCGTTGAGCGGCATGTTCCTTCGCCGGCAACTGCTACCGTAGCCTACAGTCGTCTCTGCCATGGCTCCAATGACTTATATGAGTCATCGTTTCTTATTTTATTCTATTTTAACTCTGGTTATCTGTATGATATTATTGCTTAATTCTTATATCGAACTTGCTTTAGATGGGGTGATAAATCTTAAGCGACAATGTTATTGACCAAATTTTTATGATGGAATATTTTTGGCAGTTCGCAACCCGGTTAGAGTCCGTGCCGCCTGGATCCCTGTGATATCTATCTCAGAAAGATCTCTAACAATCGAATCTTTAATTATTTGTCAGCTCTACTTGCCTCACTCATTCATTAAGAATTAATTAGGCAACCAGACCTGACGATTTTTAATTTCAAAAGAAATCGTTAAAAAATATTGCCACAGCCCGGGTTCGAACCCGGAACTCCAGAATTCTAGCCTGATACGTTACCAATTGCGCCACCGCGGCTCTAGCAACATCAATTCACGATCTCTATTTTTAATGCCAAGTGTTAAACTTTATTCAGATAGACAGACAGATCGTGTCGTTGGTCAAATCTTTAGGAAAACGCTTTGTACATTTTCTGCCATGCAAGGCGATAAACAATTCAGATCACCGCATGGGCCATGAATCATGTTTGTGATAATAATATCGAAAAGTAGTTGATCAGTAGACGGATCTGGAATTTCCGCGGAAATTACACTATCGATTTCCTCAAGGCGTATTTTGTCGACTAACTAAATCAAAATGTGTGCATGAGGTAATCCTTGCTTTTGCCATTTAACCGAATACATCCAGCAACGTGTGGGACCGAATACGTGCATATTTGTAATGAAGCTCATTGAAGACTTCAATTTTTGTTTGAACACACGTGCTGTAAAGTCATGACGATGTATTGCATTTTGGCCTGGCAATAGCAAAGATGTAATCTCCTGCCACTTTGGATTACATGTAAACGTGATAAATAAACACAGTCGTCCGTACTCGCGCACGAAAGTCATATCATCCTGTATGTATTCTTGCATATGACGTGGACTGCCTAGGTACGATGATGGTAGAATGATAGAGTTACCAATTTCGGCGGTGTCGGCGTCGCTCATGATAGCGTCTCGCAAGTATTCTTTCGCACGCAGCTTCTGCTGATTGTATCATAGGAATCGCAGTCATTCGCTCTCTACCTTCGCGTACGAGTCGACAATGAATTGTTGGCACAGCTCACGACATCGCAGAATGACGTTGTCCTGACCACGTCGAATCATCATACGATACGCATAAAAATCCATCGAGCTCACTTTCTTGTTTGTTTCGGCTCCTGTAACACCATATTCATAAATATTAATTCAAAATGAGTAATGATGTTCACAATGAATGAATCACCTATGGCGGGATCTCGTTGTTTAATGTTTATGCAATATCCGTCTTGTCCCTTCCAGAAAACAAGGGGATATTGGAGAGCATAGTATGAACGGTGTGTGTCGGCGATGAACTCCAGATTATTGTTTCTTCTTCGAATCACGGTTTCTCGCGTTGATGTGCGGTCGCCATCCATGATTCCAGCAACGTCGTCAACAACAGGCGCATTGAATCTACGCACGTGCTCTCCAGCTGGTGTTTTATCAGGATTGATGAAAATAGCGTCATTGTCACTTTGCAATTCGTGCATGTGTGATTTTAAGAATTTCAATAATTCATTGTGCTTATTCAATAGGGCGTCTAGTTCGCCGACGATACACCTGGTATTAGGCGAATTGAGGTTATTGTAGCTGCAACGTGCATCCACACGATTGATGTCCTGACCGCCCATGAAGTAGATTTGTAAAAATGCATGTGGTTCGTTTGGCAATGGCAGCAATGCGCCTAATTTGTGGTACTTGGCCTTTGATTTTGAACATTGAATTGAATTGTTTACCATTTGCCGCAGAATTGTGAACTATTTCTGTTGCTCCGAACGAACTCATTTGGAAGCATGAATTGAATGTGCGAATGGACTTCAGGAACAGGTTTGAATCTGAATCCGTGGCGATGAGCAAGCCGTTCAATGGTTCTGGTGGTGTCTCATTTTCTGGTAGTTGCACTTTTCTTGATGCGTAACACATCCCGGCTGACTCATGTTTGAATTTGAGCGCATGACAATGGGGATATTCTTTGTCCATAGCACCAATCAGCACTTTTGGATGAGCAGAATATTCGATATCTGGCTCGTACTCGAATGCGAGACGAAGGAACGAAACGGATGTAAATGCTCGATATACTTGTTGGCGTTGTCGGTCATTTGCTCTGCGTGTGTTAACTACGAACCGGCGCGCTTGTCTCCGTTCCAATTGTCGTTGTTGATTTCGTTCAGCTCGTGCCTCTTGTGATTTTGATGCAGGCAATTGCGACATGCTTACACGCACATGTTCGTTACCTTGTTGGATTTGTTCGTCTGTTCTTTCTGCTCTATTATTTTGCATGTTTGTTGCATCATTCGTTCGACGGCCCAAATAGGCCTCTGTGCGCCTTGCTGGCATTGTTCACTGTGATACACACACACAAATAGACAAAATTGTTGTACTTACTGATGAAAAACGGTATACCGATAATGTATTTGTTCTTTTAGTATTTTACCAACCTTTTTACAATCATAAAACACATATATATTTCATATAAATTAAAATAAATCGTACAAAATTTTGCACGCACTGCGTTGTGATACATCACAAATGCAGAATGAAATGTCAAAATGACGCGACGCTTCTCGTGAATGACTTGCGCATATGTGGATGAAAGTTCGATGAAGCGGACGTAGCGCCATCTGTCATTCAACAGCATAAATAATTTCGTTCTGTTTGAAATACGAACGACGGTAAAATTATTTGGATATTGTTCATACAAAAATACTAAAATCGCGATTAAAAAATGGGAGGGTGGAGGTAGGAAGAAAACATTTTTCTGGATAGGGACACCCTAATAACCTAGCGGTATGAAATATACTTTGCGACCAATTCTCGTACCTACCAAATATACATAAAAAATGTCATAAAAATCGGTCGAGCCGTTTCGGAAAAGTGCGACCACAAACACCGTGACACGAGATTTATATCTCTATAGATGTTTTCGTTTCTTTCTTTTTTTTCTATTTATTTTATTTAGAGACGAGTACAGTTATGGATGAGGAGGATAGATTTAATGTTCTCGACCAGGGGGTTGGGGTTTTAGAGAGATCATTTTTGTCAACGGGAGATGGTGGTGGGGTGGTAGGACTACGAGGCTGTGGACTAGACGTGGTCAGAGACCTACCTGGGTATTGAGTGGGTGGGGAGAGACCCCAGAGTCATGTGCAGGTAGCGACAACTTGGGTACCAAAAAGCGTGCTGTTCCCAAGGATCGTCTTTAATTTCCGAATTTCCCATCACTATTCCACAATGAAAACACGTTACTTCGTCTTCTTTTCCCGAAAAGAAAAATCTAGCGGAAGCTAATCGTATACGATCTAACGCGTAGACTTCGAGCCAAAAGGTGAAACTTTCTAACCGTTTTCTATAATTTTCAAAGGCTGGATACGATGGGGTCAATGAACTTCTTATCGGAGGTCTGTCGTCGTGACAATCAGGGGTCGCGTTGACTCTTACTTCCAATCGAGAGTCAAAACGTTCCTTGTGGAAAGAAAAGGAATCTTTCGTAGGTTCGTCCTGATGGGTACGTTTCCGCGGAGAATACCTTGTACAAATCGATATAATAGAACGCTGCCGCAGCTAGTTCAGCAGGGTTTAAAAATATAACTCGCCAATTGTGATAGCTGTCTAAACGAATTTTTTCAAACAAAAATTTCCCACGTGGCCCTTTTCTTGACATGATTAAGGTATTAATACACACAAGATTCGCAATTTATAGTTTAAGAGTAGGAAACGTATTGTTATTATTATTATTATTATTATTATTATTATTATTATTATTATTATTATTATTATTATTATTATTATTATTATTATTATTATTATTATTATTATTATTATTATTCCCGTGTGAGGTTTGCTGGTTCCTCCATCGGGCGCCTCCCCGGGTGGCGGATAGGGGAACGCTTGTCAGATATGACAGGTACCGGGGAAATCAAATACCCGGGGCGGACCAAAAAATTAGCAAACCCAAGCTAAGGTGGCACTGCATACGCTGACAGCTGCATGGCTAGGGGGATGCCTAGTCGTGAGTATGCGAACTCCGAATTTGGCGACATTCGGTTTCAACCTGTAGCCTTCCTATGATAACGCAGAGCTCTGTCATAGGTGACCGTTTTTTTCTCGTGCTACTCGTGGGAACAATTATGGAAACGAACTTAAACCAAAACAATAAAAACAAGGAGAATGATGCCTCTCTAAAAGCATCAACACAAACGAGCTGCTTACCAGGGACCAGTCCAATGGTCACGGACCTCGATGGTGGTAAAGGAAGGAATTCTAGCCCATTTAGTAGAAGCGCCAGGTTGCAAAGAACGCCGCCACCGCGGTTAGTCGCAACAACTAAAAAGCCAGAAGCGATGACGAGGACAGAATTACAGCAGATGCCGAACCCAACATTATTGGAAGCTTTACAACAAAAGAAGGGAGATGAGTTGGATGCAACCATGGTAGATAAGGAAGGCGTGAATGAAATGCTTGTCTGTATCATAAGTGCGAAAAACCAGATGCTGGAAGATAAGCAGCTACAAGACTGCAAAGACACTCTTGCAGAGATGAAGCTGGCAACGCAGAAGCAGCGCAACATTAGTATGGATGTAAAAAATGGCCTTTGCAAATTGGAAGAGGCGATAGACGTACTCTCAATGCTTAGGAGGAAACGTGAAACTACCGCACGCGAGCACAGCCAGAATGACTCACCGCTGCCGGTGGGCACATCAGACCCACTTACTACGACAAATAGTAAGCGAAGAGCATCTTCTAGCCCTAAAGAAAAAAGGGAAGGGAAAAAAAATAAACAGGAGGATACAGATAATCAGACAAATAGTAAGCGAAGAGTACCTTCTAGCCCGAAAGAAAAAAGAGAAGGGAAAAAAAATAAGCAGGAGGATACAGATAACCCAGGAAACTGGATCGAGGTCCGAGCAAAAAGCGGGAAAAAGAGCACAGGACAGAAAGAGGCCCCGGTAAACAAAGACGGCCGCAATGATAAACGGAAACGGAAAAGATTTAAAGAACGACCAGACGCGGTGGTAATAAAGCTGGAGCAAGGCCAAACTTATGCGGCAATGCTGAAGGAAATTAAAGGCAAGACGAAACCGGAGGAGAGTAACGTAGTGATCAGTACGATACGACAGACGAAAGCCGGTAATATACTGGTGGAACTAGGCCGAAATAGCGAGGGTAGGGAGGTTTTTAGCGAAACTCTTAGAGGCATCCTCGGAAGCCGAGCAAGCGTTCATAACCTTGCACCAAAAACTACCATAGAAATCAGAGACCTGGATTGCTGTACCACTACAGAAGAAATTGTGACTGCCATACGTGAAAATACCAAGCAACCAAACTTGGAAGTCAAGGCAACACTCCTAAAAACCAACAGCAGAGAACAGCGAGTTGCACTGGTGGAGATGCCTGAACGAGAGGCCAATTTACTAATCGAAACCTCTAGGGTCCGAATTGGATGGGTAAATTGCAGGGTGAGACAGCGGGCCACTGTGATCCGCTGCTTCAGATGTTTTGGTTATGGTCATACCCAATCAAACTGCAACGGGCTAGATAGAAAAGCTCAAGGTCTCTGTAGGCAGTGTGGGAATCCGGGTCACAAGAAAAATGAATGTAAAACAAAGGATATAAGATGCTTCCTCTGTGCTGAATTGGATCACGTACCGGAGGCGATCAAGCATGTTGCAGGAACAAGTGGCTGTCGAGTGTTCTGCAATGCACTTGAAACGGCCAAAAAGAATATAAGAAGACGATGAGAGTTTTACAAGCAAACCTCAATAGAAGTCGGCTGGCAGACGACCTCTTAGCGCAGCTTGTGATGGAGCTCAAAGTGGACTTGATTCTAATCAGCGAGCAGTATAAGGGAAAAGACACCGCGGAATGGCACTCGGATACCCTAGGTACAGCCGCACTATGGGTTCCGAAAACCAACAGTGTCCTCATAGAGAATAGAGGAGTAGGCTCTGGATTCGCATGGCTAAAGTGCAATAAGGTCACTTTTTTCAGTTGCTACTTCACCCCAAATGAAAGCATTGAACAATTCCAGCAGAAACTGAACTCATTGGAGGATACTGTCCAAAGAACAGAAGGTGCTGTCATAGTCGCTGGAGACTTCAATGCCAGAGCAGTTGAATGGGGTACGCCCACTACCAACTCTCGGGGAAGTAAAATACTAGAAATGGCAGCAAGATTGGAACTTAATGTTATGAACGAGGGGAATACCCCAACATTTAGAAGACCGGGATACAACGGGTCAATCCCGGATATTACTTTTGCATCGGAGAGGACGACGCTAAATCTGGTGAACTGGCGAGTTATAGAAGACTTCACTGGTAGCGACCATCAGTATATTATATATGATGTGATGAGTGACCGACGATATAACACGAAGAAGCAGACACTTAGATGGAATGCAGCTAAAATGGAAAACGAAACTTTCCAAGCAACCATCGAGAGAGGCAAAAACGCGATCAGAACTGAAAATGAAAGCACCGACTCAATAATTCGCGCCACAATGAAATTAATCCGCAAAGCCTGCCAGGCATCAATGCCCCAACAGAAGCTACTACAGGGTAAAAAACCCGCATACTGGTGGACAGAGGAGATTGCTGAGCACAGAAGGCGGTGTCTAAAAGCCAGACGCAAGGCCACTAGAAGCAGAAGGAGGGGAGAGACAGAATCGACAGCTGCAACAGCGCAATATAAGCTGGAAAAAAAACATCTACGGAGAGTGATTCGACAAAGCAAACAGGCGAGCTGGGAAAGACTAAGAGCGGAAGTGGAATCTGATCCATGGGGGATGGGCTACAAAGTGGTCATGAGGAAACTCGGTAAGCTTGCTCCTAGTTCAACGATGAGCGCTGAAGAAACACAGCTTATTGTTAACACCCTATTTCCTACTCATCCAGATAGGGCAAATAGAGCTTATACGGTGGAGAGCAACGACATACCACGATTTACTAAAGAGGAGCTCATGCAAGCGGTATCCTCCATGAAAAACAGGAAAGCGCCGGGCCCAGATGGGGTGCCGACTGAAGCCCTAAAATTATTGGCTGAAACCTGCCCTCAAGTGTTACTCACCATGTATAACAAATGCCTGGAAGAGGGAATATTCCACACAAAATGGAAGGAGCAAAGACTGGTACTGATCAGCAAGGGGAAGGCAGACATGAGATCCCCCTCAGCATACCGGCCCCTATGTATGCTTGATACAGCCGGAAAACTGCTGGAGAGGCTGATTAAACCTAGGCTAGCTAACGCAATCCAGGAAGCAGGAGACCTCTCGTGCAAGCAGCACGGATTTAGAATGGGCCATTCTACTATTGATGCAATCAAGGAAGTGGTGAAAATTGCCAATGAAGCGCAAACTGGGAATCATTTTTCCAGGAAAATTGTTCTGTTGGTAACCTTAGATGTAAAAAACGCATTTAACTCTGCATGTTGGTCCGATATACTGAATGCAATGGAATTCGCATTTAGAGTGCCAAAATATCTACTTCGGCTAATCGAAAGCTACTTAAAGGACAGGACTTTAATTTTTGACACCTCGGAAGGTCCACAGAAAAAGAAAATAACAGCTGGTGCCGCTCAGGGATCAGTTCTCGGCCCCGACCTTTGGAATGCAATGTACGATGGAATACTGAGAATGCAGATGCCAGATGATACTACTCTGATTGGCTTTGCGGACGACATCGCTGCCGTGATAGTAGCAAAAAATATCGATGCTGCCCAAAGGAAATTGGAGCAGGTAATGCGAAGAGTGATCGAGTGGATGAAACTCCATGGACTTACTCTTGCAACCGAAAAAACGGAGATCGTTATGATAACCCGAAAACGCATCCCAACGTTACTGCCGATGCGAATCGGAGTAGATATCATAGAAACAAAGGCGAACGTGAAATACCTCGGCATGAGAATAGACTCAAAAATGACCTACTGGTGCCAAATACAACATGCAGCTGATAAGGCGGCCAAAGCAACTACGGCCCTCAGTAAGCTGATGGGCAACGTCAAAGGTGCTGGTCAAAACAAGCGAAGACTCCTCATGTCAGTCACGCATTCCGTAATGCTCTATGGCTGCGAGGTCTGGGCCGAGGCAATGCAGATACAGAAATATAGAAAGCGAATGGTAGCCGTTCAAAGAAGAGGAGCCCTCAGAGTTGCGTGCTCTTACAGAACTGTGTCGGAGCCAGCAGTACTAGTCATCGCAGGAATTATTCCTATTGACCTCCTGGCCAAAGAACGAAAAAGTATGTTCGACTTGAAAGGAGTATTACCAAAGCAGGAACGGAAGCAACTACTGAGAGCCCGCACCATGCAATGGTGGCAAGAACGATGGTCTGAGGACAGTAGAGGCAGGTGGACTGCTAGACTCATACCTAATCTAAACGGTTGGATAGAGCGACAGACGGGGGAGACAAACTACTACCTGACCCAGTTTCTAAGTGGACATGGGTATTTTGCGGAATACCTTTACAGAATGGGGAAAAAAGTAAGCCCAAGGTGCATATATGGGGACTCCGAAAAGGATGACGCCTTTCATACGTTTTTCGCGTGCCACAAGTGGACGCCACTAAGGCAATGTGTCGAGTGCACCATCGGGCGATTCAACCCAGACAACATAATTGAAAAGATGTTGGAAAATACACAGTGGTGGGAAGAGGTAGCAAGTTATGTGCAGGAAGTATTAAGGAGGAAAAAAGTTGACTTGGATACAGAAACTTAATGAAGAGTAGCCAAGGAAAAATGGAGATGTGGAAGAAGTTTGCAGCGGGATGAAACCGAATAGAGAGGCACCTACCTGACGTAATGCGATGAGCGGTACCGGGTAGGTTTAATGCCTGAATAGTAGGTGGAGGTTTTAGTGGGTGCAAGTCCCACACACCGGAGGAGCTCAGCCCTCTGATGGTGCATAATGCATTTCCTCATTCCTAATAAAAAAAAAAAAAAAAAAAAAAAAAAAAAAAAAAAAAAAAAAAAAAAAAAAAAAATTATTATTATTATTATTATTATTATTATTATTATTATTATTATTATTATTATTATTATTATTATTATTATTATTATTATTATTATTATTATTATTATTATTATTATTATTATTATTATTATTATTATTATTATTATTATTATTATTATTATTATTATTATTGTTATTATTATTATTATTATTGTTATTATTATTATTATTATTATTATTATTATTATTATTATTATTATTATTATTATTATTATTATTATTATTATTATTATTATTATTATTATTATTATTATTATTATTATTATTATTATTATTATTATTATTATTATTATTATTATTATTATTATTATTATTATTATTATTATTATTATTATTATTATTATTTTATACAAGGAGTTGCGGAATCCTTTTTACGGATATCCTCCAGTCTTTTAAACTGGAGGGGTATGTGGGACTCCCAAAAAAGTAGGCCTACCCACTAAACCGCCCTCTCCTTGTTGTCCTCCCCCAGACCAGGAACTATTTTGGTATTACTTCTGGCTGGGGGTTCTGTCCGTGTTCGTCCGTTCGTCTTGCTGTCTGTAACCTGTCGCGTCACGTCAGTCTGTCTGCTCGGTTAGGTGAGGCAGCCGTCTACGTTTTTTCGTCGCAGTATCGTCTCTGTATAGGTGGCAACTAGTTGCCACCATTCTGTCGAGTGGAGCATCACCTGAACAATGTTGTCCGGGGTGATGCTGCCAACAATCGTCTCCAGTTCCAGTCGGAGTCCTGTCCAGCAGTCGCACACAAAAAATGTGTGTTCCGCGTCGTCTCGTTCGTGTCCACAGTACTTACAGTCTGGCGTCCGTACTCTGTCCATGTTATAAAGGTACCGTCTAAAGTAACCGTGTCCCGTCAGGAACTGGGTGATGTAAAAATTTACGTCCCCAAAATCCCTTTCGATCCACGGTCTCAGGTCCTTTATTAGTCGTCTATTAGTTGCCTGTCGCTCTTTCTGTCCATTGTTCGTGCCAAGTCTGTATCGTCTTGTCACGTTCCGCGACTGCCGCATCCTCCCGTTTTATGTCCGCGCTTCTCCCGTAGATCCTCTTTCGCTCGAAAGCTAGGAGGTCCACGGGGATTACGCCCGCAACCACCAAGACTGCTTGTGCAGAGACAGTTCGGTAGGAGCAGGCGATCCTCAACGCACCCTGTCTTTGTACCGTTGTCATGGCGTGGCAGTACTTCTTAGTCTTCAGGGCATCTGCCCAGATCTCCGCGCCGTACAGGAGGATCGAGTGGGCTGTCGTCATTAGGAGTCGTCGTTTTCCCGGTCTCGGTCCGTTTGTGTTGGCCATTAGGCGGCTTAAGGATGCTATTCTCTTAGCCGCCTTCTGGCATGTTTTTTGTATATGAGGCCAGAAGGTCATCTTCGTATCTAGGGTCACTCCCAGGTACTTGACTTCACCTCCGGCCTTGATTTCATCCGTCCCGACCCACATGGGTAGTCTTGTCTGTATGCGTCTTCTGCTAAGGAAAGTCAGTTCTGTCTTTTCTGTTGCGAGTTGTAGTCCGTGGTCCGTCATCCAACGGCCCACTCGCCGCATCGTCTGGTTCAGTTTTTGCTGTGCCAGGTCTGGAGATCGCTCGGTGATCACCGCCGCCACGTCGTCAGCGTAGGCGACAAGGAAAACGCCAAGCGGCAATTTCAGCCTGAGCAAGCTGTCGTAGAGTCCGTTCCAAAAGTCTGGTCCCAGTATGGACCCTTGTGCAACCCCCGCGGTGATTTGTCTCGTCACCGGTCCTTCAGTCGTCTCGTACGTGATCCTTCTGTTTCTTAGGTAGTCGCCCACCACCCGAGCCAGGTAAGCCGGAACCCCGAAGTTGCCTTCAAGCGCCTCCAGGATGTCAACCCACCTGGCCGAGCTGAAGGCGTTCCTGATGTCCAAGGTCGCCAGCAGAACGATTGGTCGCGCTGCATGGCAATGTCTCTCCAAATCC
Organism: Cylloceria caligata; assembly: GCA_963942595.1. Classification (NCBI taxonomy): domain Eukaryota; kingdom Metazoa; phylum Arthropoda; class Insecta; order Hymenoptera; family Ichneumonidae; genus Cylloceria; species Cylloceria caligata. Next base: position 32,684,561 of record OZ012708.1, read on the forward strand.
AGGAAGGAATCGACCACTTTTTGAATCGCTCCAATCGTTGATCGTCCCCTCCTGAAGCCGAACTGCCGGTCTGAGAGGCCTCCGCTGGTCTGTATCGCGTCCGTCAGTCTCGGTTTTAGTAGTTGTTCATAGAGTTTACCCGTTGTGTCGAGTAAACTCAGCGGCCGGTAGGCTGACGGCGTATTGGGGTCGCCCTTACCCTTAGGGATAAGAACTAGCCTTGCCGTCTTCCACCGGTCACTGAACGTTCCCGTCGTCAAGCTCGTGTTGTACAGGTCAAGAAATATCTCCGGCCTCAGGCGAACCATCAGCCGGAGAATCTCCGCCGGTATTCCGTCTGGTCCCGGCGCCTTGCCAGTCTTCATCGCGGCAGTCGCTTTGGAGAGCTCCTCCGCGGTAAATATGGGGGCCGCCGGGGCTTCCGTGTCGTCTGTCACGTTCGTCCGTATCGGGTGAGTCGGAAACAGTCCGTCAACAATCCGTTCTGCGGTTTCGGCATCTTTGAGTTCAAGTGGAACTCGGGCCCCTAGTTTGCCAGTCACAATTTTGTAACCGGTTCCCCAAGGGTCTTCGTTCACCTCCTCGCAGAGCTGCTTCCAGCATCGCGTTTTGCTGTCCCTTATGGCGTTCGTAAGTGTTTTTCGTGACGTCTTGTAAGTGGCTTGGAGGTTTTCCCTTTCGGGTCTTCCCCCAGCCCTCGTAACTCGTCGGCGGTTTGCCAAGCAGAGCCTGCGCAGCTCGGCTATTTCGTCCGTCCACCAGTATTGTGGTTGCCTGTTTGGTCTATGTCGTCGTTTCGGCATTGTGCTGTTGCACAGCCGGTCCGTCAGTTTGGCCGTCTCGTCCGTGAGTCTTTCCGCCCTTTGCCGCCCAGTCAGTTCAGGGGGGACTTTCGTCATTGGTGCTGGTGCTGCCGCCAGCTCCTCCGAAAATTTTCGTAAGTCGAGTTTGTTGAGGTTCCACCTCGGGGGGTATTGGGTCCTCGTCCGTCTCGTCGCCGTTTGTCCTGCCACTTCGAAGACAATGTACTGGTGATCGCTGGCCGTATAGCCGTCGAAAACCCGCCACTGTCCTATCCGTGGTGATATTCTGTCCGATGTCATTGTGACGTCAGGGATGGAGTTTCCAAACCCTAGTCGTCTGTACGTCGGTACGTTTCCCGTATTTGCTACCACCAGGTCTAGTCTTGCGGCCATCTCCAGCAGCAGCCGTCCCCGTTTGTTCGTTGTTGTCATTCCCCACTCGATCGCCCGCGCGTTGAGGTCTCCCCCGATGATAACGTCTCCAGGCAGATTCCTGATTCCGTCTTCAAGGAGCGCCACTTTCCTCTCGAAATCCGTCGCGGCGCAGTTGGGTGTCAGGTAAACGCTGACGTAAGTGACAACGCCGACCCTTGCCCAGACGTAATCGTCCCCGACACCGCAGTTAATTATTCGAGATTGGGCAGCGCCCCTTACCCAGATAGCTGTGGTCTCTGTCTCGTTCGTAATGTACGTTTGTGTCGTTCTTCTCCTGTACGGTTCGCACAGGATCAGAATGTCGGCGTCATGTTCGTCAGCTATCTGTGGTAGTAGCATGTCTGCTGTCCTACTCCTGTTCAGGTTTCCCTGAACTATTCTGTCCGTCTTCCGGCCTGCTTCCTGCACTCCCCCAGCGCAGCCCGGAATACCGCACACCTTCCGGTTCCCGCAAGGTGCGCTACGTCCCCGTGTCCCGTCTCAGAGCACAGTGGGCAAGCCGGTCTGTTTTTACAGTCCGTCGCGTAATGTCCCGTCTCGCCGCATTTCCTGCAGTTCTTTGTCCGATCCGCGTTCGTGCAGCTCGTCCTTGTATGTCCGTAGCCCAGGCACTTGTAGCATTTGGTCACCGTCAATCGTTGTCGTAGTCGGCATCGCACCCATCCTATCCCGATCCGGCCCCGGTCCAGCAGCACCTCGGCTTCCCGCGTCTCGAGGTCGCAGACTGCCATGTACTGCTCGGCCCGGTTCGGGCCGAAGATGTGGACACCAAAGTCGCCGTCTCGTCCCGTTTCTCGTCTCAGTGCCCGTATCACGTCCTCCGCGGTGGTAACGCAGTCCAGGTCCATGATCTCCAGTTGTGTCCTAGAAGTCACGGTCCTTACACTGCCCGTGTCCCCAACCGCGTCCTGTAGTGCGCGCTCAAACTGTTCTCGTCCGTCCGTGTCTGTCTGTATCTTGATGAGACACCGTCCGTCCTTGGTCTTCCTTAGAGCCATCACCTGTACATGACTGCTCGTCGGGTCGACCGTCGTCCTTATCTTCCGTACGATGTCCGAGTACGTGTTGTCTTTCCCAGGTTTGACCAGTACAGCCGTTCCCCTATGTTTGTGGGTCGGTCTGCGCTTTTCAGCCTGGGTCGGTACGTTCGTCTCGTCCGTTTTGTTTTTCGGTTCCGTCGTTTTTTTCTTCTTTTTTCGTTTCCTCACGGTTGTCCAGGTTTCGGCCTCCTCCGTTCTTGGGGGTGTCTTCTGTCGGGCCTCTGGTGGGGTCTTCGTCGTCTCCCGTTTCCGTTTCGTCGGTCGCGTCGCCGGTTCCGTTGTCTCCGTTTCTGTCTCTGTCAGGTCGTCTGCCATCATTTGTCCCTTCGAGGCTGTCCTGCTTTGCATGTTTAGCGCAGCGTCGGCGGCCTCAAAAATCGTCTTAATGCCGGTTTTTACCGCCATATTCATATTTTTCTGTATTGCCGCTGCCTCTTCCATTTTCGTCGCGGTCTCATGAATGAGTTGTGATAACTCTGTCAAATCGGGCTCGTTCCCACTGTCATCGTCGAATGAGGAGGTTCCAGGTTTTTCTCGATGCCTCCTTATATTTCCGACGACAGGTGGAACCGTTTTACCCTCTTCCATGGGTGGCGGTGTCGTTTCTCTCTTTCTGTATCTTAATTTCTTTTTCTTCTGATGTAGAGATCGATCTTCCGTGCTTGTTGACGAACATGACTGAAGTATATTTCTCTTTCTCAGGTTGACACTTTCGGTCACGTTCGCCAAGCTATCATCGTTCGACTCTCCCCCGATATTGTTCGTCGCGAGTTCTCCGATTGTCCTGAGCTCTTCCTCGGTCGATGTTTTTTCCAACTCCTTCTTCTGCTTAGGTTTTATTTCTTTTAAAAGTTTCTCCATATTAATCCCACGAGTAGGTCGGAATGTAGGTCTGCCTAGGCAGAGCCGCCTTGTCTAGGTAAGGTGTAAATACTGCAGGGTTCCACCCGGTGCCCTGCAGGGATCGTTCGCGACCGCTTTAGTTTACATCATTGCGGCCATGCAGCCGTAGGCACGATGCCTTCCACCGTAGCTTTTGATGTTGTGTGTTCTTAGTCTGCCTGCTCCCCATGGACCTGTCCGGCAAGGTTAGACCTGCCAGGGGCTAGAGCCCCCGCCGGCCGAGCTCCAAAGTTCATTGCAGAAACGCAAGCCCCCCCGCCGCGGCAAGGCGACACACTTGGGAGGGATTATTATTATTATTATTATTATTATTATTATTATTATTATTATTATTATTATTATTATTATTATTATTATTATTATTATTATTATTATTATTATTATTATTATTATTATTATTATTATTATTATTATTATTATTATTATTATTATTATTATTATTATTATTATTATTATTATTATTATTATTATTATTATTATTATTATTATTATTATTATTATTATTATTATTATTATTATTATTATTATTATTATTATTATTATTATTATTATTATTATTATTATTATTATTATTATTATTATTATTATTATTATTATTATTATTATTATTATTATTATTATTATTATTATTATTATTATTATTATTATTATTATTATTATTATTATTATTATTATTATTATTATTATTATTATTATTATTATTATTATTATTATTATTATTATTATTATTATTATTATTATTATTATTATTATTATTATTATTATTATTATTATTATTATTATTATTATTATTATTATTATTATTATTATTATTATTATTATTATTATTATTATTATTATTATTATTATTATTATTATTATTATTATTATTATTATTATTATTATTATTATTATTATTATTATTATTATTATTATTATTATTATTATTATTATTATTATTATTATTATTATTATTATTATTATTATTATTATTATTATTATTATTATTATTGTTGTTGTTGTTGTTGTTGTTGTTGTTGTTGTTGTTGTTGTTGTTGTTGTTGTTGTTGTTGTTGTTGTTGTTGTTGTTGTTGTTGTTGTTGTTGTTGTTGTTGTTGTTGTTGTTGTTGTTGTTGTTGTTGTTGCAACTTTCGCTGTCATTATTAGTCCATAATAATTTTTTTCTTTTCAATGTTTAATTATGAGTACTAAATTATCTATTGATTCCCAAGAGACTAGGGTATCTCATATGTCGCTACTATTATTATGATAGGATTATCATCACTGTCATTATATTATAGTAGTATTTGTCAAAAATTATTTTTATAAGACTATTAATACTATCATCATATTACTATCGTAATATTGAAGAATTATTAGTATTATTATTACGTACTTTTTATTAACTTTTCTTCTGTTTTGCTTTTGTACGTTACCCCTTTAGTAATTTTGTTGCAAGGTCTCGAATTCGGTCGTGGTTATTCTCAGAGTTTCCCAGTCCATCCTTAAAGTAAAAAGTCCAGTTTGTTTACTTTGGAATACTACTGCGTTCTAGGGTCTATGTTTGATCTACTGAAAAGCCAGGACTTTCCTAATAGTAATACTCCTACACGGTTGGTCTAAGTGAATTAGTATATTTCCCAAAATTATACATGATTCTCGTTATTAATATTCTTATCGTTACTTATTATTGAAGCATATATGGATTATTAATTAAAATATATGTATATATATATTTTTTCTTGTTTGCCATTTAATAATTTATTATTCTTTTGAGTGCAACCTAATATTACCATATAGATGTGACTCATTACTTTTATAAAGTAACATAAAGGTGAAAATATTTATTATTCTTTGTTTTGTTCATATGGCGTTAATATTTTACTAATTAATTAAGTATTCGTTGATGAACCTTTATTATTCCTGAATCGAATTTAATTTAATTTAGCCACCTTTTTTTTTTTTTTTTTTTTTTTTTTAATGCAATGAAATTTAATTTAATTAAAAATCCTTTCAACAAAAATACTGGTTCACCGATTTTTAATTCAATTGGATTTATTTTGCGATCTTGATATTGTTTTGATTTTTCTTTAGATTAATCTAAAGAATTTCTAAAGAATTAATCTAGAAAATTTGATCAAATTAAATTTAATCAAATTTTGTCGACCAATATCTTGTATATCGTGAAGTTGCGTGACTAATTGGGTTAAATAGTCGTCGTATGTAGCAATTTTCTCCATATCCGATGGTGAAATCCCAGAGGGGACTCGGGTTATTTCTCCGAACACCATTTCATAGGGTGTGTGCTTGGTATCTTCGTGTACATTTGTATTGTAATTATAAATAGCCATTTCAATCCATTCGTCCCAATCGCTTAGCTTCGTTGTAAATTCTTTTAGATATTTTTCAAGTGCGTGATGAGATCTTTCTAATGATCCGTTGGATTGAGGGTGAAAAGCGATGGTTCTAACTTTCCGAATGTTAAACAACTTCGCTATTCGCTTTAAAAATTTACTTAAAAAGTTGCTACCTTGGTCAGTGAGCACTGCCTTAGGCGATCCAAAATAACAAATGAAACCTTTGACAAATATTTCCGCAATAGTTACTGCTTTTGCATTAGGTATAGGAATGGCCACAGAATATTTGGTTAATTGGTCTTGAATGGTCAATGTATACTCATTCTCCTGCTTGGTTTTCGGTAAAGGCCCTAGTATGTGCATAGCAATTTTATCAAAAGCGATGGCAGGAGTATCCGTTATGATCATTGGCTGTTTAGTTATTACGCGAACTAGTTTTCTTAATTGACATTGTAAACATCGTTGAATATATAATTGAACGTCAGTTTTTAGATTTTTCCAGTAATGTTCGTGACGGATTCTATTGTATGTTTTGCTGACATCGCTGTGTCCGCCTATAGCTGAAGAGTGCATTTCTTCAATAATTGTAACCAGATCTTCTACGCGAGGTTGTCTAACTAGCCCATTACAAATAATAACCTTTACTTCACTCTGTGTAAAAGTTAATCGAATTTGTGTGAAGACATCTTCCCAAGGTACATTCAATATAACATCTGTGTTGGAAAATCAGCTGGCGCACGGCGATCGATAATCGTCGTGCGCCTACCTGTTGCGCTGCTTTGCTACGCGGTGTTCGGTTGAGTCGAAGACAGCCGAAGCATGGGCTTCGCGAAGCCGAGGATGTGCCTCATTGGCACGCCGCGTCAAGCGAGAGGGTGTCTCTCGCTTGACTTCGGTTTCGCTCACCGGCTGTCTCGCTCAACTGACTCCAGCGCCCAACGAAACTTGCATACTCGCAGCCATCTTGAAAATTCGGCTCTTGCGACACACATCCCTTCGGACAGCACGCGCATCTTTGAACTTCTCGGACCTTTTCACCAACCTTCTACATCGGCATCGCTCAACAACACTCACCAGGACTCATTGCTCAAGGTAAGAGTGCTCTGGCACAATTCTGCGTAATTCAATACCAGTGCGGAGAAAATATGGTACATCAGCACTTGGCCTCACTCTTGGCGTGCGCTGCAGCACATGCTGCACCACATTTTGCATCAATTCTTTTGCCAGATAATTAATACAATTATGCTGGTGTTTATATTCACTGTGCTTTCCTCCCGGAAATCTGCTGGGAAATCACAGTGACTATACACTGCTCACTTGTGCATCCTCAATATATGTTGTATTGTGCTGCGCAGTCCTGACTGCGTAGCTGAGTTCACACCGCAATAGCACTCAAGCAAAGGTTATTGCAAATGCTCTCATTAATTCACTGCAACCACTTTGCAATACACTGCTGAGTGGTTGCAGTGAATTACGCACAAACATTTTCGCACTCAATGGTATCAGCGTGTCGTGCTGCGTAGCTCTCGCTACGTTGCACGCACCGCTGTCTCAAGTTTAAATTCAGCACGCAATTAATATAATTGTGTGCTGCTCACATTTAGATTCAAAATTCAATTTGTTCATTTTTTATATTATTTGTTCCTTTTTTATATACTTTGTAAATTGCAAGCGGATGGTACAAAATAAACCACTTTCTCTGTTTTCCATCTACAAGTCTGGTTTTATTTCACCCTGTCTTGAGTGAAGACTCATTATTTCCAATACATTCACAGGTTCAAGATCTGTCAAACTACACCATCGGACGGATTTCTCAAACAATCTGATTTTGCGATACTAATAATTTGGAGCGATAATTTGTCGATTAAGTGTCGAGCATTTTTCAATGTTTCTACTATGTTTCCTAAGATTAATGTGCGTCCTTCAACGGAACCGTCGGTGATTGGTAGAGCTATATTGAATCTCAAGGACTCCGTATCGCTTACTTCGAGACGCTTAGGGGTACGTTTTCTCTGGACTAGCACGCTTGTTTCGTTTTGGGGGTTATTAACTACGAGTATAATTTCATCGGTCGACTATTCGTGCCTAGAATAGGTATTGCTTGTAGATGTTTCCGGATATACTATAGGCTCAAGAGTACCTGGGTTATTTACCGGAGTAAATCCACCACGTCTTCCATATGCACCTGAAACGTTTCGTGGTCGGATGATATTTCGAGTGACCCATGTGGAAAAATAATTTTTGTGGGCTGCTTATTAGAGTCAACAGATTCCCGATCCCAATTACATTCCTCTATTTCATAATTGCATAATGCATGATCCTGGTAATTTTTCAAAATATCCTCATCATTGTCAGGTTCTTTTTCTAATAATCGAGTTATCTCTGCATCCGTGAGTTGATGCTTAGGCTTCGTACGATCGCCAGTTATGGGATTTATTTGATTAATGAAAATACCGTCATTCGCGGTTGTTTTTTCCACTGCATTTCTCGAAAGTGCATTAGCATTAACATTAGTTTTCCCGGCTTTATATACTACATCGTATTCGTATTCTGCGAGTTCTAGTCTCCAACGCAAAATTTTTGAATTACCGTCCGTTGCCCGTCGAAACCATAGCAGTTGTTTATGGTCGGTTATTACTGTAAAATAATGCCCATATAAATACGGCCGAAAATGAAGTATAGAATATACTATAGCTAATGCTTCCTTTTCATACGTATCGTATCTTTCTTCTACCTCACTCAAAGCTGTAGAGGCGTAGGCGCATGGATGGTCGTTATTAATTTCTCCTTGTGAGAGGATGCTACCGATAGCATAACCCGACGCGTCCGTAGTTAAAATGAACGGCTTGGAAAAATCAGGATATTGCAAGACTGGTGCTGTACAAAGTTTTTCTTTCAATATTTCAAATGACTCCTGTTGTTCAAGTCCCCATTCTAATTAATTTTTTTTTACGTAAGAGAGATGTTAGGGGTTTTGTGATCTTGGCCTATCCTTCTATAAACCGATTATAATAAACTGTAATTCCCAAGAATTGTCGAATATTTTTGATATTTTTAAGCACAGGGTATTCATGTACTGCTTCTAATTTCTTAGGGTCGGGACGAACCCCATTGTTCCCGATTATGTGTCCCAGATACGCGACTTCCCTTTTCAAAAATTCGCATTTATCCGGTTGCAATTTTTAATTCGCTGCTTCTCGTCGTTTAATCAATTCGCGATATATATTCTCATGTTCTTCTAGACTGCAAGCGTAAATAACAATGTCGTCCAAATAATCAAATACACCTTTCCCGAGGATCCCACTCAACGTGAAGTCCATGGCTCTTTGAAACGAAGGAAGGGCGTTCCGTAGCCCGAATGGCATTCTAACGAACTCATAATGACCACGCGGTGTAGTGAACGCCGTTTTATGACGATCTTCATGTGAAACTTAAATTTGATGGAATCCTGACGGTAGGTCAAAAATTAAAAAACACTGTGTGCCTCCTAATTGGTCTAATATATCATTAATATTTGGTATGGGATACGCATCAGCGACTGTCTTTTCATTCAGTGATCGGTAGTCGAATATTACTCTTTGATTTTTATTACCTTGAGAGTCGGTTTTCTTAGGTACCACCCACACAGGGCAATTGCATGGTGAGGTGGAGGGTATAATTAATCCCGTTTTTAGCGTATCTTCAATTCGTTTCCCGATTTCCTCTTTAGTGCACTCAGGCCACCGATAGCCTCGCGTATTTATAACAAAATCGTCTACTAAAGGAATTCGATGTTGCAATGTAGTAGTACACGTCAACATATCTCACGGTACTTGATATAAATGGGAGCTTTCTTTTAAAAGGGTTTCAATACTTTTCTTCTCTTCTTTACTTAATTCGTCGAGTCTTAATAATTCTATGATTCGATCAAATCGATCGTGCATTACCGCTTCAGATATCGTGTAACACGATCTTTCGCGTATATAAGGTGTAATTTTGCGAGAAATATTTAATATACTGAGTTTCTGTATTAAAGGAACGTCCATGAGTTTATACCACTTTGAATTATACTTTTGGCTTTCGAAACGTACTTCTTTATTTTTATCATTCTTTCTACTTTTGACGATTCAAGGGTACAGATCGTCTGTACATTCTTTAATGATTCACAAATTTTTAAACTGTTATTTTTATTTGATTCGATTTTCGTAGGTACGAAAGTTTCAACAAATTCTTGATAACAAAATTCTTTATCCTTTTTCATTATCATTAATTGCGATATTTCAACGCAATCTATACGAATGACTTTATTTTCTACTGATATTTTAGTTTCTATCGAATTCGGATAGACAACGCTTTCAGCAATAACGATTATTAATTTTTTCACAAGATTCTGTCCTTTCCATGGGCACAGTTTTCCTCAAAAGTTCCGAATTCTTTTCTGTCTCTATCAAATTCGGATCGATAATATTTTCAGCAATAACACAATCATTAATTTTTTCACAAGATTCTGTCCTTTCCATAGGCACAGTTTTTCTCAAAAATTCCGTATTTCTTTCCGTCTCTATCGAATTCAGATAGACAACGTTTTCAGCAATAACACAATCATTGATTTTTTCACAAGATTCTGTCCTTTCCGTAGGCACAGTTTTCCTCATAAAGTCTGTATTTCTTTCCATCTCTATCGAATTCAGACAGACAACGTTATTCCCTTTAGCACAATTATTAAAATCTTCCAGAGGTTCTGTCCTTTCCATAGGCACAGTTTTCCCCAAAAATTCTGCATTCTTTTCCGTCTCTATCGAATTCAGATATACAACGTTATTCCCTTCAGTACAATTATTAAAATCTTCCAGAGGTTCTGTCCTTTCCGTAGGCACAGGTTTTTTCAAAAATTCTGAATCGAGTTCCCTCAGTCCTCCATCGAGCGCTGCCCGTTTCGTCGGCACAGTCACCCCTGTGAAGCGTAATCGAGACTCACAGCTACTACAATTTCTTTCCGTCTCTATCGAATTCGGATAGACAACGTTTTCTTCGTGAAAGCATTTCTTAAATTCATCATTATTTAACCCGTTATACCCCATTGGTATCTCTGCTTTTATCGAATCTAAAGTAACAACACTTTTTCCGTGAACACCGTTATTACAATACTGAAGGGATTCTGTCCTTTCCATAAGCACAGTATTTCCCAAACATTCTGAATCGAGCTCACAGTCACCCCTGTGAAGCGTAGGCGAGACTCACAATTACTACAATTTCTTTCCGTCACTATCGAATTCGGATAGACAACGTTTTCTTTAGGTACAATTATCTTCACAGGTTCCATACAAGTGCTATTTTCAGTTAGATTCGACGTGCAAGTTTCCGTAAGACTTTGGGCTTTGTGTTGCAATTTCTCAATTTCTCCTTCTAAAGGGTGTCCCAGCAAGAGCACCGGATTTGTATTTGCCGCCATTTTGTTAATACGAGTTGTACGGTGATTTTTTTTTGACATTTGTGACGTACAGACCACGGGATTTAAGAATATGGAGAAGTATTCAAATCAACAACGTTTAATTATTGTAAAAACACATTACAAAAATAGTGAAAGTTTAGCGAAAACAATTCGCCAATTACGTCAAGTTTTTGGTCGCAATAATGCGCCGAATAAATCGACAGTGATGCGTTTAATTACAAAACTTGAGACCACATTTACGCTGATGGATCAGAAGATCATTGTTCGTCGTCGTCCTTGTCGGGCACTCGAAAATATAGCCACAGTAACGGAATCTGTGGTCAAGAATCCAGGAACTTCCATTCGGCATCGTGGTCAACAATTAAACATTTCCAGTAGCACTATGCAATGAATTTTGGTAAAAGATCTGCATTTGCACGCGTACAAGGTTTAATTGGTGCAAGAAATCAAGCCAAGGGACCATGTGCAGCGCCGTGAATTTGCTGATTGGGTGTTGGAACATCATCAAATTAATGCGGATTTTTCGAAGAAAATCATTTTTTCAGATGAGGCACATTTTTAACTCGACGGACACGTAAATAAGCAAAACTGTCGGATTTGGGGTGCTGAAAATCCTCGTGTGATACTCAAACAACCAATGCATCCACCGCGAGTAACTGTTTGGTGTGCATTTTGGGCTGGCGTAGTAATTGGGCCGTATTTCTTTGAAAATGCGGCTGGAAATGCGCTAACTGTTAATGGAGTGCGGTATCGCGAAATGTTAACGGAGTTTTTGTGGCCCGAATTGGATGTAACTGATGTGGAGGACGTGTTTTTCCAACAAGACGGTGCGACCTGCCACACAGTACGTGAAACCATGGTGTTACTGCAGACTAAGTTTCCAGGCCGTGTCAGTTATCGATTTGGCGATCAACATTGGCCACCAAGATCGTGCGATCTAACACCGATGGACTTTTTTCTTTGGGGCTATGTGAAGGAAAAGGTGTATACGAATAAGCCTGAAACAGTTGAACATCTTAAAGAGGAAATACGGCGCGTTATTGGTGAAATACAGCCATATTTATGCGAAAACGTTATTCAAAATTTCAGTAAAAGAATAACCCTGTGCCAGAGGTTTCGTGGTGGCCATTTGCCTGATGTTGTATTCCACGGTTAATCGGAACTATTTTTCGTTATGTTGAAATAAAATGTTTACTTAATTAAAAAATAAATGTGTTTTTTCTTCAAAATTAAATCCGGCGCTCCTGTTGGGACACCCTTTATTTTTACTTTAAAATCCTTCGTACACAATATACCTTCTTCCAAACCAGTTTCACAAGTAACCTTAATTATTTCCATGCAATTGCTTATTTCTTCTTTTACATTTTCCAAAAAATAAAAAATATTCTCTGAAGAATTTTCAGTATCTCTGCGGAGTATTGTCTCTACCGGGTGCTCAATCTTACCCGACAAAGAGAAATCCTCTTGATTGTTTCCTTTTACATTGTCTTTATTTTTTAAATGACCCAACCCCTTAGAAAGCTCGGGATTCTTTTCCCGTTTACTTGAATCGTCACTAAGATCCTTTAATTTTGTGCTATGAATTAGTTCCTCCGATGACACTAATTCTAGTACTGGTATTTGCATTTGAACCGTATACCTATTGCTATTAGTTACGTAAATATAAGCTTTACCATTATCATTAATGACGAACCCGCTTTCTATGTTTATATAATACCTTCATCTGCATCCAGGGAAGGCAAAGAGTCTTCCCGTGAATCCAATTTTTTTACTCTCACGAAGCACAATTTGGTGGACTCTGCAGGGATAACAATAGTTTCCTGAGTTGCAAATGGTATTCTTACATTCTGCATTTTCAATTGTCTTTTTTCGTAATCAATTTTCACGCGATTGCCGTCGAGGTATACCGAACCCAATATACCAGCTTCCTTTATGGGGAAGTTATTGTCTACAATATGGAAAGTAGCGAAACGTCCGAAAATTTGTACGGTAATATTACCCAAAGTCAAAATTGAATTTGTTGTGATTCCATTAATTTGCAGAATTTCGCCGCGATTTATAGAGATGTGTTCACTCACAAATTGTTTCTTTGGAATGTTCGGACCGGCTCCTGTATCGACCGTAAGAGTGACAGGAGATAGTATTTTCGATGCCGTTACCGTAACCGTCGGGACGCACCTATCTCGATGCAGTTGTATATTAAAGATTGGGACTACTCGCGATTGGGATTCTCGGCTGTGATAGAAATTACATGGATCGGATGCATTCTCTGCGGGATCTCCCAAGGCGCACCAGTACTCATTGTCTCATTGAGTATTTGGTGACGGGCATTGAATTTGTCTACGCACTCATCTATCTTATTGCGTGGCATGCTCCGCAGCACTGGCTGCGGCGCGGACACCGCTCTCAGTACATACAGC